>CM067318.1:34834510-35459725 GCA_034231615.1 Meghimatium bilineatum
ACGGGAGGTTATGTTGATGGTTAAGTAAGTTCATAGTGAGGAATGTGAGGAAGATTAGGTTGATGGTTAAGTAAGTTGATGTTGAGGCATGCAAGAAAAATTATGTTGATTGTTAAGTAAGTTGATGTTTAGACATACACGGGAGGCTATGTTGATTCTAGAAAATATTAAGGTATTCAGCCTTATACCGATATGGCACATAATGACGATGGAGGTGAACTAATAGTTTATATAGAGCTGAGAGCAACAATGGTTATAGTACCATATTAACATTAACAAAATACGAAGTGGAAGATACATTACTGTAGTTACAAGTCCATTCGAGGTTTGATGAGCAGGCGCCTTCATAACTGTTACTAAGGAGTACGAATGCCTGCACATGAAAATATAAATCATATATACACACATATATATAAATATATATATATATACTGGAAGCAATATCTAGGCTAAATTAAGACAAAAAATGGAATAGATGCGATAATTTAACTTTATAATGGAACGGCGACTGTGTTATTTGTGTACTTTTTGTAAGCATGTCTCTGGTATTGAACACTAAACAAAAACAGCCAGTCACATCAAACCAATGGTTTATTCCACAACACCACGACGACGATACGTTTAAGTGCACAAAATATTATTTATACAAACAGTTTGTAATAAAAACAATGAATGTCAATGTCAGTAAGGTAGTAACGTATGAAGATTAATGTCAATGGTGTTTAATACATCAATATTCGATCAATATGGATTTTGAACAGTAATTATCAACTTAAGATCTCTTATACAGACTGTGGGAATATTATTCCAACATTTCATCTCTGAATGCATAATAAATATTTTGATTGAAACGGTTTGAACGTCGATTCAAATCCAAGAATATTAATTTCTAGAATAACAGCATAGCAGTTACTGACAAATATTGACATTATGTGTACGAAATGTGTGCCAGGGTCAAATGTCAGCCAGTCGTATCAGTGATCATTTTTTTTGTTGGACAACTGGACATTCGAAATTCTACTAGCTCCAGTGTCTTCCTTTTTTCGGAATGTTTTATAAGTGTGGCAATTACATTCGTGCACGTTACGAACTGGAGGTATGTATAAGAGCATGATAAAATACAGATTCACGGAGCTTATCCTTTATATATATATATATATATATATATATATATATATAGTCATTCTCACTTGTGTTGTAAAGCCTGTGAGTATGGGAAGTTAGAGTTCTGTCTTTGGCCATTTGGCGCATTGGCGATTGTCAGCTCGTGTCTCTTTAGCATTTCTTTTATTGTCTCCATCTATCACATTCTAGGTCTTCCTCGTGCCTTGTACTTCTGCTGTTGTATGCATGAAGAGCTGGTTGCTTTGGTTCCCTTCTGATCAGGTGTAGAAACCATGTGGATTGCTGTCTCTAGACAGGGTCATGCGGTAGATTATCTCCGTATAATGCAAGCCTTCGAAAAAACCGCCCCCTTAAATGGTTTTTCTTCGAAATGTCCCCCCCCCCCTCTCGAAAAATGTATTTTGATTGGTGCCGCCTTATACGGCCTATTCTCTGCATCATAGAACGGCACGACCCTGTCTCTAAATAGTCTTGACATGAAATAATCGTTGTTTCTTTCCTGATGTCATCATTTCTCCTTCTGTCTTTTCTGGTGACATTTATTGCTTTCCTCAACATCTCATTTCACACGTTGTGGTCTTTTTCGCTAGTGTCTTTGCCAATGGCGATGTTTGACATTAGTAACACAGAGTTGGTATAAAAATAGTGTGTATCACTTATCGTTTTGTCGATGCATATTGGAGGGTGTTTTGTATTAAGTAAGTCGGATCATTGGCTTTCGGACATCTTGTTTGGTTCTCTTTATCGAGTTTGTCATACTATGTAAAGACTTTTCTTAGATATTTGAACTCATCAGACCTGCTTTAGTTTTGTATGACAATCAATACAAGACCTTTTGGTTGAAACGTTGAATATGATTTGTGTATTGTAATCTTTATGATTTCTTATGTGCTCATCATTGCCCATCATTACCCACTAGTGTTAGATATAGTCTATGGTGTCCCATTGAGACGATATATAAACCTGTGTTTTACGTAAGTCTTTAGTTTTGTACCATTAACAATTATATACAGTGTATTATTTTCAAATGTGTCATCAAGAAACACACATTCAACATAGACTAGAAAATACAAGTCGATTGTATTAGTCGACTCTTTACCACATACATGGAAGGTAAACAGTGCTGCCATAACTTGCTCCCCTTTCGGGCCCTCGTCCTCAAGCGGGACGTTGAAAGATATACATCACTCCACCACCTTTTTTGCAGTTTCCTTTGTTTTACGCATATGTCATTTGTATTCTAGCTTGTCTTTCTGGAGTTGTCAAAAGTCTGTGCACTTTGCGCAACATCGTATAATCAGAATGTGTTTTAATAAACATCGTGATTTGTATAATCAGAATGTGTATTAATAAACATCGTGATTTGTATAATCAGAATGTTTATAATTACGTATGGTTGGTTGCTGATCCAGGGGTCCATGGGCTGATTTGACCAAAAATTATAGTGCTGGAAAATATGTGCATTTTCGACCCACCCTGAACCAGAAAATAAATATCACACAACCAGGAAGGCATGTTTCTACCTATGCACTGTTCCGAACCACTGCAGCCACAATATGGTTCACTGTATTCATTACCCGCCACTAATTGCCTACTGGTTACGTCGAACTTCTCTATGGCTCCAATTACAATTACTGTCCCATCTATAATTACGTATAGATGTAATATTAATTGTAATTATATATAGATGGAATATTCATTATAATTACTTATAGATGGAATATTAATTGTAATTATATATAGATGGAATATTCATTATAATTACGTATAGATGTAATATTAATTGTAATTATATATAGATGGAATATTCATTATAATTACTTATAGATGGAATATTAATTGCAATTTCGTGTGAGATAAGAGAGTGTTATAATTACGCATGAGATAGGATATTAATATAAGTATGTATCTTTTTATCTATCTATTTGCTAAACCCTATTTCAGCGTCAGGGGTAAAAGTGTTTTTTTGGAAGATGGCCCTCGTGTGTGCTGAGAATATTGTGGGTTTTGTCGTCTCTTGTATTCGGTGATCCATCGTTTTTGTTGTAGGCCCCTAGGTATGCCTTCACTGTATTTGTGTAGCATAGCTTGCTGTGGTATGATGTCTGATGCTAGTCTGCTGATGTGTGCAAACCATTTGATCTAGTGTCTTTTAATATATTCCAGGATTGGGGTGGTGCCAGTTTTTTCTCTAATATTCTCATTCCTCACTCTCTTAGCAATATCCCTAGGATTCTACGTAAGCATGACATTTCAGCTGTCACAAGTTTACGTTTGTCTTGTGCTGTCCAAGACAAACATTCCGCATTCGACATTGGTAGCACAATGTTGGCATAATAATCGTTTTGAATAGTGTTATTTTGGTTTTCAAGTCTACATTTTTTTCTAAAGATTGCTGTCATTTACGATAGGGCTTGGTATGCTTTGCTACACCTATTGTGTATATTTTACTGCTCTTGCCGTCAATTATATTTCTTCCTAGGTATGTGAATTCTGTCACTTGTTTAAGTATGTTGTTTCCAATATATATATTGGTGCTTCTTTCTGTTCTTCCTATCTTCATTACTTCGGTCTTTTCTATATTTATCTTCATATTAAAAGTTTGGTATGTGTAATGTAATCTGTCTATTTGTCCTTGTAAGAGCTAATCGCTTGCAATTTCTGGAGTTCTCAAACAAATAAACAACAACAACTACAAGAAGAGTGTTGATTTGGGCATACAAATAGACACAACAGCAGGAAAAAATTAATAACAGAAGACAGAGTTAATGGCAACAGGGCAAGAGGATGCTCAAGACGATGATGGAGCAGCGTGATATATCAGATTGCTTAAACATGCCTATAGGCAGATCAACTCGCCCAGAATCACGGAGAATTCAGAGTATCAACAAGGAAGATCACATTCTGGAAAGAATGTGTCACATGATGATGATTGAAGTTGATATTAGTGAAGTAAAGGTAGTTCCCATGGCAGCAACCTTCCGTCGGGGATGAAGACAATTCCTCAAGTACTAAGAAGTAACAACTATTAGGTGGGATGGTAAGCTCCCTTTATTGCTAGTGAAGTAGCCAAACGTAATCATATTAGTTGAAGAGCTGTCAGTTTGTATTACTTACATTTCAAGTCGGCTATAGCATACGGGATCTACGCGTTTTAGAAACTCTACGCTATTTATGAGTTCTCTAGCAATGAATAAGTGTAACCTTCTAGCATGTTTCTTTTCTTTCTAAAATATACATATCAGCTTTACTTGTCGACATTGCTTACCCCTGGTGATAAGGCTCTAAATGTGAAGGATGCAGCCCAATTCATGCCCATCTGGTTATTGGAAGCTGCGTACCAGTAGAAGTAAGGAACATTATTGTTCTGAGTACTGGGGCTGGAGAATATAACCAAACACATATGATGAGTGCACCTATTATATATAATAGTTGTATTCATATCCAATGCTAATGCGTGTATCATTGTCAAAATGGTTAGACAACAAATAAAAAATTATATAAGAATACTAAACAAATAGTATAACAAATTCTACAAGGGTATTACACAAACAGTATAACAAAGTCTACAAGGGTATTGCACAAACAGTATAACTTTCTACAATGCTTTTGCACAATCATGCAACAAATTCTACAAGGGTATTGCACAAAACGCGTGGACATTTGTACATGAATATACCATAATTGCCCACGCACCTGATTGTACAAACAGAAATCATGACAAGTCCCCATATAAAAGGAGGAATGATTGAGTTCAAAGGAAAATAGAGTAACCCCTTACCCCGTAGTCTTCCTAACGAAAACAATCAACAATGTGTTTATGATTTAGCAGGGCCGTGATGTAGATTTTCACAGAAATTGTTTCTCTTCGAAATGTCGTCCCTAACAATGTACTTTGATTGATGCAGCCTGGTGCGTCATAGCATGGAACGATCCTGTTTCAGCATGATTTACTTAATGCATGCCTGTGTGCAACGTAACTACCTTAGGCAAAGCCGACTATTGTACTTTGCATTGGTCATTCATTTATACTTTGCTATTTATTCTTTCGCCAGCCAATTAAATGCACAACAATGGTCGAAGTGACCTACGGTAATTTATGCATCACACAGGATAAATAAGCCTAAATAAGCATAAAGAAGGTAATGGTTTTAGGTGGCACCGAGTTCCCCCTTTATCCTTACCATAGTCATATCTAAGTCATGAATCAATATGAAAAGTTCAGAATAAAGATAGCACGCTGACATGAAGAAACGGTACTCTAGACATATTACACAGTAATATTAAATTGTGAGATGAAAGCAATATTAATGTAGGGTAATTGTGCATCGTAATGTAGTAAACTCGATATGAACCAAGTCGCTGACATGTTCTCGGAATTTGACCACACCATATCCCTAAAAGAAAAGATGCGATTGTATTCAAAACTTCCAATGTGTATATTCTCAAGTTACTTTACATAGTAATTGTACAGATGATGTACTTTACATAGTGATTGTACAGATATTGTAATAAACTTGGTGTGATGATAGTAATGAGTAATGGTGCATTATTATACAGATGATGTACTAAATTTGGAGAGATGAAGACAATAGTCAAATTAAAAACTAACTTAAAAGTTGCCTGGCCACCGGCCATCTGTACTACTCCATTAACTTTCAATTCATCAGGGATGTCAGTCTGGATGCCTCCTTTGTCACTGTTGAGTTGTGGGGTTCCTGATGGCTTAATGTTTAAGAAATTTACTTTCATTGAAGCTCTGCAAAGTGGATCTGATTGAGAAAGATTGAAATAATATTTCAAGTTCAGAATAACAATGGTTTTTATTGTGACTTTCGCCAGTAAAAAAACATGTTTGCAGAATTAACTAGGGCTACATTCGTTACGTTATTCATTATTCTCGTGTTACTCGTTGGTCACTATTTATATACTTGGAGTTGCATGATAAAAATAGCTAAGACTGACCAACCAAACACACGGAAATAATTAAAATGTGCCTTCTATATATGTTTAAGTTTTCTGCTCACATGTCTCCTATAACGTCGAAGTT
Organism: Meghimatium bilineatum; assembly: GCA_034231615.1. Classification (NCBI taxonomy): domain Eukaryota; kingdom Metazoa; phylum Mollusca; class Gastropoda; order Stylommatophora; family Philomycidae; genus Meghimatium; species Meghimatium bilineatum. Next base: position 34,840,686 of record CM067318.1, read on the forward strand.
CACGGTTATATTTGACTGTTGGTATCACAGTAGCCTGTCAATATTACAGACAATGCACATTTTTAGGGCATGTGATGAGAAAAGTAAAACTTGAACATTTAGTAACCACAGGAAAGATCAAGGGGAGAAGAGACAGACGAAGACAAAGAGAGATATGTCAGCAAGGGTTTTTACGGTGGTTAAAAAAAAGAAAGAAGTCACCAACTGAACTTATTAAAACACAAGAGACAGAATTCTGGAGAAGCATGACCGCCCACGCCACTTGTCATGGCACTTGATTGAAAAGTTTATGCACGTAAATAACATAAAATTACTTGTAATTTATCCAGAAAGAAATTCAATTAAAACGTGTTTAGTTGTCATTTGGCTTTTTTAAATATCACTTTGAACTTTGCAATATTTTACACAATTGTCTCTTTAAATAAAGATAATCAGTAATGTTCCCTAGCTTGTGTCAATTTAGCTGGTTTTTGTTCTAGTGTGTTGTCAATGAAGCATATCAGTAATTCTCTCTTCCTGGTGTGAAAACTTACACTTAGCTGGTTTTTGTTCTAGTGTGTTGTCAATGAAGCATATCAGTAATTCTCTCTTGCTGGTGTGAAAACTTAGACTTAGCTTGTTTTTGTTCTAGTGTGTTGTCAATGAAGCATATCAGTAATTCTCTCTTGCTGGTGTGAAAACTTAGACTTAGCTGGGTTTTTTTCTAGTGTGCTGTTAACAATTCTCAGTTTGTTTTCTCATGAACTAAATATAGAGAAGTAAAAACATATAGAGTCGTTATCTATTTATTTGAAATAATCTATATCTAGGTGTCAAATCACAAAGCGTCAGCACTAGTTTGTACAACCATCAAGATGGTTGGTTGGTTGGTTGCTGATCAGCGGTCTATGGGTTCACGCTCTTTGACCCAGCCGACATCTAGATGTTTGTGTCAAATCAGTGTCCGTATTTGTTTGTTCCGGTTGGTTCCAGTTTCCAACTTTCGTGATACAACATTTAACTTATATTTCAATTGTGAAAATTGTGGTACGCTTACGTTTGACATAAGCCATGGAACATTAATAACAATTCACACCTGAGTCTTCTCTTTCCCTATTTATTGTGGCAATACCCATGTTAAGGTTTTAATACATGCTAGTATTCATAACATAATACTCACCTGCAATTTTGTTTATGTTATTGTTATTGTTTCTGTAACACAGAGGTGCTTCCGTAGCTACGCATGTGCAGTAAGTAGAGTTGTATGAAGTTCCTTCCGCACAAGGTCTTACAATCGAAAGAGTGTCATTGGTTCTAGTTCTAAAGGCACAAGGGTTTCCAGGAACTGCTTCGTGGGTACAGTTTGCCACAGGCAATACAGGTACTGTCCAAAAAAGGATTGCATAAATGCATATAATTAATGAATTGGATTGTGACAACAAAGATGTATAATATACACTTGTGTTCTTATTGTATCTAACATCTACAGACAAACACGTTTGTTCTTATTGTTACTAGCATCAACAGGAAAATAAGTATATTCTTATTGTTACTAGCATCAAGAGGCAGACAAATATGTTAGTTACAATAGTCCATGATAGGCCGCTGTGAATTTTTATATTTACTTCAGCACACATACACTGTGGTGGATAAAGGTGATGTTTCTTATTTTTTAAAGGAAGCTGCAATTTGTTAACTTCAAAACTTCTACAGATTAACAGGATGTAATCCTGAAAACGTTATATCATGATTTACAGCTTGTCTGCGATAAATGCGTCTGCAAGCCAGACACTTCCGACTTAAATATATATTTTTATCGATTTAACCTATGGGCTGGACAACGAACCCCCAACTCAAAAACCTTGTTAGTACTCTCTGACGACATGCATGTCAGGGTATTACGTTGTCTTTATTTGCTCTCCTTTCGCTCCCTGCACCACAAGGGCCATATACATTTTTCAGGGTTTAAGATCAAAGACATCGACACTAAAGTTGCATTATACAAGACTATTATTATTCCATCACTATGCTACCAGTGCCACACATGGACAATGACAGCACAAGACAAAAGAAAATAGTGACAACAGAAATGACATGTCTACGAAGAATACTCGGAGTGTAATTAAGAGGTAGAATTAGAAACGATAACATCAGACAGATAACCAAAACAATACCAGTATTGGAACACATCAAAAGACAACAGATCAAGTGGTTTTCACACGCTTCCAGATTACCAACAGATAGCATGCCACAAATGGCCATGATACATAGACATAACGGTTATAAAGCCAGAAGCAGACTATGTAAAATTGTAAAAGATGGATCACAGAAATCAAAGAAGCCACAGGAACAAGCTTACAAATCGCACACAAGAAGGCCATCTCCAGAGAACTCTTCCACCCCTGACGCCGCAAGGCAAACAAGGGCCACAGCGTATATATATATATATATATATATATATATATATATATATAAACTAGTGCTCTCTCTTGCTCTCTCTCTCTCTCTCTAGTTTGAGCGATGTGATGCTAATGTGTATAGTTCTTGCATGCTGTTAAGATCCATAGCTATCTCCCCTTTGATGATTGTACTGTAAATAGTTTCTCTTACTTGCTATCTGCCTTTTACCATTCGGTACACATTTTGACGATTGTTGTGGCAGTCTATTTTTATTCATTCTAAGTATTTATCAGATATAGATCTACTATGTTCTTCATATTGTTTAAGGTATATACTACTTATATATATTTATGTCTACATGTCCCTACTATCTCACATGCACAGAAAGCTGGGGTACTTTGTAAAGCGAGACTGTTGTCCCAATAGGAAGAAAATTCACCATCTTCAATTCAACACAAATATACCACTTGTGCTGATAATAAGAAACTTTATCCAGTACATAATTCACCACTTTATACTTGTCCTTCAGTGTAGTCGAGTGAGCAAGGGGTACAGAAGCAAACAGATTGCCATTGTGAAGCTGAACACATTTTAGTGATCTCTTGCAGCTGTCGATGAATCCAATCTCTGGGTTCATTCTTCTTCTTCTTCTGCGTTCAGCATCTGTGGTCATGTTATATTGTCCGGCCTGTCGTCAGGGCGAAGTCCGCTGTCTTCTCCAGGTCAGAACGCCTTCCCCATAGCTTGTGCCTCAAGTCGGTATCCTGGCCAGGTCTGCTGTCTCTGCTCTTTGTATGTTGGGCAGTCCTGAAGTATAAGTTCCGGAGTCGGGGTTCCATTTCGACATAGACTTTCATCTGTTTATGAGATCCTCAATCGTTAAAGGTTACCCAACAGTCTGCAGTGGCCTGTTCTAAGGTGAAATATTGTGGTCTGTTGATATGTTTGGAGGAGATGCATTGCATCATGTTTGTATTCCTCTTCCATTTGTTTCTTCCACTTTACTGTGTATGTGTTATTGTTTTTGCTTCTACATAGGACAGTGGGTGTCTGTGTTGCTCCATTTCGCTTCCTGCTTTTGTCAGAGCATCCGCTTTCTCATTCCCCGTGATATCACAGTGTGATGGTATCCACTGAAAGGCTATAGCGGATGATTTTTGGATCTGTCTTTGCTCATGTCTGATATTATACAGAATGCTTTCGTTTCTGTTGCTCTGGATTGATTCTAGTAAGGATCTGCAATCTGTGAATATAGCTATCTTATTTGGTATTGGCAGTCCTGACTCGATAAAGACTTTCAGTGCTTGATAGAGTGCAAATACTTCTGTCTAAAGTTAGAGGAATATTTCCCGGTTGGTTTTTTTATATTGTCTTCCCATCTTTGAGTCTTATAAATATTCCACCTGCTCCAGTATTTGGTATTCTTTATTAATTATTCCAGGAACCTGTGTTATTATGGAGACGTTTTGGAGACTATTGTCTGCTTCTTCAAAATCCGTTAGTGTTTCATTTTCATTTGGGAGGTGTCTGAGGATATTCTGGGTTCATAATGTTGCATTCCAATCTTCTGCAGAAGGTGAACAATATCTGCACATTACACCAAGTCCTTCCCTTCAAAGAAAAAATGGAGGAACTCTTGATGCCTGTTACAACAAAAAGTGATGCGTGTACTATCATATAAATGGTTCTTTTCTTTTAATCTGGATGCCAAGAGCTCATCTAAGGACTTCTACAAGTTAAGATCACGAACAAGATCGTTAAGCTCATTTTGGTAAAACAGGATGTGGAGCATCATCGCTAAGAGCTCTTCTTCTTCATTATCCTTTTGACTTTGTAGAACACTAGAAACTTATAGAAAACTATAGCAAATTTGTAGAACACTAGAAACTTATAGAAAACTATAGCAAATTTGTAGAACACTAGAAACTTATAGAAAACTATAGCAAATTTGTAGAACACTAGAACCTTATAGAAAACTATAGCAAATATGTAGAACACTAGAACCTTATAGAAAACTATAGCAAATGTGTAGAACACTAGAACCTTATAGAAAACTATAGCAAATTTGTAGAACACTAGAACCTTATAGAAAACTATAGCAAATTTGTAGAACACTAGAACCTTATAGAAAACTATAGCAAATTTGATGATCAGTTTAATTACTAAACCTCCCTCACCCCCCCCCCCCTTTTAACCATTTTCAAAAATAAATTAACCAAAAATCTCATAAATTAAAAAAAAGTACGGACGAAAGTGAGCGAAAGACGTTTTAGGTAACCCGCCCCGCCCCCTACTGAAGACATATGTACCACCCTGCCACTAGATTTTCTTAACTCTTTATGTAGTGGTATTTCTTACTAAAATGATTGCCACCTGCTTACTTACCAGTTGGCGGGTTGGTTGCTGGACGACTGCAGAGTGGGTTGTCAGTACATGCACGTTGTTCGCAATTTCCACTTGCGGTGTTGAAACTTTGTCCGTTGGGACATATCTTTTGCACATACCCAGGCTACATTGGTAAGAGTAAATTATTGTTTTTGAAATCGGTGTCATCATGTTTACAATGACATTACACTTCTAAAAATTAACAAATACATTAGAATGTCAATTAATAATGTTAATTTTAATGTTAACAACATGGCATCATAACAACAAAAGCAACACATTTGGCTAAATATTTTTAAAAAACTAGGCTCTCCACAACGCTTCGCGGCACTTGTCGCTAGGACAAGGCAATACAAGACACGAGTTAACTAATACACAATTTATGACTGTTGCAAAATACAACAAAAGTAAGAACCATGTTCTCGTATATAGAATTGTTATCCTCTTGTTGTACACTGGATACATAAAGAACGTATTTATTCCAGGAATTAGATTACCATAAGAAATAATATGTAAATATTACAGCTGGGAGGATACAAAATAACGCTTTTTAAGAAGAACAGGACAGAATATAGCGGTGGAGCGTATGGCCGTTTGGATTGTGGTCCTGGGTTCAAATCCACGGTTGAAACAGGTTTTTTTCTTCCGGAGGTACAATCAAAATCCTTCCTGTACAAGTCACGGCGTCTGCTATGAAAAAGCGGCCTTTATTTCCACGGTACATAATAAGCACCCCTGCACTCCTTCACAGGAAGACATGCAGTAACGCAAGTTTTATTAAAAAAACATATTAAGAGGACAGTATTTGATGATCATGTGCAACTTTACAACAACATTTATGTTGAAAGAACAATATGAAATCAACAAATAAAATAACGAAGAAAACAGGAAACAACTTACATTAGCACATTCGTAGTAAGTCTCACAACAAAGGCCTGGGAATTTCCGTGGAGTTTGAGCATTATCGTTACATTGCCCTGAAAAATAAATTATTGACATAAATTACAACTACTTTCATGGTGATCTTATACCAATATACATTCTTGAGTTCACATTAAGTTTATAAACAAAATACATCAAGGTAACCACTAAGCACAAGAAGTTATAATAGTGAGGTTAGTGTTGGAAGCTTTCATAACCCTCTCATTTCAAGGGAATAAGTGGTCTTCATTGCTAGCATCTTTTCTTGCACTCGGGTACCAGTATCTTTCTATGCGGACAAGATTATGCCCGCTTGTAGAAACCATTTATATCTCTTTCCTATGTGAAGTTAGCTTGATATATTTTTAACAAGCCGGACAGGTGCTACATGCGGTGATTATTTTTTTCCCCTGTCCCAGAAGATACAGACAAAACAATATGACAGTCTGTCAATTATATTTTAGGTTATTGAAATGAAGCTTGTTAGAGAGTGTGTTAGGTTGTCATGCTAAAATTATATGCAACATTGTGTTGTCATGCTAAAGTCATGTATAACATTTAAGCTTGTATTAGATTCATTTTTTTGTTTTGTATCAGTTTTGTATTGACATAGAATCATGTGTAAATTTTCATATTGTATTAGTTCATGAGGTTGTAGTCATGTGCCCTCGACTTTGGACTGACATATAAATTCCACAAATTATTGCTGACGATCGAATGATCTATTTTATCAGATTAATTTTCGCATGCAGAAGGTATGTGGATCTTTCCAGTGCCTACAAACAAACTAGAATGCCGTATTATACTTCCTGCAGATGATATAACTATATTGCACGACGTTTCTTCCAGTGACAATCCCTACAACATTAATCTTTACAGTCATATGTTTCATACAGTTTGTTCTATTGTCCTCCATTCATTAGTTTAATACATGTATTGTCTCAATTTTTCCCTGGGGTCTCATAGCAAACAATCTAAATTAATGACGAAGACATGCAGATTAACTGACATTATAACTTTGTCCATTCGTGACAGACACTTTAGGTGGCGGGAAATGTCAGATGTATCATCAACACAAATAGGCTAACAAATCAGAAACATTATGTAATGTTTGCCCATAAGTGTATGATATGCACTAGAATTTAGAACATTGATGCAATGAAATGCCTCCGATTGAGAACTAAATATGCATCCATACCCCCTATCACAAGCATGTATCTGAGACAGCGAGCCTTATTTGGGTAAAGGCTATGGAGTGTGAAGAGCTACATGATTACAGTTAAAGGAATTACTTGATCATCAAATTAACGTCCTGCTAAGTAAACGAAATAACAAATGTACTGATTGAAATATCACACATGACTTCTGCTGATTACATTCTTTCGGGGAGTCGTATTAAATAGCTACAATAGTATGACTAGTTGTATTATGTAGCTACAATGGTACTACTAATCGTATTTCATAGCCACAATAGTATGACTAGTCGTATTATATAGCTACAATATTATTGCTAGTCGTATTATCTAACTAAAATAGTGTTACTAGTTATATTATTTAGCTACAATTGTGCAACTAATTGTGTTATATCGCTACAATTGTATGACCAGTCGTTATTACATGTTTATAATGACTTACATTGTGGGCAGACTGCTTGATACGGCCAAGTGCAGGTGCCAGTAGAATTGTCATACAAGAGGTTTTGACCACATTTCATATTTAGTCTGTTCAATGCACCGTCACACTGGACGAACAATTCACAGTAGTTATGATGTGGCATGAGCGGAACAGCTTGAGCATTTGCACTAGTGCAGGCTAAATGAATGTAAAAATATATATATATATATATATATATATATATACCAATATACAACATTAAAATACATTCCGTTAAATACTTTGCATACGCCGAGTATATTACTTGTCTATAACAAATTTCTCCAAAATCTGAAGTTTGTATGTAAGCAAAGCTGTGACGTTATGTCAAAATGTCTACAACAACAATTCAGTGAAATATTGTGTATCTATAAATTCATCTCATATTTGTTTATGCATACTAGTGTTATTAAAAGATCAAGTGGATAAATCAAGGAAATAATATCGACTCCATATAAACAACCAAAACAAAAACACAAACCATGATAATCAGCAAAAGTGAAGAAGAGCATGTGCTAAACATAACAATACATGGAGAGATACTACAATAGGTAGATCATTACCAATATCTTGGACACATAATCATAAATTATGAAATATGTGAAATAGAAGTTAAATGGAGAATAGGAATGGCTAAAGTACTTTTAATGACATGATGAATATACTGACATCTAAACGAACTACAAATAAACTACAAATTACAATTATAAAATGCTACATATATTCTATAGTGATGTATGGCTCAGAAACATGGACAATGAATAGATATCTTACCATTTATCACGTGACATATTCTTTTCAGAACGTTGTCTTTGTAATTGATGTCCTAAACCCGATTCTGTTCTGTCACAATTTGTCGGCCTCTCCAATGATATCTTCATACAGTCTCTGATATCATCTGTCCATCTCCTTCTAGGTTTATCTCTTCTTCTACTTTCTGGAATTCTGCCCTCTAATATATGTCTTTCCACGCCATCTGTTTTTTTTATATGTCTGAAATATTTCAGTGTTCTATGTAAAATTGTATTCACCAGCCATCCTTCCTCTATTTTCAGCATATTCAAAACCTCACTGCTCCTTATCTTTTCAGTCCAGTAAATTCTTAATATTGCCCTATAGCACTTCAGTTCGAATGCCAATATTATTTTTGCCTTCGTTCTATTTATAGTCCATGTCTCGCAGCAATATGTTGCAACTGGAAAAGTGTATGATCTAAGAACGGATATCCAGAAGATAGAATTTATGCCTTTGAGATGTGGAAATACAGAAGAATAGGGACAACTTCATAGAAAGATAAGAAAACGAACAAAGAGATTCTAATAACACCTTGTATGAAAAAAAGAACTATTAAAGGAATTAAGATCAAATAAATAAAGTATTTTTTACATATTAAAAGACATACCACCTTATTTAAGATTTTACTTGGTAAAGTGGAGGGGAGGCGAGCTGGAGGTATGCAGAGATACAACTGGGAGAAAAACATCAAGAGATGGACTGGTAATAGTCTGACATAGTGCACCACCAAAGCAAGAGACATGGGATATCGGAGGTTCGTTGCAGCCATTCTTCGTTGCGGAGACAACACTTGATGATGAGCATTAACAAGTGTACATCGCACAGAGGAAGTAAAAAACATGGCTCGGTAGATGGAGTCGTTTGTTAGCTTTGACATGAAAAGGGATACCATCGTTACGATCACGGAGAATTATCAAAGATAAACTGTTGGCCCATTCCATATTAAATTATTGATCTGTATTTTAACAAATGCACGATCAGCAATCTCAAGGATAGAAGTAAGGAAAATGTAATCTGTGAGGAAAGCGATACGATGCCCGGCGGTGGCAAGATGTGTACCAGTTCGCGAGAGCTTCACCTTAAATTGTAAAGTTATTTATGAATAGATTTGGAAACTGTTTAGGCCGAGTGCTGGTCTGGTATTTTTTTGTTTACTGTGCCGAAGTCTCACATAAATTATGAAATATTGATCTCATAAATAGAAAACTATCGTTTGCTATAGGTCGACATTCGGATAAAATATCAGATTTTGAAAAGTTAATATAATCAGCAGAATATGACAGGCAAAGGCAATGTTTCTAAAAGTGAAGAATACACAATGTAATGTGACCCTGTCATCAGAAGTGTGGACTAGCTATGGAATTACGTCATATGAGTGGTACTCGTGGCACGATTGAGTGGTACTCGTGGTACGATTGAGTGGTACTCGTAGCACGATTGAGTGGTACTCGTGGCACGATTGAGATGATCCCCTTCGTCAGTAAGCACGGTATTTGATGATGATGAGAGCTGAGTTATTTTTAATAACATTTCACATTCCGAACTATTGTTATAGCTGTCAGTATGAAAGTAGACGTGAAGTTATCACAGTCCTTTCACTAAATATCACAACTATAACAAACCTTGAAAGCTCTCGGTAAGTTGGTATTGTCCTTTGACTAGCAGCGCCAAAGCCAACACGGCCATCGTTGAGGTTACAAGTCCACTAATTGCCATTCTGTCTTACTTGCAGATCAGTCTTGTGGATATTTTGATTTTCTGAAGACACAATATTGCATACAATTTTAGTTATTTTTTAAAGCTCATTATTTATGATTATACATTAAATGTCAGTAGAACGAACGAAGAATAATAACATCTATAACTCGTTTATGATCGTACAAGTGCAACACTGGACGTAGCGCCAAGAGCCCTCCAAACAACGCATGAACAATCAGATCAGTGATAACTATGAGGAAACAATATGATAAGCAATGTCTTATTAAAAAAAACACCCTCGGAAAGGGGGTTTGAGGGGAGTGATATAACTGTGTTGTTTAAGAAAATTAGAATTCCGTGTTGAGCTTTTGTTAAGCTAATTATTCGTACGTTAGGATCAACATCATCTCACGCTGTCCCCATCGAGACCAACTCGTTGAAGTGGAGATGGTGCTTAGTCCAGCCAACAGAGGCTGGAAACTAAGATTGGTAGGGCTATCCCTGACATCGATCACCATAATCCGTCCCAAGCAATCACTAATGCTGAAGTCGGATATACCAGGCCGAGAGGCGCACGACCAACCATGGTATCACGCAACACGACTAGATAACATACCCACACAAGAACAATAACTCACGCTGTAAGAACAGTCATATGTTTATTATCTTATCTTATAGAAGACGATAGCAGCAACATTTAGAATATTATACTAGGCTTGTCTTGCACAGCAGCCGTGTCTTACGCTGTTGTTGGGTGTACTAAAGATGGTGCGATATCAATAAGTATCACTAAAGACAAAAACTTTACTAATGAAACATTTATTTTCTGAACAGACCTCACATCACTACTCTGTTCCAGTTACCTGGCAACCAAGATTTCACCAGCAGGTGTTGACTCTTTATCTTCTTCCTCAGAGTTCATTCTCAAAATCCCGCTAGATTTTTCTTGTAGTAGGACAATAGGTCCTACTAGATTTTCAGCAGAGTGTAGACCAGAGAATAGAAATACGTTGTGTCACAGTTTTATTTGCGCTAATGTGTTAAACATTTACGTAGCCGCATGGTAGTGTAATACTAAATCATTCGCCTTCCGATCCGCAGAAGAGTTTCGAGTTCACTTGCTATTCGTTAATTGAAAATGTATTTAATGTTCCCGTGATTCATCAATACATTAAGAAGTAAGCTGTCAAGACTTATACTCTGACATTTATCAAGATGGAGAAATGGCGTTATCTCTACTGAGCAGGCGTGGTAGGAGAAAATAGTCAAGCAGTTTCTGGTCATCCACTGACTAAACAACTGAACTCTTGTGAGAAACAGCGTTCATAACTCATCTTGTATGTTTCTTACTTGTATGTATGCTAACCAAGAATGTGGCTTGTTGTTTCAAAATACGTGTTAGATTTCATGTAAGTATATATCAATATCTCCTGCCGATGTTATCAAGCATTAAGATTGATTACACTTCCTTACAAGTCTTATATTATTTCTACTACAAGATTCGCACTCTGGCATCGTATGCTCACGTACATACACCTGCTGTAGTATATTTTTCACTGATTATATTTTTCACTGATTATATTTTTCACTGATTATATATATTTGAGTGATTATATTTTTCACTGATTATATATATTTGAGTGATTATATTTTTCACTGATTATATATATTTGAGTGATTATATTTTTCACTGATTATATATATTTGAGTGATTATATTTTTCACTGATTATATATATTTGAGTGATTATATTTTTCACTGATTATATATATTTGAGTGATTATATTTTACGGTGATTAGATTTTTCAGTTGTTACATTTTTCAGCTATTATATATTTAGTCGTTATATTTTTCAGTTTGATTATATTTTTCAGTCATTATATTTTTCAATGATTATATTTTTAGCTGTTATATTTTTCAGTTACTATATTTTTAGTTTAATATTTTTCACTTGTTACATTTTTCGCTGATTATATTTTTCAGTGATTATATTTTTCAGTGATTATATTTTTTCAGTGATTATATTTTTCAGTTGTTATATTTTTTTGGTAATCATATTTTTCAATGATTACATTTTCATAAATAATATTTACTATAATTATATTTCTATTATAATTACATATGCCCTATAGTTAACTACTAAACTAGAAAAGATTCTCCAACAACTGTAAATAATATGTTTTACATCGTAATAGCATATTCTTTAGCTTTAGAATATGTATTTGACGTATTCAAATTATTACAACTAGTCTTTGGTTAATACCTCAATCTAGGTATAGATCCTAAGTGGTCTCATTGAAATCATATGGGTAACATAAGACTGCGGTAGTTAAATAACTATACAAGAAATACTCACCAAATCAGTCTTGAACACCCGAATCAGAGAGTGATGGTTTCATAGCGCGGGTCAGACATTTAAATCATTCTCTAGAAAGGGGCGGAGCACTGATTCTATTCATGTTTCTGTTTACAGAGATGAGAAAGGATAGTTTCGTTCTATGGCTAGTTGACTTACAGCACATAGAGACTAGTGGGTGGCAGGTTACGCCCAAACATCCGCTTCTCGTCCGTTAGACACTTGTGCAGTGTCGTGGTTTTTTTTTTTTTTTTTTTTTTTTTAATAACCGAATTTGGAAACTTCTTTTATACTTTAAAAGTTTTAAACAAACACAAGACAAAAACACTGTCTGTCTAATGTGTAAGCATGTCTAATGTGTAAGTATGTCTAATGTGTAAGCATGTCTAATGTGTAAGCATGTCTCATATGTAAGCATGTCTAATGTGTAAGCATGTCTCATATGTAAGCATGTCTAATGTGTAAGCATGTCTAATGTGTAAGCATGTCTAATGTGTAAGCATGTCTCATATGTAAGCATGTCTAATGTGTAAGCATGTCTCATATGTAAGCATGTCTAATGTGTAAGCATGTCTCATATGTAAGCATGTCTCAAGTGTAAGCATGTCTAATATGTAAGTATGTCTAATGTGTAAGCATGTCTAATGTGTAAGCATGTCTAATGTGTAAGCATGACTAATGTGTATGCTTGTATAATGTGTAAGCATGTCTCATGTGTAAGCATGTCTAATGTGTAAGCATGTCTAATGGGTAAGCATGTCTAATGGGTAAGCATGTCTCATATGTAAGCATGTCTAATGTGTAAGCTATCTAATGTTTATTCTATCTAATGTGTGAGTCTATCTAACGCAGTGTTTCCAAACCTTTTTCTTTACCATTCCACCACCAAAGTCTTTATAAAATTATGATGCTCCCCTTTGTAATACATATTTTTTATATTCAAAAATGGAATTATTCCTAAATGAAACCTAATTACAACATGTTCGAATTTCCCTACTGTACATTCAAATTGACCAATCAAACTAGTGGGGCGTAGGCCCCACGTTGGAAAACACTGATCTAAGGTGTAAGTCTATCTAATATGTCAGTCTCTCTAATGTTTAAGAGACTCTAATGTGTAAGAGACTCTAATGTGTAAGAGACTCTAATGTGTCCGACTCTGCGGCGAAGTGATACAGAGCGAGTCTTTGACGGCCAAAGTAACGTGTGTCATCGCCGCCACAGGCTTGTGTACATCCGGACCGTTCAGAAAGCAATGGAAAACTACTAAACATATTTATATTGCCTAGAAAATCGCCATAGCCAACAAATGCTGGGTTTATAGCTACGTCCTGAATAGGATATGCTACCGATTTTTTTTCTAATGTGTGAGTATATCTAATGTGTGAGTCTATCTAATGTGTGAGTCTATCTAATGTGTGAGTCTATCTAATGTGTGAGTCTATCTAATGTGTGAGTCTATCTAATGTGTGAGTCTATCTAATGTGTGAGTCTATCTAATGTATGAGTCTATCTAATGTGTGAGTCTATCTAATGTGTGAGTCTATCTAATGTGTGAGTCTATCTAATGTCTAAGTTCGTCTAATATTTCTGTCTAAAGTGTATGTCCCCGTAAATTGTCTAATGTGTAAGTATATCTAATATGTTTGTCCCTCTTATGTGTATCTATTTCAAGTGTATGTCCGTCGATTGTGTAAGTCTGTCTAATATTTATGGCCCTCTAATGTGTAAGTCTATCCTTTGCAAAATGTCCAAGAGGGCGATAGCGGGAAAAAACAGGAATCATTTAGATAGAGGAAGCTATGTTCAATGCATAGATTGAAAGTTAAATTGGTGTAGATAGATAGAGAGAGACGAACACACAGAATAAACAGTGAAATGTATAGATAGAAGAGTGAATAGATGGATGTGTAACAGAGACAAACGGCTACATGTATAGATAGAAGAGTGAATAGATGGATGTGTAACAGAGACAAACGGTTACATGTATAGATAGAAGGGTGAATAGATGGATGTGTAACAGAGACAGACAAAAGGTTAAATGTATAGATAGAACGGTGCACAGATGGATGTGTAACGTTAAAGGTAAGATAAGCTATAAACGAGCGTCATGAGTCATTTCACATGGTTTCCCATAAGTTCTCAGCTGCCCAGTTAGTGGCTGACCAGAAACCACCTAACTAGCGTGGCACACTGCACACATCTCTGTAGCCATATGTGAAATTATTGATGGTTTGTAGCTGTTCTACTTTGATCCTTATAGGGGAATTTAAGTGTGGTTTGTTTGGTGTGGATTGATCATAACCTCTGTTTTCTTTGTATTGATGGTGAAACCAACCTTGTCTGCAGGCTTCAACAAATTGGTTTATGGTGATCTGCATACTGTCTGCAGAATCAACATACGGTACGTAATCAGCTGCATAGAGGCGTTCCCTGACCATTGTGTCTCGCACTTTGGTGTTGGCTTGCAAACGCCGAAGATTGAAAGTTTGCCGTCTGTTGTATATTTTATTTATATTCCTGTTACTTTGCTTGTGCTAGATGCGTCTGTCAGTATGGCAGAAAATATCAGGCGGCACAGTGTTGGAGCTAGAAGGCATCCTTGTTTTACCCCATTTGTTACAGGAAAGGCAGGGGATGATACCGCATCACTGATAACAACAGCCATCATGCCGCCAAGGAACTGTCGCACTATGTTGATAAATTGGGTGGAAGGGCAGCAAAATTAGACGAGCACTTTTCACAGCCCATCTTTGTTCACTGTGTCAAATACCTTTGGGAGGTCTAAAAATATTGTGAAAAGTTCCCTTTGGTGTTCTTGGAGTTTTTCTTGGATTTGTAGGGCAGCAAAGATCATGTTCACTGTCCCGGGGCCAGACGAAATCCACACTGACTTTCAGGCTGAAGATTATCTGTGAGTGTGTGCGTAAGTTGGTTCAGCATTACGCCAGCTAGTATTTTACCAGCTATGGATAGCAAAGATATCCCTTGGTGGTTGTCATATGACTGTTTATTTCCCTTGCCTTTATATAGATGGATAACTGAGATATCGTTCAGATTTTGAGACATCGATCGTGAGCTCAAGCATGTAACAAAGATCTTGTTAAGTTTCTGGACAAGCACCTCCTCTCTTGTAGATGTCTGCAGGGGTGGCATCCATATCATGTGCTTTTACGTGTGGTGTCCAAGGCATTCTTTACCTCTTGATTTGATGGTGGTATGTCAAGCTCTTCTTATGTTATGTTGTGGCATGCGATCTATTACGTCTTCGCTGTAGGCTGATGGGTTATTTAAAATTGCTTCGAAATGTTGTACCTATCGGTTTAGGATCTATATTTTTTTCTGTAAGAAGGGCTGACTCATCTGCGTTAAGCAAGGTTGGTGATCCTGCAGAATGTAACACAATAATACTAAAAAAGAACATAATTTCACACTCCCCCTCTGACGCTATCACTTATTAAAACATACATCTGTGTCTGGATGTGTCTCTCGGAGCCACGCTCAGCTAAATGTTCATTAAGTAGATCATAATATTGTAGCATATGTTCGGCTACCTCTGTTAAATGTTCAGAAGTAAATGATGTATACCTGTATTAAGTGTTCATAAGTAATCCGTGTCTACCCGTGTTAAGTGTTCGGAAGTAAACCATGTCTACCCGTGTTAAGTGTTCAGAAGTAAACCATGTCTACCCGTGTTAAGTGTTCAGAAGTAAACCATGTCTACCCGTGTTAAGTGTTCAGAAGTAAACCATGTCTACCCGTGTTAAGTGTTCAGAAGTAAACCATGTCTACCCGTGTTAAGTGTTCAGAAGTAAACCATGTCTACCCGTGTTAAGTGTTCAGAAGTAAACCATGTCTACCCGTGTTAAGTGTTCAGAAGTAAACCATGTCTACCCGTGTTAAGTGTTCAGAAGTAAACCATGTCTACCCGTGTTAAGTGTTCAGAAGTAAACCATATCTACCCGTGTTAAGTGTTTAGAAGTAAACCATGGCCTATTTGTTGTTTATCACTATCCCCAAGAATTGTGAGAAATTTTCTCTCACTTCCTATTTTGCCTATGTGCAGTGGGGTTGTTTCTCGAAGTTTTCTCTCATACACAGAAGGCTTCAGCATTCGGCTTAATGCAATACCTATTTAACATATTTTCTTTAATTTGCAACAAGTGTGTACCTATTGAAACCATTGCTTATACAATGCATATAGTCAGATTCAATATTTCCTTCTTGTGTGAGTTGGAGGGGAGGTCGGTAGTGTTTATCTTGAGAAGAAATAGATAATAGGTGTATTTCGGCAGTTATACATTCCTGTTGAGAAGAAATATAAGAAAAGGAACACAGAGGTTCTGACAACACTTGATACGAAAAGAGAACTATTGAATGAAATACGAACGAAAACATGACACCATCTGAGAACCTTACTTGAAGGTAGAGATGAAGGGAGGCGAGAACATGATAGGCAGAAATACAAGATGGAGCGAAACATCACGAGATGGACGGACAGATTACAGTCTAGCAGAGTGCTCGATAATAGCAAGAGACGAAGGATGTTGGAGGTAATTTGCAGCCAACCTTCATTGTGGAGTCGGCACTTGATGATGATAACTGTCCTACTGACTCATCTGGAGCATCCTTCTAAAGGCACATGTTTCACTTTCTCTGTTATTTTCATTGGTCACACTGTCCACGGCGAATGAAAATCACGGATGACGTCAAATGCATCACTTTAGAAGGATGGTTCTAGTTTAATTTTGTGTATTGTGTTTTCATTTTTGTTGCTTTGTAATACTTCCCATGAGGATCTGCAGTTCATGAATATTACTACATTGGGTGGTTTTGATTTATATGTTGCAAGCGATAGCTCTCATGGTCTGCAGGAGTGCCTCGGCTTTTGCCCTCAATTTTGATATAAATAGATCTTATAAATGTTCGATGATAGCAGATAGTGCTAGGACCAATTTTAGTCTCATATTTGTTGTTAGTTTTTTGGTGTTGATTAATTTATGAACTATTTTCATGGCATTTCGTGCTGACCAATAGTCTCTCCCACTAGAAAGAGATTATAAAAACGGATTCTGTCAGTAGTTCGCTAGATGCATAGACTCCGTTAGGTTTAGTGTTAGTCTGTGTTGGCTAGTTTTCATATCATATGATGTATTCTACAGTTGTAGTTTGTGTTATGTGTTGTCTATTGGCTATCCCCAGGTGGAAGCTGGTTGATAACATCCACACTTGCCGTTAAGAGTAGGGGTGGGAGCTGTAAGTTTCTCTTCAATGTCAGATGTGATGCCTGAGTCGTACTGAGTCCGTATTTGTGGAGGGTGGTCATGATGTTATCGATCAATCTCTTTCTCTGTATTACCGTTGCTCTGTATCCAACTGATCGTTTGTTATAAGCTCTCAGTGGTAATTGGATTGTGTTGATTCTCATAAGGTGACCAAACCACTCTATCTGCTGACGTTCTATATATTCGATATAAAGCATTATTCCTACTATTCTTCTGATATCCTCGTTTCTTACTCTGTCCAGTTTGGTGACCATAACTGCTTTTCTTAAACATTTCATCTCAGATTAATGATTTTTCTCCACTGCGATGTTGTTAAAGACCATGTTTGATACTGGTAACAAAGTGTTGATATGAAAATTGTAGATATTATCTGTCTCTTTATGTCCATATTGATCTTTGGATACATGAGTAATGGTGAAAGTTGATATGTAGCTGTGTTTGCTTTCTGACATCTTGATTCTATTTCTCTGTCTAATTTTCCATTTTTTGAAAAAAAAAACACTTCCTAAATATTTGAATTATTTTGTTTCTTTAACTGTTGAATCGTCTACTGTGATATCTATTGTTGTTGGTGACTTCCTGATTTTCATAACTTCCATCTTTTGTATGTTGATTTTCATGTTATACTTCTTACAAGCTGCTGACAGTGCATCTATGTGGATTTTCATGTTTTCTACGTCATTGTATATCCAGCTTTGATCGTCGGCGAACAGAAGATCATTGATTTCACTTGTGTTTTAATCTACTGAGTTGTCTGCATTGTTTATATTTTCCTCATTTATAATAATAACTTATTTCTTGAATCTATCCATATAGATATTGAAAAGTATAGGGGAAAGCATGCATCCCTGTCTGACCCCTGATTTAGTTTCAAATGATTAGTTCATTTCATTTTCTGTTCTCACTGCACTTATGCAATTTTGGTATAGTGCTTTTATGTTGTCTAATACCTCACATTGATGTTGTGCTGCTCTAATGTTTCCCAGAGAATATTCCTATCTGCTCTATAGAATGCCTTTCCTGGTCTATAAATATAGTGTTGATATCTGTATTGTATTCAATAACTTTTTCACTTGGTTATCTCAGTGTGAATAGTGCGTCGGTGCAGCTAGATTGTATGTGTTACAACAATCAATGTTGGGGTTGAGGTATTAAGTTCGTTAAGTTCTTCTTCTTCTTCTTTCGTTCACTTGAAACATGTCTCTATCTGTAATTCTGTCTCCTGAATAAAACTCACTGTCTTTTGTAGTTCATACAATGGCCCATAGAGCTTTGATTTCAGTGTTGTTTCCTCTGGCCAATATGTCTGCCTCAGCGTTTCATGCTCAGAGCACTCTTGAAGTAGATGTTTGGCACACTGTGCTGCCTGTCCACATGTACACATGGTGGAGTTGTCAATCTTTAACTTTGTGTACATGTGACTGCGGAGTCGGTTGTGTCCCGTTCTGAGGCGTACAATTACAACTTGCTCTGATCTGTTAATAATGTGATAGTCATCTTATGTTGGTGTGTGTGGCTTTCTTATTGACTTTCTCATCTGGTTTTTTTCTGATGGTAGGTGATTGGTATATCTGGTTGGTCTTCGGCAGCACCTTCCTTGGCCAGTTGGTCTGCTTTTTTCATTTCCTAGTATTCCACCGTGAGAGGGTGGAATAACTGCATGGTTACCCTTTACTGGTAAGACAGTTCATTAAGTAGTTTTTGTAAGTGTTTTAATTTTCAAGGCTGGTGAGCTTGAAGCACTGACTTTGAGTCTGTCAGGAATACCACGGGATGTGGACAGGGTTGGAGTTCTGCAGTTTTTCAGTTGCCACTCTACTTCTTTTTCAGCATTAGTTCTTAAACTCCCACTGGATCTCCCCTGTAGCAATACCATTGTCCTACTAGATTTCCAGCAGGATGCAGTCCAGAGAATGGAAATGCGTTATCTAGACAACATCATGCTGGAAATATAGTAGGACAATGGTATTTCTACAAGGAAGATGCGTTATGTCCCAGTTTTATTTATACCAATGGCCCGAAACATACGTCTTCGACGTTGTTGCCACCCTAATTGCCTGTATTTCTGCATCATAATTATTACAGAATTTTCCTGTTGGTGTTCTGATCGTATCTCTAGGCTTGTGTGGATATTCTATATATACACCTGCACTTCCTTCCCTAACTGCATTCTGTTCTGACCCATCTTTGTATACTCTGACCCATATGTCTTGTCGATATTCCTCGTCCAGGAAACTGAGGGTGACTGTCCTTTGCTGCACACTGTTCTGTTCGCTCTCGCTTTTTATTCCTTTCCCGTCGGTCTGAATGTATAGTGATATTCCATAAATTTCACTCAAAGGCGTTTGTTCGGACAGATACCTTAAGGGGCTGTCAATTTCAGGTAGGTCTGTAAGTTGTCTACGGAGTCGTTTAGCTTGGTGGATAAAGCGGCTTCTTTTCAGTCGCCCCATTGCTAGATTTTGGAATCTTTCCTTCATTGGATGACGGCATACAGTGAGACTTGTCTGCTTGTATTAGTACTTTTGTGTCTCTGCGTTCGCCAAGTGTTTGTATTCTTTCCATTTTCTGCATCTCTGCTATGGGTGTTGATTTCATTGCTCCCAACATTATCCTAAGCGCCTGGTTTTGCACTTTATCTTGATCTTGTAATGGGGTTTTTGATGCAGGACACCAAGCAGCTAAGCCATATTCCAGGTGTGGTCTTATGTTTTGCTGTTAAACTTTACGGAGTATATTTCCACTGGCTTTAGAACGCAAGTTCGAGCTCCAATCACTCCTACACTTAACGGCAAGAGTGGATAACAAACCACCTGGGGAAATACAAAAGGCAGTAGACAATTTCCTCTGGTTTCCATGTGGTTCCACTTAGTTTTCTCAGGATAGCTAACTTCCTCCTGGCTTTTGTTGTTGTTTTGTTTATGTGTTTCTTCCTTGTCAGCTTATCATCAAAAGTAACTCCGAAGTATGTGGGTTGTCTTCTTTCAAAATCTCTCCATCCGTCTTGATAACACGGCTTTTTGTTTTGGTAAGAAGGTGAAGAGTGTAGTGTTGGACTTATCTATGTTAACTCTAACGCACCATCTATTTTCCCATAAGGTTAAGGCATCAATAGCTCTTTGTATTTGTTTAGTGGTCATTGTCGCATGTTCTTCCGTGCACCAGATCACCAGGTCGTCAGCATACATTGCCACTTTTATCCCATGTGGTAGTTCGGCAATTAGGTCATAGATGTAAACCAAAAAAAGAGTGGGTGACAGGAATCCTCCCTGGGGGACTCCCTGACGCAGCAGAACTTTCTTGCTTTCGAGTATTGGGCCCGGCACCGTCCCTGCTTGAACGTCCGCCACATGTCAGGCACCATAACTATTATTAGATATAGACATGCTCCCATTGTGTTTTGTTTTGTGCGTTGCATCCTGATTATTTGTGCGCCTTTTGGTTGGTTGCCTTCGTCTTCGGCACCCTGCTTACTTGGGCAGAACTATGTCATGCTCGAGTGGGACTGCCCAGCGAGTCTTAGTTTCCAGCCCCTGATGGCTGAACTAAGCCCCATCACTACTTCAAGGTGCTGACCTCGATGTTATGTTCTTGTTTCTAACCAATAAATGTGCATTCTCATTAAGTGACGGAACCATTTCAGTCTTTTTCTATATATTTCACCACGGATGTTTTTCCAATAGTTCTTGTAACCTCTTCATTCTTTTCATGATCTGTTCTTTTTCTGCTTGTTGCTTTTCTTAGACACCTTATTTCAAACGTAGTAAGATTTATATCTTTGTTATTTAGCTAGTGTCCACGTCGGACATTGATAACACATTTGTTTGTTTGAAGATTGCATTTATTATTTCCTTTTTGGTTCTATCGGAATAGTTTTGTGTTTCAAGATTAGTAGAAGTTCATAATTTATGTAGATGGTGCTTTGAAGTCTTATCTCGATCTTTGTTGTGAAGTCTTGTCTTGATCTGTGTCCATTCTTTCGTCATCTGTAAAAATGTTACCAATATTGGTAGTTAATGAGTTTGCCTCTCTTTTGGAGAAGCGTGTCCCCTTCAACCAGCGGACAAAGTCCAATTAGGTTATATCAGGACACACTACCATAAAATATTAGAGGTAACAAAGACCCCATCGATATAACCAATATGTTATCAATATGTTTGTTCTTGCTCTTGTTTCAGTAGTTGATCATTTATATTTATGTTGATTTTATTGGGTGATCTGCCTAAAGACATTGCGTATGGTTTTCTGTATTGTGTGTATATATATATTATATTATATTTTGTTGTATTCATTTTGTGCCTCTGTATTTACAACTATTCTGAGCAACATACATATAAACTTTAAACTTTTCTACTTCAAGTAAATTGCCTGTTTTCTTGCACGTGTTTATTCATCTTTGTAATTAAACCGCTGAGAGTTGTTTCCCATCGCCTCATTCGACCCTCCTTTTAGCAAACATACACTCCTACAATACTTATTTGCTAGTATAGTAAACTGTCACTCTATCAGCTTGACAAACTTTTTCTTTACCCTCTCAAACAGAATAAACAGTCACTCTAACATAGACAGATATGCCTACTACATGAAAGATGGACATTTTGAATCAAACTAGGAGACAGAAGCAAGTGTCTCATATGGTTGCGGTGCAATCATTCGATCAACATCTTAAGTGTTCTTATGTCTCCTGTGCACATACTATACGTATATAACATTTCAGACAAGCACCAGAATGGACTTTCCGCCCACAGACGCCCACAGGCATGACAGCTAATATTTCTTGTAAAGAACTATTAATATTTGCTTTCTTATTTCTGTTAGCAATTGCTAGGAACAAATAAACCTCAGCCTGTACCACATAGTGCAAGCATCAAGACGTCTGCTTCTGTTGACAAAAGACACGTTTCTGAAAATCTTCAGTCCCAAAATCATTTTTTTGTAATCATTAAAAGTTGAAGGTTGGTAACTTGACCACCGAGAATAACTTGACACAAAGTCAAGGCCGTCACAGTGCAGTAGCTGTTTTTTTTTTATATACAGACATTGACTTATCTTAAAATCAACTTGCGCACTTAAACACGCACGCATTTATATTTATACATTATGTTATACCCGTATTATCATGGTTACATTATATATTCTATATTATCATATCCTATTTAGGCATGGTTTTCCTAATATTATCGAGTTTTTAGATATCTCTTATTAAATTTAGTTACACGATCGGTGATGTGTGAACAGCGGTAGCTCAAGGGTTTTCAATCTTCGACTTAGTTTACACAAGTTGGAATTGTGAATCTGTCATGCCCTTCCCCCACAGAAGCTATTGAATGTAGCCACTTACTGAATGTGATAGACTTACTGAATGTGATAGACTTACTGAATGTGATAGACTTACTGAATGTGATAGACTTACTGAATGTGATAGACTTACTGAATGTGATAGACTATAGCCTAGATTTAGAATGTCACGAACACATATTGATAGACTGGAGAGACAGAAGGAAATCGCCAGAGAAATATTCATCACTATCATTAGGTTTCTTATAGACCGGCAACAATCACGGCAAGACATCAAGTAGTACAGACGAGAGAATAGTTTAAGGTCTCCAACACAGACCGCCACATTTTTTACCAACTTCCAGATAACACAAAAGTAAAATGCATGAGCAGAAAAGACGGAAAAGTATCTTCAGAGTCTGCAATTTGGAAGTAAAAAAATCCTTAACAGACGTTGTTATGTTAGCATTGCTTCTTGATTCTTTATTAGAAAATGGCCTCACGGCACGTGGGGCATTCCCATAAGTGCTCCGCCCTCTGTTCCAGCAGCCATTGGACTCGATGGTGTTTCGAGTCTACTGCTGCCAAAACAGACGTCGACATCAGGGCACAACTCTGCCCTTTCGACAGGTTTCTTTGTTGTTCCGCCCACCCACGCCGTGCCTGTAACTAGTTCAAGCACAACTTTGGCCTGTCAGAACAATATGGTAACTGTTATCGAAGGTTACGACTACGGGCTATGTTAAACAGATGCTACCAGAGTAGAATGGATGATAATAAACTAATCCAGCAGTACTCAAAGCCTCAATCATTTACACAGATGACGCAGACATAAGAAAAAGCAGGGTAAATGAGGTTTATTCGTCAATTCTTTTAAGTTCTTTCTCACACTCCCGCCGTATCTCCCTCTTTGTGAATGTTACTTGCTCAATATATAAGTCATCTACTTCCTCTATTGTTTTTTTTTCTTCTAGAGGCACAGACTTATTTTGTATTTTGTATTTTATGTGTCCCATGCATACATACACATTTGGGCAATGTTTAAACTGTTAATGTCGTGAGCACATGATTAAGGCAGATCACTACGACTGACTAAAGAAAACTATTATATATCAATTGGACACTGGATTTGTGTTTTAATTTTTAAATTTTCAATATGATATTTCCCATCCATCATTTCAATTTGCACTTTGATTTTTAAACTCAACGTAGAAAATTAAATAGGGTGAAGTGAAAAAAAAATATAGATGAAAAACACAGCCTACATACTATTTGATTTAAACAATGAACTGCAGCTTTGAATGTTTAACTAAACTGTCTGATCTAGCCTTGGTAGATCAAATATCAGGCACGATTTACCTTTTCTCCTTGTTTAAAAATTCTAACTGTAGCCATAACACTCGTAATAATTGATAAGAATCTTGTATAAATGGATCACGTCTGAACATTTGTTCGTCTAACCGATAAAATTGGGATTGTTGGTGCCTTCATTTGTCAGCAATGACAAAAGTTTGGTTATTTATTATGCCCTATATACTATGCCCTACTGCCCAGTATGAACATGTGTATACACTTATTAGACTGACATGGCATTGCGTCCGTGTGGAACCCACAAACCCCAACTCAAAAGATTAATACTTATGCAGCCCTACTATTCATCCACTCATATTGTGGTTTTCCTTCTGTCAGCCATGCATATATTATTTATGTGTCGTATTATGTGTCAGTGAGTTCCCATGTTATCTTTTCTCTTTGCTTCTATATATTATGTCTCAATGTGTTCATGCGCGCTATTTTTGTCCTGCTTCTGTCTATTGTGTTCCAATATGTTCAAATGATATCTTTTCTCTCTGTTTCTATCTATTGTGTGTTAATGTGATATCTTTTCTCTCTGTTTCTATCTATTGTGTGTTAATGTCTTCATGTGTTATCTCTTCTTTCTGTTTCTATCTATTGTGTGTTAATGTGTTATCTCTTCTTTCTGTTTCTATCTATTGTGTGTTAATGTGTTATCTCTTCTTTCTGTTTCTATCTATTGTGTGTTAATGTGTTATCTCTTCTTTCTGTTTCTATCTATTGTGTGTTACTGTGTTATCTTTTCTCTCTGTTTCTATCTATTGTGTGTTAATGTGTTATCTTTTCTATCTGCACATATCTCATCATGTGACATATTCTTTCCAGAACGTCTTCCTTATGGATTCTCTGAACACTCTTCAATTCTGGGCCAGTTGACCTGCCGCAGTCACACATGTTTAAGCAATGATATATATCACTGCACAATCGTCGTCTTGGGCACCCTCTTCCATGCTGCCGATAACTCTGCCCTCCGCTATTAATCTTTCCATGCCGGTATGTCTCTTTATATGACCAAAAACATTTTCTTTTAAGATGTTGTTAAGGAGCAAGCCCACTTCGGCGTTTATTGACTTAACACTTCATGATTGGTCTTTTTATGTCTATGGTATATCAGAAATCCAAAATATAATTACTATGAACATTACTCATGTAGTTTGCCATTGCTTTAAGGAGGAAATCCGTTTATCGAATAGCACAAAAAGAAAAGACATTCATTTTCTACGCCATTTTTTAGCGGGAGTATATCTATATAGCTACTATATATTATGTGTTCGCGTGCTATCTTTCCTCTCTGTTTCTATCTATTATGTGTTCACGTGCTGACTTTCTCTCTGTTTCTATCTATTATGTGTTCACGTTCTATCTTTCCTCTCTGTTTCTATCTATTATGTATTCACGTGCTGACTTTCTCTGCTTCTATCTATTATTAATTAATGCGTTCACGTGTTGATATTTCTCTCTTTTTCTATTTATTATGTGTTCACGTGCTGACTTTTCTCTCTGCTTCTATCTATTATGAATTAATGCGTTCACGTGTTGATATTTCTCTCTGTTTCTATCTATTATGTGTTCACGTGCTATATTACCTCTCTATATCTATTTATTATGGGTTACTGTGTTCAATGACTTTCTTTACTTTCTGCTTCTATCTATGACGTCTCTATGTGGGGTGCAAAGGGAACGCATTGCTCTAGGCGGGCCCAGGGTTAGCAGATAACCAAGATCCCAAATGTACCTCCACGCGGTGCACCCTGGAAACAGAAATACAGCAGCTCGAGCTGATTATGGCCAAATCATTTGGGGATCGTGTCCGAGAATGTGGAGGTAGCAGATGGAAAGAGATTTGACTGCACAAGACAGACAATATCTCCGACACCACCAGCATCACCACATATAGCGACACTGTCGACATACAGTGAAGCAAGTCAGTCCAGTCCGAACATTGGAGGGGCGGCCAATGTAAAATGCACGTAAAGGTAGATGCATGGCGAGAAACAAATAGATTTCATACCGAGTACAATGAAACAATGAAAGGGCAGAACAGCGCTAGAGGGCAGCGCGAACTGCAAATAGAAAGTGAAAATTCCCTAGGAAAGGGGAACTACAAGCTCCGTCAGCTCGAGACGAGCTTCTAGTTACCTGTGTTCCTTACAGGCAGAGACCCAGACCCATCCATTGGCGTTTGGTAAAGCAAGAAGAGCTAACCCAACGCTTATGTCGAGCCTTCCTAAACCGGAAATATGCTCGCGAAGAGAAAGGGTTCTGTACCCGATGTGCTTAGGCAAGAAAGGGACAACGATGGTAGTCCTGGCCCAACTCTACTGTCAAGGTTTCCTATAACGGATGTACACTTGCAGAGAGAAAGGGTTCCGTACCCGATGGGCTCAGGCACAAAAGGGACAACGATATAGCCCTGGCCCAACTCTACTGGTAGGTTTTCCTATACTGGAAATACACTTGGAGAGAGAAAGGGTTCAGTACCTGATGGGCTCAGGCGCTATTGGGACAAGGACGCTCAGCTCGAGAACGCCTTGCTCTCAAACGCGTGGTGTGAGACTCGAACTTGGACAAGGGGTACACGATGTCGGTGAATGACACCCCGGCTAAGAGGGCGAAAGAGCCAGGGTCCAACTACTCTGTTGAGTTCTTCCCCTTAAGGAACCAGGCTCACGGATGAGAAACGGTTCAGTACCCAATGGGCACAGGCACAGCACGTCCAATTACACGAGGCAAGTTCATAGACAGTGGAACACCTCGTTCGAGTCAGACGAGAGCAAAAAATCGTCTGGGCGAAGAGTCTCCACTATGCGTGCCTGGAGACAGATATAGAGGCTGTCACAGGCTAAGGGCAGCCTACCCGAATTGTCAAGGCATGCCGAAATCGGATGTGCTAGGCCTACACGGCGCATAACGGTGGCACAACGTAATCACGCTCCCGGCGGAAATCGCACGGATATCCGTGATGGTTACAATGGAGCGAACGAAAAACAAACAAAAACAAACAAACAAACGTCTCTATGTGTAATTGTTCGTGCTAGTTAGTCTGTGTTATAACTATTCTATTATATTCTATTATAACTATTGTTACTATTGGTACTGTTACTGGTCGACACTTTTACTGGTAAGCAACTTCGACCAACTTACTACATGTGAACGCAAGTTGTGTCGTCCCTACTTATTGTTTTTTATGTATATGTGTTTGTGATTCTTGATAAAGGCCTTTCGGTCAAAACGTTGATTGATGTGTTTGTCTATGTGTGTTTCGTACAATTAGTAAAACTTAATTAACTTGTTTCAAGCTTTACCTATTGCACTTCGGTTTTGCGCAGTGAGTACATATTTTCTATTTACTGGTAAACACTTTTACTGCTGTCTGACAATCATCGATTATATAACTATCATATGAAGCTATTCAAACATTTACTACATATTGAATCCATAATAGCACGTGCATAAAATTTGTGGGAAAACACATCTCCACTGTTACGTGCATTCAGAAGGTTATCCAGTATACCCAATTTTTTATTACCATGCCCCCACTTAAGTCTTTCTAAAATTCTGATGCCCCCTATGTAACATATACATAATTTTGTAATATTCAATAATTGAATTAATTCCCTAAAATTTAGAGAATAATTGCTCCCCTTAACAATCACATTGCTCTCTCCCCCACACCCATGGAGTGTAGGCCCCACGTTGTAAAACACTGGGTTAGCCCATTCTTCACTAAAAGTAGAAAACAACAAGTTTATATTGAACATTTTCTAACAAAATATAATTATGTGATGAGTAAATGATTCAATAAATGATCATGTCCCTAAATACTAATCTGAAATGTAATCGAAGAACTATGTACAGAGTATGTTCTACATTTGTTAACACCATCACTGCAAAGTTGAATGAAAACTGAGGTGATATATATTTGAAGATATTGCATTACTACTCGTATTGTGAATCAGCACATATGGGCATGAGAAAATACTTCAATATGCTGTATCATTACGTTAAGAATGGGACATCATCGTCACACAGCAAAGAGAAATTGTTTGAGTTTCTTGAAATAATAAGCTACTCAAATATACATATAGATTTAGCGTAACAACCAGACTAGCTAACCTACTTTCTACTCGTGTTTGTTTGTAATTTCAATAAAAATGTACTTTTATCACGAAATATTATGATTAAAAACGCATCATCATCATCATCAGGTAGCGTATCCTGAACAGGATGTAGCAGTCATCACAGCCTTTGGAAACTTTTGTCTATCTTGAGCCAGTCTTCCTGCTTCTGTTACTGTCATGTTCAGGTGGTCTTTGATGTCTTGCATCCATCTTCTTCTTGGTCTGCCTCTTGCTCGTCTTCCTTGCATCATCCCCTCCATTATGGTCTTCTTATGCCTTCATGACGTTTGATATGGCCAAAATATTGTAGTTTTCTGTGGGATAAAAACCATGCTGTTTAGCAAGTTTAGCCATATCAGAAGCTGCAAAGGACAATTTTTATTCCTATGTAAGATGATCCGTTTGGAGATAGTGTATACGCATCAAGTTCATGTGTAGTGTACACTACACACAATAGGTTTATGGATAGTGTACAAATATTAGATCTATGTGTAGTGTACACGTATTAGGTCCGTGTGTATTGTAACGCATTAGGTGCATGTGTAGTGTACACGCATTAGGTCCATGTGTAGCGCATGGTAGCCTAGTTCTGCATTGACTTTCAATTAACCAGCAAAATATCTCGTTAGACTTTAGCCTCAGAAAACTAAAACCCCTTGCTATTTTTAAGTTGCACAATATAGACATAGAACATGCATTTTTTGCATGCTTTTCATTTGGATGTCCTACCTAACCTGTGGCAGCCTTACAATGTGTTGACAGAAGTGGAGAATATTTAGACTACATGATATGACATGACGATTTATCGTTCATTGTGACAGCCTTCAAATATGTTGGAAGGAGTGTATGATATGACAGTTTAACATTCACAATGACAGCCTTTCAATATGTCGACAGGAGTGGAGGATGCTTACACTCTATACCATGACGGATTATCACTCACAGTGACAGCCTATCAATATGTCGACAGGAGTGGAGGATGCTTACACTCTATACCATGACGGATTATCACTCACAGTGACAGCCTTTAAATAAATCTACTGAAGTAGATAATGTTTAGACTCCACACTATGACGTTTTATCACTCGCTGTGCCTATGGACGCTAGAGATCAAAATGTCCATGTGTATCATTTTGAAGGATGGAAACTTGGAGCAGAATGTTGGGCTTACCGTAACAGACTGTTGGGCTTCAGTGAGTGTTGAACTTGACTTGACGAGTATTGGACTTCACTGAGTGTTGGGCTTTATTGAGTGTTGGGCTTCACTGAGTGTTGTGCTTTATTGAGTGTTGGGCTTCACTGAGTGTTGTGCTTCACAGAGCGTTGGATTTCATTTAATGTTTGGCGTACCTGGGTGGTTGTCGGGCTTGACTTGGCAGAGTATTATGCTTCAATGAGTGTTGGACTTGGCATAGTGTTAGGCTTCACTGGTATCATGCTTGACTTGACAGAGTGTTGCGATTCACTGAGTGTTGAGCTTCACTTAGGATTGGGCTTAAGTTAGTGTTGGACTTGACTTAACGGAGTGCTGGACTTCACTGAGTGTTTACTTGACTTTACTGAGTATTCGACTACACACATATCGTACAAGGTTGGCTCCTAGCCCAGAAAACTTGGCTCGTGTAATTAGATGACCTATTTATCCCATGTGCCTGAGGTACAAACGCTTGTATCATCAGAAAGCTTGGTTAAGATTTGAGAAAAAATAGACAATAGACTTAGACCTCATTAGTTGTCCTATTAGACGAAGTTCCTTCACCAACAGCCTGACTATCACATACACGTTTGCGTCTCTACACTCATTTATCTGCCGACTTTGAGGATTTGGGGGTTCACTTACTTTATCAAGAGCCTGGACATGTATTTCACTGTCATATTAGACTTAAGAACCTGGTTGTCTAGGACAATTGTTTCCTGAGTTACGCAGACCATACATATAAAACAAGTTATTAGTTGTCTGGATGTGCCCAATTCCTATTTCGTTTGTCTGCGCAGATGGAGATCTCTAAAGCGTCAGCACGGTTATTTGCACAAGCCTCAAATGTACTTTTTGGAGGAGTACACTACGTAAAAAATTGTTTTTATATCAACCTCATTTCTTTAACCGGAAAACGCACTTGATAAATACAGATTCATTCACATCCCGTTAATCTTTGCATTCACATCCCGTCAATCTTTGCATTCACATCCCGTCAATCTTTGCATTCACATCCCGTCAATCTTTGCATTCACATCCCGTCAATCTAGCCAATCTTTGTGAGCATGTAACTGACAATATTGAAGACTAAAGTATCAGGAAATATGGCGCCCAATCCTGAAACAAAAGTCGTCTTATATCTTACGTGATATCATGGGTATTCGTAATGAACCGACACGATGACACCCAGGACAAGTCCATAAGTGTTCAATTTTACCCGCAAGATGCTGTGTTTGATGGTATCCATGCCTCGATAATTAAAGAAAATTCCTTTTTCTGCCATTGAAATGAACAGTCCTTGCGTAAGCGCCAAACTCACATAATGTTTATTTTAAAGAGAGGTAAAAACACTACCACCGTGAGGAGTAATATCAACACAAAATAATACAACAAAATAAAAAAATAGCACGCACGCACTTTTTACACAATTTAAGAACTAAATGAGCAGAACAAGTAATACATATACTGCTAAAAGCACTAAAATAGTGAGGTGCAAATGGTATCGCATTGCTCTCGACGGGTCCAGAGTTAGCAGATAACCAAGATCCTAATAGTACTTCTTTGTTGTGCACCCTGGTAACAGAAATACAGCGGCTCTTGCTGTATTCCTGGCTAACACTCTTAGACTCGTGTCTGTAGATGTGGATGCTGTAGATGGAAAGAGGTTTGACTGCAAATAGACCTCCGAGCAACCACATACAGCGGCACTGTCGACACACAGTGAAGCTGGACAGCTCGGCAGAAGCATTGGAGGGGCGGCCAATGCAGTCGTTACGAAGTGGGCAGATGCTATTAGAAATATGATTAGCGCGTTAAGCAGCATAAGAATAATAGCAGAATGTGTACAGTGAAAAGGGAGCACAACGCTATTATGCATCGGTATGCGTAAAGAGAATTAGAAAATGTTTCAAGGAAATCGGAACTAAAGTATTGTTTGCTCAAGACAAGCTTCTAGTTACCGGTGATCCCAGCCCATGCCCAACTCTACTGTCGAGTTTTTCCTATACCGGAATCATGGTCGCGGAGAGAACAGGACCAGTACCCGATGGGCACGGGCATAGAAGTCCAAGGTGACAGGCACTGTTCAGCTCTAGAACAAAATACTAGTCCCTGACCCTCCCAAATATGTGTACAGACTCGGACTTGGACGAGTAGTTCACGACGTTGGTGAACAACACTTCGGTTAAGAGGGCGAACGAGTCCGAGCCCATCTCTTTCTTTGAGTCCTTCCTAAACCTGAACCAGGCTCGAGGATGAGAAAATGTTCAGTACCCGATGGGAGCGAGCACAATACGTCTAACTACACGAGACCAGTTCACTAGCGGCGGGACACCTCGTGCAAATTATATGTGAAGGAAAAACCGTCTCAGCGTAGAGTTAGTACACATTCGCTGCCTGGCGACAGATAGGAAGGCTGTCACAGGCTAGGGTAGTCCACCCGAAAATCAAGGCATGCTGAAATTGGATGTGCTGGGACTACAAGGCGCATAACGGTGGCCCAACGTAACTACGCTCCCGGCGGAGATCACACGAATAACCGTGCTGATTACAATGGAGCGAAAGCAAAACATACTAAAATAGTAACATTAAACACAAAACACCACGACTTTCAATGTTTTTAGCCATTGAAAGTGACCACGTTAGGTAAGCCTTCACTAAACAATAAATAGAAAAAGAAAAACACCACAACATATATAGTTTCTCAGAATTGACATGTGAGTGTTACCCCTAACATATTGTCTATTGTTTTTCCCCAGGTGAATGATTGTTGCTTGCATTCACACGTTAAGCGTAGGGGTGGGAGCTTAAGCTGTCGTTCTAATGCCAGATGTGTCGCCGAGGTTGCATTTAGTCCATGTTTGTTCAAGGCTATATTGATGTTTTCTATCCACCGTTTTCTTGGTTTACCTTTGGCCTTACGCCCGGATATTCTTGCATTATATGCTCTTATTGGTATTTGGTTTGGCTCCTTTCTCATAAGGTGACCGAACCATTTTACTTGCTGTCTCTCAATATGTTCGATACATAATGGGACATAATATGTAATGTAATCTGAATATTTTGAACCATTTCTGCCTTAATCATCTGGTGATAAATGTGTGTGTTTGTATTCTGGCAATAAATGTATGTTTGTGTGTTCTAGTAATTAATGTGTGTGTATTCTGGTAATAAATCTATGTATTTTCTGATAATAAATTTGAGTGTATGTACTGATAAAAAGTGTGAAGGATATTCTGGTAATACACGTGCGTGTATTTTAGTAATTCTTCTTCTTCTTCATCGTTCATCCTCAAACTCCTGCTGGATCTCCCTTGTAGCAAGACCATTGTCCTACTAGATTTCTAGCAGAATGTAGTCCAGAGAATGGAAATGCGTTGTGTCGCCGTTTTATTTGCGCCAATGGCCCGACACATCCGTCTTTGGTGGGATTTTAGTAATTAATATGTGGTTTTTGTTGTGGTTTTTTGTGGTAACAAATGTGTGAGTGCGTGTGTTCTGGTAATAAATGTGAAGTGTATTCTGGCAAAAATATGTGTTCTGTTCTGGTAATAAATATGTGTGTTTGTTCTGGTAATAAATATGTGTGTATTATGGTAATAAATGTATGTGTGTGTTCTGGTGATAAATATGTGTACGTTCTGGTAATAAATGTGTGTGTGTTCTGGTAATTAATGTGTGTGTGTTATAGTAATAAATGTGTGTGTGTGTGTGTTCTGGTATGAAATGAATATGTGTATTCTGGTAATGAATGTGTATGTGTATTCTGGTAATAAATGTGTGTATGCATTTTCGTAATAAATGCGTGTGTATTCTGGCAATAAATCTACGTGTATTCTGATAATAAATGTGTGTGTGTGTTCTGGTAGGAAATTGTGTTTGTATTCTGGTAAATAAATATGTGTGTTCTGGTAATTAATGTATGTGTGTGTATTCTGGTAATAAAGGTGTGTGTATTTTGGTAATAAATATATGTGTATTATGGTAATATATGTGTGTATGTTCTGGAAATAAAGGTGTGTGTATTATGGTAATAAATATGTGTGTGTTCTTGTAATAAATATACGTATGTATTCTGGGAATAAATGTGTGCATATTCTGGTAACAAATGTGTGTTTGTTCTAGTAATAAATGTGTGTTCGTATTCTGGTAGAAAATGTGTTTGTAATCTGGTAAATAAACCTATGTATGTTCTAGTAATTAATGGGTGTATACTGGTAGCAAAGCTGTGTGTATTCTGGTAATAAATGTGTGTTTATTCTGGTAATGTATGAGGGTGCAATCCTGTAATAAATGTGTGTTTATTCTGGTAATCAATGTGTGTGTAGTCTTGTAATTAGCCTTTGTTTATTCTGATAAAAAAATTATTGTGTTTAATCTGGTAATTAAGTGTGTGTATTCTGGTAATAAATATGTCTGTATTAGAGTAATAAATGTGTGTGTGTATTCTGGTAATAAATCTGCCTGTATTAGGGTAATAAATGTGTGTCTGTATTCTGGTAATAAATCTGCATGTGTTAGGGTAATAAATGTGTGTGTGTATTCTGGTAATAAATCTGCCTGTATTAGGGTAATAAATGCGTGTGTATTCTAGTAATAAATCTGCCTGTATTAGGGTAATAAATGTGTGTGTATTCTGGTAATAAATCTGCCTGTATTAGGGTAATAAATGTGTGTGTGTATTCTGGTAATAAATATGCCTGTGTTACGGTAATAAATGTGTGTGTGTATTCTGGTAATAAATCTGCCTGTATTAGGGTAATAAATGTGTGTGTATTCTGGTAATAAATCTGCCTGTATTAGGGTAATAAATGTGTGTGTGTGTAATCTGGTAATAAATCTGCCTGTATTAGGGTAATAAATGTGTGTGTTATTATGGTAATAAATCTGCCTGTATTAGGGTAGTAAATGCGTGTATGTATTTTGGTACTAAATGTGATATGAATTCTGCTAATAAATGTATGTGTATATTCAGGCAATAAATATGTGTGAATGTGGGTAATAAATGTGTGATATTCAGGTAATAAATGTATGTATATTCATGTAATTAAATGTGTGTGTATTCATGTAATAAATGTGTGTGTATATTCAGGTGATAAATGTGTGTGTATATTCAGGTGATAAATGTGTGTGTATATTCAGGTAATAAATGTGTGTGTATTCTGGTAATATATATATGCTTGTGTGTGTGTGTTCATTAATAAATATGTGTGTATTCTGGTATTATATGTGTGTGCGTTCGCAAGAAACCGGGTTGGAAAGCTAAACAAAGAGTAGTAACACTTTTTACCTCTAACGCATGTCGTAAGAGGCAACTAAGGAGATTATGAGTCGGGGTTGGCAGCCATATCACATATGGGGTCATAGTGACCCATTTGACATGCGGAAGACAGATGTGGTAGATCAAACGCCGCATATATCGCAGCTAAGCTATAAACCATGACACAACGCATTCTATTGTCTGGACTATATTCTGGCAATCTGCAGGTATTTGAGAACGAACGTAGAAGAATAAGAAAAATGTGTTTGTATAATGGAAATAAATGTATATTCTGGAATGTATTATTGTCACGTAGTTGTTACGATCCCTATAAATTACTAGATTAGGTTTTACTTCATGTTTGGAATTGGGGTAACTTCTCCGAAGCTGTCTTTCATTCCCATAATACTTAATTCATGGAGGCGTGCATTCCTTAAGGGGAAGCCACCTACTCAGATATTTGGAAAGTCTATTGGCTTATCCACTACTATCGTCAACAATTTGGGGTGAATTGATCTGAAAACGTTTCACAGATTTTGACAATGGTTTAACAAACGTCGATGTCAACAATTCTGTTTTATACACCAATTAGATTGTTTAAACTTAAACATTTTCTGGAAAAAAAGAAGTTTTCTCGTACATTTTCTGGACAAAAAATATTTTAGGGTGTTGGACTTGAAATTATTTGACATGAATAGCAAGGACAGGTGTACTTGAATTCTAGACAGTTGTCGACAAGAAGGTGGGACTTTCAAAAAATTGTTGATGAACAAACCCGATGTCACGAGTATTTTGCTGGAGTTTCCCACTTGTTCGTCTGTATTCAGATGAGGTATTTCATTGCCGGCGAATAATTATCCTGTGCAAAGACTACTTCATTGTGTCCTTGGGATAACCAACCTAGTTCTCTCTATACAGTCGAATCGGGCAACGAGTGTTAGTCGAATTGGACTTAATTTTCTTTCTTAGTTTTGAATACCGATGATTTATTTTCTGCAGCTCAGCTGCCAAGCTGCGAAACTCTATGCTTTCGGGATGCACAACGACGAGGTGCTTTTAGACCTTGGTTATCTACTAACCCTGAGATTGTACAAGAGCGTTGCATATAATGGTGCATCTTAATATTCCTTGACCTGTCTGTTCTCCCATAGTTGTATCTGTATACTTCTTCTTCAGCTTTCATTCTCAAATCCAACTGTATCTCTCTTGTACCATAGTCCTACTAGATTTCTAGCAGGATGTAATCCAGAGAATAGAAATGCGTTGTGGTGCCATTTTTATTTGCGTCAATGGCCTGACACATGCATCTATCTTCTGCAGACCATCAATGTACAGGGTCGTAGACGTGTTTTTGCTAAAATATAGGTGGAAAAATGGGGGGGGGGGTGAGTATGTTCCAGGAAAGAAAATCGAGGGTTTTCACTTCGTTTTAGTTTTTGCTTAATCGGCGTATCAGATATTGGTTTTGTGTATCGCAATCTTATCGTTTTGGTGGGTTTCGTTTGAAATAATTATCTTATCGTTTTGGTGGGCTTCTTTTGAAATAATTATTTTATGGCTTTGGTGGGTTTCGTTTGAAACAACCACTATATTATCTGTATTTTAATTGCTCTCCAGTTGGTTGTGATATGTATCATGTTATATTTTCAAATGGTTGGAGGAAAATATTGAAATCTATCCCCTTCCACCCCACCCCCCGTATCTGCAAACATGTCAGTATCTAACTAAGTTACTCTGAATGTCGGTGACCTGTGCAGTGAATCCTAACTACCGGTACACGTTCTAAGATTCAGCCAACATGCTACGTAAAGTCTTTTGTCTCTCCAGGAAACTATGTACACACAAATTGTGGCATCTGGGATAATCAAATTTGAACTAGTCAAGATAATACTTTAAAATGTTGCACTTATTTGCACGAAACAAACACAAAAATATGTTGAAAAGAAATGTTTCTTTAGTTTTTCATGCAGCGGTATCTTCTAAATGCGCTTCTTCCTATCTGCATTATCACCAAGTTCACTTCTTCTTTTGACTATTGTAAATGTGTTATACATTTTTAAAGCACTCATATGAACAAGTAGGAAGGACATAATTTCTTGTTTTCTTTCATTTATTTTTAAAATAAACCCTGGAATTTATATTTACCAGTATCTTACTTGCAGACACGTCTAAGCTAAGAGGGGTGGTGGGTGGGGAGAGGGAGTCCTAAAATAATATTTCAATACCGTTTTCTCAGCCAAAGACGGATGTGTCGGCCACTGTCGCAAATAAAACGGTGACACGATGCATTTTCATTTTCTGGACTATATCCTGCTGGAAATCTAGTAGGACCATGGTCCTGCTATACGGGAGATCCAGCGGGGGTTTGAGAATTAACGCTGAAGAAGAAGAAGAAGATAACGATTTCGTGTTTCCTGTTGAGAAAACCACTAAATCTCACGTAGTTTTATTGAAAAATGAGGTAATGCTGTTACCATCTATGTACTGATATTCTTCTTTTTCTTCTGCGCTCGTTCGCAAACTCATGCAGACAAGCAGGATGTAGTTCGGAGAACAGAATACGTCGTGTCATTGTTTTTCAGCTTCGCTGAGATATCTGCGTCTTTCGGCCTGATACATCAGACTTCAACATGGCTTCTGTGTCATTTTTAACCTTTATGGCATGGGACAGCTAACTTCACCCCACAACATCCTTTGTCGCCTCTTACAGCATGCTTGGAAAGTAAATAGTGGTGCTTTTATATGCACCCCTTTGGTGCCCCAGCAACACACGGTCACTACTGATATACATATACTGATATATAATATATTATGTCTTTTAATGTGTCCCAAACAATTTATTTGCCTAATCTTTATTTTCCTTAACAATTCTTTTTCATATTATGTTAGAACCTCTGTGTTTGTTTTCTTCTCTTTTCATGATGTTCTCCCTATTCTTCTATATAACTACATCTCAAATGCATCAATTTTGTCTTTTAATTGTTTGTTTAGTGTCCATGTTTCTGAGCCATAAATTAATAAAGAATAGATGTAGTATTTTATAATTCTCATTTTCAACTTGTTTATAATTTATTTAGATGTTACTATTTTCCTCATGCCATTGAAGGTACTTTTAGCCATTCCTATTCTCTTTTTAACTTTTGCTTCACGTCTGCCTTCATTTGTGACTATGTGTCCAAGATATTGATACTATTTTACTTGTAGTTTCTCTCTATGTATGTTTATATTTAGCTCTTGTTCATCTGTGTCTTTGCTGATTACCATGTTTTAAAAAATATCTTTTGATATTTACATCCAGTCCATATTCCTTACTTGATTTATTGACTTGATCTATTTGTCTTTGTAGTTCATGTTCACTTTTTGCTAAAGGAATAGTGTCATCTGCATATCTCTTGTTGTTCTACCAATTCAGAGACAAAAGATCAAGGTTCAGGTTCAATACAGTCTTGCTTCGTGCGTAGACCGCTCCTGCTTATTATAAATCACATAGGCTGTATGATTAAAACATAGATGGTTCCAACTGGTTACAGACTTTGATATGATTGATTGTCTTCGTATACAACATGATCGAAAATACCTTCTACATAAACGCATATACCCAAAATGAATAGTGGGCTTCTATTCAATCTATTTTGCATATAGCACCTATGAGTAGTGGGCTTCTATTCAATCTATGTTGCATATAGCACCTATGAGTAGTGGGCTTCTATTCAATCTATGTTGCATATAGCACTTATGAGTAGTGGGCTTCTATTCAATCTATGTTGCATATAGCACCTATGAGTAGTGGGCTTCTATTCAATCTATGTTGCATTTAGCACCTATGAGTAGTGGGCTTCTATTCAATCTATGTTGCATATAGCACCTATGAGTAGTGGGCTTCTATTTAATCTATGTTGCATATAGCACCTATGAGTAGTGGGCTTCTATTCAATCTATGTTGCATATAGCACCTATGAGTAGGGGGCTTCTATTCAATCTATTTTGCATTTAGCACCTATGCGTAGTGTGCTTCTATTCAATCTATGTTGCATATAGCACCTATGAGTAGTGTGCTTCTATTCAATCTATGTTGCATATAGCACCTATGAGTAGTGGGCTTCTATTCAATCTATGTTGCATATAGCACCTATGAGTAGGGGGCTTCTATTCAATCTATGTTGCATATAGCACCTATGAGTAGTGGGCTTCTATTCAATCTATGTTGCATATAGCACCTATGAGTAGTGGGCTTCTATTCAATCTATGTTGCATATAGCACCTATGAGTAGTGGGCTTCTATTCAATCTATGTTGCATATAGCACCTATGAGTAGGAAATATAGCTCTAGAGAAACCCACACTTACGTATAGAGTTTCATCGTTCGTTTATTGCTGAGGGTGAAACATACAAAGAGCACAAATCAGTGTTTATTCTTAAATAATATTAAACTCATCAGATAAAGAATGGTGATCGCTTTATAAAATGCAGGAACACAACAAACCTAATATTTCCCAGATCATGTTTATGATAAGAGTGGCAACTAATGGTAGCGAGCAAGATTGTAAAATTGGCCAAATCTAAACTGTTTATGGCCAAATTATGTTTTGAAATTAGTTCCAAATTATGTTTTGAAATTAGTTATTATATTTTGAAATTAGTTCCAAATTATGTTTTGAAATTAGTTATTATATTTAGAAATTAGTTACAAATTATATTTTGAAATTAGTTCCAAATTCGCTCTGTGGTCTTAGTGGATTTTTTTTCGGAGATCTCCGGGAACTATCACTTGAAACTGCGGAGTTACGTGCTATGAGTGGTACTCACCACAGGTGCCGTACCTCTTCGTTGTGAGGGACGGAGTATATTTACAACTCCAGTACAATTAAGTCAGTCATCTACACTATTTGAGCATTTTTTTAGATGTATCATAATGAGATAGTACCTGGAGCAGCACTACCCTGTATTCTTACAAATAGACATCAATATATCGTTGTCCCAATGTTGTCAACAGGAAAAAATCTCACTATAAAACATGACTTAAAACATAAAATATGAGTGTTTTATAGCAATATCAAATGATTTATCACTGATTTATATAAATCAACTGTCTTTATATATACGTTCAAATATGTCTGTGAATTTGCAATGATAAATTTGTCAGTATCTGAATATTTAGTCTTGTGCGTTTTTTATGATTGGTGGGTTGGTTTGGTTTGTTGGTTGGTTGATTGGTTGGTTGTTTGATTGGTTGGTTGGTTTTTTTTGGTTTGTTTGGTTGGTTGGTTGGTTTGGTTGTTTGATTGGTTGGTTGGTTGGTTTGTTTGTTTGGTTGGTTTGTTTGTTTGTTTGTTTGGTTGGTTTGGTTGGTTGGTTGGTTGATTGGTTGGTTGGTTGGTTTGGTTGTTTGATTGGTTTGTTTGTTTGGTTGGTTTGGTTGGTTGTTTGGTTGTTTGATTGGTTTGTTTGGTTGGTTGGTTGGTTGGTTGGTTGGTTGGTTGGTTGGTTGGTTGGTTGGTTGGTTGGTTGGTTGGTTGGTTGGTTGGTTGGTGGGTGGGTTGGTTGGTTGGTTTGTTGGTTACTGATCCTGCTTCAATAAGTTCTTTCTTTTTTACCCAGAGCTATGCAGTTTTATGGGAACGAAATATGATATATATTCTCGTTTTGTTACTGTGATCGCAGTCCAATCTCCGTTTTCTTTCTTGTTTCCCATTAATGCCTACCTATGTATTTTGTGGTTAATTAATCTAAATATTATATCAATAAATAATTGAATTATGGTTAGGGTGAATTATGTTTTACATAGCTAATCCTAACTAATAAATATAATTATATTGAAATTAATAAATGATAAAAATAAACTGATAAACATAGGTAAGGAAAATAATCACACAGGTAGGCACTAATTGATCGACCAAACTAGATGTTCAAGATGTCCCATGAACAGACAAGCATAGCTAGGTCCCATTTTGGTGCCCATGGCAAGGCCACTGATCTGATCGAAAAAGTGCCCATCAAATTCAAAAGAGTGTAAGCACCAGCTCAGCAAGGCGGATAAGAGTAGAAGTGAATCAACTTCATCGACAGTTTCAACCCTGCTATTCAATTTACATCTAACATACCACTACCTCTGTCAACTTCCTTGACATCATTGTCACCATTCATCACCTTTACCTTAGCATATCTGTTTCCTATAAATCTACTGATGTACATGGCTTTCTGCTCTACACTTTTACCATCCTCCCACGTGTCGCAAATCTCTGCCGTTCTCCCAGCTTCTTCGCCTGCGTCGCTTATGTAGCGATTACGACGATTTTCTCGACAAGTCCTCTGAGATGATTGAGTTTTTCCGTATACACTCGTTCCCTGACAGCATTCTTTCATCCACTTGGTTCCGTGTGCGCCAGTTGTCTCGCTTCGATACTGTGTCCAATTCTCAGGGTTCTTCCTCCTTCTCTGATAGGGTTAAATATGTTCTTACCTTTCATCCCCATAACTCTTCTGTCCCACGCATCATGTTTAAACATTATTCTCTTCTCCATTCTGATCCTGACACCCGTGCCGCTTTCCATGACTTATCTCTGATGGCGTATAGTCGCGAAAAAATCTGAAAGATATCTTGGTCCATAGCAACCTTAAGTCTTCTGTTCGCGACCATTTTGGCACTGTTCGTTACTCACGTAGCCGTTGCTATACATGTACTTATGAGGTTCAGATGCGCTCCATTTTATTTCCCAAGGCCACTTTCTCCATCAATGCCTTTACATTTTAATCCCGTAATGGTATTTACGTGATCATATGTAAACGCTGGGGCAAACAGAACATTGGGGAAGCCAGCTTAAAATTGGGCGATCGCTTTTTTAACTAAATTCATGCCGCCAAGCACAGAACACCTACTCATGTGGCCACACACTTCAACGGCGATGGTCATCATGGTGCTCTTGATATCCATATCACTGCCATAAGATCCTGCACCACCGATGATAGATATAGGTACGCTCTAGAAAATTGTCTTATTTTCTAATTGGGTAGTCTCAGGCCTTTTGGACTCAATTCCGACCACTCTTTTGCCTAGTGCTGGGTTTGTGTGGTCTTGGTCTTTATTCATTTGTTCCGTCATTTACGTTCTTTTTGTCTTTTTGTTCGTTTCGTTTCCATATATATTTACGTTTTTCCTGTCCTTCCGGCATCTCATTTCCATATTTCCGTTCAATACTTTTGTGTGTTGTGATAATTTTCATTCGTTGTCTTTTGATATTTTGTGCCTATCTTGACAAAGACCTTTTGGTTGAAACGTTGAATATGTTTTATGTATTGCAATTTGTATGCTTTCTTGTGTGCACATCATTACCCACTAGTTTTAGTGATAGTACGTCGTGCCT
The DNA here is from genome assembly GCA_034231615.1 of Meghimatium bilineatum. NCBI lineage: Eukaryota > Metazoa > Mollusca > Gastropoda > Stylommatophora > Philomycidae > Meghimatium > Meghimatium bilineatum. The sequence continues at coordinate 34,882,728 of CM067318.1, forward strand.
AAGTGAAACTATTATAAAAACCTTTGTTTTACGTAAGTACAATTGTTGTTACATTTCATACGTTTCATGTTTCAAGATTGTCGTAACTCTCACGTAAACAGGTTTTCAGTACTTGACCAACCACATTCTCAGCGATTGTTGAGACACAATTGTTATTGACTTTGATTACTGGACCACTTGGAACGATTTGAAATATTACTTTAGTGTGCTTGTTCTTGATGATCATGCTCAAGCTGTTTAGCTGTAGAAAATCTGTCCAAGTTGGCGTGTATACAGGTTTCAAAACTGGCAGTGAGTGTACAGTCGTCAGCAAACAGAATATTAGTGATGGCAATTTCCGTATTATGTATGAATCTTAAAGAGTTATAGGTTTGCTATTAAACATACAGTAGTTCAATTACTATTTTACGTTTCTTATTGAAAATACAATTATTCAATAACTATGGTAGGTTTCTTATTGGACGTACGATCGTTCAATAACAATCGTAGGTTTACATGTTTCTTATTGGACATACGATCGTTCAATAACTATTGTAGGTTTCTTATTGGATAAACGATCGTTCAATAACTATTGTAGGTTTACATGTTTCTTATTGGACATACGATCGTTCAATAACAATTGTAGGTTTACATGTTTCTTATTGGACATACGATCGTTCAATAACAATTGTAGGTTTCTTATTGGACATACGATCGTTCAATAACAATTGTATGTTTCTTATTGGACATACGATCATTCAATAACTATTAGGTTTCTTATTGGACATACGATCGTTCAATAACTATTGTAGGTTTACATGTTTCTTATTGGACATACGATCGTTCAATAACTATTGTAGGTTTACATGTTTCTTATTGGACATACGATCGTTCAATAACTATTGTAGGTTTACATGTTTCTTATTGGGTATACGATCGTTCAATAACAATTGTAGGTTTCTTATTGGACATACGATCGTTCAATAACAATTGTATGTTTCTTATTGGACATACGATCGTTCAATAACAATTGTAGGTTTCTTATTGGACATACGATCGTTCAATAACAATTGTAGGTTTCTTATTGGACATACGATCGTTCAATAACTATTGTAGGTTTACATGTTTCTTATTGGACATACGATCGTTCAATAACTATTGTAGGTTTACATGTTTCTTATTGGACATACGATCGTTCAATAACAATTGTAGGTTTCTTATTGGACATACGATCGTTCAATAACAATTGCAGGTTTCTTATTGGACATACGATCGTACAATAACAATTGTAGGTTTCTTATTGGACATACGATCGTTCAATAACAATTGTAGGTTTCTTATTGGACATACGACCGTTCAATAACAATTGTAGGTTTCTTATTGGACATACGATCGTTCACTAACTTTTATAAGTTGGTTATTGTAAATGCGATTGTCCAATAGCTATTGTAGGTTTGTACCTTTCTTACTTGTCATACTATAGATGAATAACTGCTGTAGGTTTCTTGTTGAACTACCAACAGATAGTATGGCACAAATGACCATGATACATAGCAACCGCGGCTATAACGCCAGAGGCAAACTATGTAAAAGATGTATCACAGAAATAAAAGAGGATACGGGAACAAACCTGTAAACACAATGTAATGAGGCATCGCCAGAGAAATCGTCTAACCATTACGCCACGAAGCACACGAGGGGCACAGCTTATAGATAGATGGACAGCCAGATAGGTGGGTAGGTGGAAGGGTATGTAGGTTTTAGGTAGATTTGTAGGTAGGTAGTTAGAAATTTGGTCGTCTGTTATCGGTTTCTTATTGGACATCTTCTTCTGCGTTCGTTCTCAAACTCCTGCAGATTAGCAGGATGTAGTCCGGAGAACGGAATTCGTTGTGTCATGGTTTACAGCATTGCTGCGATATCTGCGCCTTTCTGTCTGACACATCCGACTTCAGCAAGGCTTTGGGCCACTGACCCGATATGGGATGGGACAGCCAACTCTTTATCATAACCTCCTTAGTCGCCTTTTACGACATGGGTGAAAGGTAAACAGTGTTGCTATTCTTGGCTCCCCTTTCGGGCCCCGGCAACACAAGGATGTTGTTTTAAGTGACTTGACTTAAATATCTTAATATGTATGTAAGTAATAAGAGAATGGAGTTCACCGAGGCCAAGTCATATGCCTTGTATTCAGAAGGTTGCGGATCCAAATTTGGGCTGCAATAACTTGTTAACAAAGCAAGTAAAAGACAGAACTGAGGCCTTTGAGATGTGGGTATATAGAAGAATAGGGAGAACATCATGGAAAGAGAAGAAAACAAACACAGAGGTTCTAAAAACACTTAATATGAGGAAAGAACTACTAAGAGAAATAAAGATCAGGAAAATAAAAATATTTTGGACACATTAAAAGACATGACACCTTATTGAGGACCTTACTTGAGGGTAAAGTCAAAGGGAAGTGAGCAAGAGGTAGGCAGAGATACAAGTGGGAGAGTAGCATCACACGATGGACAGGTTACAGTCTAACAGAGTGTACCACCAAAACAAGTTGGAGGTCTGTTGCAGCCAACCTTCGTTGCGGAGACGGCACTGTGTGATGATGATGATCTTGTTAACAGGTGTTTTCTTAATAGTTTCTGTAGAATACTGTTTCAGCTGTTGAGTGATTATTGCATGAGCTGTGAAGTTACGTGCTGTGAGTGGTACTTTCATGTGATAGATCAATGCTCTGCTGTAAAGAAAATCAATGACATATAGGGAAATTGTGTACAATAAAGTCAGTCGTATGCGATCTTCGAACCTTTTTTTTCAAGCAACAAATATTTTTTAAATAGAACGAGATAGAAAAGTTTAATGTATCTCCTGAAATTAAACATAAAAAACGACTTTTCTATGACACCATCAAAGCGATAATTAAACCAAACAGTGTTTTTTGTTTCGTGTAGATCGTGATATTTAAGTGTCCAGGCGAAGACCAGCAACAGAAGAGATACGTGCAACGTGACTGAACAACAGAGCTGAAGTTGATTCCTGATCTTCCTCACAATTGCGACCATCTGTGACATTTTGATTCTATAAGACCTCTGTGCAGAATTAATTAGGATTTAGTTTGTTACGTATTTTAATATTGTGTTTGGTCACTATTTATATACTTGGAGTCACTTTAGCCATTTTGGCAAGGGACTCCAAGTATATAAATAGTGATCAACGAAAAACGCGACAATAATCATAAACTTAACGAATTAAGTCCTAATTAATTCTGTACAGAGGTCTTCTATTGGCGTAAAACATGAACTTCACACTCCCACCTAGATGTTTGTATTGATAGCATTCATCTTATATTGCAATGGAAACAAGCCTGATTTGAATCAGTACTTTAAATCAAACTAAAAGTGTCCCACTTCTTGATAGGAAAGCTTCCAATCAATATATATTTTTATTTTTGAATAGCACCTGGTTGTTGAGAGCTAATTTAAACACACAACGTTGCAGCACTCGTGCTAAAATTCTGGCTTCGCTCTTCCAAATATTGAAACTGGATTATGTCATTGGATTCAAGTACAGCAGCAATTTAGATCTACATTTTAGTAAATTAGAAAGCCTAACACATTTCCACATTTGAGTTCTCAGGGTTTTGTATGTAGAGTCTTCCCTTTGTCTATTTGTTCAGGGTTGGGAATTGTTTGTGTAGGTGTTTCACGAGTAAAGAAAATGGAGATACATATAACAAGGCTAGAAAATCATGAAAAAACCTTCGTGTATTTGCACAAATTACCTCTACACACGCATGTATGCATAGTTTAACGCCACTGCTCTGAAAACTATATTTTGGTTAAGAAATATTAAAACTGTCTATATAGCAATTTTTGTATATAGTTGTAAGTAAGTCGGTGTTGTAGATAAGTACATTGAAGATACATTTAATCTTATCTTTACAGGAAATAAATTATTGTCATTAATTTCTGTCCCATCATTTTCTATCAACATGAAGTTAACGTCTTTACTATCCTGTCTTGTCATATCGATGTGTGTCGCTAGGCATCATGGGGAGCCCAAGTCTTCTTTCTTTTGTTTACTGTGATACCGCTGACATGGTACAGCTTGGTGTTCCAGTATTTTTCTGATGCCATCTATCCGTCTACGTCTGGGTCTATCCCTGTTTCTCTTTTCGGATGATCTACTATTGAAGGCTACCGATGGAATGTGATCTGGTTCCATTGTGATTAGGGGGCTGAACCATTTGATTTTTTGAGTGTCTATGTATTCTTTGCACGCTATTGTTTTCATCATATTTCTTATAGTGTCATTGTTTATTATATCTCTTTTTTGTATCCCCATGGCTGTTTTCGTGCATTTTATATCGCATACTGCAAGTTTTCTTGATCTAATTTCTCTGTCAGAGTCCAGGTCTGGCAATGATAGCACAGTGTCGGCATGGACACTTTGTCTATTACGTTCTTTTGGAGATCATGTCACTATTATGGTGTTTCAGCAGTGGTGATAGTTGATATAAAACTGCGATTGCCTTCTAGCATATTGTCTCTATTTCTCTATCTAGTCTTACATCTTCTATATGACATATGTAAATATAAGTCGTTCTTTCTTAAATTGTAGCTGCTTGATTCTTGATTAGAATCAGTGGAGTAGTCAGGCGATTTTTCACGCACCTATTCTCCATTCTTATAGGCAACAAAACTTCATCCGCACTTATTAGTTTTGCTGTTTAACTGAGCTATCTATGATTGTGTCTTGCGGTTATGAGTTTCTCTTTTTACTGGGCCATCTGTTTATATGATTGTGTCTTGCTGTTATGAGTTTCACTGTTTACTGAGTCATCTGTCTATATGATTGTGTCTTGCGTTTATGAGTGTCGATGTTTACTGGACCATCTGTCTATATGATTGTGTCTTGCGTTTATGAGTTTATCTTTTTTTTACTGTGCCATCTGTCTATATGATTGTGTCTTGCGTTTATGAGTTTCTCTTTTTTACTGGGCCATCTGTCTATATGATTGTTTCTTGCGGTTATGAGTTTCGCTGTTTACTGGGCCATCTGTCTATATGATTGTGTCTTGCGTTTATGAGTGTCGCTTTTTGTTGACCTAGCAGTGCAAGAAGATGTTCTTGTTTACCTTACATTGTTAGAAGATGTTCTTGTTGACCTGACATTGCTAGAAGATGGTCTTGCTGACACGACATTGCTAGAAGATGGTCTTGTTGACATGCTAGAGAATTGATTTTGTTTCTTGCCATCCATCTAACCATTCATAAACCCATAACCCATCAGGATTGTCAGGAGTACTTCATTGGATGCGTCAATACACAGAGTCAGGATTGTACGGGTACTTCATTTGATACGTCAATACAGAGTCAGGATTGTAAAGGTACTTCATTGGATGCGTCAAAATACAGAGTCGGGGTTGTGGGTGTACTGCATTGTATGCCTCAACACACAGTCAACAGTTTTTTTTCTATTCTCATTGCTGCAGATCGTGCGAAAAATCTTGACCTTTCCAGTCCTTGATATTGTCTACCCATGATTTTCTTTGTACTCTGATTCGTCCACCTACGACAGTTCACTGCAAGATCGTTTTTGGTCAGAGAATCATGCGGGTATACATGTCCAAACCATGCAAGTTTTCTTCGTTTTACTATTGAAAGCAGTGATTCTTGTGCGTTCAAATTTGTCTTTTGCTCTCTTTAGAAAAAGTGCAAAATTCGACTATAACACTTTTACTTGAAGGCCTGTATCTGCCTCTTCATTTCTGCAGTGAGTGCCCAACACGAAAAGCCATACAGCATAGTAGACAACACTTGTAAGTTATAAATTATATTCTTCATTCCAATACTGATATTGCGTTTTCATATTATATTTAGTCTTGTCATACGTTAGTTTGTACATCTGTGTCTATGTTGTTTATCTTGTAATACGTTAGTTTGTACCTCTGTGTCTCTGTTGTTTATTTGATATACGTTAGTTTGTATCTCTGTGTCTCTGTTGTTTACCAAGATCTTACTCTTGTGGATTTTGATTTCTATTTCGTACGTGTGTGTAACGTTTTCTGACGTTGCTGTTAACTCTTAGAGTTTTTGGTCTGTGTCAACTATATAATAAATAAGGTGTGAAAACAGCTACTCACCATAGAAATAAAAAGAGGGGTAAGATAAGGATGCATTTTATCACCAAGCCTATTTAATATCTACACAGAGAATATCTTTAAAAATATATAAGAAATGACAGAACTCAAGATCAATGGGAAAATAATAAACAACCTTAGATATGCAGATGACACTGTTCTTTTAGCAGAAAGTGAACATGAACTACAAAGACTAATAGATCAAGTCAATAAATCAAGTAATGAATATGGACTGGATATAAATATTCAAAAAGCAAAAACAATGATATTCAGCAAAAACACACAGAAGAACAAGAGCTACACATAAACCTACATGGAGAGAAACTACAACAAGTAAAACATCAATATCTTGGACACATAGTTACAAATGATGGCAGATGTGAAACAGAAGTTAAAAGGAGAATATGAATGGCTAAAAGTACCTTCAATGACATGAGGAAAATATTAACATCTAAACAAATTACAAACAAGTTAAAAATGAGAATTATAAAATGCTACATCTATTCTATATTAATGTATGGCTCAGAAACATGGACACCAAATAAACAATTAGAAGACAGAATTGATGACTTTGAGACATGGGTATATAGAAGAATAGGGAGAACATCATGGAACGCGAAGAAAATAAATAAAGAGGTGCTAAAAACACTTAATATGAAGAAGGAACTACTAAGAGAAATAAATATCAGGCAAATAAAATATTTTGGACACATTAAAAGACATGACACCTTATTGAAGACCTTACTTGAGGGTAAAGTCAAAGGGAAGCGAGCAAGAGGTAGGCAGAGATACAAGTGGGAGAGTAACATCACACGATGGGCAGGTTACAGTCTTGCAGAGTACACCACCAAGACAAGAGACAGTGAGTGTTGGAGATCCGTTGCAGCCAACCTTCGTTGCGGAAACGGCACTTGATGATGATGATAAGATCAATATCATCAGCGATGCGCAAATTGCAGATAGGGCAAATTCCAATGGATATTAGACGTGTTATAATCCTGACCTGAAGGGTCACTTGTATTACGTCTATCTATCTATCTATCTGTTGTCTTTTCTCTGCTTATGCTGTAGGGTGTCGCAGGATGGACTGACGATAGGTTTTCGGGCTATTACACGTTTGGTCGCTTGATATGCAATAATAATGTGCCTTGTCAGAATGTTGGTAACTCCTTCAATCCACCTCCTTCTTGGTCTTCCTCTGTATCTTGCTGTTTTCATTTTCCTGTTGTATGCTCTTGCCACTGGCCAATAAGGATCCATTCTCATTGGGTGGCAGAACCATTTCAGTTTCTGTTTCTAAATATATATTTGACCACTGATATTCCAATAGTTCTTGTAATCTCTTCATGTGATCTCTTCTTGTTTTGTTTGCTGTTTTTCTTAGACATCTCATTTCCCACGCAGTAAGCTTTCTCATCTTGTTATTAATTACTGTCCATGTCTGACATTGAAAACACAATTTTGGGATAAATATTGAATTTATGCCAATGGTGCCTTTACCGCAACAACAAACAGCCTAACAATGGAAGTATTCGCAGTAACGCAGGCTCTTAACTGGCAGGAATTGCAAGCCTATTCCCATGCGTGCATACTAAGTGGCTCTCTGAATATGATTCAGAAAGTCAAAACAGATCACGTACGTAGGGAATGAGCGGAGTCATTTGAGAGAGCAGAAATGCGGGCATCACTACGAAGACTCACGCTTATGTTTGTCCCGGGCACGCGGGCGTGGAGGGAAACGAACGAGCCGACTAATTAGCTAGCCTCGCCAACACAACAGACGGTCAGCCTATGGACCTAGCAGACATACTCATTGCTCTTCGTGAATCATCACGATCAGAGGATTTTGAGATGAATGAGCATGAGTCAATATAGAAAATGCGTGAATTGGGAGTGAGGATGGGTGTGGCCCGTAGAGAACCCCTGACAAAGATTTCAAAAAGAGCAGTGAACCAACAGAGAACCGGAACCATCAGCCGTTATACCCTGAGAGATTTACTGAAGCGGAGATCTGAGCACCTATGGACTTGTCCGGTGTGCGAAGAGGATAATCAACATACCTAATACCTAATTGAATTTATGATTTGCCTTTTTGTTTTTATCCGGATAGATGTTTTGTTTTTCAAAATTGGTGTAAGTTCATAACTTACGTAGTTGGCTTTTTAAATTCTTGCCTTGATCTCTCTGTCCATTCTTTCGCTGTCTGTAAAAATTTTCCAGGGATATTTAAATTACTGCACTTGTTTCAGTAATTAAACATTTATTTTTATGTTGACTGCAGCGGGTTCTCTGAATACAAATGTGGGTTTTTTTCTGTATTGATCCTCATGTTGTGATGAAGGCAGCTTTCGTTAATTAGGTTTATGTGATCTTGCATCTCTTCACTTGAACTGTGCAGTAGGCACTGATCGTCAGCAAAAAAGTAGTTCAGTTATTTCATCTGAATTGTAAGCGTATGGTTATGTTTCTACTGCTTGTGTAATAATATCCATATAAATGATAAACAATAATGGTGATAAGACACATCCCTGTCTAACTCCTAATGTTACTGAAAACCACTTTGTAAGTCATGCATTTGTTCTAATTGCAATATCACTATCTTTGTACGTGGCTCTTACACTGTCTAATAATGCTCCTTTTATTCCATATTTTTTCTAGAATGCTCCAGAGTAGTTCTCTATTTATTCAATGGAAAGCTTTCTCTTGATCTATAAAAGCAATATTCATTTGGTTTGTATACTATATTGTTTCATATATTGTATTTTGTGATCTAGTATTATATGATATTAGTGATATTGTATTATGTGAACCTTGTATTATGTCATCTTTGTATTATGTGATCCTTGTATTATGTGATCCAGTATTGTATTAATATAGTGATATTGTATTATTGTGTTATGTGATTAATCCTTGTATTATGTGATTTAGGTATATATTGAACTGTTCTGGAGACATGATACATCCCTGCCGGACTCCTATATTTGTCTGATTTTGATTCGACATATGTGTTGTGTAAACTTTACAGTATTTCTATGGGTGTATGGTTTAATTCCGTCCTCTCCAATCTCTTTTGGCATCTCTATTTTATGTGTTAACTACATCCCTAACTGATGAACATTTGCTTCATTTCTAGAACCTTTCTTATCCATTATCATTGTTGTTTACATTGAGAAACACCAATATTATGCATTTCGTCTAGAAAAATACATTAACTAGCAGAGTAAGTAAAAAGGTAAAGCTACCATAGCACATATTAATGCCGTAGGGGTATGAGATGTTAGCGATATCATATTTCAGTGGCTCTGCTATATGAGGGCGGTGGTAATCTCCTCTCCCTCGCAGTCTTTACTTCCCGGATTAACCCATACCCATTTAGGGTTGGGTCGACACGGGAGCCGTTGCGATCTGAAAAACATTTATTTATTCCCCAGAATCAACTGGGGAATGAACCCAGGACCACTCATATGCGAAGCCAGTGCGCTAACCATATAAGCAGGGTACCAGCTAGTATACTACACAAATATACTCTTTTTAACGAAATAAAAGTTGTAATCACAACCTTAGGCACGAAATTCAAGATGGATGGGACATCACATTTGAAAACACATCCGCCATCTTGGCGTGCAGACGTCACGTGCAATCAGTGATCGAGAGGTAACATTCTCTGTTTGACGAGGGGATTTTTTTTTTTAAGTTATAAAAGAAAATGTACGTTCGTCATTGTCACCTTTGCTTGTTCTATTAAATGTCTGTAGTCTAGTCTGCTGTGTTTGCTATTATATTTATCATGTGTTCTTTAATTGTCCGTATTTATTTTTAGAAAGAACTTGAAACGTTGATTTAGTCTGTCTTGTATACTGTAATCCATATTTATTTGGTATCCGTTAGTCTGTGAACGGTAAAACTCATTATATTGTGTTCTGCTTAAGTCCCATAATAGATGGCAGATACAAAGGCTATTAGGATAACAAAAATTTGTAGCATATCCTATTCAGGACGTGGCTATCAACCCGGCATTTTTTGGCTGTAGTAATTTTCTAGGCAATATAAATACGTTCAGTAGTTTTCCAGTGCTTTCAGGATGTACAGTTGCCTATGGCGGGGATCGAACTCGGTACCTTGGCCGTCACAGACGGGCACTGTACCACCCCAACACAGAGCCGGACCATTAAAATACTGATTTAATATATAATATGATTCTTTAATGAAATGCCCATCTTTGAAGGCTGCGAACTTTGAACTTGGAAAAATTGATGTGCTAAGAAATGTTAGGATACGCTGTTATTCTTTCTATCCCCATGATGTACAAGCAAAGTAGCTCTTGTTTCCTATCAGCAGTGAGATGTTAAAGATATGATATCTTAGTAGAGAGCAATGCATTGATGTCTCTTACGGAGGTTTAAGTCGTGAAATCAATTGTGTCTTTTGCTTGACTGTCATAACTGTGTATTACCCAATGTGCTTGTAGGATACTCAGCCCAATATTTCCTTGTTTGGTCGTGAATTGTCAGTCGAGTTATACTCTGTTCACTCTAAGAATAAAGTGGGTCAGTGCTTCTGATTGGGCTTGGACGCAAAACGCATTAATGTATTCTTAAGTGCACAATAAAATTGTTTTTAAATTTCGTTTTTAAATGTTTAAATATTGTTTTAATTGTTTTTAAATGTTTTAAATAATATTATTTCACATTTCATCAGCTGTTTAAAAATCACCTGTTATCGAGGAGTAATGTGGGGATAAGTCAAGACTGTGTTGCCATGGCCAAAAACGGAAGCAAAGAATGGTGGCTATGCTACCTAATATGCACGTCATGAGATGTGACATACATAGTTGTTTTTTAGGGGAGGGGCGGAGTTGGCTGTCCTATCCCATAGAGAAGCAAGTGATCCAGACGCCCTATTGAAGTCGGATGTGTCAGGCCGAAAGGCGCGGATAACGCATTCCGTTCTCTTGCTAAGCTACAGAAGTGCGCCTTTCAAAACGAAGAAGAAAACATGAATCGACTACTTTTATATAGAATGGTATGTTATTCTGACCGTGAACGTGCTTATATTCCAATATATATTCTCAACATTCGATTCTGCTCTTGTCGATCCTCGCCCACTGTACCTACTAGTTGTGATGATGTTGTTCCTCCTTCACAAGCGAAGATGAGTATGGCGTTTTAAGAAGGGTCAATATTGGTTTGAGTGTCTGTGAGATCAAATGGCTGATGAGTCAAATCCGGGCTCTGAAATACATATTTCACTGTGACACGGGACACTGTGACACTGTTCAAAAAAAAAGAAAAGCAAAACTATTTCAAACGTGCACAGCAATTGTATTTTATGGGCTTAATGTTTCAACCTTGACATGAAGAATCGTCCAGACTTTAACTAAAATAAACCCGTCTACAATCATTCCCAACGGTCCATTGACGATGCTGGTTCGCTCACTGCAGTCGGACCTCTGTAGGGTCTTCTAGCTCACAGACCAGCATCGTGCAGATGGTTCCTGACCGTTTGATCTGAAATTCGACCAGCTGTTAGCATTGACTGGACTGTGAAGGACGCAGATGCAAATTGATTCATGAGGTGACGCAGCTGTATGAAACAGTATTCGGCAGGAGTTGTGACTCTGGGACTTCCACTATGTGGCTGGTCTGCAGCGGATCCAGTTTCCTTAAATCGTCTCCATATGCGACAAATGGTGATTCTAACCATAATAAATTGACTGACCACCAAACTTTGTGTCCAGTCTGTAAGCGTCCAATGATGATGATGTTCTATGGTGAGATGAGCCATACTTGCGTATTGAATTTTCAACTGAATGCTTTCGAGAACCATCAATCCATAGCTCGGACGCTGAGAGGTAACAAAGGGTTTAGCGAATAGATAGACCGTCATTTTTTTTTTATAGTCATTCACTAATTTTGGTCAGAGAGTTTTGTGTTCAGTAAGATTCACGGGATTCTCATGAACTCGTGACAGATTCATTCTTTGCACCCTGAACTAGAACCCACTCGGGCGTGTTTATATGTGAAGTGAAAAACGTCATTGTAAAATCCTCACAAGCCTTTGACATTTATCATCATTTTTAGACTGTATACATAAGACAACCTGGACTGCCACTAATTGATGAAGAAAGTTCATACTTCGCACATGAAGACTGAAAATAAAACTGCACTTTGAACTAATGCTGACCGAATGGCCTTGCACACTTGCGAAACGTGCAGATTAGAGAGTACTGTTGGGTTCATTAGTTAAGGTGAATGTTTGCGAGTGCACCCATCAGCACTGTGGTTGACTTGAGATATCTAATTGAAGGACTCTACTGGCGATGTGTTTTTTTTTACTATCGACAAACACACTGCACCTGCACCGAGATGAACAGGCCAGGAGTCTAACGGGAAAAGTTGAATCATTTGTCTTTCGGAATGTTACTTCTGCATTACAAACATTGCTGAGCAATCCGACATGACATGAAAGCAGGTCCATGGATAGAACTTTGTATATAAGGGCATTCACTACGTTTTCTTTTTGTTTTGGTAGGGGTTTTCTTAATTTAAACAAAATTACAGTGATGCTATCGTCTTGTTTACCATTTGTGGTGTACTTACGTGCCGTGTCCTATTTTCCTGGACCCCTAATCTCCGTTCCTCACATATCTATCTCTTGAATTAAGAAGAATGCAAGTTTTTGTCCCCACACATAACGTGCAAATAGCACTTTAAATTGTCAATAGCCATGTATACCTGAGTAGTTATATACGCATGACTTGATGCGTAGTTGCGTACGCAACATTAGATGGCTCAAAGAGGAAAGTATTGTTGCGCACGCAACAACGCAACATTTAGATGGCTCAAAGAGGAAAGTATTGTTGCGTACGCAACATCGCAACATTTAGATGGCTCAAAGAGGAAAGTATTGTTGCGTACGCAACGCGCAACATTTAGATGGCTCAAAGAGGAAAGTATTGTTGCGCTGTGCAACAACGCAACATTTAGATGGCTGAAATAAGAAAGTATTGTTGCGCAACAACGCAACATTTAGATGGTTCAAATAAGAAAGTATTGACACACCAACACACCAGATTGTCAGCCAGTAGGATGGGGCGGCGCGAGATACCCCACCCCGGCCCGAGCGGTACCCCCACCGTTGGTGGGGGTTCGCGGCGCGCGGATCACGGGGGTGGTGGGGTGGGACCCCACCCGCTGGGTTATTTTTCCGCTGAAAATTTTCCACTACGTTATTTAGCTATGGACCGGTTCAAGAAATAGCATTGGTACTGCTATTATGTGTGAAGTATGTGTTAGAGAATTAAAATGTATGTGTGTATGGTGGGTGTCTGAAACCCCCCATTTTTCTCTGTGTTGGTGTGTTGAATAAAAAATAATTTTCCGCTGGTTTATCTCCCACCCTTTCCCCGCGTGTGTCGGTTCTTAACATGAAATGACTTTATCTGTTTAGTGGTCATAAGGTTTTCCACTGAAACTTTTCCAGTGTTTTTAGGTACAAGGTCAATATCAGTGAACTTTGTAACAATTTTTTAACCTGTGATTCACCTTTAGACTGATAATCCAAGATAAAGAAAATGACACATACATCAGCTGAACTTGTGTCGACCTCAACATTCTAATTAAGAAACTTTTCCACACCAGAAATTTTGTCTCGTTCAGATTAGCGGACTATCGCACCCACATTTAAACCATGCGTTGTATTGGTTTATTTATAAAACAGGCCAATTTTTGTAACCTGTGCTTCACCTTTAGACTGATAATCCAAGATAAAGAAAATGACACATACATCAGCTGACCTTGTGTCGACCTCAACATTCTAATTATGAAACTTTTCCACACCAGAAATTTTGTCTCGTTCAGATTAGTGGACTATCGCACCCACATTTAAACCATGCGTTGTATTGGTTTATTTATCAAACAGGCGTGTGTGGTGTCTAATGAATGGCCGTGAAATGGTATTTCCATATAAATTAAACCAAGAAACAAACAATTCAACACGTTCAACGAAATATATGAAGAACCCGTTTAAATATATGCCTATGTAGCAAGCTTTATATAAATACACAGTGAAAATAAAACTAACATCTATTTAACTTTAGCTGGTAGCATAACGCTGGACGAGGCCAGGTAAGCCAAACATCTGCAAACCATTAAAACCCTCTGTATCGCAATTTAGTCCGTGGTCAGTACACGGAAGCCCAGCGGGTGCCAATTAACCAGATAAGCACGCTCACACTGAAAGTGGGCGCGCGTTTCTTTAAAACGAACGTTAAGACTATTTTCTCTCTCTCTCTCTTTCTCTCTTTACATATGTGACACTTTATAAGCAGAGAAAGTTTTCTGTTACTTATACAGCTTTTTTTTTTTGTTTTTGTATTTAGAAACATATTTTTGTTAAAAAGCATATTATTAGTAATATTATAGATTATTATTATATACAAATAATTATTCGTATAATCACGTGTATTTTGAGATATTTGAACCTAGGAAAGAAAATACTCTTCTTCTGCTGGTGTAATCAAAGGGTCTTCCCTTGTGTTGTTATATTCAAGCGGGGTCTCACATTGTAAAACATGAAGGGGGCTTTTAATGTTTTATATCTATTATGTTGAGTTATTTTGTTTAACAATGACAATTGACAATACGCATTTGAGATATTTGAACCTAGGAAAGAAAATACTCTTCTTCTGCTGGTGTAATCAAAGGTTCTTCCCTTGTGTTGTTATATTCAAGCGGGGTCTCACATTGTAAAACATGAAGGGGGCTTTTAATGTTTTATATCTATTATGTTGAGTTATTTTGTTTAACAATGACAATTGACAATACGCATTTGAGATATTTGAACCTAGGAAAGAAAATACTCTTCTTCTGCTGGTGTAATCAAAGGTTCTTCCCTTGTGTTGTTATATTCAAGCGGGGTCTCACATTGTAAAACATGAAGGGGGCTTTTAATGTTTTATATCTATTATGTTGAGTTATTTTGTTATATTCAAGCGGGGTCTCACATTGTAAAACATGAAGGGGGCTTTTAATGTTTTATATCTATTATGTTGAGTTATTTGTTTAACAATGACAATTGATAATACGCATTTGAGATATTTGAACCTAGGAAAGAAAATACTCTTCTTCTGCTGGTGTAATCAAAGGTTCTTCCCTTGTGTTGTTATATTCAAGCGGGGTCTCACATTGTAAAACATGAAGGGGGCTTTTAATGTTTTATATCTATTATGTTGAGTTATTTTGTTTAACAATGACAATTGACAATACGCATTTGAGATATTTGAACCTAGGAAAGAAAATACTCTTCTTCTGCTGGTGTAATCAAAGGTTCTTCCCTTGTGTTGTTATATTCAAGCGGGGTCTCACATTGTAAAACATGAAGGGGGCTTTTAATGTTTTATATCTATTATGTTGAGTTATTTTGTTTAACAATGACAATTGACAATACGCATTTGAGATATTTGAACCTAGGAAAGAAAATACTCTTCTTCTGCTGGTGTAATCAAAGGTTCTTCCCTTGTGTTGTTATATTCAAGCGGGGTCTCACATTGTAAAACATGAAGGGGGCTTTTAATGTTTTATATCTATTATGTTGAGTTATTTTGTTATATTCAAGCGGGGTCTCACATTGTAAAACATGAAGGGGGCTTTTAATGTTTTATATCTATTATGTTGAGTTATTTTGTTATATTCAAGCGGGGTCTCACATTGTAAAACATGAAGGGGGCTTTTAATGTTTTATATCTATTATGTTGAGTTATTTGTTTAACAATGACAATTGATAATACGCATTTGAGATATTTGAACCTAGGAAAGAAAATACTCTTCTTCTGCTGGTGTAATCAAAGGTTCTTCCCTTGTGTTGTTATATTCAAGCGGGGTCTCACATTGTAAAACATGAAGGGGGCTTTTAATGTTTTATATCTATTATGTTGAGTTATTTTGTTTAACAATGACAATTGACAATACGCATTTGAGATATTTGAACCTAGGAAAGAAAATATTCTTCTTCTGCTGGTGTAATCAAAGGGGCTTCCCTTGTGTGGTTATATTCAAGTGGGTTATAACCAACTTTTAAGGCTATCGCTCTTTTATTTCTCGCTCTCTCTCTCTCTCTCTCTCTCACACACACACACACACACACACACACACACACACACACATACCCACAACATTTTCAGCTATCGTGACGTTACAGGAGTAACTGCAGTTCCAACGCATAGGCCCTTGTGGGCGTAACTAAAGTTTTAACTCACAGCACTCTACAGGTGTAACTGTGTGTTTAACCACCAGTGCATTACAGAAGCAAATATTTTTAGCATAATTTTTCTTTATTTGGTGGTTTTGGGCGGTGATAATTGTAAAAGTGATATTATGCATAGCGGGGTTAGTGGCTTAAGGGTTTGCTGTCGCCTTTGTATACCATTGTTGTAACTCCTTTTTTACATTTTATATTTCAATATGTAGCAATTTGAGATAATTTTTGTCTAGTAAATAGTCATAGCACGCCAGTTGTGTGCCGTGTGGGCTGATTGAAGCTTGTTTGTGGGTGTTGATAACTTATACAAGCTTTGTACTTGTAGCTTGATGTTGACACATGAGCGTTATATACATAAGTAGAAACATAGCCAGGTTGTGTGATACCTCGCTAGGGTACCGAAATACCGCCAGGTGGTTTATACATTTCATAATTTCATGGGTTGTATTAGCTTTTGTCCTATTAGTAAGGAAGGTCTGACCCGGGCTTCTTATTACTAACAACATATTGATGGTTTTGGACGGTGATAGTTGTAAAAGTGATATTATGCATAGCGGGGTTAGTGGCTTAAGGTTTTGCTGTCACCTTTGTATACCATTGTTGTAACTCCTTTTTACATTTTATATTTCAATATGTAGCAATTTGAGAGAATTTGTGTCTAGTAAATAGTCATAGCACGCCAGTTGTGTTCCGTGTGGGCTGATTGAAGTGGCTTAAGGTTTTGCTGTCACCTTTGTATACCATTGTTGTAACTCCTTTTTACATTTTATATTTCAATATGTAGCAATTTGAGAGAATTTGTGTCTAGTAAATAGTCATAGCACGCCAGTTGTGTTCCGTGTGGGCTGATTGAAGTGGCTTAAGGTTTTGCTGTCACCTTTGTATACCATTGTTGTAACTCCTTTTTACATTTTATATTTCAATATGTAGCAATTTGAGAGAATTTGTGTCTAGTAAATAGTCATAGCACGCCAGTTGTGTTCCGTGTGGGCTGATTGAAGTGGCTTAAGGTTTTGCTGTCACCTTTGTATACCATTGTTGTAACTCCTTTTTACATTTTATATTTCAATATGTAGCAATTTGAGAGAATTTGTGTCTAGTAAATAGTCATAGCACGCCAGTTGTGTTCCGTGTGGGCTGATTGAAGTGGCTTAAGGTTTTGCTGTCACCTTTGTATACCATTGTTGTAACTCCTTTTTACATTTTATATTTCAATATGTAGCAATTTGAGAAAATTTGTGTCTAGTAAATAGTCATAGCACGCCAGTTGTGTTCCGTGTGGGCTGGTTGAAGTGGCTTAAGGCTTTGCTGTCACCTTTGTATACCATTGTTGTAACTCCTTTTTACATTTTATATTTCAATATGTAGCAATTTGAGATAATTTTTGTCTAGTAAATAGTCATAGCACGCCAGTTGTGTTCCGTGTGGGCTGATTGAAGCTTGTTTGTGGGTGTTGATAACTTATACACCCTTTGTACTTGCAGCTTGATGTTGACACATGCGCGTTATATACATAAGTAGAAACATAGCCAGGTTGTGTGATACCTCGCTAGGGTACCGAAATACCCCCAGGCGGTTGTATACATTTCATAATTTCATGGATTGTATTAGCTTTTGTCCTATTAGTAAGGAAGGTCTGACCCGGGCTTCTTATTACTAACAACATATTGATGGTTTTGGCTGGTGATAATTGTAAAAGTGATATTATGCATAGCGGGGTTAGTGGCTTAAGGTTTTGCTGTCACCTTTGTATACCATTGTTGTAACTCCTTTTTACATTTTATATTTCAATATGTAGCAATTTGAGAGAATTATTGTCTAGTAAATAGTCATAGCACGCCAGTTGTGTTCCGTGTGGGCTGATTGAAGCTTGTTTGTGGGTGTTGATAACTTATACACCCTTTGTACTTGCAGCTTGATGTTGACACATGCGCGTTATATACATAAGTAGAAACATAGCCAGGCTGTGTGATACCTCGCTAGGGTACCGAAATACCTCCAGGTGGTTTATACATTTCATAATTTCATGGGTTGTATTAGCTTTTGTCCTATTAGTAAGGAAGGTCTGACCTGGGGTTCTTATTACTAACAACATAAAACATTCGGGTCTGTGAAAAAGAGACAAAATATTACATACTAAAAAAGAAAACGCGGTTGGTTGTCGTGGTGTGACAGCATCTGAATCAGGTAAGGGGCAACTGGTGAAAATAAGGGAATATACTAATATTGTCATATTAATGCATATCTTATATAATCAATAAGTGTTATGTTAATAAACCCAACTAACACACGTTAACTGACCCTAACACAACATTTAGTACAACATAGAGACAAACTATAATTACAGCGAAGATAATAAAAAGCATATTTATTTAATTCATTAATCTAAAAAATTTGGGTGTACCGGTGATTGACACACCTCCACAACACAACACAAATAATGTTCTTCACGGGTCGCCAACCACTCTGTGTGCCAGGCAGTTCGGCGCCGCACGCGCTCATGGAAATAGCGCCGTATAGCAGGCTGTATCAGCATTATTAAGTCCGCCTGGGACACGTCCGTGTCGAGAACCGACCCAAGCTGGTGGTCTATAGCATCCTCAGCTGACATTAAACATGAGTGGGCCAATTGATTTGGCTGCTCTTCCCGGCAACCACGACAGTGTCGTGTCCTATCAGCGAACAGGGACAACCACACCCCTTCAAGGACTGAGCGAGCTGAACGGGTCTGTAATAGAAACAATAAAACATGATATAGAAAACAGGATACATTTTTTCAATCTCTGTGTTCTTCTGACCAGCTTACCTAATCATACAAGATAATATATTGATACATATTAATAAAGCCTCCATTAACATTACATGACACGAGGCCAAAAATCAACGACCAAACCTGAAATATATTTCATTATTATTATTTTTTCCAACCGCCGAGTTCTATTGGCTTGTTGACCTGACCATACACAAATTATATATTGAAGTATATTAACACAACAGGCAAAAGCCCAAAATACGAGGTCGAAACCTAAAGATAAATTTTATGTTAATTTTTCAAGCTCTGTGTTCTTCTGTCCATCTTACCTGACCATACAAAATGATATATTGATATATATTAATAAAGCAACTATTAACATTACATTACAGCAGGCCAAAAAAATCAACGACAAAACCTGAAATATATTTCATTATTATTTTTTTCAAGCTCTGTGGTCTTCTGGCTTGCTGACTTGATCATACACAAATTATATATTGATACATATTATCACAACAGACAAAAAGACTTACATTTGTGTTGGTGGCCATTGCATGTAAATGGGAAATGTCGGTATTGTTTGGTGTCCGTTTGGTTAAGTTGTATGAATGGTATGGTTTAATGTTATAGTTGGCTTTTATAAGGGTGTGGATAAAGAGGCTATGAGCAGTGGAACCCCCACGTTATCGGACATACTTGACCGTGATTAATTATAAAACCAAGTGATACGATAGATACCTCTTAATGGGCCTGGTAATGGTTTATGTAGTCGTACTAAGACACCTGATGTAAACCACAACTGAAATGGCACTGAACCAGGGGGTGTTGCTGGGTAAGTTTACGATCTATAGAAGCTTCCGTATGCACGTGCATTATAAAGCACTAACGGCCATGCCGATACACAACCAGCATTTTAGAGATAAAGAGGACTAGGATACCGTTAACACCTGGGTTTTATCGTCTAGGCGGTGACCAAGACATAGCGTAAACCGGAAACGCACGATAGCTATCGCACAGAGCGATGGCTAATGATTTATTTGATCGTACTAAGGATAGTGGTATAAACTACGAAAAAACACTCTGAGACGAGCGCCGTACTATAGGTGCACATCTAGCGCACCACGACTAGAGCCCACAGGGCTCAGGCCCAAAGATCGCAACACAGAAAGATGAAGAACCCACTGAGAAAATGCCAGAGAAAGTCGAAGTGAGTTCTTCATCTTTCTGTGTTGAGACCTTTGGGCCTGAGCCCTGTGGGCTCTAGTCGTGGTGCGCTAGATGTGCACCTATAGTACGGCGCTCGTCTCAGAGTGTTTTTTCGTAGTTTATACCACTATCCTTAGTACGATCAAATAAATCATTAGCCATCGCTCTGTGCGATAGCTATCGTGCGTTTCCGGTTTACGCTATGTCTTGGTCACCGCCTAGACGATAAAACCCAGGTGTTAACGGTATCCTAGTCCTCTTTATCTCTAAAATGCTGGTTGTGTATCGGCATGGCCGTTAGTGCTTTATAATGCACGTGCATACGGAAGCTTCTATAGATCGTAAACTTACCCAGCAACACCCCCTGGTTCAGTGCCATTTCAGTTGTGGTTTACATCAGGTGTCTTAGTACGACTACATAAACCATTACCAGGCCCATTAAGAGGTATCTATCGTATCACTTGGTTTTATAATTAATCACGGTCAAGTATGTCCGATAACGTGGGGGTTCCACTGCTCATAGCCTCTTTATCCACACCCTTATAAAAGCCAACTATAACATTAAACCATACCATTCATACAACTTAACCAAACGGACACCAAACAATACCGACATTTCCCATTTACATGCAATGGCCACCAACACAAATGTAAGTCTTTTTGTCTGTTGTGATAATATGTATCAATATATAATTTGTGTATGATCAAGTCAGCAAGCCAGAAGACCACAGAGCTTGAAAAAAATAATAATGAAATATATTTCAGGTTTTGTCGTTGATTTTTTTGGCCTGCTGTAATGTAATGTTAATAGTTGCTTTATTAATATATATCAATATATCATTTTGTATGGTCAGGTAAGATGGACAGAAGAACACAGAGCTTGAAAAATTAACATAAAATTTATCTTTAGGTTTCGACCTCGTATTTTGGGCTTTTGCCTGTTGTGTTAATATACTTCAATATATAATTTGTGTATGGTCAGGTCAACAAGCCAATAGAACTCGGCGGTTGGAAAAAATAATAATAATGAAATATATTTCAGGTTTGGTCGTTGATTTTTGGCCTCGTGTCATGTAATGTTAATGGAGGCTTTATTAATATGTATCAATATATTATCTTGTATGATTAGGTAAGCTGGTCAGAAGAACACAGAGATTGAAAAAATGTATCCTGTTTTCTATATCATGTTTTATTGTTTCTATTACAGACCCGTTCAGCTCGCTCAGTCCTTGAAGGGGTGTGGTTGTCCCTGTTCGCTGATAGGACACGACACTGTCGTGGTTGCCGGGAAGAGCAGCCAAATCAATTGGCCCACTCATGTTTAATGTCAGCTGAGGATGCTATAGACCACCAGCTTGGGTCGGTTCTCGACACGGACGTGTCCCAGGCGGACTTAATAATGCTGATACAGCCTGCTATACGGCGCTATTTCCATGAGCGCGTGCGGCGCCGAACTGCCTGGCACACAGAGTGGTTGGCGACCCGTGAAGAACATTATTTGTGTTGTGTTGTGGAGGTGTGTCAATCACCGGTACACCCAAATTTTTTAGATTAATGAATTAAATAAATATGCTTTTTATTATCTTCGCTGTAATTATAGTTTGTCTCTATGTTGTACTAAATGTTGTGTTAGGGTCAGTTAACGTGTGTTAGTTGGGTTTATTAACATAACACTTATTGATTATATAAGATATGCATTAATATGACAATATTAGTATATTCCCTTATTTTCACCAGTTGCCCCTTACCTGATTCAGATGCTGTCACACCACGACAACCAACCGCGTTTTCTTTTTTAGTATGTAATATTTTGTCTCTTTTTCACAGACCCGAATGTTTTATGTTGTTAGTAATAAGAACCCCAGGTCAGACCTTCCTTACTAATAGGACAAAAGCTAATACAACCCATGAAATTATGAAATGTATACAACCGCCTGGGGGTATTTCGGTACCCTAGAGAGGTATCACACAACCTGGCTATGTTTCTACTTATGTATATAACGCGCATGTGTCAACATCAAGCTGCAAGTACAAAGGGTGTATAAGTTATCAACACCCACAAACAAGCTTCAATCAGCCCACACGGAACACAACTGGCGTGCTATGACTATTTACTAGACAATAATTCTCTCAAATTGCTACATATTGAAATATAAAATGTAAAAAGGAGTTACAACAATGGTATACAAAGGTGACAGCAAAACCTTAAGCCACTAACCCCGCTATGCATAATATCACTTTTACAATTATCACCAGCCAAAACCATCAATATGTTGTTAGTAATAAGAAGCCCGGGTCAGACCTTCCTTACTAATAGGACAAAAGCTAATACAATCCATGAAATTATGAAATGTATACAACCGCCTGGGGGTATTTCGGTACCCTAGAGAGGTATCACACAACCTGGCTATGTTTCTACTTATGTATATAACGCGCATGTGTCAACATCAAGCTACAAGTACAAAGGGTGTATAAGTTATCAACACCCACAAACAAGCTTCAATCAGCCCACACGGAACACAACTGGCGTGCTATGACTATTTACTAGACAAAAATTATCTCAAATTGCTACATATTGAAATATAAAATGTAAAAAGGCGTTACAACAATGGTATACAAAGGTGACAGCAAAACCTTAAGCCACTTCAACCAGCCCACACGGAACACAACTGGCGTGCTATGACTATTTACTAGACAAAAATTATCTCAAATTGCTACATATTGAAATATAAAATGTAAAAAGGAGTTACAACAATGGTATACAAAGGTGACAGCAAAGCCTTAAGCCACTTCAACCAGCCCACACGGAACACAACTGGCGTGCTATGACTATTTACTAGACACAAATTTTCTCAAATTGCTACATATTGAAATATAAAATGTAAAAAGGAGTTACAACAATGGTATACAAAGGTGACAGCAAAACCTTAAGCCACTTCAATCAGCCCACACGGAACACAACTGGCGTGCTATGACTATTTACTAGACACAAATTCTCTCAAATTGCTACATATTGAAATATAAAATGTAAAAAGGAGTTACAACAATGGTATACAAAGGTGACAGCAAAACCTTAAGCCACTTCAATCAGCCCACACGGAACACAACTGGCGTGCTATGACTATTTACTAGACACAAATTCTCTCAAATTGCTACATATTGAAATATAAAATGTAAAAAGGAGTTACAACAATGGTATACAAAGGTGACAGCAAAACCTTAAGCCACTTCAATCAGCCCACACGGAACACAACTGGCGTGCTATGACTATTTACTAGACACAAATTCTCTCAAATTGCTACATATTGAAATATAAAATGTAAAAAGGAGTTACAACAATGGTATACAAAGGTGACAGCAAAACCTTAAGCCACTTCAATCAGCCCACACGGAACACAACTGGCGTGCTATGACTATTTACTAGACACAAATTCTCTCAAATTGCTACATATTGAAATATAAAATGTAAAAAGGAGTTACAACAATGGTATACAAAGGTGACAGCAAAACCTTAAGCCACTAACCCCGCTATGCATAATATCACTTTTACAACTATCACCGTCCAAAACCATCAATATGTTGTTAGTAATAAGAAGCCCGGGTCAGACCTTCCTTACTAATAGGACAAAAGCTAATACAACCCATGAAATTATGAAATGTATAAACCACCTGGCGGTATTTCGGTACCCTAGCGAGGTATCACACAACCTGGCTATGTTTCTACTTATGTATATAACGCTCATGTGTCAACATCAAGCTACAAGTACAAAGCTTGTATAAGTTATCAACACCCACAAACAAGCTTCAATCAGCCCACACGGCACACAACTGGCGTGCTATGACTATTTACTAGACAAAAATTATCTCAAATTGCTACATATTGAAATATAAAATGTAAAAAAGGAGTTACAACAATGGTATACAAAGGCGACAGCAAACCCTTAAGCCACTAACCCCGCTATGCATAATATCACTTTTACAATTATCACCGCCCAAAACCACCAAATAAAGAAAAATTATGCTAAAAATATTTGCTTCTGTAATGCACTGGTGGTTAAACACACAGTTACACCTGTAGAGTGCTGTGAGTTAAAACTTTAGTTACGCCCACAAGGGCCTATGCGTTGGAACTGCAGTTACTCCTGTAACGTCACGATAGCTGAAAATGTTGTGGGTATGTGTGTGTGTGTGTGTGTGTGTGTGTGTGTGTGTGTGTGTGTGTGTGTGTGAGAGAGAGAGAGAGAGAGAGAGAGAGCGAGAAATAAAAGAGCGATAGCCTTAAAAGTTGGTTATAACCCACTTGAATATAACCACACAAGGGAAGCCCCTTTGATTACACCAGCAGAAGAAGAATATTTTCTTTCCTAGGTTCAAATATCTCAAATGCGTATTGTCAATTGTCATTGTTAAACAAAATAACTCAACATAATAGATATAAAACATTAAAAGCCCCCTTCATGTTTTACAATGTGAGACCCCGCTTGAATATAACAACACAAGGGAAGAACCTTTGATTACACCAGCAGAAGAAGAGTATTTTCTTTCCTAGGTTCAAATATCTCAAATGCGTATTATCAATTGTCATTGTTAAACAAATAACTCAACATAATAGATATAAAACATTAAAAGCCCCCTTCATGTTTTACAATGTGAGACCCCGCTTGAATATAACAAAATAACTCAACATAATAGATATAAAACATTAAAAGCCCCCTTCATGTTTTACAATGTGAGACCCCGCTTGAATATAACAAAATAACTCAACATAATAGATATAAAACATTAAAAGCCCCCTTCATGTTTTACAATGTGAGACCCCGCTTGAATATAACAACACAAGGGAAGAACCTTTGATTACACCAGCAGAAGAAGAGTATTTTCTTTCCTAGGTTCAAATATCTCAAATGCGTATTGTCAATTGTCATTGTTAAACAAAATAACTCAACATAATAGATATAAAACATTAAAAGCCCCCTTCATGTTTTACAATGTGAGACCCCGCTTGAATATAACAACACAAGGGAAGAACCTTTGATTACACCAGCAGAAGAAGAGTATTTTCTTTCCTAGGTTCAAATATCTCAAATGCGTATTGTCAATTGTCATTGTTAAACAAAATAACTCAACATAATAGATATAAAACATTAAAAGCCCCCTTCATGTTTTACAATGTGAGACCCCGCTTGAATATAACAACACAAGGGAAGAACCTTTGATTACACCAGCAGAAGAAGAGTATTTTCTTTCCTAGGTTCAAATATCTCAAATGCGTATTATCAATTGTCATTGTTAAACAAATAACTCAACATAATAGATATAAAACATTAAAAGCCCCCTTCATGTTTTACAATGTGAGACCCCGCTTGAATATAACAAAATAACTCAACATAATAGATATAAAACATTAAAAGCCCCCTTCATGTTTTACAATGTGAGACCCCGCTTGAATATAACAACACAAGGGAAGAACCTTTGATTACACCAGCAGAAGAAGAGTATTTTCTTTCCTAGGTTCAAATATCTCAAATGCGTATTGTCAATTGTCATTGTTAAACAAAATAACTCAACATAATAGATATAAAACATTAAAAGCCCCCTTCATGTTTTACAATGTGAGACCCCGCTTGAATATAACAACACAAGGGAAGAACCTTTGATTACACCAGCAGAAGAAGAGTATTTTCTTTCCTAGGTTCAAATATCTCAAATGCGTATTGTCAATTGTCATTGTTAAACAAAATAACTCAACATAATAGATATAAAACATTAAAAGCCCCCTTCATGTTTTACAATGTGAGACCCCGCTTGAATATAACAACACAAGGGAAGACCCTTTGATTACACCAGCAGAAGAAGAGTATTTTCTTTCCTAGGTTCAAATATCTCAAAATACACGTGATTATACGAATAATTATTTGTATATAATAATAATCTATAATATTACTAATAATATGCTTTTTAACAAAAATATGTTTCTAAATACAAAAACAAAAAAAAAAAGCTGTATAAGTAACAGAAAACTTTCTCTGCTTATAAAGTGTCACATATGTAAAGAGAGAAAGAGAGAGAGAGAGAAAATAGTCTTAACGTTCGTTTTAAAGAAACGCGCGCCCACTTTCAGTGTGAGCGTGCTTATCTGGTTAATTGGCACCCGCTGGGCTTCCGTGTACTGACCACGGACTAAATTGCGATACAGAGGGTTTTAATGGTTTGCAGATGTTTGGCTTACCTGGCCTCGTCCAGCGTTATGCTACCAGCTAAAGTTAAATAGATGTTAGTTTTATTTTCACTGTGTATTTATATAAAGCTTGCTACATAGGCATATATTTAAACGGGTTCTTCATATATTTCGTTGAACGTGTTGAATTGTTTGTTTCTTGGTTTAATTTATATGGAAATACCATTTCACGGCCATTCATTAGACACCACACACGCCTGTTTGATAAATAAACCAATACAACGCATGGTTTAAATGTGGGTGCGATAGTCCACTAATCTGAACGAGACAAAATTTCTGGTGTGGAAAAGTTTCATAATTAGAATGTTGAGGTCGACACAAGGTCAGCTGATGTATGTGTCATTTTCTTTATCTTGGATTATCAGTCTAAAGGTGAAGCACAGGTTACAAAAATTGGCCTGTTTTATAAATAAACCAATACAACGCATGGTTTAAATGTGGGTGCGATAGTCCGCTAATCTGAACGAGACAAAATTTCTGGTGTGGAAAAGTTTCTTAATTAGAATGTTGAGGTCGACACAAGTTCAGCTGATGTATGTGTCATTTTCTTTATCTTGGATTATCAGTCTAAAGGTGAATCACAGGTTAAAAAATTGTTACAAAGTTCACTGATATTGACCTTGTACCTAAAAACACTGGAAAAGTTTCAGTGGAAAACCTTATGACCACTAAACAGATAAAGTCATTTCATGTTAAGAACCGACACACGCGGGGAAAGGGTGGGAGATAAACCAGCGGAAAATTATTTTTTATTCAACACACCAACACAGAGAAAAATGGGGGGTTTCAGACACCCACCATACACACATACATTTTAATTCTCTAACACATACTTCACACATAATAGCAGTACCAATGCTATTTCTTGAACCGGTCCATAGCTAAATAACGTAGTGGAAAATTTTCAGCGGAAAAATAACCCAGCGGGTGGGGTCCCACCCCACCACCCCCGTGATCCGCGCGCCGCGAACCCCCACCAACGGTGGGGGTACCGCTCGGGCCGGGGTGGGGTATCTCGCGCCGCCCCATCCTACTGGCTGACAATCTGGTGTGTTGGTGTGTCAATACTTTCTTATTTGAACCATCTAAATGTTGCGTTGTTGCGCAACAATACTTTCTTATTTGAACCATCTAAATGTTGCGTTGTTGCACAGCGCAACAATACTTTCCTCTTTGAGCCATCTAAATGTTGCGCGTTGCGTACGCAACAATACTTTCCTCTTTGAGCCATCTAAATGTTGCGATGTTGCGTACGCAACAATACTTTCCTCTTTGAGCCATCTAAATGTTGCGTTGTTGCGTGCGCAACAATACTTTCCTCTTTGAGCCATCTAATGTTGCGTACGCAACTACGCATCAAGTCATGCGTATATAACTACTTACCTGTTTCTGCAAGACTGGTATTAAAAACCACACAAACGGTATTTTAGAATAATCATTTTTAAAAGAAGACAGAAAATACCATAGCAAGTAAATATGTGCTGTATATTTGATTCTACTCGATTTCCATCGAATATCTCCTTATTCATACAAACGTAGCATCATTCTTGAGTGCATATACTTCTTGTTTTGCTCTTACTTCTTATGTGAAGTGGGGAGGTTTCTCGGAGCTTTCTTTCTCTCGGACCCCGGGAGTTGCGAGCGACTAGCTCTTACTTCCTATGTGAAGTGAGGAGGTTTCTCAGAGCTTTCTTTCATACCCAAGAGACTTCATATTTCGGCTTAATGGAATGTCTATTGAAGTAGCTCTTTACTAAAAGGAAAGTATATGTCACTAGACGAACTGATTGATTGCTTGGGTAAACCATTGTGTGTCTTTCCTCCGACGAGGCACTTTGCAGATAGCGAGCTATTACTTGTGTAGGAAAATCATTCCATTGCCACTCTTCTTGTCCATAGACCCCATTCCTATTTCTTCTTTATGAGCCGTGTTGCGCAGCAGTTTGAATTAAGACTCATAGTTGATACACTTTCCTAGACGAGGTGCTGCTTTGCAAAATACGTCCTCGGTCTGGCATTTGACATATGTTTATCTCGCGCACATGATACATCCGTCTGTAATAAACTTCTAATTCATCTCCAGTCGCGGCCTGTGTTTTTGACACCTTGCCATTGTGCATTTAACCCAAAGAAGAAGTCAATTGCGCCTATCTCGGACGAGGAGCTTCGCAGTGGGTCCTTATGTACTCAACTCAATTATCTCTATATGAGCTGTGTTGGACAACGGCGAAAGTCAAGCTGGACAAGGCATGCACTCAATGACAAGGAGTGGCTCCCCTCTTTACGTTACCCTTATTGTCTAGAGTCCAAGCCTCAACACTGCTTCGGTGGGAAATTTGAACAATGTGTTTCCCGAAATATGCTCAATGCTTGTCCTGTGTACAATGGAGAATTGTATTCAAGGCTTTTTTCCATACACAGGAGTGCCTGTTCAAGTTGGCGAATCCAATACCTGAGTCATGACGCCTTCTTTGAATGCGGTCAATTGTGGTGGGACATGTGGTCTTTTGTAGCATGAACAATTGTAGTTTCGATGCCACTATATCGATTCACATACACAACACTGCCCTCTAGAGCGTGCTACCTTTTCCAGAATAAATGTGTACTCATAGGATCATCATATCTTCACCCAAATGAAGTATGACAGCAGCATCGATCCTAGCTCCTGGGAGACTACATCACTTGATCGCTCAGCCTGGCATACCCAGATAACTTCTGGCATCACGAAATTTGAAAAAGAAAGAACACTGCAGGCAATCCACAAGCGCAAGAAGCGAAAGGACAAATCCGAAAATTCTCCTACTTCGAACCTTCAGCACTCCTGCATGCACTGCAATAGAACTTTCCGTGCACGAATCGGACTCATCGGACATCTACGAACTCACAAATCACATTATACAATTACCAATTTATTATTATTTATTTTTTCATCGCGTGTATTGTTTTTGGGTTTTTTAATGCCATGCTCATCTTCATCTTACTGGTATTTACCCATATCAGTACATGGACATTGACCGCTCCTCCAATGTTTCTGCGTTTTCTGCTGTACGAGACGCAATGCACAGATGTCTTTCGTCACTGTTGCCGACAATGCTGCTGGGTGTGTTGGCGTAGAGGTCTCGGGGATATTTATTGTTTCTTTCCAGACAATTCTCATTCCATCTACAGCCTCCACATCCACGGACACGAGCGTAAAAGTGTTGGCCAGAACGACAGCACGAGCAGCTGTATTTTTGTTACCAGGGAGCACCACTGGTAGGTATTTTTAGGATCTTGGTTATCTGCTACCCTGGGTCTGCCGAGAACAATGCGGTACCCGTTGTTCTATTAAACGTTTCTTCTATTAAACTAAACTGTGTTTTGTAACTTGTACAGAGATCCATATAGCTTTTCTTCCAGTATTGTTTCTCTAGGCCAGTATGTTAGCCTCAAAAATTTGGTATTCTGAATAATTTTGAAGTACATGCTCTGCAGTCCCAGGTGCCTGTCCACATGAACACACGTCTGTGTGGTGAACAGGGTTGCCAACTTGACTTCTTATAAGCCAAATTTCCAAAATGTAATATTTTTTTTAGATTGATCCGCTTCAAATAATTGGTGTTGCTTTTTTGAAATTTGCTTGGACATTTACGTTACAAAAAAACACTAACATTTGATCCACTATTTATTAAGGAATAATAATATTCCGGCAGACACATCCTAGTTTTTTATTAGACAAAACTGAAACTGATATTTACCAATTGAATTATTGGGGTAAAACCTTAGAGAAAAATCACAGTATAAAGTGAACACATTTTGCAGGATAGTGTTGAAACATGATTGTCATCCACATAGTTCTCTATTGATATCAGTAGTAAGCAATAAGTATTAGTTATCATACATCCATGAGGCGGTCTTCTGTGCTTGCAGATTTCTGTTATATTTGTGCAGATATAGTGTTGTTTAGTTTTCTATTGTTATGAGAAAAATATTCCTACAGGGCCGTATATAAGACTTTGCTAAGAATTGGGAATTGAGGGATTATGTGAGAGAAAGATAGCCACTTTGCTTTTAGTTATCTTTTTTTCTTCTTTCGCTTTATATCCCTTTGTGTCTTGCAGCGTCAGTGGAGAAAATGTTCTCTGGAGATGGGTTTTTGTGTGCTTCATATGTTTGTTTTCGTTGACTAGTTTATTTCTGTAATCCATCGTTTTCATGGTCTGCCCCTGACGTTGTATCCATCGCGCAGTATAGTAATGATTTCAATGATCATACAATAAAATGGTACAGTCAATAAGTATGATGGTGTAACAGGGATAAAGGGAAGGAGTCGATAGACCAGTCTTGTTTGATGTTCAACAGTATGACAAGCAGCCCTTCCTTTAACCTTTAACTATTGAGTGAATAAATACTGTGTATGTGTAGTCATTGTAACTGGCAGGCAGATAGCACCTACAGAAGTAGTACAGGTAGTTATTGTTCGGTCGGTTAGTGTTATGGATTAAGAATAACAAGGCGACTACCTGTTTAGACAATTAGGAACCATTTCCTTGGCATTCAGGCGGTGACGATAGGCGTAAATAGGCGTAAATATTTATCTAGATTGCCATAAAACGTTATACCATTGTCCAATGGGAGACCAAAAATAATCGACAATAGAAAGAGATTGCATTGTGCAAAGTTACTTGTGTCGACTTGTTATTAGGGAGGGAAAAAACTGGCTCACACCAATTTAAGTGATTACATCGAGGTGTTGACCCATTGAGGTACATTAGAAATGACCAATGACATTTATTATTATTTACTCATGTCGGCATCACAAATGCAAATGCCATTTTTATTGCATGTCATTTTAGTTTGACTACTTCGAAGTCAATATTTTAATGTAGTTATTATTTAAGGCTGGAGAAAGTTGAACGTCAGAAGTGTTAAAGTATGGAAATGAAAATATTGTAAATTTAATTGTATAAAGTATGAGGTCTGGAATTTAATATGATGACGTTCATTAGATTAGGAACTAATATAATGGGGGAACATATTCAGTTCAGGAGACGGGGGAATTCAGTCACATTCAGGCGGTCAAAGTTAGGGCAGACTCGGCAATGAGTCTGTGAGGCAGTCAGAAGAGCTGTCGAATTACCAAAGTTAAGATTTCAAACATCGAGAAAGCGTATCAAATTCTAAGTGAGAGGATTTAGTTTAGAAACTTCGAAATTCGTCTAGGATTCTAAGTGTGAGAATTAGTTAATAGTGCTTTCTGAATAGTGAATACAAGTGTAAGAGACACTGCAAAACGAAAGTCGAACAGCATACAAGTGAGAGACACAATTTCTTCTGAGAACGAAACATGTGAGTTACCAGCGTGGAGATTGCCAACGAAACCCAGTACAGGCGTGAGGGACGACTTAGGGCAGACACTTATATCAAATTAGATGAAAGGCAGAGCCTTCTTTGATAGATATCTTCAACAAACTAATCAGGGTGACTTAAGTCAACGCAAAGAAATGCTGCATGCCCTGATATCCGTCACGGAATTTAGTGTCAAAGAAGACCAGCTTGCAGATGTTGAAAAAGTGCAACTAGCAATTAAGAATGCATTCGATGGCGCTCCAGGCCCGGATGGAATCAGGTACAGCTTACTCAGGGACATTGGGGAGAATATGCTAGTTAAGATGGCAGACGATTATAATGCAAGTCTAAAACAGGAGTAGTACCAGATGAGTGGCTACATAGCTATCTTATCCGACCGTGTGTTGCCGGGGCCTGAAAGGGGAGCAAAGAATAGCAACGCTATTTACCTTCCTCGCATGTCGTAAAAGGCGATTAAGGAGGTTATGGGATGGAGTTGGCTGTCCCATCCCATATAGGGTCAGTGACCCAAAGCCATGCTGAAGTCGGATGTGTCATGCCGAAAGGCGCAGATATCGCAGCAATGCTGTAAACCATGACACAGCTCATTCCGTTCTCCGAACTACATCCTGCTAATCTGCAGGAGTTTGAGAACGAACGCAGAAGAAAGAAGAAGAAGAAGCTATCTTATACCCGTGCCAAAACCAGGCAAAGATTCTACGGACATAAAAGGTTATCGCATCATCACACTGCAAGAATGTGTACAGTAAGATTCTGGAAAGAATTGTTGCTTGACGCATAACCAGGGAATTTGAGATAAAGGACGTTCTCCCAAATAACCTAGGTGCACACAGACCCAAAAGAGACACAATCACAAATGCAGCAGTTCTTGCATATGAAGTGTATGAAGGTTTTCAGAATAAAGAAGAATCTGTAGTTGCGGCGATAGACCTAGATGATGCGTACAATAGAGTTAGTTACACCCATCTTGTCGACATGCTAAGAGAACACGATATTCATCCCTTGATCATACGCTGGATAGCAAATGTGCTAATCTGTAGAAAAGTTGCTCTGATGTGTGGATCCTGGATGTCTGAGATCAGAACAATAGCACCTGGTCTGTCACAAGTATATCCTCTGTCACCAGTGCTGTTTAATGTGTATACTTTGAGAATTGCTCAATTGCAAACCTCAAGCAATTGTAGAGTTCTAACAAACGCTGATGCTATCCTACTATACAACATGGGCAGGAACAGAACAGATATTGCTGACAGTGTACAGAATGGACCTGATCAATTGTCGATATGGTGCAGAACATACAACGTTGTGATCAATCCCTCTAAAGCAAAGGTCGTCTGGTACTCCTTAAATAATTTATCTCGTCAGTGACACACTGCCAGCTGTCAGTTGCATGGGCTCATTCATTGAAAGAGAACAGGAATTTAAATATCTTGGGATAATCTTTGATAGAAGTCTCTCATTCAACAAACACATCACAAATATGATTCAGAAAGCTAAAAGAGGGATTATTGTTATCACGGTTATGGCGAGATTCGACATGCAGCAATGGGTATTTTTTCTATTCCTGCAAGTGATGGTGCTATATGTCATAGATTATAGCCTCGGCCTACTAAAACAGTCACAGACACAAGTCGATATATTGGAAAAAGTCAAAAATGAGGCAATGAGAGCGGTACTGGGGTGTACTAAAGATAACCCATCTCTGCTATGATATGTCTGCTTGATCTCCCGAGCATTAGAGTGCGACATCAGGTAGCACAAGTTAGGTCGTACCTTAAAGTGACAGAATACAACCATCACCTATTACACCAACGTCTAGATGAGTCAAAGGGAAAACGAATCAAGCGTGGCAGATCATGGATGGCAGAAGCTGAAGACACACTGCGAAGAGAATGTGAATTGGAAGAAATAGGAAAGGGAAGTGAATGGATAGATGTAGGCACTGAAAAGAAATCACTGACTAATGTAATAATACAACTAGATAAAGGGTGTCGAAAATGGACAGGTGTCAGAACTCAGGTTACAATGCATGAACTCGGCCAGCTACACTCGAAACCACAAGACATAATTATATACACAGATGGATGGTTCCGTTAACAGAAATACAAATAAAAGCGGTTGGGGTTTTGTTGCCTACAGAAACGGCGTGAAGTTGGATGAGAAACCTTCAGCATATTCAACTGTCACATCCAGCATCAGGATGGAAATAGAGGGAGTTACGACAGCACTTAATTGGTTGATAACTGATTCATCAACACACTCGGTAATACTCAAAGCAAGCTGCGCAAGACAGAAAAGTTCATGCTGAGAAGAGAATGATGGGATTTATTGAACAACTCAATTGTCCAGAACCATTACATCGATATGCTGCCCCGGTCATACTGGGATCAGAGAAAACACAAGAGCCGACTTATTGGCAGGCAATGCTGCGATTGACCGCACATTGCTGAGAAGAGATAAAGCAGACTTAATGAAGGCAGTAATAAATTCATTTCAAGATGAAGATTATGTCAATGAGGCTGAGAACGTGTACATACAGAGAATGTCAGAAATGGGAGTATCTAGAAGTGAGGGAAAGAAAAGTAAATTTTTTGGAAAGTCCCGAAGATCACACAATCAACACCTGACTGGGACTCTGAGTCTACATACACTGGGATGGCCGCTGGAACTGAGGGTTGAGCACTTATGGGAATGTCCCACGTGCTGTGAAGCCAGTTTCTAATCAAGAATCAAGAATACCAACTTCCACCACAAGCAGAGAAGAAAGAGATCGGACGATTACCTAAAATACTATACGATCGACCAGCAGTTCGCCGCAGTAGCGAAACAACTATGACGAGTTGTAAAAGAGATGACCAGAAGAAGTAGATTAATTAGCCATAGTGAACTGTTGAATGTATACGTCAACTCTCAGAAGTAGATCTATTGATGCAACTATTTGATTTCTGATTGATGTACATAATTGAGGCCTTGATGTTATGAACTAATTATAGTTGTTGTACAAAAAATAAACAGATGTCTGTGTCGTCGGTGCGAAGACGCCGGATGAGATACGTCGCTTGTATCGTGTTCCTGATTAAATCTACATCAGTTGTCAGTGATCTTATGTCAGTGATTACAATTTGTCGCAACAATTACACCTGTTCTCTAAATACCCCTCTGTCACAATGGGAAGACGAGGGAAAAACGTAGGCCGAGAATGTCAAGCGTTAAAAGTTCGGTTTAACAACATCAAGATCGAGCTATGTTTTGTGAATTTTGAAAGAGATAATATATGCATCCTATACCTACAGAGGCGAGATCATAAAACAATGAAAATCGATCCCGGTGTGTACTTTAGATTAAAGAACAAGAAAATAATTCGACGACTAAAGGATATCAACGCCTACAGAGAATCAAAAGAAGAGGTTTCCCGCAGTCCGTTACTCCTTCTTTTTCTTCTTCTTTCGTTCATTGTTTTCTCCTAACAGACAAACAGGTTTTTAGTTATATATCTTCCTGGTGGGAGGGTTTTAGCATCAGTGATATTTGTTTCTAGTATTCAAATGAGGTTTGGAGAACATAGTCACAACAAGCAAGATTAGAGGCAACTGAGACAGACGGCGACAACATGAGAAAATATTAGACAGTTTAACAACCTGGCACGGCATGGAAATAATAACGATTTTGATACATAATACTGGAGATAGAGAGCTTTGGAGAGCTATGATCGCCTACATTCAACTATTTGATTTTTTATTGATGTACATAATTGAGGAAATAAAGATCAGGCAAATAAAATATTTTGGTCACATTAAAATACATGACACCTTATTGAAGACCTTACTTGAGGGTAAAGTCAAAGGGAGACGAGCAAGAGGTAGGCAGAGATACAAGTGGGAGAGTAACATCACACGATGGACAGGTTACAGTCTAGCAGAATGCACCACCAAGACAAGAGACAGTGGATGCTGGAGATACGTTGCAGCCAACCTTCGTTGCGGAGACGGCACTTAATGATGATGAACTTACTAGGCCTATGCGAGCTGGATTTGGCCCGCGGGCCGCCAATTGAATAGCCCTGGCCTACGCCAACCGGCATGGCACCTGATGATGAGTATTCAATGTCATGTTGTATTGTCCTGTGTTGAAGATGGATGGTTAAACCCTACCAAAGCCGGTACAATTATCTGTGAGAAACATGGGATTAACGCTTATAAGCCACACTTTTGCAGGAATGCGTGTGTTGTTTTTTTCAATTATAGCCTGCTTGACAAACGCAGGTGTAATCATGAACAAACATGTCGGCAAAATGGTGATCAAATCAAACCCTGGCACCACAATAATGACGGGTGGTTACAACTATAGTATTTGTCTACCACTAAACATAGCTCTCTACATTGTTGAAAGAATAATTAGCAGAGATGGGACATGTGTGCTTGTCATTCGTGCAAACCAGACTATTTTTTTTTAATTTAACTAGCGTTAGTCAGGCTATTACATCTGCCATGTGCATTGTAAGCTATTCTTTCATTCTCTACTGTCGACTTCAATAACATAAGCTTACTGTTCAAATGCTAAAGAATGACATATGCCAACGACTATTTATAGCAGCGATGTTCAAATGATATGTGATAATATAGGTTTACAACAATACTTGGAAAGTTGGAAAGCAACATCAAACTTAGAACAAAGACTACACACCTTTGAAAATAAATGTCTTAGAACGCTACTGGACATACGTTGGTCAGACTTCAAATCAAACAAGTTGTCAGACAAGAATCAAAACAAAAATATGTATCCACCAATATTAGAAAGCGTCGTTGACATTACATCGGACACGCGCTGTGAATGAATAGAAAGACTCCCCTGTCAAGCTTTGATGTGGTCACCAAAGGGCAAGAGAAAACGAGGATGACCAAAAAAATATGTTACGTGGAACTATTACAAGAGAACGTTTCTCCAACGGTATCAAAAACAATGAAGATCTAAAACAAATTGCAATGAAACGAGAGACATGGAAATCTATAACATCCGCCCTATGTGTCGTCTTTGGCCCTAGAGGAATAACTAACAACAGTACTATTCAACTGTTATGGAATGACATAGATAGTACTATGTAGAACACATGTGTTTTTTTTCACTGGATGACAACTGACAGACTATCACTGGAGTGTAAACACCATGGAGTGTCCATGGAGTGTAAACACGAAAAATAACAAATAACAATGCACGAGACATTTTCAACGTTTAGAAACTATTATGACCTGGTGCAGTGTTTCTTTATCTTTTATGTACTGTGCTAATATCTTCATCTGTAACACGACTCGCTTTACTCCACTTCATGGTTTTGCGTTGATCGCATACCATGTAGTTAATACTCTTGCCACTTCTCTAATTTTCTTGTCGGTCCGTTGAAGGAAGTGTGCAAGAAAGCCCTTTCCTTTATTCTCATCAGATGTTAGCCATGACTGGTGACAGGGTCATGCCGTGCTATGATACAGAGAGGCGGCCGCATCAGGCGACATCTATCAAAATACTTTTACGGGGCGGAATTTCGACGACTTGCATTATTCTGAGAAAATCAACAACACGATCCTGACTAGTCATTTGACTGAAGTCTGTTATTCCTCTAACGTTCATTCATTCATTTTCCTTTTGCGCTGAAGTTAGCGCATAGAGCAGAGGTCAGATCTCTCCAATTCTGTCTGTTCAACGCTAATCTGTGCAGTTCTTGAATAGTACGAATATTGGTTGTTTTACTTTATCTAAGAATTGTTCTTCTGAGTGTTTCTTTTGGTCTACCCCTTGCTCTTTTGAACGTTAGTATAGTATTAATATGGGAAACTAATATTAATCACCCAAAGCAACTGTCAAGTAAAGGTTGCTATACGTTTAGTCTATTTTTTAAAAATTGATTTAAATTGTGCGTATGCTGTTCTCAATGATATGCAAATACTTTGGAGCTCAACAAACAAGAGTTTACCGTGTCACTTTATTATGATCTTCATGAAGGAAAATCTGGCAATATGGATGTCACAGCACTGACGACAAGTACAACATGCAGAATGATACAGCTTATATTGTCTATTTGAAGAATAATTCATTCACAGAAATAGACATATGTGGATGTTCAAATAGATTATTTTCAAGAGTTCATTCGTAATATTAGGTTGATAAAGTCATTTTTATTTAGTTCTACAGTGAAATCCATCTATGGCACTTTCTGTTATTACAAATTTCCCTATATAGCAACACTTTTTTAAATCCCCAATAATACTTATTCTATATTGTTTGTACTGTATATGGCGAATTTCTTTTATTACATAATTATTTTGTCGGTACGAACCAAGTTGTTATAATGGGATTTCAGTGTACTATTTTGGTCTATTATCTATCCCCAGGTAAATGATGGTTGATAGTCACTTGTCATTAAGCGTAGGGTTAGGAGCTTCGTTTGTCATTCCAAGGTAGTCATTCCAGATATGTCGTCTTTGTTGCATTAAGTCCGTTTGTATTACGAACTTGGCCAAAAGTAAAATTTGACAAGAAGCACTCTTTTGGCGATTTTTCAAAAAAGGTCTTCAAATTTCCTTTGATATAGTGAAATTTGCACATGCAAACGGATGAATGACCTTTTCTTTAGGTAAATACCTGCTGCCCTGAGCAGCATTTATCCCATGCATTTATGATAAAAATGAGTTTTTGGGGGTTTTTTCTCAGGACAATCTGGGGTTATATCTGAAACGTTAGTGGTAACCATATGTATATACCAATGATTTCGTGTAGTAACAGTATGACGTATATTTTGGTTATCTACGCGATCTTTTATTCCTGTGGAAATATTGACGTTTGCTGACAACGTAAAAGTTACGTGTGTTTACTGAGAAATGACCTACTTACTGATTTGACAAGGGTGTTACTGTTATCATCATGTATTAACCATCACTCAATTAATATTAATAATATATACTTACTGCGCAAAACTGAATTCCAACAAGTAAATCCAGGAACAGGGTAATGAAGTTTTGTTAATCAATAGAGACACAAACAAATCGACGTTTCGACCGAAAGGCCTTTATCAGGACCAAAGAAAACGGACAGTAAGGAATGTGGACGTTCACATTGGCATGTATAATGTAGACGGAAGAGGAAAGCGGCACCAGAAAAGGAATATACAAAAATGACTACATACATATGACACGAAACAAACAGAAACTACAGAACAACTAAATCATACGTGATACAGGCGCTCATTGATGCCGTCGGGTCTAAGAGTGTTATATTGGTGCGCAAGACGGCTCCTGTTAACCTGAATGTCCTAGGCACCCCGATGGTTCGTGCGATTGATGTGGATGTCTACATGATAATCCAAATGGTTTT
The DNA here is from genome assembly GCA_034231615.1 of Meghimatium bilineatum. NCBI lineage: Eukaryota > Metazoa > Mollusca > Gastropoda > Stylommatophora > Philomycidae > Meghimatium > Meghimatium bilineatum. The sequence continues at coordinate 34,922,010 of CM067318.1, forward strand.
TTATGCTATACAGATGTTACAGAATCGGTCTGCGAGCCTCCTAGTTTCACCTACAAATGACATTTGTGTCATGGCACAGACCATTAGGGTGGCCAGGACATTCAGGTTATGGCCATTAAGTCATGCTTCTCTGACGACCGGATCTGTCTTGTGCTTGAGAACCGCTACATTTACCAATATGTCACTGTTAAATGCGACTGCATCAATGAACGCCTGTACCATGTATGATTCTAGTTGTTCCATAGTTTCTGTTTGTCTCGTGTCACATGTATGTAGTAATTTTGTATATTCTTTATCCTGTGTCATTTCACCTCTTCCGGACAGTCTATATTACACATGCTAATGTGAATGTCCATATTCCTTACTGTCTGTTTTCTGTTTTAATTTTTTTCTTAATAAAGGCGAAATGTTGAGTTGAGTGTGTTATTTGTGTGTCTTTATTGATTATCAAAACTTCATTACCCTATTCCTGGATTTACCTGTTCAATTAATATTAGAGGCCTATATAATTGTGTATAATATGGGAATCTTGTAAAAATGTGCCTGAATGGACGGAAATGTCCTCTCCATCTATCATTACTTTGGGTATTTTAAAGACAATGTCATTTAAATATCTTTTAAATTAAAAGAGGTTCTAACAATATTTAATACGAAGAAAGAATTATTAAGGGAAATAAAGATAAGGTTATATAAAATATTTTGGACAAATTAAAAGACCGTATTGAAGACCTTACATAGGGTAAAGTCAAAGGTAAGGGAGCAGTAGGTAGGCAGTGATACAAGTGGGAGAGTAACATCACAAGATAGACATGTTAGAGTCTAGCAGAGTGTACCACCAAAACAAAACAAGAGGCATGGATATTAGAGGTCTGTTGCAGGTAACCTTCGCTACAAGAGATAGCACTTAATGATGATGATGATATTTAAATGTCTGTGAGAACACATACCACAGCGATGCAAAATAACGTATTTTTATCTTCCATATAGCATTGAATATCTTAATATTTCATTGTTATAGCTTCAGATATATTTCTTGAGCCATGGTGTAATTTATCAAAGAGCACTGGTGGAATATTTGAAACATATATTTTAACACTCATCTAAAAAGGTCCATGTTGTATGGTAGGTACCCTGAACAGCACAATTCTAGAATAAATTTCAAGTACCGGGTATCAGGAAACAATGTAGACTAAATTGGATTAATCTAATTTATACCCGAAAACTACACTCAGTCCTATAAGAGCAATTTCCTTTGACATTTTCCATTCAAAGATTTCAAACTGGCCATGACAGACTTTTGACCATTCACTACTTGTATCACTCGTTCATGTCTAATGTCTAATTCATCATCTAATTTTATGCCATTTTATATTCCTTTTCTAGTCTACAATACATTTGTGTTTGTTGTCAGAAATATTTGTATTATCTGGTCATATTTGACATGCTATTCTTGTCACCATCATTGAACAGACCTCATACATTTGAATAAATGGACAATACACTTCTTGATTTGCCAACAATCTGTATTTTTTCATCATGAATTACAAAACAATATTAGAAAGGATGTTAATCTCTCAAAGACAACATTGGTGTGAAAACTTTTTAATGAATACAATTTGAAAGCTGTCAAGACTTCAATGAAATGTTAAAAGATCATGATCAATAAGAAAACCCAATTTTTTGTTCACACATTAGAAAATAATCTATTATTTTTCTTCCTTAAAAACAAACATGGGGCATCATTGAAAATGAATTTTTATATCCTGTACCCAAACATTTATATGTTCACATAGAGTTGGATTATATAGCAATATATATTGCAGATAATTTGCTGCAAAATATAGAATTTCTTAACAACCTTCCTTATTCTCCTGTCACAGTCCTATGCTGATATGGATTTCCAGCACTTTTCTGTTTAGCAAGAATACACATTTAGCAAAACAAATAAACGCAACTGAGAAAACAAAACAAAATAAGTGGTAGCAATCCTTCTCCAGTCATGTACCCTTTTATTAGAAGCAACAACCACTGTTGTGTATGCACATCCATCAAATTCTCTATTACATAAGCAGGAGATCTTCATAGGATCACAGAGGCTCAAATACCTTCTTGGGAGTGAGTATTCCTCCAGCTTTAAGTAGAGATACAACCTTCTTTACTGTGCACTTTAGGTTCACAAAATTCATGGTAATCATTGCTTTTTTAAATTAAAAATGTCATTAACATGCTGTTTGTAGCAACATATAAACTGTATGTCCGCTAACAGAAAAGTACCAGATTTCCAGAAAGTACCAGAAGTACTTTAATGAACTGTATTGTGATCAACGTCTCTGAGGCAGCTCGACAGAGCGTCTGTCAGGTTAGTTGTTATCCCCAGGAATTGTAAGCAATTTGCTCTTACTTCCTATGTGCAGTGGGTTGGTTTCTCAGAGCTTTCTTTAATGCCAAGGAGACCAGCTTTCTGCTTAATGCAATGCCTATTGAAGAAGCCTTCTACTCAGAGGGGGTATTTTGTGTCAGGTAAGATGGCCAATTTTCTTTTTGCAATATGATACAGTGGACAATTTTCTAGAATATGCTGTTTCCTACAGCTTGTCCAGAGGCACACACTTGTGCCATTATTCCCAAATCTCCTCTACATATATTGTTAGATTCTGTTGTTGCCCGTTCTCAATCTAAATATGATTGCTGCTTCTGTCCAGCTTCAGAATGTCATTGTCTTTTGGCTAGATTGAGTTACATTTTTTGTCCATCTAGCTTTTGATGGAGGATTTCATTTCCAGAAATAATACTTGCTGCTGACAGTGGCTTCCAGTTTTGTCTAGGACATCCAAATTACAAGGTTCGCCAGTCCTCAAACAAAAATCGTGACTGCTGACCCACAATGCTCCTAACTAAAATAATACAAGTGCTTATTTCAGGCCTAGTCTAGTCCCATATGACTAAAAAATTATATCAATCTGTCTGCATCTAATATAGACTACATATGGAAATGTCCATAAGTTAAAATACAATTGTAGTGTACAGTATAATTTGTAATATTAATAGGGTTCTGAAAACCAGCTGACCTCGTTAAGGTAACACGTTTTACTGCTAGTCTTTTCCAAAATCCAATGTACTTTCATCGTGTTTACATGCTTTCTGAGCACATTATTACCTATCATATAAATGTAACAGATAACAGGTGTAATTAAGCTTTCAAATTATTATTTTTTATTTGAGCCAAGACCAACTGCGTTTTTCTGCATCCTGCCCTCTGACCAAAAAAATGCAGACTCCTGGTCTAGTAGATCAGTTATCTCTGTTCCACTGATTTGTGAATGACCCTGAATTCATTGGTGAATTACATCTTTTCTTAGTTGTTTAGTTTTGATAGGAGTGATCTTACGGTGTTTAGATAAAAGTGTTGCTTCTTTGATAGATTAATGTTCTGCCTTCAAGTTAGGACAGCTTTTGCTTTCATGCTCTAGAAAGTTGTATATTCTTGGTAGCAGTTTTGGGTCTCAGAGGGTTCTTTAACTGAAAGGGACTACATTTTGAAGAGTATTATTTGTCACCTGTAGCTTTCTTCTAAGAATATGTGCCTCATTAATAAAGCTAGTTTTTGTCAGTTGGTTTTCACAATGTTATGCATGAATTTACTCATTCCTCTATCTTACTGCAATTGACGAGTTCACTCTGTTTGTTTTATTTATTCCCACACTTGCTAAAAATGCTTTAAATCGTCAAGTGCAAGTGCATATTCAATCATCCCATCCATGAAGTACATATTTTCTCATGACAATAGAAAGCCAGTACCATGAAAGTTGTTATTTTTGTAGATCAAGAAAAGGAATCAGGACAGTGGGGAAGTTATTAGGGATAATAAGAACCACTGTTATCAATCGTGAAACTTCATCAATTCTGGTAGTGCGGGCACATGATGAGACATTTTTCGATGACAAGAGATTTTTTTCAAGATGCGGTGGAGTGTGTAAGAAGACTAGGTGGCCAGAAGAAGACATGGCTGGATAATCTCAAGGACTGGAGAGGGTGTGAAGTTTCCAAATTCATCAGGATAACAGGATAGAGATGCATGGAGATCTTTCTGCATAAAATGTCTCAATGTGACATCCCTACAACCCTGACACGTTATGGGTTTTATTATTATTATTATTATTATTATTATTATTATTATTATTATTATTATTATTATTATTATTACAGTCAACTGGTGAGACTTATTGGATGGAAGGTGTCTGCTTTGAGATTAGTTTTGTTTAGGACTATACATTTCTTTCTTGTGTTCGCTGTCTCGTTTCGCGTGATACCATGGTTTCTGGTTTTCCCCACGGCCTGGTAACTCCAACTTCAGCACCTGTGCTTGCTTGAGCAGGACTGTGGTCCTGCTTGATGGCATGAATGGCCTGACCAATTTTAGTTTCCAGCCTCTGTTGGCTGGACTAAGCCCCATCCCCACTTCATGGAGTTGGCCTCAATCGAAAGGACTATGCATAGAATGACATTCTTCATATTCTTGATCTCCAGCTAGCATTAATCCTTAAGATCCTAGACGTTGAAGAACACTCTACTATACGCTGTGACCCTTGTTTGCCTTCCATCGTCGGGGTAGAAGAGTTCTCTGGAGATGGCCTTCTTGTGTGCTGTTTGTAAGCCTGCTCCCGTGGCCTCTTTGATTTCTGTGATGCATTTTTTACATGGTCTGTCTCTTCATAGCCGTGATATCTATGTGTCATGCTGTCTGTTGGTAGGCTTGAAGTGTGTGAAAACCACTTGATCTGCTGTCTCTTGATGTGTTCAATACTAGTATTGTTTTCGTTATCTGTCTGATGTTATCGTTTCGAATTCTATTTTTTAATAACACTCTGAGTATTCTTTGTAGACACATCATTTCTGCTGTCACTATTTTTCTTTTGTCTTGTGCTGTACGGTTTGGCACTGGTAGCACAGTGATGAGATAATAATAGTCTTGTATAATGCAACTTTAGTGCCTATGTTTACATTTTTGTTCTTAAAAATACATTTCATCTGACATAGGATCTGGTCAGACTACTCTAAAAACACTCTGTCATACAATCCTATATCTGAGGTTTTATTATATGTATGTAAAAAAATTTAATTCTGATGCAAGGAATGTCCAGTAAATGTGAGAACTGTCTGTTCATGGTGTCTCCATAAAATATGGACTGTCTTTTGATATGTCCAAGAAATGTGGACTGTCTTATGATGATGTATCCAAAAAATGAAAGACTGTCTTCTGAAGAATTATCTTTATATTTTTTTTTTACACTACACTTTTTATATGTTCCATGGTGTTCTCTTCATTCTTCTGCTGCTTCCATATGTTTACTTACTATTCTTCAGATTGTCCATAATTTACTTCCACACAATGGCAGTGGTTCAATATGACTTATAATGAACAAATTGACAAAGATATATCAAATAGCATGTTCCTTCTTTTGTAAAGTGCTGCCTCTGCCTGGGATATTGTACATTTATTGTCCGGCTCTACGGCGGAGTGGATCAGAGCATATCTGGTGGTCAAGGTACCGGGTTCAAACCCTGCCACAAGCAATTGTGCATTCGGAACATTCAGAAAGCAATGGCAAATTACTGAACGTATTTATATTGCGTCAAAAAATTCTGGGTTGATGGCTACATCCTTAATAAGATATGTTACCAATTTATTTTTTATTGTGCATTTAACTTTTTAACAATACATCTTTAATCTGCTACTATCAAGGATCTATAGCAGATATACACAAATTATAGCAGCCATCAGAGTTGTAAATATTAGTTACATTATGCACCCCCACTAGGAGTATTATTAGCTCTTGACAAGTCTTTCAATAGTAATGGTTATAGTCTTCCAATAATGAACTACTGAAAGAACACATAGTTGTATTTAAGACAATCTACCTACATAATATTAAGACTATCTTCCGGTATTCGCTGGTTCCTTTTCACTGTCCAATGATTTCAGAAGACGAAAAAGAGCTGCTGCTTCACGTATACGGCTGAACTCAATACAGAAAGCTTGAACCTCAATAAAGATATCCTATCAAAAAAGGCAGTTACAAAATGTGTAAACATAAAGTTGTTCTACAACTATCTATAAACCTGTAGCCAGTTAGGGTCGTAGGGATACCACATTGGATGCATCAACACACAGAGATCTCCAGCGAATTATATCTTTTCTTCTTCTTTCATTTACTTGAAACATGTCTATATCTGTAATTCTGTCTCCTTAATAAAAACTCACTGTCTTTTGTAGTTCATACAGTGTCACATAGAGCTTTGATTCCAGTGTTGTTTCCTCTGGCCAATGTGTCTGCCTCAGCGTTTCATGCTCAGAACACTCTTGAAGTATATGTTTGGCACTCTGTGCTGCCTGTCCACATGTACACATGGTCGTGTTGCCAATCTTGAACTTTGTATACATGTGACTGCGGAGTCGGTTGTGTCCTGTTCTGAGACATAGAATTATAACTTGTTCTGATCTGTTCATAATGTGATAGTCATCTTGTGTTGGTGTTTGTGGCTTTCTTATTGACCTGAGCATCTGTTTTTTCTGATGGTAGGTGATTGGTATATCTGGTTGGTCTTCGGCAGCACCTTCTTTAGCCAGTTGGTCTGCTTTTTCATTTCCTGGTATTCCACAGTGAGAGGGTATCCACTGCATGGTTACCCTATACTGGTACGACAATTTGCTAAGTAGTTTTTTCAAGTCTGTTAGTTTTCCAGAGCTTGAAGCACTGACCTTGCATCTGTCAGGAATACCACAGGCTGTAGGCCAGAGTTGGAGTTCAGCAGTTTTTTAGCTGCCACACTAATTGCTTGGATTTCTGCATCATAATTATTGCAGAATTTTCCTGTCTGTGTTCTGATTGTATCTCTAGGCATGTGTGGATATTCTATATATACACCTGCACCTCCATTCCTCACAGCATTCTGTGCTGACCCATCTGTGTATACTTTGACCCATATATCTTGTGGATATTCCTCATCCAGGAAACTGAGGGTGACTGTCCTTCGCTGCACACTGTTCTGTTCGTCCTCGCTTAGTATTCCTTTCACATGGGTCTGAATGTATATTGACATTCCATGCCTTTAACTCCACGGGGTTTGTTCTGGTACAGACCTTAAGGGGCTGTCAACTTCAGGTAGGTCTGTAAGTAGTCTGTGGAGTCGTTTAGCTTGATGGATAAATCTGCTCCTATTCAGTCGCCCCATTGCTAGATTTTGGAATCTTTCCTTCATTGGATGACTTGGCATACACTGAAACTTTTCTGCTTGAATTAGTACTTTTGTGTCTCTGCGTTCGCCAAGTGTTTGCATTCTTCCCATTTTCTGCATCTCTGCTATGGGTGTTGATTTCATTGCTCCCAACATTATTCTAAGCGCCTGGTTTTGCACTTTATCTTGATCTTGTAATGGGGTGTTTGATGCAGGACACCACGCAGCTAAGCCATATTCCAGGTGTGGTCTTATATATGCTTGCTGGTAAACTTTACTGAGTATATTTCCACTGGCTCCCCATGTGGTTCCACTTAGTTTTCTCAGGATAGCTAACTTCCTCCTGGCTTTTGTTGTTGCTTTTTTATGTGCTGCTTCCATGTCAGCTTATCATCAAAAGTAACTCCGAGGTATGTGGGTTATTTGTCTTCTTTCAAGAGCTCTCCATCTATCTTGATATGACCAGCTTTTTGTTTTGGTGAGAGGGTAAAGAGTGTAGTGCTGCACTTATCTGTGTTAATGCTGACACGCCATCTATTTGCCCATAAGGTTAGGGCATCGATAGCTCTTTGTATTTGTTTAGTGGCCACTGTTGCATGTTCTTCCGTGCACCAGATCACCAGGTCGGTAGCATACATTGCCACTTTGATCCCATGTGGTAGTTCAGCAACTAGGTCATTGATGTAAACCAAGAAAAGTGTGGGTGACAGGACTCCTCCCTGGGGGACTCCATGACGCAGTAGAACTTTCTTGCTCTTTCGACCATCTAATTGTACCCTGGCTCTTCTATTATGCAGGTATGCTTTTACCCATTTGTACATTCTTGAGCTAACCCTACAATTTTGCAATTTCTTTAGGAGCCCTTCTTTCCAGACCTTATCAAATGCTTTCCTGAGGTCTATCCATGCTGCTAGTATCAGTTTCTTATCTTGGAAGGCATCCTCAATCTCTTGGGAGAGGTAGGTTGCCTGATCTTCAGTAGAGTAGCACTGTCTGAAACCTGCTTGCTGTGATACCAGAAGGTTTTCACTTTCAAGGTACCACTGCATCCTAAGATTGATAATGCGTTCCATTGTTTTGTATAGACAGCTTGTGAGGCTGATGAGCCTGTAGTTGGAGACTGTGTTGCTATCTTTTCCTGATTTGAGGAGTGGTATCATTATTGCTTCTCTCCACGCCTGTGGTACATTACCTGTGGACCAGCTTGTGTTAAAGATCTGCAGTAGCTTTGCTCTTGCTGCAATTCCCAGGTTTCTAATCATTTCATTGGACACTCCATCATCTCCAGGGGACTTTTTCATTTTCAATTTGGATATTGCATGCTCCAGTTCTCTCATTGTGATTGGTGCCTCCATGACTTCAGGTATAGGTTCGCCTTGTCCAATGTTTTGCTGGTTCTCTCGAACCTCCTGTTGTTTGTCTGGGCTGACTTTGACGTTATTGTCTTCTGCAAAGTAATCGGCTACATGTTTACCTGTTAAAATGTTTCTATCTTTATAAAGTGTGATCCTGGTATTTCTCCCTGTACCTTCATCATTTAGTTGTTTTACAAGTTTCCATAATTTCCTAGTATCTCTTTCTAGGTTCAGCGACTGTTTTTTCTTTCCAGCTGCTCCGTCTGGCTTGTAACTTGGCTCTTTGAAATTTAGCCTTTGTTTGCTGATATTTGTTGTGATGTTCTTGGCTAGGTCTGTTCTCAGCCTGCTGTCTAGATGTTTCCATCTCATTTTGCTGCTTTTCCAGTTCATCATTCCAGTAGGGTTTGTAGTTTTTGCATGCCCCCTGGGTATGGTTTTACTAGCAGCATGTAGTATACATCTATTAAATTCACTCACTGCTCTATTGATGTCTTTGTCCAAGTTCATGTCTTTAGCTAGAACACTGGTTAAATGCTGGTACATTTTCCAGTCTGCCCTCTTATAGTTCCACCTAGTGAGCGTGCTGCTGTCCTTGGTAAATTCATTGTTGATTTCCAGAAATACTGGTCTGTGGTCACTACCCCCAAGCTGCTTTCCAACGACATGTGTGATGTTCCATTCCAAGCCTGGTGAGTGGAATGCCAGGTCTGGTGTAGAGGTGGTGTGCCATGCTCTGAGTAGAAGGTTGGTGAGTCTGTTGGCTGGTTAATAAGGATGAGATTATTTTCATCTTGCCAGCTCTCAAGTTCCTCACCTCTCTTGTCGATATGATCATAGCCCCAGCTCTGAGAGTGGCTGTTGAAGTAACCACACACCAAAAGTCTCTCTTTGTCTGGAATTGTGTCTAGTGCCAATGGTTTATCATTTGGGCAGTAGTAGTTCAGGAGATGGAATTCTGCAGTCTGTTTTTAGGTGGAGCATCTGGTATTCTGCCCCTTCCATATATACTTCCAGCTGACATGCGCTGATATTGTTTTTAACAAGTGTCAGAATTCCACCCTTTCGCCTGTCCTTTCTGTCAGACCGGTAGCCTCTGATTTTGAAGGCTATATCGCTGCTGAGGTGTGTTACTTGGATACAGCATATATTAACTTGTTCTTCACTGAGGACATTTTCAAGTTCCAATTTTTTGCTGTATCCATCTCTTTTACTGTTGACATCCTCAGCATTCCAGTGCATTATTTTTATTGGCTGTTTATTTGTTTGGCCAGTAGCTCTATTCCCTTGCCTCCTGGCTCTTCGGGGCAATTGAGAAGGACTTCCAGTAACTGAGGTTGGGCCCTTTCAAGGTATAGGGTCCGGCACCGTCCCTGCCTGAATGTCCGCCACAGGGCAGGCACCATAACTATTTATAAATACAGACATGTTTCCATTGTGTTTTGTGCGTGGCATCCTGATTATCTGTGCGCCTTTTGGCTGGATGCCTCCGTCTTCAGCACTCTGCTTACTTGGGCAGGACTATGGTCCTGCTCGAGTGGGACTGCCAGACCAGTCTTAGTTTCCAGGCCCTGATGGCTGAACTAAGCCCCATCACCACTGCACAGTGCTGGCCTCGATGGGGCATTTATATCTTTAACTAAGCTGACGAATGAGGAACATTCTTGACTGTCTGTTTCTTGATGTTGTCTGTCCGTGCTTTTCTTTGTCCTCCTATGCTTTATCCACTTTCAACAGTTCTCTGTAGTATCTTTTTTGACAATGAATCATGTAATATACACTTCTTCTTCAGATTTATTATCAAACTCCCGCTGGATCTCTCTTGTAGCAGAACCATGGTCCTACTAGATTCCAGCAGGATGCAGTCCAGAGAATGGAAATTCACTGTGTCGTCATTTTATTTGTGCCAGTGACCCAACACATCTGTCTTCAGCAGGAAGTAATATACACTATAACCATATACATGAACATAACAAATCATATGCATATCATGTAAAGGACACAACTTTTCAACTATTGTTGAATTTTTAGGCGACACCAATATATTCACTTATGTTGCCAGTACAACATGGACAATCAGCTTCTAAGCCATGAGTAAGTTCAACTGAGATATGTTTGTTAAAGGAGGTGAGGGTGTACGGATGTACTAACCACTGTACCAATAAGCAGATTAAATGAACACACAAATATCTTTTTAATTATGTGTCACTTATTCTCTTGTGTCCCTAGACACAATTTTGTGTCAATTGTTATTATTAAACAAGTATTTAGCCAAGCTGCATGTAAGGCTTATATGAAAGACTTTTTTTTATTAACAACAGTTGCTGGAAAAAATATGGCCAAAGACCAAGGAGCATGGAGGCTAGCATTGCACAAAGATACAGAAACATTTGAAACTCCTTTAACCTTTAGCAAGCTAAGGGTGGTATGGATCCCCTCCAGTACTAGCTCAGTTTTGACGAAAGGTGTCCGGACCCATCTATAAACATGACATGTTTTTTTCCTGTAGCACAACCTTATTTGGTAATGCACATAAACTGGGACATGCGCAGATGAAGCCAATTCATTTCCACTTTAGATAGAGGTAATTTTAGTGACACTGAGTCTTTCGGAAGCATGGATATCGACATTTTGAAAGATGGAAAAGTTGAAAATTTGCATGTACCTTCGGCATATAGCCATGATTGGCGTAGTGACTTCGATGAAATTGTTGGACATATAGGCCTAGCTGATAACGTTAGTGTGTTAGATGTGTTGTGAGAGGTAAGTTGATTTTTAGAATAGAATATAGTATTGATCACGCTGCTTTCATGATTTAGATGGTGAATATCGACTGTGTTGGAGCGATAAAAAATGACTAGGTCTATCTTTCAGATAACGATTTATGGCAAATCTATGAGGTTCATTCATTCTTACCAGTGACATTATGATGATTTGACAATGAAACCACATAAATACTATTTGAATTAGGTTTATTTTACAGGGTTCCCACTTCATAAAATATAAAAACCATAGATAAGTAATTTTTTAATAATATTTTTTCCTTTTATCTGTTATAATTTCTTTATTTTTTGGTGAAAAATCATCTTTACTACTTTCTAATATGTCTGGTATCACACACACACGTAAAAAAAAGTACACCAATATATGCAGTATTCAATTCTTTATTTATATGTACAAATATTAATTAATTATCTCTAACAACAAAAAAGGTATTGAATTTTTAAAACAGCCATAATCAATAACACAAATTCTCAAAAAAGAATTCAGTGGCAGGGGGAAGTTTTTTGATTTGTAAACACAGCTTGCTAAAGGTTAAGGGACAGGCCAGAATAAAAATGATGCACATACATAAAGCAAAGATCAATGCAAAGAAGAAGGGTCTCCGATTTATTCCACAACTAACTCTACCTTCACTGACCCTAGAGCTCACAAAAAAAGAATCAGACAGGGATGCATCTTCTCACCACATCTGTTTAACATATATACAGAATATATGTCAAATGTACTAGAAGACCGACATTATGAGCAGTGTTAACCTCTAAATATTTGAGGACATGAGATTCCAGAAATTAGGTATGCAGATGACACCACCTTAATATCAAGAAGCCCCACAGGTTTATGTGATTATGTCAGTTAAACATCATAGCACAACAAATGCAAAAGGACAAAAATAATGCATATCAACAGAAATGAACTCACACCTACAATAATCATTGACAAAGAAAAACTGGAAAATGTCTGCAACTGAATATCGAGGATCAACCATCAACACCACAGGAGATTGTTCAGCAGAGATCAGAAAGATATTAGAAATGGCCTACAAAAAAACATCATTAAAAAATCTATGGCATGGAGCAAACAGAAAAACAAAGTTATAACTATTACGAAGCTATAGTTTTCCAGTGGCAATTTATGGCTGTGAGCAATGATATCTACAAAAGAAAAGAAAATATTGGCATCTGAAATGGAATGTTATAAAAAGGTCCTAAAAATATCATGTACAGAAAAGCGAACCAACGCAGATGTCTGCACAGACCTGAACATAGAAGATTGGGTCCTCAAAACTATCAAAAAATGTAAAGCTAGCATTTTTTACATACAGAAAAGCACAATGGTTTAGAAAGATTAATCATGGAGGGAAAGGTTCCAGGAAAGAGAACAAAAGACAGACTAAGACTACAATGGACACAGGATATTGACAACCGTCTGAACATGACACTGGAAGAGGTTGAGTAGCTCACACAGAACCGAGACTTACAGAGTGGTCAGTGAGGACAACTTTCTGTAAAGTCACATAGATGATGATGCAAATTACACACTGATGTGGCCAGCAATGAACAGGGTCAGAAGGTCCACAGACCTGCATTTTTAGTTGTGCATATTGGGTTTCAAAATTATGTCACCAATGATTCAGCAAGACAGGTAGTACAGTTGTAATAGGTTTTTTTCTGCTTCAATGATAAAGAGAAGAAATTTAGAGATTTAAAAGTGTTTTTATGATTCCTGCTAGAACCATTCTTGTTATGAGATTACACTGTATTAAAAAAGAACTGTTTTTTATATACCTTCACGTCTATGGTCCTGTTTCGAATAAGAGACTGGAGGAATACACATGTCAGGCGAACAAGTCTGTTCTGGAAGTAACGATCTCTGATGGTCTCACAAGTGGTTATGCAGTTAGAGATGTACAGGTGAATAAACTCTGATGGAAGTTCTACTTGCTGAAAATATCAAGAAATAAATACTCACTGCTAGGAGCCATTCAGGCTTTCACATGATGATGATGATATATACTGTAGATATACTTTTAGTATGTCTATATACTATAGTATATATTTACTGTTAGTGTTTATTATATATGAAATGTTAAATTTGTAGGAACAAGCTAAAACAGAACACATAATAAACTTACAAACGTATCAAAACCAACTTTATATAAAGTGTAGGCAACATGGCACACTTTATTAGAAAATGTTTACACAAGCTGTATGAGATGTGGGTTCTTGTTTGGAATGCATGTCTACCGATTTGCTTATTTCCCTTGACTACATCTATCACTTATAAATTTATTTAGGATTAGGTATGTGAACCACACTCTCCTAACCCTAAAAAATTACTATTTAAATTAATTAATGATTAATTGTTTATATAATATTTAGATTCATTATCCCTAAAGTAAGCAAGTAGGCAATTGTTCCAAAGAAGAACCAAGATGTGAATATTTGTAGGACATACGCATGAAAAAGATAAGCAAACACAAAACTGCTCCTTGTTTATATACAAAAATAAGTTAATGAAAACATGATAGACTGAACAAGAGGACATACTCTTACCACAAGGACAAGCAATAACAGGTACCGGTAGATAAAAAATGTGATCTAAATGGTGAAAAATTAAAACACAAGCAGCAAAGATTTACCAATTAACCTTTACCATTCCATCGGTGTAAAGTAACACACATTTCCAGGTGTATTCCACCCAACTTCGTGGTAGCAGAATTGTAACTATCGCAAAGTAATTTTGTAACTACAATGTTTGTTTGTTTGGCGTTCGCTCCATTGTAACCATCACGGATATCCGTGCGATTTCTGCCGGGAGCGTGGTTACGTTGTGCCACCGTTATGCGCCTTGTAGGCCTACGTAAAACACAGGTTTATATATCGTCTCAATGGGACACCATAGACTATATCTAAAACTAGTGGGTAATGATGGGCAATGATGAGCACACAAGAAATCATAAAAATTACAATACACAAATCATATTCAACGTTTCAACCAAAAGGTCTTTATCAAGACAAACAAAACATTAAAAGACGACGAATAGAAAAATTATCACAATGTCCAACGGAAATATGGAAATGATATGCCGGAAGGTCAGAAAGTACATAAAAACGTAAATATATGTGGAAACGAAACGAACAAAAAGATGAGTATGAGTAAATGACGGAACAAAAAGAATAAAGACAAAGACCACACCAAACCAGTACTAGAGATAAGAGTGGTCGGAATTGAGTCCAAAAGGCTTGAGTGTACCCAATTCGAAAATGAGACGATTTTCTAGAGCATACCTAGATCTATCATCGGTGGTGCAAGATCTGATGGCGGTGACCTGAATATCCAAAGCACCATGATGACCATCGCCGTTGAAGTGTATGGCCACAGGAGTGGGTGTCCTGTGCTTGATGGCATGAAGATGGTTACAAAAGCGATCGCTCAATCGTAGGCCAGTTTCCCGGATAGGCCTAGCACATCCGATTTCGGCATTAACTACAATTTAAAAAAGTTTTTATTTGGCCTTTTTCTTCCGGGAAAAAGATATTGCAACACCGATAACAGATCTCGCTTCCTTTTCTCGACAAGGCCATATGCTAAAGACTGGACAATTGAAGAAAATTTCAGTTTCAGTTAGCCTGTTACAATTAACACAATTGAGTTGAAATGAAAGCAATTTTTAGTGAAATTCTTATAGATTTAATTTTCTAATTATGAGGAATTATTGGGAATTATGAGGAGTTATGTTTATTTTCAAAAAAGATATTAGGAACATGTTAGCTTTTCATTATGAAATGATATGAACAACATAAGGCATGGACATCATGCATTGAAAAAAATCATGCAGGAACAATTCTTAGATCTACTATTCAAGAAGGTTAGAGACATCTAAGTGTTTTATTTATTTACACAGACGATATTATGAGCATGTTTCATTAGAATCATGGCATTGTCATTGCAAGAAAAATCATTCATAAAATAAATGGCAAAGAAATCTTTTTAATAAAAACTTGAGGTAAACATTTTATAAAGTATGAAGTTTATTCATGTCTGAAACTCTTCTGAAAGTTTCAGTTTTAACTGTTTGATTTATAATTTGTTAAATATATCACCCACAAAACTCATCATCCCAAAAAAAAAATGATACAACGGAGGGAAAGACTTGGCCGAAATAGTGTAGCTGTTAAAATGTTAAATTACAGTGTTAATAGCTAAAAAATATTGTTCTACAATGGAGAGTGGAGCAGATATGTCATTTGATATCATACAATGTTGCATATTGAATGATAGTTTTTGTTTTGTTTTTTAAATGAGATAAAGAGGCAAGAAAAATATGGCCTCTGTTATTGGATATTGGATTTATAGATCTGCATATATGGATATTTTCTACTGAATTACTATAAAAATGTTGCTGGGATCAACCAACCTGGAGGAAGGAAAGAGTGTTCCTGATCAATATTTATCTGCTTTACAAGCTCTCCAGAATCCAAATACATTCCACATGAAAGACTTAAAATCCTTACTATCTCCACTAAACAACCAAGTAAAATAAGTGGTTCTCTGGTGGATTCTAGGTCACTTACAAATCAAGGGGAAATAAGATAGCAGACCAGCTAGCGAAGACTAGAAGTAGCTGCCAACAACAGATAAAAGAATCAGTATTATTTCCAGAAATAATTCCATCATCAATAGCTCCATAAACATGGAATGGAGTTCAAATTACCCATGCAGCCAAAGCATGTTGCTATCTACATACTTGGAAGAAAGAAACAAACAATGATTTTTAGATTGAGAACAAGCCACAACATATTCAAACAACATACGTATGCGAAGTTTGGAGTAGGTGACACCAATATGTTTCCCTGTGGACAATCTAAAAAAAATACAGAACATATTTTGCAGAAATGCCACCTGTATGACACCACAAGAAAACTATGGCCATCTGAAAAAGCCCTGTCTCGAGGCTGGTGTCCACAGTCCAGTTCGTGGATATCAGCATCTGACTTCAACTGGAGAAGAAGGAAGAAGGAAAAACCCCATTTTACAACACATACAGAAAAGAACTACAGGTCTGTAAACAACTGCTATTCAAGAATATACAGCAGAAGTGTAGCTAAATGATTAACAGCTACAGCAAAACAATAAAATGTATGCACCTACTGTTGTCAGCCTGTTGACCACTTCCATTGAATGAAGTGACATCTCCATGTTCACCAAGACTTGAAAATAGCTGGCAATAAGGAAGAAAAATCAATCAATGAACTAGTACAAATGGTATGTATAAAATAACAGGGAAGAATATTAACATTCTACAAGGGTGTCAAGCTCATTGATATAAGAATTCTATGTTGAACAAAACACATATCAAATGTTGAACAATATTTGCCACATACATAGAAACTCTTCAGGAACATACATGGTTCTACTGTCTAAATCACACTGGAGTTTAGAAAAAGAGGAAGTTGATGGACTGACTATAAAGGCACTTGAGATGGATACCTTGAAAGTAATACAGGAGATTGCTTACTGAAGAATTACACTTCATTGGGAAAATCATTAGTTCGGATACTAGGAATTTTGAATAAAGTATGGAAGATGGATTGTGCCTAGAAATTCTGAATGGATACTATGAGCAACAAAGCTAAGATTTTACTAACCATATAAAGAAACATAACAGCATGGAAAAATTAATAATGGAAGCTATGGTTGTTGGTAACAGAGGTAAGGGTCACTGGAGATGATGATGGACAAGAGAAATCTCTGATTGTTTAAACATGCCTTTTCTTGTGGCAGGTCATTTCACCAAGAAACGCAAGGCATTTAGAACATTCATAAGGACAACTATGTTCCAGATAGAATATGTTACCTGCATGAATGAATGGAATGAGCAGAACAAAAAGATAAAAAACAGATTATGGGCATGCAAAACCAATGCATGACAGAAACAATAAGCATAAACTACGTCATGTGCTGAAAGAGGATAAGTACTCAGGAATCTGTATGGAGTTTTAATAAAGTCAGTTCTTCAATACTTGGAGAATAATCAATCAAATGGGGGGGGGGGGGGGGACTGGAGGCTGAAAAAAATTTGGTCGGAGAATATCTAGAAAATATGAAGAATTCTGAGAGATTTTGAAGGATATTATTAAATCACACTTCAAAATGTTCACGAAATGACTAATAAAATTAATGAAACATAAAAGAAGAATGGGGGAATTAGTCTCATGAGAAAATACTAGATGAGAGACAGGATTCTATCTATATATTGTCTTTCTTTCCTTGTGCAGTTAGGTGCCACAGTATTAAATGACAATCGGTTTTCAGGCTATGGCACGTTTGATATGCAGTAATATTGCAACGTCTCAGAATGTTGGCAACTCCTACAATCCACCTTCTTTGTTACCTTCCTCTGCCTTGGTGTTTCCATCCTCATGCTGTACGCTCTTACTGCTGACCAATATGGGTGCACCCCTCACCATCTCAGTCTGTTTTTCAATATATTTGACATTGTAATCTCCTCATTCCTTACATGATCTCTTGTTCTGACTGCTGCTTTTCCCTCCAGGGCCAGATAAATGGAACACATTATATGGAACAAAACAACAACTCACAAACACATGCATATATCACACAATGGCATTGGGTCAAAGGGCATGAGCCCATGGACCGCTGGATCAGCAACCAACCGACTGCTGCTTTTGTTGGGCATCTTTCACATGTAGTAATGTGGTGTTGGCTGTCCTACCGCATTAAGTCAGTGACCCAGAAGCCATGCTGAAGTCGAACATACCAGATAGAAAGGCAGAGAAATCACAGCTAAGCCGTAAACCATAACACAATGAATTTTTGTTATCTGGGCTACATCCTGCTAATCTTCAGGAGTTTGAGAATGAACACAGAAGATATATTTCACAAATCTGTACTCATCTCCCGCATCATATGAAACAACAATATTTCAAGAATATTACAATTCTCTTCTTTAAAAACAATGTGAAAGATCCAAGTATTTCAACCAGTCAGTGGTTCATGAAAATGGATCATCGTTTACACCAGCCAGTGGTTCATGAAAATGAATCATTGTTTACACCAGCCAGTGGTTCATGAACATGAATCATTGTTTACACCAGCCAGTGGTTCATGAACATGGATCATTTACACCAGCCAGTGGTTCATGAACAGGGAACATTTACACCAGCCACTGGTTCATGAACAGGGAACATTTACACCAGCCAGTGGTTCATGAACAGTGATCATTTACACCAGCCAGTGGTTCATGAACAGGGATAATTTACACCAGCCATTGTTTCATGAACAGGGATTTACATTTACACAAATTAGGTACAGATTAAAATGTTATGCGAAGTAAACTCACAAAAAGACTATTGTAAAGTCTACTTCTGCGTATGTTCTCATACTCCAGCAGATGAAGAAGATGTAGTCTGGAGAATGGAATGCATTGTGTCAGGGTTTACAGATTTGCAGAGATATCTGTACCTTTCAGCAGGATACATCCGACTACTGCATGACTTTTGGGTCACTTTGACCATCTATGGGATGGGCAGCGAACTCCACCCTAAAACCTCCTTAGTTGCGTTCTTTGACATGCATGGTAGTTAACATTGTTGCTATTCTGTGCTCCCCTCTGAAAATATAAATACTGACAATAGATGAACTATAATCATCATTAGGTGCTGTGCTGACTGTCGTGGGTGATCGTAGATCCCCATAATCCTCTATTTCTAGCATCTTGTATTAGGATTGATGTTGACTCCTTGGCATGCCATGAAGTAAACTAATTTCTTACACAGTCATCCTCAATCTCTCTTGCCTTCTATCTTGCAAGTTGTTAACTGTTCTCCAGACCTCATCTCATAGTACTTCCAAAAAATGAAGATTGCCTCTTTCTGATATTATTAAGTAACCTCCGTCTCATACTTGACTCAGCACCTCATTAGTTGTTCTAGTTGTCCATGGTACTCTCAGCATTTTTCTAAAGAACCACATCCCTGTTGCCTCTAATTATCTGAATGGGTACTATGAGCAACAAAGCTAAGATTTATTGGCTATATAAAGAGTTATCATAAGCTACAACATCTGTGACTTACTCAGTTATCTGTGTAGAGTTCATGAGTTTCAGTAAAACTTCAATTGCAACTAGTGGGTTGTTCTCTACCAGATCTGGCAGCTAAAGTTTGGAAATGTTAAAATACACAGAAATTGTTCACAAATTTTCACTTCCTAATTTCCATATATGTTAATTGTATTGAATGATAACTTACTAAGACAGATAGTTTGGGAGAACTCCCATAATCTCCAGACAGATCTCCCATAAATGTCTGTTATAAATTCCAACTATCAAAGAATAGCAATAACACTGTGCTCTGTCATGTATATAATAAGAGGTGACTAAGGAGGGGGTGAGAGGTTGGTAGATTCATCCTGTAGATCAAAACAACCCTGATGTTAGGCTAAGGTAAAATGTGTGATGAAAAACGCAGCTACTCCTTTCCCCCTTCCAGTCTATCTACTATCATTTCTACTTGCGCCATTAAGGGCTGGGGAGTAGGGAAGTGAAAAGTTGGAGTTTGTCTTTGACCATTTGTGTCACTTTAGCCATGGTGAGATTGTGTCTCTTTAAGGTTTCTTTGACTATCTCAACTCAACAAGTTCTTGGTCTTCCTCGTGCCTAGTCACCTGATCTTCTGTTGTTGTATGCACAGAGGGTTGGTTGTGTTGGTTCCATTCTCATAAGGTTGCCAAACCCAACCTGTTTGCTTTCCCTCCAGTAAATTATGCATATCATGGCATTTAACACTGCAGCTACATGAAGTTAAATAGGGACTTATAACAGCTATAGAAAAGTTACCCCATCAAAAAAGAATGCCAGAGAAAAATCCATGTGATACAGGGAATGAGTGACAAATTCACAGTCCCTCTAAGTTCTATCACTGAAAACTGCTTGTTGTCTCTCTTTGATGTTACCAGGCTTTATCTGTGTGCTGACTTTCAGAATTCTTAAGTAAAATGGCATCTTTGTGGCCTACAAAGCTTCTATTTATTTACTGTTGCTTGCTTGCTGGTTCAATGGTCCATGGGCATATGACCAGTGTGCTTGGAAGTCTGTGGATTTTATACTCCCCCCTCCCTCCCGGGCCAGAGTTACAGAGTCAGAATATAACTATCACACCACCAGGAAAGTAGGTTTTTAACCATGCACTGATCCAAGCCACTACAGCCACTGTGCTCATTCCCCACCACCAATTGTCTACTGGTTATGTCGAACTTCACTTTATGGCTCCAGGCATGCAACCAAATGTTCACGGCAAAAGCTCTTCACTTTCTGATTGACACAAGGAAAAACACGGGTTGATATTTTATGAAGCATCAACGACATACAAAATGGATATTTTATGAGTTTCCATTTTTGTCAATTGGATAATAATTGTTCTAACATCCCACCCATAATATTTACTTTCTGAATCCATCTTTAATCTATTCATAACTTAACTATCATCATTCTTCATCATCTTCATTACCAACACAATAAGTTGTGTGGTGAAAAAACTAATTGTGTGAAATGTGAAAGTGTGAAATACTCCATCTGTAGTCACAACCCTGCATACAGACGGATCAGGGCAAAGGTCGCTTCCTGTTAAAAATCTCATGTCAGAAAAGAGAACAAGTGAGTCTTCTTCTTCGTTCATTCTCAAACTCCTGCAGATTAGCAGGATGTAGTCCGGAGAACAGAATGCATTGTGTCATGGTTTACAGCATCGCTGCAATATCTGCGCTTTTCGGCCTGACACATCCGACTTCAGCATGGCTTTGTGTCACTGACCCTATATGGGTTTGGACAGCCAACTCCATCCCATAACCTCCTTAGTCGCCTTTTACGACATGCGTGGAAGGTAAACAGTGTTGCTATTCTTTGCTCCCCTTTCAGGCCCCTGCAACACACGGGCGAACAAGTGAGTGATCACATACGTATCTCATCAGATAAGAGACCAAGTAAGTAGTAAAAGACTTATCTCTAGTCAGATAAGCAATCACGTAAGTAGTCAAATTCTTATCTCAAGTCAGATAATAGATTATCAAGTACTTATCAAGTCAGATAGGAAATCAAGTACTTATCTCAAGGCAGAGTGAATGATCCAGTGCTTCCTGCAGCTAAATAGTCAGATAATGTGTGAGGACTCAAGTTTGACAGAAAGTTAAATTAACTAACCTTGGCTGGTGAAAGTCCAATATTATAAACCAATTTACTATCCTTGTCTAGTTCTTTCTTGATCTGCTGCTGTTGTGGTGGAGACAATGCACTTTTGAAAGCCTTAGCCATGAGACGTCGCACCTCAACACCAGTTGATGTGTTCAAACACATGGTTGTGTCCCAAGCAACATTAAAATCTATGTCGGTAGGTATCATCCATACAAGCTGAAATTGTGGCCAATGCAAATAATGAGATTGTTCATTAAATGGTATCCAGTATACTCAATACAGTGGAATCCCTATATAGTGCATTCTCTTATAATACATTTTCCTATATAACAACATTTTTCAAAATCCCCAGTTATATTTATTTTATATTGTTTTGTACTGTACATAGGGAATTTCTGTTATTACATACATATTTTGTCAGTCCAGACCAAGTTGTTCAATCCCCTCCATGCAACTCCTAACGGGAAAAATGCATTATTGACTTTTTATTTTTACAGACCAAGTTGGTAGAACAGAATTTCATTCTATTTGTTAACTCAATATTAAGTAACCCTTATAAATAAGCTCCTTCTAAGTTAACACTTTTCTCCTATGGTTCTTCTTCTAGTGAAAGTATTTTTACATCACACTTTATCATATTAGCTTTTATTTTTTGTGTCCAGAAATCTTAATATTCTAAGTAGAACTTTCAATCTGGAAAAAAAAGTTGTCACAGAAAGTGCCATATCTGGGGTGTGGGAAGAATGTCACACTTGACAAATTTCATGCCTCAACAAAAAGCTCTGTATTAACTTCTATAAGTGAACCGAAACATAGTTATGATGAATTTGTTAGTTGCAATTATTCCTGAATTTTTGATTTTTTTCCCCCATTGTGAACTGCATCTTCTAGATAATCGATGTCTGATAATACTTTATAACACACCTCCCCCTGTTAGTTTACTTGTGATGTATTATGTCCTGGTGGTCTAAAAAAATCCTCACAATAAACCTCACATTGGTTCACAACCATCACATTTGTTCACATCATCCCATTGATTCATGAGTGGTGTGTCTTCTCCTTCTGTTGCTTTAGAGACTACATTCCCTCAAAAAATGTTCCGGGGCATGCAGATCAGATTAAATGATCAGATTACTCCCGAGGTGGTACTTCAAATCAGATGGTGGTCTGCGCATGCACATATCACTCCTGAGTTGGTACATCAGATGGTGGTCTGCGCATGCACATATCACTCCTGAGTTGGTACATCAGATGGTGGTCTGCGCATGCACATATCACTCCTGAGTTGGTACATCAGATGGTGGTCTGCGCATGCACATATCACTCCTGAGTTGGTACATCAGATGGTGGTCTGCGCATGCACATATCACTCCTGAGTTGGTACATCAGATGGTGGTCTGCGCATGCACATATCACTCCTGAGTTGGTACATCAGATGGTGGTCTGCGCATGCACATATCACTCCTGAGTTGGTACATCAGATGGTGGTCTGCGCATGCACATATCACTCCTGAGTTGGTACATCAGATGGTGGTCTGCGCATGCACATATCACTCCTGAGTTGGTACATCAGATGGTGGTCTGCGCATGCACATATCACTCCTGAGTTGGTACATCAGATGGTGGTCTGCGCATGCACATATCACTCCTGAGTTGGTACATCAGATGGTGGTCTGCGCATGCACATTTCACTCCTGAGTTGGTACATCAGATGGTGGTCTGCGCATGCACATATCACTCCTGAGTTGGTACATCAGATGGTGGTCTGCGCATGCACATATCACTCCTGAGTTGGTACATCAGATGGTGGTCTGCGCATGCACATATCACTCCTGAGTTGGTACATCAGATGGTGGTCTGCGCATGCACATATCACTCCTGAGTTGGTACATCAGATGGTGGTCTGCGCATGCACATATCACTCCTGAGTTGGTACATCAGATGGTGGTCTGCGCATGCACATATCACTCCTGAGTTGGTACATCAGATGGTGGTCTGCGCATGCACATATCACTCCTGAGTTGGTACATCAGATGGTGGTCTGCGCATGCACATATCACTCCTGAGTTGGTACATCAGATGGTGGTCTGCGCATGCACATATCACTCCTGAGTTGGTACATCAGATGGTGGTCTGCGCATGCACATATCACTCCTGAGTTGGTACATCAGATGGTGGTCTGCGCATGCACATATCACTCCTGAGTTGGTACATCAGATGGTGGTCTGCGCATGCACATATCACTCCTGAGTTGGTACATCAGATGGTGGTCTGCGCATGCACATATCACTCCTGAGTTGGTACATCAGATGGTGGTCTGCGCATGCACATATCACTCCTGAGTTGGTACATCAGATGGTGGTCTGCGCATGCACATATCACTCCTGAGTTGGTACATCAGATGGTGGTCTGCGCATGCACATATCACTCCTGAGTTGGTACATCAGATGGTGGTCTGCGCATGCACATATCACTCCTGAGTTGGTACATCAGATGGTGGTCTGCGCATGCACATATCACTCCTGAGGTGGTACTTCAGATCAGATGGTGGCCTGTGCATACACAAATTACTACTGAGGTGGTACTTAAAAGACCTTATGTTTATGCACTAGTACTGAATTTTGTGTGCAGTGTTAAATTTGTATGTTAACTTCTGACAATGTGTGCAACTTAGTTGGAAACTGCTCTCCATTTAAAAGACTGCCTTTATCTCTGGCACAAAACCATAGATAAAACTTTTCTCAATGCTTAGGTATCCTATTATTTTTCTTATTCATAGATGAACTTGTTTAAATCAGCAAGTAAATTTTGTTGTGAAGACATGTTATCTATTCATGTTGTGTGATACTGTGGTTGATTGTGCACCTCTCTGCCTGGTATCTCGGACTACAACACCAGTGCTTGATGCTATATCATTTTGACAATATTTTTGACTATGTACTTGGGTACAATGCCACATATCATGCAATCTTGCCTCTGTCACTAACTGGTGGATACTTCTTCTTCAGCGTTCATTCTCAAACTCCTGCTGGATCTCTATTGCAGTAGGACAATGACCCTATTAGATTTCCAGCAGGATATAGTCCAGAGAATGGAAATGCGTTGTGTCGCCGTTTTATTTGCGCCAATGGCCCGACACATCCGTCTTCGACGGGACTGGTGGATACAAAAGTCATGGTAGGATATAATATTAATAATAAGACCCATAACCAACCAGGGTTACAGGAGTGTCCCACTGGAAACATCCACACAAAAAGCCCTCCAAACAACTCTGTTCTCAGCCATTTGAAGGTGTAGATAAATCATGTTCAAGGTAGGATACTATTTTATTAGCCTTTGCAGGTAAAAAGAACATGTAATATATTAACCACAAAATCTTGTTAAAAGAAAGAGAATACTACATTTCATTTACCTCATCTTCTGCAATGTGAAGAGGAGGAGCCAATCTAATGAACTCTGGCCGGAGTGTGTTGTCAACTGCACATTTAGAACCAGTGAGCAACATTTCTGCTACATCTCTCTGGATATCTGGGTTTATCATGTTGGGTTTTCCAAACTGTTCAAAACTGAAATGTAAAATATCTTTAAGACATTGTAAACTATATCAGAAGGCAGTAGATGGGATTTAAACCAGACCCATTCAGCTAACGCATATTGACTTTGCAACTTGAGTCAACACATTTTCCAAATTCATTCATCTCGAATCTCTAAAAGACTTTGGTCAAGACTTTCAATGTGTATATTCTCAAGTTACTATGACTTGGACCGGTCAATTTAAACATATAACAGCAACAGATATATTGCCACAGTATGTAAATTCTTCATGGACCACAAACATTTAAAACTATTACATGAGATTAGCCCTCAATATTACAAAGAACCATTAGGTTTACTTGTAAACACAAATAACACATTCCTTGAAGAATGTACATTAAATAAAGTTGTGAGTTGAATAGGTGTCAGCTGAATTGACCTGGTTCAAATCCTGACTACTGCCCTCTAGTTTTTATCTATAACTCCTTGATGCTTCTTAATTATATTGTAGACTGTAGAAGAATGTAAACATTTTTTTTTTTAATTTACAATGAAACAGTCTTTGTTAAATCAACTACAGGAGGCTGGTTAACATCTCTATTCACCTACTGCCATCTGTTTTTATCTCCTGACAGGAACCTTCGCAATTCATCATGTATTTTGGCCAATTTGTGTCCGTCACTATTAAAGTAGCTCATGTGGGCGTGTCAAATGTGGTGCATATTTTTAAACTTATATATCTATTCTCTCAAACCTGGTGATCAACTAACACTCGCCTCAAGCTGGGCAGCCCCCCAGCTAATAAGGTGTTGATTCACCACAGCCTGTCTGCTTCAACAGATGCTTCGAGCTAGGACAAAATCTGAAAAATAGGCTGTAAATAAATTGTACCAGACAATAGAAAGAA
Source organism: Meghimatium bilineatum (assembly GCA_034231615.1). Lineage (NCBI taxonomy): Eukaryota > Metazoa > Mollusca > Gastropoda > Stylommatophora > Philomycidae > Meghimatium > Meghimatium bilineatum. Next base: position 34,948,033 of record CM067318.1, read on the forward strand.
AAATAAAAACTTCAGATTTCAGCTTGGTATATGCACCAGGAGAATTGACTAAACAGCTTTCACATGCTGTGCCTACATGAAATTCTTGAAGTCAGGTAGCAGGTCACTAATGCTGATGTGCTGGAAAGAACAGGCAATGTCACAGTATTTTCTATGCACAGTCCGCGCAGACTCAGATGAGTAGGACGCATTAGGTGGATGGAAGATGGCAGAGTACCAAAAGATCTACATTACGGAGAATTACAGTTTGTAAAGAGATCTCAGGGTCAACCTCTGCTTTGGTTTAAAGAGGCGCACAAATGTGATATACATGATACAGGCATTGATACAAATCAGAACGATGATACAAGCAGAACTTGATTCCTTGTGCATACTGTGAAAGACTCATTGTGGCTCAGATTAGTCTTGCGAGTCACATCCATCATTGCCATAGGTTGTATATTATATTTCATATAGCACAACAATAATACTATCATCTGGAAAGGTGCCAGCTACTAAGATAAGTATGTAACAGTTTTTACTGTTACATAATAAGAATGAAAACTCACAAACATCAAGTACTACTGAAGCTAGATTAGTCTGTAGTCGCAACAGGACAACAATCACAAAGATTAATCAAAATAACATTCCCAAAATATAAATGAAAAAAATCATTCCTGCCAATAAGTTCTTAAAAAACAATTAGATGCAGGTTCAGGAGCTGCAAAATTCTTAAAGATTGCAATAAAATTTTGTATAAACATTCATTATAAGCCTTCAGTAATTTTAAATAAAAAATAAAACTTATTTCTACATTATTTACAAAAAGATGATGGGAAGAAACCATTATTATAGACCAAATATTTTGTTTTCTTGATGTTCAAATTCAGTCTAACCATGTATGAATACTTTTGTTTTTCTTCTGTATTCATTCTCAAAGTCCTGCCTGTTAAGAGAGAAAATTGAATTTATTGTGATATTGCCTACAGTCTGGTTATAATATCTTCACTTTTAGATCGATACATCTGAATCCATCATGGCATTGTTGGATACTTTCTCAAACTATTGCTGGATCTACCATTTTGTAGCAGGAAAATGGTCTTACTAGATTTACAGCAGGATGTAGTCCAGAGAATGGAAACGTGTTGTATTGCTATTTTATTTGCTCCAGCGGTCCCACACATTGGACCACAGCTGTAGTACAAATAACTGTTTTTACAAATTCCACCAAATGGTGAAAGTCCGTAGCCATATTGCTAGTAGGCCAGCCATACTTTGCAGTGTATTTATAATCCACAAGCTGGTTACCAATCCTGAAACTAACAATGATAAAACTTTCTTAACCCGTTTACTGTCTGTTACTATTTTCACCACAGACACGGATGGTACTGGTTAATCTTTTTTCTCTGACCTCTACTCTTGATCAGACTGACTACTTATAGGATTTTATCAAGACACAATGTGAAGGTGAAGTAGGATCTGAGTTCTGGTTAGTTGTCTCTGATGATGTTACTCTGCTATATGTAGCTGACCACTACAGCCAACACCCTGATAAAAAAAGAATAATTATACAATTAATACAACAAACACTGATTGCTCTATAGGATGAATAAAACACAATCAAAATCAAATGACTACCTTGTTGGTTTTGTTTCAGGATCAGCTAAGACACAGCTGATCGCTGTCTTACTAGCATGTGGCATCTCAGACTGCCTTTGAACAATGAAAAGTTGGGTCTGACTTATATCTGAAGGTAGTTTATTACCAATGTCCATCTGAATTATCTGTGCTGGTGTTTTTTTCAAAAGCTGATGAGAACAATCATAACATTATAAATATTCATTATTTCACAGACCTATAGACTTATTTTCTATAATATACAGCAATCACATGTGATCAATTTTCCCAAGATGATGCTGAAGGCAAGATTTCTCACCATCATACACAGATACATGTGTATATAACACTATCAGATATCTCTTTTTTAAGGTCTGATTTCTTATTGACACTTGTTTGCCAAAAATAATTTTTTCATCTTTGCTTGCTAAAAACCACTGCACTATAAAGATCCTCACTGAACACAGACAACAGTTAACTATCGGTAACGGAAAAAATATCAGTACGAAAAGTCATTCCAATCCTTTTGGAAGTTGGAATCACTGTCAGAATTCTGAAAAATTTCACAGATTTGATCCTCTGTCATAGGAACATCAGGGTGAATATCATCAATCTCTCACTGTCTACCGATACATTGTCATAGTCTGCATTACCTCAAAAACAGCTTCGTCCTCACTTCCATCCATTGCATTACTAATGGAGCACTTTTGACAGATCGGACGATCATTTCAAATGGAATTGATCAATATTTTTACCCACTTAGTGATTGTGATGTCAGTTTTTTTACGTTTCCACCCTTCGTCACAGCTAAATCGGAGGACAGTACACATTCTATTTACCAGAAGTGTATCCTTAAATGGTTACATTAAGGTAGACATCAAGTGGCTGCAGGAGGGAAGTAAGCCAGCCCCCCTCCACCCTGAATTACAGATACTTCTTCAGCGTTCATTCTCAAACTCCCGCAGGATCTCTCTAGTAGCAGGACAAGGGTCCTACTAGACTTCCAGCATAATGGAAATGTGGTCACAGATTTTATGAGGTTGGCAATGCTTCTGGGGAAAGGTCACACTGTACCATTTTTTTAAAATGTATTTTATGTGTGTACTTGTAGGTTGGGGGAAATGGAAGAAGTGACCTTGTGTTTTAACATTGCTAAAGTTTGGGTTATTTTCCTTTTAGCAATATTTCACTTGTCCCTTCATTCTTATAATAACAGGATTTCACAGTAATATTACTGGTAGTATATTTTTATACTTCGGTTTATACACGGGTTTCTGATTTTGGTAATATTTTGAACATTAAAGTTTTGGACCAATTTCTCACTGATAAAATATCAAAGTATAATTAATTAGACATTAATTTTTTTTGCCGGATACGGATGTGTTGGGCCATTGGTGCAAATAAAACAGTGACACAACACATTTCCATTCTCTGGACTACATCCTGTTGGAAATCCTGTAGGGCCATGGTCCTGCTACAAGGGAGATCCAGCGGGAGTTTGAGAATAAACGCTGAAGAAGAAGAAAAAGAAGACATTTATATTTAGGAAAAAAAAATTTTATATTAATATCATAGTATAATAAATTATATATTTTTAAAATAGAAAATGTATGTGATGGTACATAAGGTACACCTCTAATTCTAAAACTAACCTATCATAAAAATAATTTGATGATGGAATTCAGAAGACCAACGTTTACCTCCTTTGATGCACTTGAGATGAGGTTTGAGAGAAAGTATCTCTCAGGAGCTGACATTGGTGGTATGGATGACTGCAAATCATATGGATTGGCTTCTTTTCTCTCAGAGGGGTCTTGCTGATTTGAACAACGAAATAAACATAAGATGAATAAATGCAAGCCTATAGATAAGTGGGGGGGGGGGGAGGTGTGCGTGCGTGTGTGTGTGTGGCATGTTGAAACAGGAAATTACTTCTAGCACTAGGAATTTAGCCAAATGGCAGGCAAATTTTTTCCTCCTACCTTACCCCGTCCCCCCATGATTTTTTGAAGAAAAATAAGTTACATCACTTTCTCATAAAAAATAAGAAATTACACACAAAAACGGGCAAAGGTCATTTCTTTTTTATTTAGGTAAATTCACTTACCTATTACTAAAGACATATCTACAGACCTAAACAAATTAGATCACATCACTTTTGATGTCATATAAGTAAGCAAAAAAAGTGGTTTTAAATCTCTGTGTGCATGTTAGTTTGTATATATATAAGCAAGTGTGGGTGTTTTGTGTAATATCTATCTTTAGTGATTCAGTGTACACACATGTGAACAAACAGTTGCAACAAAAAAGAGGCTTACTAGGAGATTAAGGAAAACTGTAGCAAATGGGTTAGCTGAGACTGGGTCTGTTTTATACATTTCATACAGTAAAAACACAGCCGCCAGTTTCTGTGTTGGATGAGGAAGTAAGTCTCTGTGTTGAAGTAAGAGCACCTGCCGACAAAGTTAATGTATTCTTTAGTATAAACAAAAATATGATTGAAAAGGGAATCATGATGTTATAACAGAGCAATGCTTTATCTAAAATTATGTGACATGTTATAACAGAGCAATGCTTTATCTAAAATTATGTGAAATGTTATAACAGAGCAATGCTTTATCTAAAATTATGTGACATGGACAGAATTGAGGTTACAGATTTTAAAAACTAACATAAGGAAAAAAAACAAAATAATTATTAAACATGGAAAATAATATATCAGATAAGAGTCCTAACACTTTGGATAACAAAGTAAATTGTCAGGTTAGCCCCATGAATATCATTAAAATCATCTGATCATGTCACTTTACTGTCTCCTGTTAGCTACCAGTAGTTGGAAGTAATTGTTTCTTTGACTATCTCTTCTTCTTTTCTATAAATTTGATCTTTTAGTACTGCTATTATCTAACTGAATTTCACAATTGGATGTAACAAATGGTCATCATCAATTGTGATTGACAAACAAAAACAACAATAGTAGTACTATTTGTGTCACGGGTCTTGACAGACATGACTGAGCTATTGTATGACAGTAGTCTGTACAACCTGTTTCTATTCATTCCTTAAGTTGGATGAAGTCTACCTGTTCTGACAACCCACATTGTGCAAATGGCTTTGGGTGAAGGAGCACATGTGGGAGGATACAAGCCTTATCCCAGGACAAGGCGAAGCAACCTAAAACCAAATGGTGTGGCAGGGCAGACCAGGCCCTTAGCCTTGGTTAGCAGCTGGTTTATGTTGGGTGTACCAATAGGCTGACAGAAAGAGCACAGCTCTGGTGATCTGGCAGCTCCTGCAGGTTGTATTGTTCCAAATGTATTGGTATTACTTTTCCTTTGGAGTTAACAAGGCAGGTAGAGAGAGGGACTGTGCTGCATGGAGTTAACAAGGCAAACAGACAGAGGGACTATGCTGCATGGAGTTAACAAGGCAGGTAGACAGAGGGACTATGCTGCATGGAGTTAACAAGGCAGGTAGACAGAGGGACTATGCTGCATGGAGTTAACAAGGCAGGTAGACAGAGGGACTGTGCTGCATGGGCAACACACAGTCTCTATATTTAAGCCAGGGCATTGGTGAAGAGCTGCACAATTAAGAAGACACACATCAGCATGTGATGGTACAAGTAGCCTTGTGATTCCTTGTGCATACTGTGGAAGACTCTTTGTGGCTCAGATTGGTCTTGAGTCACATCCATTATTGCCATGGATCATAGATTACATTTCATAGATTATATATACAACACAACAATAATACTATCATCTGGAAAGATGGAAAAGTGCCTACTAGTAACTAGTAGATTCTAATTAAGGGAGGAATTCAGACATGAAGAACAGCTTGTCAATTTGCTGATGATTCAACAATTTTGAGTACATAGTGTGGTAAAAGTCAACAGTTTGCCGATACACAGTACATCAGATAGAGTATTGAGATCAATACCTGTCTATGCTACTCCACATGTAACATGATGCTGGTGACATTTCTAGTTTAATAGGATGTTTCAGTTAAATTTTACATTCAAATGTGACAAAAGTGTTGTCTTTTTCTGATGACTGCAATTTTACATGCCAATCTACGATAGAAGTCCCAACAGATTCATGTAAACATATGGACTTCTTCGAAATTTGTTGACCTATCGATACACACACATCAACATACACTGTTGTGTCAATATGAGAGGCTACTTCGTTCCTTTCTTTGGCTGGCCATACATGAGTAGCCTGCCATAGTGACAAGCAATAGCATAAGTCAATGCCATGTTTCAGCTGAGAGGTTAAAAATAAAGGTCTCAGCACAGCAGCTGTTTACATACAACCTGTTTGGACTTTTTTTTTTTTAGACAGGCGTTCATTTTTCCTATTGAGCATTGCTCATCCATAAACACCCTTAATGCTAACACTATGCTAAAAACTACACAGCTTTAATGTGATGTTCATTTATTGTTATAAAATGTCTCTCATTTGCTTGTACATCACACGATTTGCTTTATGTGATATCATACAACACTGCTCTCCATCCTGCTGACTTAGAGCTGCTGATAATATTAATTAATAATCAAAATATCTCCACAAACAGCCAACACTGATATAGTCTCTATCTGGCACAGATTTATAAGTATGCCAATACTGATATACACTATATCTGGCACAGATTTATCCCAACAATGAGAAACTTACCAAAGCTTGTCCTACTTTAAAATGATCTTGCTTGTTAGTGAAATAATGATGAAAAGAGCCAGCTATGCTTTCAAAAGTCTGAGCCTGAGTAGCATCCTCAGAGAGAACACTGAAACATGTCATATAATTAATTATGTAAATTAAATACATGGTGTCTACAAATTCACTGAGCACTCATTTACATTAGTGGTAGCGCAACATCAAATGAATTGTGAATAATTAGTGAGGATCTGTATGTCATTGCACAGCAACTGTATAAGCACCTTGAGTGTAATAGTTAACAGATCATCATCATCATGTGTCATGCTGACTCATAGAATGATCTTCACAAATATTTTCCCTAGGGAAAGTTATCAGCTCATATGTTTACATTTTTCTATGCCATGAAGTTATACACAATATTTTTTCTTGCATCCTCTTATTTATTTTATTGGTTGTCAAGATGTGTTGCCTGGGACCCTGCACATCGAAAATTCAGAACAAAATTCAAGATACAGCTGGAGATGACCATAACCGCTGTCATGGATACATTTAATATTGAAAAGCAATTTCAGTGTTAGAGTAAAGGACACTCACTACAAACATGAAGATATGAATAGAAGCCTTTGAATACAAGTTTGATAGACAAGTTTGATATGGATTTCCAAATAGAGTATAAGACAAATGTGTACGTAAGACATAAAATATAGGTACATAAGTCCACAAGAATCGCTATTTTCAATAGCAAAATGACAAAATTTTGCATGGTTTGCACATGTTAGCTGACATGATTCAATGTCAAAAACAATCCTGTAGGGAACAGCCGATAGTAGTAAGATCAAAGGACAGACTAATGAATACACAACATCAAAGAATAGACTAGTCATGATTTTTCTACACTCATTCATATCACTGAGGGACTCGTGTGTTGATTGCATCCAAGTCAGTACCCCTTGTGACAATAATGAGTTATGACTTTTATGGTATGGATGTGTTCCAAACTTTTTTCCATGGTTGTTCATCCAGCATGTCCATGGGATCATGAACCTCTCAAAATCATAGTTCAACACCAGAATTAGTTAAAAGGGATTTGAAGAGGAAGGGTTCGCTGTTGATGGCCTAATATCTATAGCCTAGAAAATATAATAGACTTTTTAAAAACCAAGATTTTTTTTTTGATTTTTAAAAGGTCATTTTGTGTTAAATTTCCTAGTAACTATTACAAATGCTGATGTTTTTATCTCACATGCACATATTGATGTGGAAAAAAATAGTTTTTAATGAGATTTTTTAGGGTACTGACATTTTTATTGATGTACTGAAATCAATTGTTCAAAATTGGAATTTATGAAAAAATAAGTTGACAGCTATGAGATGAGTCAAAGGGAAAATGAATCAAGTGCGGAAAATCATGGATGGCAGAGGCTGAAGACAAACTGCAAAGAGTATGTGAATTCGAAGAAATAATAAATGGCAGTGAATGGGTGGAGGTAGACACAGAAAAAAATCACTAACATAATAATACAACTAGATAAAGTGTGTCAGAAATGGATAGGTATCAGGGGCCAGGTTACAATGCATGTGCTTGCCCAGCTACACATAAAACCACAAGATATAATTATATACACATAATTGTGTCAACAGAAATACAAATAAAAGTGGTTGGTGTTTAGTTGCTTACAGAAACGGCATGAAAGTGGATGAAAAATCATCTGCATACTCCACTGTCACATTGAGCATGAGCATGAGGAGTTACAGCAGCACTAAATTGGCTAATACCTGGTACATCAACACAATCTGTAATACACACACTCAAAGCATGCTGTGCAAGATAGAAAAATGCATGCTGAAAAAGGAATGCTTTTATTTATTTAATAACGCAATTGTCCAAAATATTACATGGATATACTGCCCTGGTCATGCTGGGGTCTGAGGAAATGAGAAAGTCCACTTATTGGCAAGCAATGCGGCGATAGATGGTACAATTCTGAGAAAAGTTAAAGCAGACTTGATTAAGGCAGTCATAAATTAATTGCAAAATAGAAGGTGAGGTTATTAAAGGTGAGGTTACTCTGTTGTACACATCCTGAAAGTCAATCACGAAAGCACACATTTCAGACCTGCATGGAAGCCCTCTAATACATTGCAGGCAAAATAGTGGCATTGTGCCATGTATCTTTCTTATGCCTAGAGCCTCAGAGTGTGATCAGGAATATGTGGCTCTCTTCTAGGTCATGAGCAAGGTGTCGCGCGACAATCTTCTCAATAAGTTTGGCCGAAGTATTCTGCATCATTATGATTTGGTATTATTGTTTACTATGGACTGAGCAAATATACTCACTGCTATTTATGATGAATCCACATGAACAGTAGATTTTGAGATACAAAAGAATGAGTCATGGCGAGAATGCCCGAATTGAAAGTTAGGATAGGCATGGCCCGTAGAGAACACCTAACAAAGATTTCAAAAATAACACTAAACCAACAGCCGCTATACCCTGAGAGATTTAATGAAGCAGAGATCTGAGAACCTATGAATATGTCCGGTGTGTGAAGAGGATAATCAGCATACCTAATAATAATAATATCTGATATTTTTGACTTATCTTTATTAAACAAGGTAGAATGTTTGACATCAGATTCAATCATGGGTCAAAGGGCATGAGCCCATGGACCTCTGGATCAGCAACTAACCAACCAATATCTGATTTATGATTGTGTAATTTTCATTCATCATCATCAAACCCATAACCCTTCAGAGTCGTAGAGGTGTCACTCTGGATACATCAACACAAAAATTTTGCCATGCCTCTCTGTTATCAGTTCTTTGAATGAGGAGACTCTTAATCCTGTCAAATCCTTAATCTTGTCAAATCAATGCATAATTTCCTCCTCTCTTCTTCTTCTACCCTCAACTGTTCCCTACAAGATATTTTTGTAAAAAGAATTGTGTCTCATTATGTGGCCAATTTTTATAAGGCCTAAGTCTATCCACAATAAAAGTGTGTGATTGGACCAAATTGCCTGCCGAAGACGGATGTGTCAGGCCATTGGCGCAAATAAAACAGCAACACAACGTATTTCCATTCTCTGGACTACATCCTGCTGGAAATCTAATAGGACCACGGTCCTGCTACAAGAGAGAACCAATGGGAGTTTGAGAATGAACGCTGAAGAAGAAGGATTGGATTATACCAATTGGATTAGACCTACTTACATTTTTTTCACACATAGGCCCTATGAACAGTTGATTTAATGCGCAATAAAGACTATATTAAGTTAATAATATAGATTATTTCATTAAATTCTGAGATTCAATGAGATTTTGTCTCATCTTTATACAAAAGTAGGCACCTAGTCATGTTAAAAACAAAAGGGATTAGTGATAGTCTTAGTGATATCATAGAGATCACATATAATATAGGCTTACATAATGTTATAGTTAGGCCTAAAATTTGTTATCAGATAACATAAAGAAATTCAACCTAGTTGGTGGCAGTTGCCTTGGTGGATTCTCTCCTGGAGTGCTTCGCCTGTGTTGTGTATAGGTATACAATAATACTGAGTATAAATAATTATAAAATAATAATTCCCTGGGATGTCCAGTTGGTTTTATGAGTGATAGATGAGGAATGTGCCTAACATTATCCATATCCTCTGTCCTACCCTATTTAGCAAGCTATAGTTTTAATTATATTTCAGAGGAAGAATGACGTTCCTAACTTACTACTATGATGTCTGGAATGGATCAACTAGTAGGGTGCCAGATGCTGGCGGAATACAGAATGTAAATAATTCTGAATATTATTCACCAGAATTTAGAACACACTCATAGTAGGTCTACTAAAATGGCAACGCACTTATTTAGAATTAGGCCGCCTAGTTATAACTTGGACTAGTTATGTTAGTTGGATCCCTCAAGATTTAAATTTTAGAAAATTTAGAATTTAAAAATTAGATTTAAAGTTTTTTAACAATTTTTCTTTTATATATGTAACTTTTAAGAGTGCTGGACATTGCTGAAAACAGCAGTTAAGTTTTAAAAAACATTGACATTTGTTTTAATTATGCAAATTAGCACACATTTTTAATATAAGTACTACGTGCATTTGGGAATCACAGCAATGTGATCAACAGATGCGTCTTGTCTTTGCAAATAGAAAATATATAGTTTCTGCTGTATTTTATTATGCTTAATAGATATATAATTTATTTTCATTATAATTATGCTAATTAGCCGCCATTTTGAATATCAATTAGTGTTGTGTCCATCTAAAAATTTCAGAAATATGATCAATATAAATATAAGCGTCTTGTCTCCGCAAACACAAAAATGTATAATTTATTTATATTGTATTATTGAAAATAGCAAATTAACAGATAATTCAGAAATTATCAGCTAGGTTACATTTTGTGGTCATAAGTTTTATTTATATAGGCATTAGCATGTACAATAATTTTAGTAATTTTTAGGCATTATGGGTTATGGTAAATTATATCTGTACCAAGTTGTCCGGTCCCGCGAAAATGTGACCACTCTCTATAGTATATTCCGATAATGTCCGAGATTTGAAAGCCTATAAAAGCTGTGCAGTTGTTTAAAGGATGCTTTCCTGCTCAATTGTGTCAGTGATTCAAGTTGGAATACTTCGTATTTATTTTTTTAAAGCATTTAGGACACACTGAAGTAAGTGAATTTCATTATATTTGCAAATATTTATGGCTTGCTGATAGATAACTCAAACACTTTATATATTTTAATGTTCATAAACCATTTGTTCACACATGTATGAAATTTGAATGCTTATTGTGCTAGCAAATTGTTGCAAGAAATTTTAGAAAATGGTCTATCTCTATACATTTTTATCGGCATGCTTGTCCGCCATTTTGAATGGTTTTTGCACCTGCTGTTCAATGAATCTTTTTTTTCTAAGTTGCTAGCGGGCATCAAACATGTATTTAAATAAATGTTCTTGTTTAGCTGTTGTTATTCATATTGCTGTCATTTACATACAGCCTTTTATTAACATCTAATGAAAATATATCTAGTAAATCAATTTTTGTGAGTGTTCTGCCATGCCATTGCCATGATGACGAAAGTGTTTTTATAATGTTAATGAACGTAAATTTTCAGAATATTCCACAATAATTTAGAATATGGCTTTCAAGCAGAAAAGTTTCAGTGTATGCCAAGTCATCCAATGAAGGAAAGATTCCAAAATCTAGCAATGGGACGACTGAAAAGAAGCAGCTTTATTCATCAAGCTAAACGTCTCCGCAGACAACTTACAGACCTACCTGAAGTTGACAGCCCCTTAAGGCCTGTACCAGAACAAACCCCGTGGAGTGAAAGACATGGAATGCCAATATACATGTCAGACCCATATTCCTCAGTTTCCTGGATGAGGAATATCCACAAGATATATGGGTCAGAGTATACACAGATGGGTCAGCACAGAATGCCGTGAGGAATGGAGGTGCAGGTGTATATATAGAATATCCACACAAGCCTAGAGATACAATCAGAACACCGACAGGAAAATTCTGCAATAATTATGATGCAGGAATCCTTGAAATTAGTGTGGCAGCTAAAAAACTGCTGAACTCCAACTCTGACCTACAGCCTGTGGTATTCCTGACAGATGCAAGGTCAGTGCTTCAAGCTCTCCAGTCTGAAAAACAAACAGACTTGAAAAAACTACTTAGCGAATTGTCTTACCAGTATAGGGTAACCATGCAGTGGATACCCTCTCACTGTGGAATACCAGGAAATGAAAAAGCAGACCAACTGGCTAAGGAAGGTGCTGCCGAAGACCAACCAGATATACCAATCACCTACCATCAGAAAAAACAGACGATAAAGTCAATAAGAAAGCCACAAACACCAACACAAGATGACTATCATATTATGAACAGATCAGAACAAGTTATAATTTTACGCCTCAGAACAGGACACAACCGACTCCGCAGTCATATGTATACAAAGTTCAAGATTGGCAACACGGCCATGTGTACATGTGGACAGGCAGCACAGATTGCCAAATATATACTTCAAGAGTGTTCTGAGCATGAAACGCTGAGGCAGACATATTGGCCAGAGGAAACAACACTGGAATCAAAACTCTATGGGACACTGTATGACCTACAAAAGACAGTGAGTTTTATTAAGGAGACAGAATTACAGATATAGACATGTTTCAAGTGAACGAAAGAAGAAGAAGAATATGGCTTAGGTCCTATTAGGCCTATATATATATATATATATATATATATACATTGGCTAATGACGTTAAATTTTAATTAGTCCTATATTAGTCCTATTAGTAGTACTAGCCTTGAGACTATGCGCTATGGTTAAACATTGGGGTGCATGGAACTTTATAGAAATTTTCACTTTCTCATGAGTGAGCTAACAATTTCTCACACTCACAATACTTGATACTTACAAAGGAAATCTTGTATACCTATATTTTATCTATATCTCTGCTTGGAGTATATGATTCTTCACGTTTGTATTGTAAAATATCTCAATGACATTTATGCAATGTATCTAAATTGTTTGTACATTTTATTATTGTAGATTCAGAAACTTTTGCTTATATTTTTGTTTATTTAGAGGACATGATGGCAAATAAGAAAACTATACAAGATCTCAGGGCACATGTAGCTCTATTTGCACCAGAGTACCCAGTAACGAAAGGCTATGCTGCACAGCTGTTACTGGACTGCAGCAATGGCAAGACAATTATTGCAGATGAGATGAGGAAGATCCAGACTCTCATTCACGATGCGGAACCAGATAAGTGTATCATTGAAGCTTCTCTTATTTCAGCTCTGATTCATCTTATTAATACGAAATTTGTGAAATATAAAAAGAGTTTAACCAAAGACTAGTCCGTACTTATGGAACTTTTACGTGTACACCTCCCATCCACCAATTATCCACCATCTTGAATATTAATTAGCCCCAATTACGCCTGACAATTTGTACAGTATATTCAACAGATGCGTCTTGCCTTCCCGAACACAAAAATGTATAATTTGTATGGTGTTTTATCATAAATAAGTGAAATAGTTAATAATTTGACAATTCAATTAAAAGTAAATTATGCAAATTAGCCACCATTTTGAATATTAATTAGCCCCAATTACGCCAGACAATTTTTACAGTATATTCAACAGACGGGTCTTGCCTTCCAGAATACAAAAATGTATAGTTTTATGCATATTTTATCGTAAATAACTAAAATATTTCATAAATTGCTAGTTCGGTTTCAATTCTTGGTCACAACTTTCATCATCAGTCCGTTCATATTTTATTATATGTTCTCATGTAATTATCTTTTGCTGAAATTTCAACAAAAATACTTCTAACTTTTCACAGAATCGACCTACCCTACAGACTTGGTTTGTATAGTTGAATTGCAAATTTCAAGGGCTATCTAACTGTGGTGTTTATAATGTTATAAACCCAATTTGAAAATTTTGTGCTAATGCCTAATTTATATTTTCCTATATATGGGTCATGTAATTTATTTTGAAGCCAAATTAATTTGAAAAAAATGCATAACTTTTTTCTGGGTTGATGTCGTACAGACTTGGTTGAGGTATCGTTGAATTGCAATTTTTAAGAGCTATCTAACTATAATATTATTTGGGCGTACCATTATTTGTAATTATGTAGCACTAACCCACTATTTTAATTGTACTTAAACAAGTTATATTCAATAATTTAAGAATCTATTATCTATTCTATATTATTTTATTATATAATAATAATAATTAAATGATGATGAATGCATCATCATCATGCATGATCATCTCATCTGGTGTACAACCGTATTATTAATCATTGTCATTGAATGCTTACCTAAGCAAAGAAGCAAGTTCCTTCACAGTTAGTGCCATAACAAATTATTGGCGTTATTTAGTCTAAATTCTTTAATCGTTCGACACAAACTTTTGTTGTGAACAGTTTTTAATAAACTCGATTAGTTTTTGTTCTACTTTTAGTTCTCCTAAAGTGAAAATACACAAGATTCAAGATCCAATGTTGCCATAATGGTATTTCTCATCTCGCGTCAGATTTTCAAGTCACTGATGCCTAAATTTTGGAAACAGTAAAGGCACACTAGTTTAATGCTTTTCTAAATAAAACAAATGATGCTTTTTTATGCCTTTCTTTACTTTCTGGGTTTTGAATGCTTTTTTCCGCCGAAGACGGATGTGTCGGGCCATTGGCGCAAATAAAACGGCGACACAACGCATTTCCATTCTCTGGACTACATCCTGATGGAAATCTAGTAGGACTATGGTCCTGCTACAAGAGAATTTAGCAGGAGTTTGAGAATGAACGCTGAAGAAGAAGAATGCTTTTTTAAATTCTGTTCTTCTGCGTTCGCTCTATTATACCCACCGCGGATAAATCGTTCAAATTCCGACGGGGAGCTATACGTTGTACTGCTATTTCCACAGTGAAATTGTTATTTGCACCTCGGTTGGCTCACACTGGCCAGCACATCCGAAGCTCAGCACATCCGTTTTCGTCATGCCTTTAATTAGGATAGTGGGCTTCCCTAGCCTGCGACAGCCTATCTGTAATGACTGTTCGCCGAGACAATTGTCGTTCACGTATATTTCGCACGAGGTGTTCCACAGCCAGTGAACTTGCCTCCTGTAATTTGACTTTTTTTTGCCTGTGGACAGCGGGTACTGAACCTTTTCACATCCACGATCCTGGATCATGGTTCCTGCTTAGGAAGAACTCAACAAAAGAGTGGACCCGGGCTCTTTCGACTTCGCTGAGGTGTCGTTCACCGACATCGTAGTTTGGGAGCAAAGCGTGTTCTCGAATTGAAATGACCTTGTCCATTTGTGACTGAGTCAATCGGGTATTGAACCCTTTCTCTCCGTGAGCATGATTCCGGTATAGGAAAGCTCAACAGTAAAGTTGGGCCATAGCTGCCTTCGTTGTTCCGTGTGTACCTGAACCTATCGGGTACGGAACTCTTTCCGTGAGCATGTTTTCGGTATAGAAAGGCTTGGCAGTAGAGTTGGGCCAGTACGGCTGTCTTTGCTGGGCGTCCATAGCTGGGTCTCTGTCCTTTAAGGAGCACCGGTAACTTAGAAGCTTGTCTCGAGCTAACAGAATTTGTAGTACCAATTTCCTTGGAACGTTTTCCCTTTCTATTTGCACATGGCGCCGTGCTGCCCTCTTATTCTACTCAGTATGTTATCTTATCGTCTCTCGCCTGTCTCTACCATTTCGTGTCGATTGCATTGGCCGCCCCTCCAATGCTCGGACCGGACTGACTAGTGTCACTATACGTCAACAGTGCCACTGCATGTGTTGGCACAGTGATGTCGGATATATTGACTGTCTCTTTTGCAGTCAATTCTCTTTCCATCTGCTGCCTCCACATTCACGGACACGATCCCCAAAAGGTTTAGCCAGAATCAGCACGAGCACTGTATTTCTGTTTCAAGTGTGCACCACGAGGAGCGACTTTTGGGATATTGGTTATCTGTTAACCCTGGGTCCGCCGAGAGCAGTGCGGACACATACAGGAAAAGTATCACGAACAGAACAATCGTCTCTACGCCACATTTGTCGACCTAACTAAGGCATTCGACAGTGTAAATCGCGAAGAACTATGACAAACTATGGCCAAATTTGAATGTCTAGAAAAATTCACCAGCATGGTTCGCCAGTTTCATGATGGTACGACAGTCTGTGTGCAAGATGGCGGCATACACTCAAACCAATCCCCAGTAACTAACGGTGTCAAACAAGGTTGCGTCCTGGCCACAATGCTCTTCAGCAAGATGTTCTATGTCAAGTTAAATGATGTCTTCTGGAATGACAGTGCCGTCGATTGTGCACTAAAAGCTATCAGTCTGAAAGACATTAAGGACAGTATGAACCTCTTTTCTCTGGCCTCTGATACGTTCGGTCTCACCATCAGCACCGCGAAGACATTAATAATGTATCAACCAGCCTCAGGTGTTCCTTACACAGAACCAGTAATCAGAGTAAATGGGCAAAAACTCAATACTGCCAATAAGTTTGTATACTCGGCAGCAGCACCCTATCGCAAACTGCGACAATTGACGAGGCTGTTGCCCTGTGTATTGCTCGCGCTAGCCCGGCATTCGGGAGCTTCGTGCCAAAGTCTGGATTAAGCGTGGTCTCAGTTTGACGACTAAGTTGGACGTGTCCATCTCAGTGGTTCTACCAACACTGCTTTACGCTGCGTCATCCTAGACTGTTTATGCGAGACACGCTCAACAGCGTAATTATTTCCACCTTCGCTGCCTAAGAAACCTCATGGGAGTACGTTGTCAGGATCGAGCACCAGACACGGAATTCCTTCAAAAATCCTGTATGCAAAGCACCCATGCAGTGCTCACTATGTCCCAACTCCATTGAACTAGCCACATCGTCGTATGCCAAAGAAGCGCCTTCCAAAGATATTATTCTATGGGGAGCAGTGCGATGGTAAACATTTCTTCGTCTTCTGCGTTCGTTCTCAAACTCCTGCAGATTAGCAGGATGCAGTCTGGAGAACGGAATGCGTTGTGTCATGGTTTACAGCATTGCTGCGATATCTGCGCCTTTCGGCCTGACACATCCGGCTTCAGCATGGCTTTGGGTCACTGACCCTATTTGGGATAGGACAACCAACTCCATCCCATAATCTCCTTAGTCGCCTCTTACGACATGCATGTAAGGTAAACAGTGTTGCTATTATTTGTTCCCCTTCCGGGCCCCGGCAACACACGGACGGGTAAAAATTTAAACTGAAAGCAGAAAAAGCTCTTCAAGAATCACCTTTAAATACTCTCTCAAGCACTGCAGCATCGATCCTAGCTCCTGTGAGACTACAGACCTTGATCGCCCAACTTGGCACAACCAGATCACTGCTGACATCTCTAAATTTGAAAAAGAAATAATACTGCGAGTAATTTACTAGCGACGGAAGCGAAAGGGCAAATCCCAAAACTCTCCTGCCCCAAATCCTCTGCGCTCCTTCATGCCAGTGGCGTAGCATGGGTCAATGGCGCCCGGGGCGGAATATTATTATTCCGCCCTTGAGACATTAAAAAAATGTCAGTGATTGTGAAAGACTGGACGAAAATAAATTTGCCGCCCTCCCGATGATGCCGCCCGGGGCGGTCCGCACCTCCGCCTCCCTCGCTATGCCACTGCTTCATGCACCGCAATATAACTTTCCTGGCACGAATCGGGCATCTACGAACTCACAAACCAAATTAGACAATCACAAATGTTGTGTTGTTTTTCTACATGTTCATCACATTTATTGTTTTTCACGCCATACTCATCTTCGCGTGCGAAGGATGAACAACATCACCTTTTGCACCCCTTTTAATTCTGTAATAATGAATGCTGTAATTATAGACTGTCACTACAAGCCTTTCAATGGGTACCAAATGAAAAAAAAGAGCAATATAAAATCTTCGCAGAACAACCATCAAAGACTATGGGTCTCAACAATATGCAACACGAGAGTTCTAATTTCTGCTCTTCAGGCCATATTCGGCGATGGAGAAATATTGATAGATAGAAAGATGTTCTTCAAATCGATAGAACACAGAACCCTTATTAAATTTTATTTCAACCATTTTAACAGCATCATTGTACAACCTGTACCTACAAGTTCAGCCATAAAATGCTACAGAAAGTGAAAGATACATGTCATATTGGGATTTGGTAGAACTTGAATAAACATATAGGCCTATTTAATATTAACTAATAGTGACAAATTATATGACTTTTTGTAATATTTTTCATAATATATTTAGCACCTATTTAATAGTGCTTTTCCATAAAGTGTGTATTTGTGTCACGAAGCTAGTTATTTTTAATAGAAATGAGCTGGAAACACTAAATACAGCAAAAAACATTACCATAAATAGAATATGTTGTGCGACTGAATTTCGCGTAACATTAAATTCTTAGTTAATTCTTACATTAAATGATATTAATAAATTATGATGTGATATCTTGTAACATTTTAAATGAAAAAGTATTTGTACTTTTCCTATAGTACTTACGTAAAACAAATGTACGATTAGATTAGCTAACCTGTGCAATGAATGCAGTCTCAGACTAAAGGATATGGACATAAACAAATTAATTAATGTCACAGACAGTAAAGATAAAAGCCTCTTCATAAATGTCAAGAAAACAGAAGTACATGCAATTGATATTTCAGAGCAACAAAATAACAGCTTGCAATATCAAAGTGAATGATATAGTATTAAAATCGGTTCACCAATTCAAATATTTAGGTGCAACGATTGCAGCAGATGGAAGAAGTTAAACAGAGAAATAAGAAGCAGAATAGAGCAGGCAAAAACAACATTCAGAAAAATGAATAATATATTGAGTAATATGATATTGTCATTAGAGGTGAGGAAGAGAATTCTGCAGTGCTAAATAACTCATATACTAACATATGGATGCGAATTTTGGACAATAAACAAACAGGAAAGTGGGAAATTAGAGGCAACAGAGATGTGGTTCTACAGAAAAATGCTGAGGATACCATGGACTGCCAGGAAAACTAATGTGGTGGTGTTGAAAGAGTGAATGCGAAACGGAGCTTATTCAATAATATAAGAAAAAGGCAATAGCTAAAGTTTTTGGCCACTTTAATGAGACAATGAGGTTTGGAGAACATAGTCACAGCAGGCGATTGAAAGTCAACAGAGAGCGACAACGTGAGAAAATGTTAGACAGTTTAACAACCTGCACGGCAGGGAAACAACAACGATATTGATACATAATACTGGAGATAGAGAGCTGTGGAGAGCCATGATCACACTCACCAGTCGGCATGGCACCTAATGAATGAATGAATTCATTTTTACGCACGAGACTAATGCTTTTTTGACGAAATATGTTTGCAACACTGAATGCACCAGATTTATTTATTTTGTTAACTCAATATCAATGAATAGCTGTAGGTGGACCACAAACGATGGTAATATTATCGTCAAACCTACTGATGCTTTCATTGATATAAAAATATTTTTTAAATAGAATACAGACCTGTGTGATTTACGATATATTCAAAATGTTTATGGCGAAATTGTAATCAATATGATTTTATTATGGACTTAACTGGCATCAACAAATACACTAAAAACAAAATGGCTGGAGCTAGACAGGCGTTCGCGCTGTTTTTTGCAAAAGATAAGGTATTTTCCCATATTCTTTTTCTCATTTTTTTCTCTGTCTATAGATATTTTATATATCTATAAAGTTAATATGTTTCTAAATGCTTGCCTTCGTAAATTGTTTATAATTTGAAATTTCATTAAAAAAACCAAATATTTAATTTTTTTTTCACTGACTCTTCACTCAGTCTCTCTGTATTACTCAAATTACTGTATTTTTCAATATTTGAATGATGACTGAGAAACATGGACAAAAAACAACAAACGGTGAAAGTAAAGAATAGTTCTCCACTGTGCTACAAATAGCACACTATTGTCAACACTGTTGTCAGTGTTGACAATTTTAACTATCCAACGTCACCGTCATGGATTCCCGTAAAGTGTATGAATATTATTTCTAATCCTAACCTTACTCTAAGTACTTACCCGTAAGCTTACCAAATCACACAACAAAGGTCAGGTAACACCTCGAAACTAGAACAAAGGTCACAGTGGAGAACTATACTTTACTTCAGCCCAACAGACAATTTAGAAATTGATGCCTTTGAGATATGGATGTAATGTATAGAAGAATAGGTTAAACTACGGAATAAGTCTTCACTGTGCTATAAATAGCACACTTTACATTATTAACTATCTGAAGTCATGGATTTCCATGTATTGCCAATGAAATTAATGCCTGCCGTGACGTCACATCCCGACAATCGCTGAGTTCAAATCTAGACACAGATGAACTTATGCATAATCTGTTTATTTTCCAATTTATATATTTAAAAAAACTTTTCCACTGATTTGTACTGAACGATCAGTATTTCTGTGCGCTATAATAAAAGGAGAAATAAATCCCTTATCTTTCATTTTCAAACAGGACATCAAGAGTCAGTAGCCATTTAAAGTGTATCAGACCTGAACAACTACAGGGTACCCATATATAGACATTGATCTCATCCAAGAGAAACAGCAAAACTCCTTAATGATTACCCTTCCCTTTCAACTGCCTGAAAAAAACCTTTTAGTCACCCTTAACAGTCACTAATTCGCTGTATGGATCACTAAGTCAATGTTAGGAGACCGTCACTTTTTTAAGAATGACATTCAATTTCTGATCTTAGTCAAGAAAAAAAAATGTGTGAAAGCTGTAGCATTTGACACATAAACATTTTATAAATCTGGAATATTTATATGGTACTTTCCTGAAATATGTGCCTCATTACTATAACAAAAATATTATAGATGCATGCAATGTTTACGAAAAACTTATCACAAGATATATAGTTCAAGATAAGGGGATATAACTTGTACAGGAAAATTATAATAGTAAGCATTGTATATTTCATTATAGTATGTATGTATATAAATACTGTTTATGTCCATATGTTACATGTTTGTGTTTCTGTTGAGTGGGAGAGTTGAGGTTTGGTTTAATCCTTAATGATTGCATTGCATCAAATGGATTCTTGGGGGGGGGGGGGGTGGTCCCCAGGTAGCGGATTGTGGATCTGCCTCTAAATATGTAGTGTTGGCTGCAATATAGGCCAGAACTTCTCTAGATGAATAAGCACTCATGGATCAAACCGGTGTTGCTATCTCCATTGAAATACCTCATATGTCCAGTGACTGGCAGCACCATTAAGCGAGTGTGAGCTGCTATAAACTCATGCTGCTGGCATGGAGTTATTAACCAAGTCAGTAGCATGCTTTTGGGTTCCCTCTAGTTACTAGTCTTGCAGTTACCATCAGATGGAAAGACTACAGGAGACAACCCTATTAGAGAAACAGAAGGCCACTCTACAAACTTCTGATGTCTTGTGGGCAGTGCTAGGATGCTCAAGAACATGGATAACTTCCTAACTTCCCCATAATTTCATAACTTCCTGCACTGAAGACGAAAATGTCAGCTTGAACAGGCATGGGTACACAGCATTGGAAATGGGACATGTACCCACCATACATTTAATGACTATGCTCAGATCCAGTGAGGCTGCATCTGTGATTCATCGCCAAGCAGGAGGAGCTCCGGGCTCCCAGCCTCGAATGGGTCCACCAAAAGTTACTGATGATGACTGTGTGTTAGGAACCTAGGATTAAGCAGAGTAGAGCAACCAGCCAAAACATTCTAGTATTTAAAAAAAACACAATTAAAGTTATGCAGTGGAACAGTAAGGGTACAGTTAAAAAAAATTAAAACTACTGAGTTTCCCCCAGAGAAAAAAAATTAATGTGCTGTCTTCATCTTAGTGACAGTAGCAGATTCTTCATCAGATGCTTTGAAGCTTCAGATAGAATAGGCTAAGTCACAAAGGACAAATCACTATAGTATGGGACAACATACCAATTACAGAAATAGCACAGAACCCAGAGGACATGAAACATATCACCATCAAATTGCACACAACTCCAGAACCTCTGATAGTGACAAATGTCTACTGCCTAAACAAGAAACTACACCTCAGCACAACACCCTTCTCAACATCAAACCATATTATAGTGGAAGATTTCAACAGTTACTACCTCAGCTGAGGAAACCCAACTATGGACTCGAGAGAAGATATAGAAGACTGCATGATAGAAAATTGTCTAATTGTTATACTGGTAAATGAACATCTATCAGAGCCAACCTTTTACTCCAGACGATGGAAATCTCAGAGCACTCCAGATCTTCTCATAGTAACAGAGAACATACAATGTGTCACAGAAAGAGTAGTAGTACAACATGGCAGAAATGACAGCAAGCCTATTATACTAACAGTAAAAGGGACTCAAAAACAGAAAAACAACACAATATTGCTAGCTGGAACTATAAAAGGGCAAACTGGGATACTTAACCAAAACCTTACAGAAGATAACACATTTTAGAAAAACAAGACATGAAAAGATGCAAAATTACTAACAGACATAATCCAGGAAGCTGCAAACAAGAGTATAACTAGAGACAGAATACAAAACTACAAAACCTTCTGGAAACTTCTAGGCAATGCATGATAAGGCCTCTGCTGTAGGATCGAAGGTTTGAACTAGACCAACAGAAATCATCGTCATACACATTAGACTACAAGCAATTTTTAGGAGAGCAAAACTGAACAGCATTAGATTCAACTGGAAAGAAGAAACAGCAACACTCAATATGGATAAATATGGCATCTTGTAGCCTGTCCATAAGTTGGAGTATATTGTTTACCCAACTTATACATTAGTAACAATAGCCAGCAAGAGCGCCATAGTACTCCTGTTTAGCACTGGGCCCGTTTCATGATACACCATGCCAAAAATCCATTGTTGTGTCAGGACTCTTCCGATGTTCTTCGGTTTAGAAAGTGTAGTTATTACTATTACCATTTAGAAAACTTAGTCAAATTCCACAATTTTGTTGTTTCCTCTGATGCGACCTCTTTGTAGTTTGGAAAGTGCTCACAGTACAGCAGTGTTTTTGTTCATCTGCATCTCTCTGGCACAGCATTTTATTAAGCTGGTATTCATATCCCAATAGTGTGATGACTCGGATATTGTCCGCTAAAGCAATCTTTGTGTGTTGTAAAAATGTGTCACATCATTATCTTCATGAATTGCTTGTGATGGTAACCGGATGTATTAAAAACTAGAATGATGAAATATAAATTAATAAAAATGCGATGTTAGTATATTGAAAAGTGACTACTGGGAACCGTATTTCAGGAAAGTACTGTTTATAATTTTGCAATAATGTTCATTATTTTAATGTTGCTATTATCATTTATTTCATGCTGCAGACATTCAGACCAAAGAAAAAATTTCAAAGTGGTACTCTAAAATATAATCTGCATAAACAAGCCAATGCATCCCTCAACTCTGGTATTGACTTGAAAGAAGTTGTGAAACTGCCACCAGGAGAGGATGTCAATGATTGGGTCGCAGTTCATGGTTAGGAAAATTATCTTTTAAGTCTTCGACTAATACTAGTGTTACATCTAATGGAAGATGCTTCTTTGTATACTAAAGGAATCGGAATGTTAGAAATTGCATGCATGATTTTTAAGCTTTCAACTAACACTAGTGTTACATCTAATGGTCTTATATGACTCAAAGATAGGAAAACAATATCTAAATCTTTTCCAACTGGGAAATCCTCCAACTTTAGAGCAGAAGTAGTTGCACTCTATCAAGCACTGAAAGTCCTCATCGAACCAGGATTTCCAAGACCCAAAAAAATAGCTATATTCACAGCTTGCAGATCCCTACTGGAATCAATCCAGAGCAACAAAAATGAAAGCCTACTACACAACATCAGACATGAGCTAAGACATCCACAAATTATCGGCTATTGCCCTTCAATGGATACCATCACACTGTGGGATCATGGGAAATAAGAAAGTGGATGCTCTGTCAAGAACAGGAAGTGAGTTGGAACAACGCAAACACCCACTGTCCTACAGAAAAGCAAAAACAATAATCCAGAATAAATAAACATAAAAGTGGAAGAAACAAATGGAGGTTGAAGACAAACATGAGGAAATACATCATCTACAAAAATATCAGCAGACCACAATATTTCGCTTTAGAACAGACCACTGCAGACTGTTGGGTCACCTGTACCAATTGAGGATCTCATACACAGATGAATGTCCATGTGGATTCAGAACCCAGACCTCCTGAACACATAATTCAGAATTGCCCAACATTCAAAGATCAGAGACAGCAGGCCTGTCCAGATAATACAGATTTGAGGCAAAAACTATGGGGCAGCTGCTCTGACCTGGAGAAGACTGGACTTCACTGACGACAGGCCTGACAATATAACATGACTGCAGATGTTGAACATAGACGAAGATATAATGGATGGTGCTTCTGCGTACATCCATATTGTATACTAGGGGATTGCATGCATTTTTTTTAAGCCTTCAACTAACACTAGTATTACATCTAATGGGTGATGCTTATATGTGCAGCCATATTGTATGCTAGTGGAATGGGAATGTTAGAAATTGCATGCATTTTCTTTAAGCCTTCAACTAACACTAGTATTACATCTAATGGATGATGCTTCTATGTGCAGCTATATTGTATAATAAGAGAATGGTAAAGTTAAAAATTGCACACATTTTCTGTGGTAGTATTGGTTTCAGCACCAAGTGCAATACATGTTGACATATGCAATATTGGATCATCACAATTTTTTAACCCACTAGTGTTGACTATCCCCTATATTGCAACACAAAATGCTACCAATGTCAACAAAAAAACATCTTATCCTAAGTATCTTCATTCCAACCCTGTGCTACCAATGTCAAACATGGTCCTTAACAACAAAACATAAGAGACAACTGGTTACAACAGAGATGAGATGTCTGAGAAAAGCCACAGGAGTGACCAGAAAACACAAAATTAGAAACAATGTCATAAGAGGAAGAGTGGGTGTCATATCAATTCTACAAATACATAAAAAACCAACAGATACAATGGTTTGGTCATCTGGAAAGAATGCTGTGTGATTCATTAGTTTATAAAGCATATATGAAGGGAGGAGAAGCAGAAAGAAGAGCCAAGGGTAGGCCTAGAGTAAGCTAGATCAACAACATCAAAGAGACATTACACGAACACTAAATAACATCTGAAGCTGCCAGAAAAGTGAGAACAAGAACATTGTATCTCCCTCGATACCCGTAAAGGGTAAAAGAGGAAGGAAAGAAGAAGTGTTGACTATTGGGTTCCTTTGCTGAACCTCTTGCCATGCTACTTCATCAGACTATCTAGAAACTTTCCTATTTTGTCTCCACTTTTCCCCATCAAGGCCAGCACCTTGCAGTGGTGATGGGGCTTAGTTCAGCCATCAGGGGCTGGAAACTAAGACTGGTCGGGCAGTCCCATTCGAGCAGGACCATAATCCTGCCCAAGTAAGCAGAGTGCTGAAGACAGAGGCATCCAGCCAAAAGGCGCACAGATAATCAGGATGCCACGCACAAAACACAATGGAAAATTACAGATATAGACATGTTTCAAGTGAACGAAAGAAGAAGAAGTCTCCACTTTACATATGGTATTTTCAATACCACCTCTCCTTTTAAAATATGCATCACAAAAAGACAGCCAGTAATTATCTAAATATTAAAAAAAATATTTTATGTGTACTAATCCATGCTAGATGCAGTTAGAGTAATCTGGAGAAGCTTCCATAGGCATTCAAACATGCATTCCACTGTTTAAGTAGACTGTGAATTCCATCAGAGAAGAAAGACTATTTGCTCATTGAACCATTTGATCACCGCTGTCACGACACCTTCATCAGAGTGAAATCGATGTCCCTTTAGAGCTACCTTTGAGGATTCAAACAAATAACAGAGGCTTGGTGATAGATCAGGGTTGTAGGTTGAATGTAGCAGAAATTATCATCTTTTCCGTGCTAAAGCTTTTATCAAAATTTTCACTAAATGTGTGGGTAACCGAATGATACAACGCAACAGCATGCCAGGTTGATTATTCTTGATGAGTATACAGCTTGTTTATTGTATTCGAGTAGCCAATAGCATTGATGTTCACGCTTGGCTCTATAAAGTACACCAACAAAAGTCCTTTATGGTAAAAAAAAACGGCATAAAATTTATCCTTTCCTGCAGAAGTCTGATTTTTATTTGTTTGCTTTTTGGTGATCCAGGATGTTTCCATTGCATGCTGGCTACTTTTATGCATGGCTCAAAGCGGTTACTCCACAATTGTTACATGCTACTATTCACAACAGCAATGCAAAACCTTCTGCATGGTAACACTGCGGTAGTCAGTCAGTCACCATAGTACCCACTGAGAACACACCTGATTAATTTCTAGTGAACTTTCATTTGAACTTTTCGTAATGACATGGAATTCATCAGCTGGTGTATGCATCAATAGCTCCCTGGTCAACCCAGCCTTACTTTGGGTACCGGAGAGGAAATGGCTGCCACTGAAATGTGAGATCGCAAACATCTCACACCCCTGTGGTGTTAATAAATGCTGTGTGTTAACTTTACTTTTACTCATTATTTGTGGTTTCAAATTAAAATAATTACTTCCATGGTTCACCTAGTCCTCAGGAAGTAATTTACCAGGGCGTGGGCTCTGGAATGACACCGTCACTACTGTGCAAGTGCCTCTAGACAACATTAGTCAGGCATTTTCTGGTTAACCACTAACTGGGCAGCTGAGTACTTATGGGAAACCATGTGCTATGACGGTGGTTCATAGCTTACCGTTACTATTTTACCTTCTCTTAAAATGTCATGATGTTTATATTTAATCTTATAAATGCTCTTACTTTACTATATTATCCATATCGATCAGTTTAATGTCAAAATCTTCAGAAATGGATCCAGACACAGTGCATTATATTCACCAGACTAGATCCTGCTTGCTGACAGGCAGAAGTTTGAGAAGGAATGCAATAGGAGATGAATCTTGACTTACAGAAGGTGATGGTCTGATAACCCATCTCCATATTCCCTGTCCTGTAATGATATTGTAAGCTTCTTAAATACATATATGATCACGAGTGTGTTTGCGGGATCCGAAATGTCAACAAAGATTAGCAATACTTTGGTCTGCCATGCATGTCATAGGAGGTGACTGAGAAGGTTTGGAGTCGACTATCTCATCCCATAGATCAAAGTGACCCAAAAGCCATGCTGCAGTCTGATGTGTCATGTCTAAAGGAGCAGATATCATAGCCACACTGTAAAGCATAACACAACAGATTCCGTTCTCCTGACTACATCCTTCTAACAGGAGTTTGAGAACAAATGCTGAAGGAGATATATGATCAATCTCAATTTGTATTTTGTGATCTTTGGTATATTCGTGTCGCTTTGCATATTCTTTTATGTTCAAATATGTGTTTTATCACTAGTGAACTTTATGTAACTTTGTATACTATGTTGAAATGTTTTCTTCTATCACTAGTGGCTTTAGGTAACTGTATTTTTTGATGTTGAAGTGTCGTGCTCTATAGCTGATTGGTATGGAGCTCATCTCGATTAGTAATTGATTTGGCGCTATCACACCAAGACATGCACGGATATAGGTGAAATACATGAGAGTGACAAAGGGCACCCCCTACATGTATACATACATACATACATACATACATACATACATACATACATACATACATACATACATACACCAGATGTTAAAGGTTCAAGACTGCAACGAGATACATGTTCGTGGATTCATGGATAGCAGTTTCAGAGATCACTTCCCATTTCAACCTGTTGAGGAAATACTCAAAGGGGAGGAATAGATACATTCTAGTGAAAATCTGTTACGTTATAATAACACTCGCCCAGGGATTGGTACAATGGAAAAGCTGATCTAAAAATCAAATAACTGATAATCGATGACATGGAAGAAAATAATGTGGTCATATACACAGATGGTTCTGTGTGGAGAAGGTAGATCAGTCTAGTGTTTTTATGAAATTCTAAGGTAAAATAATTTCTGAAATATGTGGAGCATATAGTACAACAACCTCAAGTATGAGAATGGAGATCAAGGCAGTTACGGAGGCCGTAAAATGCATCTTAGAAACAGTGACAATGGGGACTGTTATTGTGTCGGACTCTCAATCCATGATCCATAAAATTCAGAATTAATGACTTCATCATGAGCAAATGGAATATATTGGGGTTTCACACTTCAGGGAACTATGTTGATATTTTCCCCTGGTCATGCTGGAGTTGTGGGTAATGAAAGAGCTGACAGAAAGCTTAAAAAACATGTCATGGCAGATGACAATGGACTTGGGGGGGGACATTGTATATTCTGTATATATTTGTAGATGAAATTGTTATTAAGAGATTGAAAAAGTTTGGGCATGTAAACCCTTTGCCATTTGCTGAAAGATATGGAACTCCTGTCGGGATGCCCAGAGTGTACAGGTAATCACTAATCATGTCTTGGTTAGCCAAAGTACCAGGTTCAAACCTCACCTCAAGGAACTGTGCATCAGGACTGCTCAGAAAACAATGACAGCCTACTTAACATATTTATATTGCTTAGGAAATCGCAACAGACAAAAACTGCTGTGTTGAATGCTACATCTTAATAGGATATTATGTTAGTGACAATGTTGAAATATGCTACCTTTCTATTATTGATGTAGATACTGGCTAGCATGTCTGTATTCTCATTACGTTTTCCTGACATCTCCACTACTGCTATCTATCTTTATTGTTTTATTGACCTAGAAGTCATGCTGAAGTCAAATGTGGTAGGCCAAAAGGTGCAGCTATCACATCCAAGCTGTAAATCATGACAACACAATTCATTCTCAGTATTACATCCTGAAAATTAGCAGGGGTTTGAGAATGAATGCAGAATAAAATGGAAATCTTTTGTTAAAATGTTTTTATGTCTTTTTCCCCACTTCTCCATTTTACTTTATAATTTCATCATGATCATTACTTTTACTTTCATGGTTTTGAAATGTTGTTGCTATTATTTGGACTCATTACTTCCTAGCCCATAAGTGGTGTATGTGCTTCCTTCGTAGACAGAAGCTACTCCATCTCTTCTGTGTTTAGTCTCTTTAGACTCACAGTGGATTGATTAGCCATATTCAGAGGATAAACAACAGCTGCATTTCAAAATAAACTGTTTTGGTGGAACTGTCGTAGGGTGCAAGAAGAAGAGACTGTTTGGGGGAACTCTCACAGGGTGCATGAAAAAGAGACTGTTTGGAGGAACTCTCACATGGTGCAAGAAGAAGAGACTGTTTGGGGGAACTCTCACAGGGTGCAAGAAGAAGAGACTGTTTGGGGGAACTCTCACATGGTGCAAGAAGAAGAGACTGTTTGGGGGAACTCTCACATGGTGCAAGAAGAAGAGACTGTTTGGGGGAACTCTCACATGGTGCAAGAAGAAGAGACTGTTTGGGGGAACTCTCACAGGGTGCATGAAGAAGAGACTGTTTGGGAGAATTCTCACATGGTGCAAGAAGAAGAGACTGTTTGGGGGAACTCTCACAGGGTGCATGAAGAAGAGACTGTTTGGGAGAATTCTCACATGGCACATTTAGTTTTTAGGCCCCATATGTTTTGTCTTTTAGGGCCTGAATTTTGTGGTAAATGCCTTTCATTGCAATATATTCAGTCTTGATTTTGAAGTAACTACTAGAGATATTTTACTGTTGCTACTATTTCTTGGTTCCCCAAATTGGGTCAAGGTGACCACTTCTCCAAAATGAATCACAGAGACCATCAGTAATTTGGGGGTTACTGCCTGGCTGCATTCTACTTACCTGGTGGGTCACGCCAGTAAGAGCATATGAATCCATTATTCTATTTCACAGCAGCATATTATGAGTTACGTTGCGTCTTGTTATGTGCCATATGACCAAGTGCATCCTTTTCCACCATAAATTTTTCTTCTGGTTTTCTTTCTTTATATGATCTGAACTGAGGAGCACCATCAACTCAGTTTTGTATAGTTTTCTGTCTTTTACGGGACATATCTTTATGCACTCTTTACCACTAGCTGCCCAGAGTAGTTGGTTTGAAATGTTAGTCTTTGTTCTGACTATCTGCCATCTTTTCCCTATGAATGGGATTAGTTTGTTATCTCATGTCAGGGTGTGAACTTATAATGTCTTGATGCTTTATATAATAGAAGAGACTGGAGTCTGGTGGAGTTGCCAATGCTGCCCCACCCATCCTGGTGGACTGGTTTGGTACATGAGCATCTAGAAGGTTTCTAGCTTATATCTCTCTCTGGAGATCATTCTGTCATCCACCTCACATGGGTGCACCTGGTAAGGGTCGGTTACAACATACATACACCCCAGTCTGAAACACTTTCTGAATGAAAACACAAGACTGGAAGAAACTACAGTATCATGACTAAAAGAATTGTGAATTACCTCCAGTGCGCGAAGAACAGAACACTTAATTAAGGTAGGTACTTGGACAAAATTTTCAAAATAATGCTACAGCATTAAGAATACTATATTTAGATAACCCTTGAAAATTGCAATTCAACGATACCCCAACCAAGTCTGTACGTCAATCATGAAAAAAGTTATTAATTATTTTCAAATTAATTTGACATCAAAATAATTTACATGAAACATATAGGAAAATATAAATAAAACTTGACCACAAACATGTAACTGAGCTGACAATTTCTTGATTATCTTTAGTTATTTTCAATAATACAACACACAAACTATACATTTTTGTGTTCGTGAAGACAAGACACTTAAGTTGATCACATTCTAGAATGTTCAGATGGACACAGAACTAATTGTTATTCAAAATGGCTGCTAATTTGCATAATTATAATGAAAATAAATTAAATATCTATTAAACATAATAAAATGCCACAGAAACTATATATTTTTGTATTCACAAAGACAAGACGCATCTGTTGATCACATTGCTTGGATTCTCAGAGGCATGTACAACTAATTAATATTCAAAATGACAGCCAATTAGCATAAATGAAACACATGTTGATGTTTTTTAAAAATTAACTGCCGTTTTCAGCATCGAGCTGCATCCTTAAAAGTTACATATATAAAAAGAAAATGGTTAAAGAACATAATAAATCTGGTTGCAGATACGAAAAACGGCAAAATCACTAAATGTAAACATTAGTCCAAGAAATTTATAACTTGAGCAAAATTTTCTGAAATGCAAATCCCAGATGTCCAAGTACCTAATTAAGGAATGCGTGTAACCAACATGCTACAGAAACTGTTAGCATGCATACTTTTTATCATATGCTAGAGACTTCCATGGATTTCCAAGGCTGTATATCGATTCAGAATACTGAACTAAACTAAGAAAATAAAAGCAGTGACAATTATTAAAATTGGTAAGTAGCCAGATTTTTATAGAAGAGTCAATGCTCAAAGAATCTGGAACATTGAATTTCTGATATATGTTTTCATGCCACTACTAACTTAGTTTGCATATTTTTGAAGGGAGGCAATATTCATGTGAAGCAGTTGGTGTCTGCATTGTGAATAAATCATGACATAAGCTGTACCCCATTTCTGCAATGGTTATAATTTGATAAAATAATGATTATTTGTGTTAATCAAATATTTATGTTCATGAATGAAACATTCAAAATATATATTGACATGAAATGTAACTGATCTTCCTTATTACAGTGGTGGACTTCTTTAATCGGATAAATCTGCTGTATGGTACAATATTTGAACATTGTACAGAACAGTCCTGCCCTACAATGTCTGGCGGTACAAAGTAAGTGTTTCAAACACATTTAGTAATAGAGTATTCTGAGTATTGTATTCATACCCTTTCCTATCTACTGAAAGGGATCTCTTTTATGTTAAGTTGTGAATCTGTGCCATAGAATGTATTTTTACCCATAAGTGATCAGCTCTCTAGCCACTAGTTGACCAGGAGCCTCCTGCCTTTAGCATGTGTTTCTTTTAAAAGTGTTTGTCAGATCCATTGTCTGAAAATTGGAGGGCTCATTAGCCATCTACGAACTCATAATCAGTGACATAACTAAAATTGAATTTTCAAAAGTGGATGTAACAAATAGTCATCACCTGTGATGGACGAACAAAAAAAATTTAAAAAATAAAAATTATAGATATATTCAGGTAGATCGAGTCATCTGTGATAGGATGTGTCCTGTATCAATGATAATGATATGGCAACTAATTATGAATCAGTTTATAGGCACAACATTCATACATCATGTCATTCATTTATTTTGTAGGTATGAATACCATTGGTGTGATGGTGTCAACTACAAGAAACCCACAGCTCTCCCAGCACCACAATATATTACTTTGCTTATGGAGTGGGTTGAGGCGCAAATCAATAATGAAAACTTATTTCCTGTTCAAGTTGGTGAGTCACTAATGCTCCTTGTTAGACTAATATAATGCCTGTTTGTTTTTATGGTGTCAGAAATATACAAAGAATAGCAACCCTGTTATCTGCTGTGCATGTTGTAAAAGGCGATTAAGGTGGGTTTTTTTTGGTGGATCTGGCTGTCCCATTCAGAGAGAGTAAAGTGACCCAGAAGCCATGCAATGCTGAAGTTAGATGTCACACTGCAAAAGACATCTTCGTCCTGGCAACTGGCTTGAAGATCTAGCAATACCAAAAGAATCTTGAACACAGAAGTGGATGTGTCAGACTTAAAGGTGTAGAATTGCAACTAAGCTGTAAACCATCGCACATTGCATCCAATTCTCAAGACTACAACCTGTTAATCTGCATGTTTAAAAAAGAACAGAAAAAAAATACTGTAGCTTGCTTTCGCAGTATGTATCAGAAAATGTCATGATAACAGCATTATTTAATATTCTTATGGATGCATTGTAATGTGTGACCTAACTAATGTGGTGCGGAATGATGGTTGTCTTAACAATAAGGGGCACTTCAGAGAGGAGATTGGCACTACCAATTAAAATACTATCCACTGAAATGCTAGCATTGTGAGCCCTTGCTGAGTTTGGACATGTAGTGAGACACTTTTCACTAAAATTATTGTGTAAGGAACAGTTACGGTGGAAGAAGAAGAGGTGGACACCGATCTGACATCAAAAAATGTATTTTTTGGGTTCTGTTTTCCCTCTGTTCTGGAGGCTTTTTGTGCGAAAGTAAACATTGTGGCACACTTGCAACCATTAAAGGTTGTGGTACTAATGTATTCCTATTTTACTTCAGAATAGATTCACAGTCTGTTTTTAAAGTTATTTAGTTTTTTATCACTGCAAAATTTAATTCAGATTTCTTGTTAGTTTAAGTTTTGTTTTTAATGATTTTTGTAGACATGTTGGAGAAGAGATACAGTTTGTATAATTTAATTATTTTATTTCACCAGGAAAACCATTTCCAAAGAACTACATGAGTGTAGCCAAGAAGATTTTAAAAAGATTGTTTCGTGTTTTTGTACATGTATACATCCATCACTTTGATAATCTTTTGGCTATTGGAGCAGTAAGTAATTGATCCCAACCCATACTATAAATATTCATTGAAGTTGCTCACAAATTATACTTGTTCATGTGAATTTGTAGTAGCCTGATATGCATGATGTGTAAAGAAACTACCTTTCATAGTGTGATGCACGGATGAATAATTTTATGAATGAATTACCATATTTCAGTAATATGATATTACATGCAAGACTGAAGGAATTACCAATTCGCAGTAATATGTTACTGCATGCTTGACTGAAGGAGTCATCAACTTACAGTAATATGTTGCTGCATGCTTGACTGAAGGAGTCATCAACTTACAGTAATATGTTACTGCATGCTTGATTGAAGGAGTCATCAACTTACAGTAATATGTTGCTGCATGCTTGACTGAAGGATTCATCAACTTACAGTAATATGTTGCTGCATGCTTGACTGAAGGAGTCATCAACTTACAGTAATATGTTGCTGCATGCTTGACTGAAGGATTCATCAACTTACAGTAATATGTTGCTGCATGCTTGACTGAAGGATTCATCAACTTACAGTAATATGTTGCTGCATGCTTGACTGAAGGATTCATCAACTTACAGTAATATGTTACTGCATGCTTGACTGAAGGAGTCATCAACTTACAGTAATATGTTGCTGCATGCTTGACTGAAGGAGTCATCAACTTACAGTAATATGTTACTGCATGCTTGACTGAAGGAGTCATCAACTTACAGTAATATGTTGCTGCATGCTTGACTGAATGATTCATCAACTTACAGTAATATGTTACTGCATGCTTGACTGAAGGATTCATCAACTTACAGTAATATGTTGCTGCATGCTTGACTGAAGGAGTCATCAACTAACAGTAATATGACACTGCAGATCTCAAAATTTGTTATCTTGTTTCTAATCAGATTTATATAATTATTCTGAGGCATCTACCTTCATTACATCTTAGACAATTATCACTGCTGGTTCTTGTGCAATGTGGCGAGCATGACTACATTATCAAAAGGTTTAGGTTTACATATGTTCATTATCGTCTTTGCACACCGAATGTGTCCTTAGGTGCTCAGATCTCTGCTTCAATAAATCTCTCAGGGTGTAGTGGCTGATTGTTTTTGTTCTGTGTTGGTTGAGTTCTTTTTGAAATTTTCTGAACACGAACTCATCTGCATATATTGTAAAGTGTACCCCAGTAAGAATGCCCTCCATAATATCATTCATGTAAATTAAGAATCGTGTAGGGGATAGTACACCTCCTTGTGGGAAACCTTGTTCTAGTATTCTTTTCCTACTATGTTTTCCCTGTACTTGCACTTTGGCTGTTCATTTTTCCATGTATTTGCATTTTCAGTTATATAAGTGTCCTCTGATTCCTAGTCTAAGAAGCTTGTTCTTGAGTCCTTTACAAACTTTGTCAAATACCTTCTCCATGTCAACCCACACTGCGTGTTTTTTTTTTCTTGGTATGCGTTTTCAATCTCTTGGGCTATTTAGGCAAATTGGTCTTCTGTTGATCTGTGATGTCGGAAGCCACTCTGTTCTGCTATTGGTTGATTTCCTCCCAGGTGCTTTCTGTTGAGTCTTCTGTTGACCATTTTCTCCATCAATTTGCCCATACAGCTGAGGATATTGACTGGTATATATCTACTTGGTTTGGGTTTCTTTTTCTTACTTTAGAATGGGTACCATGATAGCTTCTTTCCACGCAGTGGGCACCTGTCTTGTTCTCCAGCTGGTGTTTACTACCTTTAGAAGCTTTCTCTTTGATTTAGGCTCCAGTTTCATAAGCATCCCATTGGTAACCACATCTTTGCCTGGTGACTTCTTCAGTTTGAGGTTCTGAAGTGCTTCTTCTAGCGTAGTTTCTGTAAACTTTGACACCATTTGCTCTTCTATCCCCATGGGAAAATCCTTTAGTCCATGGATTTCATTCTTTACTTCTTTTTTATTTCTTTTGGTATGTTTATCTGGCTCACAGTTGCATAATTTTTAATGAGAATGTTTGCTGCTGTTTTTCCTGTGTGCATTTAAAAAAAATCATATTCAAGATTTATTGGTGGTTGTCTACTGTTTTCATCACTCAATGCCGTGGCAATTTTCCAACCTTGTGAATATGACAGCAGAACATATCTTACAAGAATGTCCCCAGTATACAGATCTTAGAAACAAGACACAGCCCACCTCAATCAACATCGAAGAGAAACTGTATGGCACATCGGAAACTCTAAAACAGACAGCAGCCTATATCATATAATCCGGGGCCCCAACCTGATTGAGTGATGATCACTGAAGAAGATAACTTCACCTGCTTTGGCTTTCTGGATCATATTCATTGAGTACTCATTATACATGCAATTTCAGCAAGTTAGGGCCTTTATTATGACAAATACCTCCAACGTTAGACTGCTTGTTGGTGTGAAGGCTCAGAAAGTTGAGAAGACATCTCATAGCCACACAGAGTATGTCCCTTGTACAACCCATGATGGTGCGCATTGTTTCATTTTGAATTTTCGCCGGTCTTTCAATCTGCATTTAACTGGTGGTTAATATTAAAAGGTACTTCAATGGAACATTCTGACATCATAAACTCACTGAGCAACCTTGACCTCATCTATTCAGAAGATTTTCATAAGTGTACACCATAGTCACTCTCAAGATTGCCGGAGATTAGTGTACAGATTGGAATGGTGCAAAAAAGAGAAACATAATAGATAAATGAAGAGAGTGATAAATCAACAACGAACCGGAACTGTCAGTTGCAACACTGAGGAATTTACTGAAATATGGATCGACAAAGATGATCATAATCTAGTCTACAACCAAATTGTGTGCAGGGCTTTATTTTTATTATTTACCCGGTAAAATGTAAGTTTACCAATGTTATTGTTTGCAAAAGATCAACTCTTGTGACAAGAGTAAGCTAAATGATGTATCATTCACAATGGTTCATCAAATACTCAATGGTTTTTATATTTGCAGGAAGCTCATGTGAACACATGCTACAAACATTTTTATTATTTTGTTACGGAGTACAACCTAATAGACAAGAAAGAGCTGGAACCATTGGTGTGTATTGCAATATATTGTTTTTAGAAAAAGTAATTATTATGGCAGCAGAATAATGAATCACAATATTTTATGGGGTGCAAAGAGTACCACACTGCTTTCGGCAGACCCAGGGTTAGCAGATAATCAAAATCCCAAAAGTACCTCCTCATGGTGCACCCTGGAAACAAATACAGCTGATTCTGGCTAAACCTTTTGAGTATCGTGTACGTGAATGTGGAGACAGCAGATGGAAAGAGAGTTGGCTGCAAAAGAGACAGTCAATATCTCAGACACAGCTGTGCCAACACATGCAGTGGCGCCGTCAGCATACAGTGACGCTAGGCAGTCCGAGCATTGAAGGGGCGGCCAATGCAATTGACACGAAAGGCAGAGGCATTGTGAGAGACGAAAAATAGCATACTGGCTACAGTGAAAGGGCAGCACAGTGCCATGTGCAAATAGGAAGGAAAATGTTCCAAGGAAATCGGTATTACAAGTTCTGTTACCTCGAGACAAACTTCTAGTTACCAGTGCTCCTTATGTGCCCGGCAAAGAAAGCAACACTGTCCCAACTCTACTGTCGAGCCTTCCTATACCGGAAACATGTTCGTGGAGAGAAAGGGCTCAGGCACAAATGGGACATCAAAGGCAGCCCTGGCCTAACTCTGCTGTTGAGCTTTCCTATACTGAAAACATGCTTGTGGAGAGAAAAGGTTCAGTACCCAATGGGCTCAGGCACAAGGTAATTTGAGTTGGAGAATACGCTTTGCTCCCAAACATGAGGTGAGACTCAGACTTTGACAAGGGGTGAACGACTTTGACAAGCAGTGAACGACATCTCGGCTAAGAAGGCGAAAGGGCCTGGGTCCAACTCTTCTGTTGAGTTCTTCCAAAACCAGAATCAGGCTTGTGGATGAAAAAGGTTCAGTACCCGATGGGCTTAGTCACAAAACGTGTAATTACATGAGGCAAGTTCATGGACTGTGCTATTTTGAATGCAAAGGAGTTAGACCTGTTGAAAGATGTAGGGTATATTTCTTCTTCCATGTCCATGGCTAGAATGCAAAGCCTGGGAGTGAAGCTTTGTGTTGCAAGAAATGAGCTGCATATAGGAATCAAAAGAAGAGTTATCAACCAACATGGAACAGTCGATTACCACATGCCGAAGAGCATTCTGACCATGAGATCGGAGAACCTATGGACATTTTCTGAGTGGAATGATGATGATCTGATGACTAACACTACATATTACCAGTGGACAGATAACAGGATAACAGCAGGATAAAAGTAGAACTTTGTTGAATGCTGATAAATGACATTTTGGTGCTCAAAGCAGGTAAGAAATTGGAAGGTTTGCACTGTTTTGAAAGAAAAGTTCACAGTAGCCACTAGCATCAAAGAATGTCTAATATAGAGATTCGCTTCTACACAGACATAAAAGAGTGCTTCTTAATATAGAGATTAGCTTCTACACGGACATCAAAGAATACATACAGAGATTAGCTTTTACATGACATCAAAGACTACCTACAGAGATTAGCTTTTACATGACAAAGAATACCTACAGAGATTAGCTTTTACATGTCATCAAAGACTACCTACAGAGATTAGCTTTTACATGACATCAAAGACTACCTACAGAGATTAGCTTTTACATGACATCAAAGACTACCTACAGAGATTAGCTTTTATGCAGGCATTAACATTTTTTAAATAAATGGAGGAGATTGACATATATTGATTTGCAGAAGGCAAAACATGTACATTGGTCTTTAAAGTGAAGTTCTGTAAGAAGCTTGGTAGGGGAAGACCTAGAAGAGACAATGAATTGTAATGTTTCTGAAGTTAGTCAAGATCCACTCTTCACCTTTTGATAAGGTAAAACATTTTTGCATATTTTAAAAATCTTTTTTACCCAGTACTTAAAATCATCTTTTCTTTTTAGTTTTCTTGTTGATGTGCAATGTATGCATTTCAAGTTGAATAATTTGTTCAAATACTTTTGCTATTCAATGATTATTCCTTCTCATAATTTTCACATGGCAATTGTATTGTTTATTTTCATTTTCAGAAAGCAATGACTGAGCGAATTTGCCACTGAGATTGAAACAGTAATTGTCAGCTCTGAAGTCACAGAATTAGCCACTGAGATTGAAACAGTAATTGTCAGCTCTGAAGTCACAGAATTTGCCACTGAGATTGAAACAGTAATTGTCAGCTCTGAAGTCACAGAATTAGCCACTGAGATTGAAACAGTAATTGTCAGCTCTGAAGTCACAGAATTTGCCACTGAGATTGAAACAGTAATTGTCAGCTCTGAAGTCACAGAATTTGCCACTGAGATTGAAACAGTAATTGTCAGCTCTGAAGTCACAGAATTTGCCACTGAGATTGAAACAGTAATTGTCAGCTCTGAAGTCACAGAATTTGCCACTGAGATTGAAACAGTAATTGTCAGCTCTGAAGTCACAGAATTTGCCACTGAGATTGAAACAGTAATTGTCAGCTCTGAAGTCACAGAATTTGCATGACTATTGTTAGAAGAAAAGCCTTCCAATTTATGATTAATATTTGGTAACTAAAAGAAAGCATGTCTGTAATTTTAGCTCAAGGTTGAAACAGCTACTTAACATTTCATCGTCACTATTTTAACCAGCCAATCAAATGAGCCAGATTTTGTGAAAACATTTTAAATTCCACTTATATGAGGGTCTGTGAATGTCAGAAATTGATTGGAGATGTAGCAGTAAAATATGACAAATGTTTGGTATCATTTCTTGGTTTAAAAAATATTGCCAATGTCAAGCACATTGCAGCTTCTGGTTGTACTTGAAGACCATTTTAAGTTTGCAGATTTGAATTCTGTGCATGATGCCTTCTGATAATGTGCAGTTTGGAGGGAACATAGCAGGTAACATAAGCATAAATATATGCATATCTTCTGCA
Source organism: Meghimatium bilineatum (assembly GCA_034231615.1). Classification (NCBI taxonomy): domain Eukaryota; kingdom Metazoa; phylum Mollusca; class Gastropoda; order Stylommatophora; family Philomycidae; genus Meghimatium; species Meghimatium bilineatum. The sequence continues at coordinate 34,987,393 of CM067318.1, forward strand.
TTCATGTCCATGGTTATTCTATATCTGTAACTCTGTTGCTGGAATGAAGTCTCTAGTCATCTCCAGATTGATGCACCTTATTGTAACGCAGATCTCTGGGCTGATTGGCAGTTGTGCTTCCCTATGCCTTTAGCGTAACCACATAGATAAGGAACTCCTCATGATTCTGGGTGAGTTGACCTGCATGCCAAGGACATGTTTAAACATTCTGAGATGTCTCTTGTCCATTGTTGTCTTAGGCTACCCTTACTCCTTTTACCCATTCAACAGGGAAAGGGTTAAGTAAGAACTACAGTAACTTGTAATGATGCTCTCAACATGGAAAGAAATGATTACTGCTTTATGTGCCATCTTTGGCCCAAAAGGAACTACCGTAATTAAAACTAGTGAGGACTTGCTGCTAGTCATATCTTCTAAGTAAATGTTTTACAATATTCTTCCTTCTGTTTCTTTTTCTAGTTGAGTTTATTTATATCGTTTGCTACCAGCCATATTGATTGATATGTATATTGTTTGATTCATTTTTTTCTATTTATACATTTTGTATGCATGTGTGGTCAACATAACAGAGTAGTGGGAGGGCTGTTAGAGTGGCTTCAAGGGCACCTGTGCTTTGCTGTTTGTGGATAGAGGAGGCATTCATTCCCTCTGTGAGTAATGCTTTGATGAGGATAGATAAGTCTTTTGATCTGAGATTTTGTAGGTTGGTAATTGTGCATAGAGAGAACAGGTGGGATAGATTTAGATTACTATGAGAACATCGTACAACCAAGTTACTATAACTATCTGTGTGTATACACTTAATAATCTGCTGAAGAAGACTGAACACCTATAGTTTGCCTGACGTGTCACTTTTGGCTAATCACTAATGACTTTATCCAATACTATCTTTTGTTAGTAGTAAGCAGGTTAACCTGTGTTCTACCAATACTGGTTCTCAAAATATACACTGTGGCCTTTTACAAAACTTTGTAACAATAAATGAGTGTTGATGATAACAGATTTACTAAACCAAAAAGGACAAATTTCTCATCATTACTGTAAACTAGCAGTGCAATTTACTTTAGTTGAAATTACAAATATAAATAGAATATACTGAATGTATATGTACTGACAAAGACTTATGTGTCTGGCCATTTACACAAACAAAACAGCAACACAACGCATTTCCATTCTCTAAACTACATCCCGTTAGAGATCTAGTAGAACCATTGTCCTGCTACAAGAGAGATCCAGTGGGAGTTTGAGAATGAATGCTGAGGAAGAAGAATGTATCCGTCATATATTTTCATTATTTGTTATTTCCCTACATATTCTGGAATAAGTCTACTAGAGTGAATGCTGAAGTAGTAGAATAAGTGTGTAAATGGAACTGTATTTTCTAACAAACAGTAGAGTTGTCATAAATATGTATCTAAATATTTCTACATTATTGTTTGAACCTTCAAGAATGATATTTCTCATCTGATTGAACAGATACCAGTTGTCTTCCAGTCTTGGCAACAATTGTTTCATCTATGATTTTTTTAAAATATGAGTTTTTAGATTATATGTTCTGTCTCTCTGCAGACATTACTTTGATTAATTAAAAGATATTTTGTGTGTGTTTGCTATTTGGTGATTGAACATGACACTAACAGAAACAGGAAGACTGGCTCAAGGTCGACATAAATTTCAAAAGGCTGTGATGATTGCTACATCCTGTTCAGGATATGCCACCTGATGATGAAATGGTCATATCTCATGAGGGCATACCTTTGTATTGGTGAGTGGTTGGTTGGGATAGGATTAAGACATCCTGCTTCTGATACATCCATTTCAACAATGACATTTAATCTTACCTTGGTTATTTCAGGGCATATGACTATAAACAAATTTAGGGAGATTAAGAGTAATCTTGTCACAATGGCATCTGAAATAATGTGATCTAATTTTGTGTCATAAAACTGCCAGTGAGGAATTTTTCAATTAGAGAGTTGCGGGGAGGTTTTGAGTGTCTTGTGTGATAAAGGCCATATGTCAGTGCTGTCACCATGTCATGTTCAGGGTAAGTTTTAAAATGTGCACTCCGATAGAAAAAAATTCAATCCTTACCGGGGATCGAACATTGGATCTCACAGGTGTGAGACCAAAGCTCTAACCTCTTGGCCATGTGTAACACTATTAATGATATTGCTGTCTAAAATAAATTTGTATTCATTGATTTATAACATAGTATAGATGTGCTGATATAACATAAATATACTAAAAGCTTTTGTGTTTTGTTCTTGGTTAAAAAGTATTTCTAAATTGAATTTTACACTATCATTCAGTTTATCCTAGAATGTTTTCTATCACAATTTTACACTATCATTGAGTTTATTCTAGAAAAGTTTTCTACCACAATTTTACACTATCATTGAGTTTATTCTAGAAAAGTTTTCTATCACTTTTTTTGGTACCAGTATGCTTATTAGACATAGCTTCTTATTTAAAGGGACTCATAAAGTCCCTTATTTGTCATATACCTTTCACATAACATAAGACCATATATATATATTGACCGATGATGTTGACAGTCCCATAGACCATCAAAATATATGGATCATGATGTTAGTGGTCCAAAAGAACATCAAAATGTATGAAGTGATGATATTGACAATCCCATTGGCAATCAAAATATACAGACTGATGATGTTGACAGTTACAAAGAGTATCAAAATATAGGGATTGATGATGATCACATTTTTCTAGTGTAACACAGCAAAAGGAAAGAAATATTAACATATTGCTTTATATCAAGTACATCATCATGCAGCATGCCAATCAATGTAAGACATCATATCTGGATAGCTGATTATACATTTGTTTGTTTATATTTTTGTATGTCATGAGGTTGGGTGGTCTTCACATTTGTTAAAATCTTGTCCTTATCTATTAACACTTTTGCTGCCCGCATTTTTATTCCAAGTTTTTCCCACTGCCCATTTATAGATATGATTAGTTTTTCATTTCCCACTGCCCATTTATAGATATGATTAGTTTTTCCTTTCCCACTGCCCATTTATAGATATGATTAGTTTTTCCGGTGATAATTTTAAGAAATTATTTACAAAATCAACCAAGTTCGGGTTTTGAATTTTCAGATGTTTAGACAAGAATAAGCCTTCCAAAAATGTTTATCTCAAACTTTTATCGAAAAGGTTTAATTTCCAATTATTTTATGAATGATTTTGTCTAGCAATGGCAGTATCATTTTCCCATTTTTGATGTCGGTGTCCATCACTTGCTCCTGGACCAGCGTAACGTAACCACTAGGTATCAATCTATGATATTTATTACTTCAATCATGATCCAATTATATATCTGATTCTGACTCTGTTTTATTGCTATTCAAAGTTGGTTGCATATCCTATGTGGGATGTAGTGGGTTTCTGGGCAATATAAATGTTTAGTAGGTTGCCATTGCTTTCTGAAGGGTCTAGTGCACTTATTCCTTAATTGGGATTTGAACCTGATACCTTGGCCATACAAGACATGCTTTCTACCATTCCACCACAGAGCACTCTCTAAAATTTCCAAATTAGAGTCAGTTTGGACCTAGATATCAGCTACAACATCCATTTTGAAGAAAATGAATAAATATAATGTGGCACCATCCAAGGATTTATTATTATAGAAAACAGAAGGCAACAATTGGAATTTGAACCAGGACCGTTCACTTGGCACCTATTTGCCTTGCAATTTGAGTAAACATGTTAATAAATTGTTTTTGATGTGGTATGTTCAAATATGGAAAATGTGTTGGCTCATGTTGGGAGGCAAATAGGTGCCAGCTGAATGGTTCTGGATCACATCCCATTTGCTGCCTTATGACATTCATTTTGAAGTGTTCATTAAAAAAAATAATGAAATCACTGATTTTTGGATCAATCCAATAATGGAACAAGTCATATTGGAATGAGATTTGTAATAAATGGGACATCCCACACTGAATATTACTCAGCAAAATACCACATGGAACAAATCATTCACAAAGGATAAAAGTCTTCGGTGGCAATGAACAATTGTACTTACGTAAAAAAACAGGTTTTTATAAGTTTCACTCAGACACGACAGACTTATAACTAATGGGTAATGATGTGCACACAAGAAAACATACAAATTACAATACACAAAACATATTCAACGTTTCAACCAAAAGGTCTTTATCAAGAATAAAAAGATGACATAAATGACGGAACAAAATTTATAAAGACACGACCACACCAACCCAGTACTAGACAAAAGAGTGGTCGGAATTGAGTCCACAAGGCTTGAGGGTACCCAATTCAAAGATAAGACGATCACTAGAGTGTACCTAGATCTTATATTTATTATGGCAATGAAGGGGATTTTGTGCTTCTACAACTTTTGTCATCTGTGGCAGTGAAAGTGTTAATGATGTTTGTTTTTACGATGTGTTCCAAATCCCATGTTGCTCTAAAAGTGATGTCTCTTTCTGATGTTGGTAATGTCACTCATATGACTTTTGCCCTATTTTTGTATTTTGACTTGCATCTAGGCTTTTTGATACATTTGAAATAAATGTATTTTATATACAACATGCTTAGTCTTGTTGCTTATTTTTGATGTGATTGAGACATGGCAACTGTGTTTGATTTCCGACATCTCTTGGGGGATATTATCGAATCTTTCTTTAACCTGAAGTCAGAGAAAAGGGAGGGAAACTCTACCATTGCATATTAAATGAACAATTTTAGATATGATATTAATACTGAATGTTTTCATAAGTGAAGGGCATGACTATATGTAAATCATTAAAAATTTTGAGTATGTTACAGGGATCACCCACAAATATAACATTTATAATGTGCACATCATGGAAAATTTCCTAAAATTATTTATAATGTGCCCATAACAGTATTTCTAAAACTATTAAAAGAAGATGCTTAACAGCTTGGCATTATGGTAGGGGGAGAACACCGGAATTGGAAATTATTGACAGCACATGATGATGTGGACAGACTTGATAACCAACAGCAAACTGTGTGGACTTATTAGTAGAATGTACAAATCACAGTTGGTTTCCAAAAATAAAGATTTATCACTTGTCAATATGTACACATATGTGTTGATGATAGCATGTCAATATGTACGTGTGTTGTTGGTGACATGTCAATATGTACATGTGTGTCGTTGGTGACATGTCAATATGTGCACATATTTGGTGTTGGTAGCATGTAAATATGTACACATATTATTGGTGACATCTCAATATGTACACGTCACTAGTGGCATGTCAATATGTACACATGTCGCTGGTAACATCAATATGTGCATGTGTCGCTGGTAACATCAATATGTGCACATGTGTCGCTGGTAACATCAATATGTGCACGTGTCGCTGGTAACATCAATATGTACACATGTGTTGTTGGTAACATCAATATGTACACATGTGTTGTTGGTAACATCAATATGTACACATATGTTGCTGGTAACATCATTATGTACACATGTGTTGGTAACATCAATATGTACACGTGTTGTTGGTAACATCAATATGTACACATATGTTGCTGGTAACATCAATATGTACACATATGTTGCTGGTAACATCAATATGTACACATGTGTTGTTGGTAACATCAATATGTACACATGTGTCGCTGGTAACATCAATATGTACACATATGTTGCTGGTAACATCAATATGTACACATATGTTGCTGGTAACATCAATATGTACACATGTGTCGCTGGTAACATCAATATGTACACATATGTTGCTGGTAACATCAATATGTACACATGTGTGGTTGGTAACATATCAATATGTACACATGTGTTGTTGGTAACATATCAATATGTGTACATGTGTTGTTGGTAACATATCAATATGTACACATGTGTTGTTGGTAGCATATCTTATTCAGGATATAGTGATCAACACAGTGTTAAAAAGTAATGCTAATATGAGCTATGAACCAGCGTCATAGTACTTGGTTTTCTATAACAAGTGCTCAGCTGTTCAGGCAGTGGTTAACCAGAAACCACCTGACTAGAATCACAAACTACACTTGCCCAGTAGCCTTGATGCCATTCCTCAACCTTCCCAGAGCATAACCCCTGGTACGTCACTTCCTGCTGAGCTGGGTGAACCGTGGGAGTAATTTTTATTTCACACCATGAACGAGTAGATAGAAATTCTTGCTTGCTGGTCAGAGGGCGAATGACAACATTTTGTGGCTGTAGTGTAGTGATATTCTAGCTAATATAAATATGTTTAGTAGTTTGCCAAAGGTCTGGATGATGAAGACCTGTGTTGGGGAATGAACCTAAACCTTGGCTGTCCAAGACAAGTTCTGTACCAGAGAAACCAACATACTACTCAATTTTGAGTAGTAATGGCACTTCATTCTGGTAAAAAATGATGTAGAAAATAAAAGTGTTTTATGTGCTATTCGATAAGTGGATTTCCTCCCGAAACAGTGACAAACTACAGGAATGATGTGCCTAGAATTATGTGTCAAGATGATACAGACTGCATTCTGGTCACAGTTCACAAAAATACCATCAATATAACAACATGGAATGTGAGAACCCTGACAGATTTAGTCAGAAATTAGTCAAATTAGAAAACATCGAACAGGAAGTGAGGAGAATGGGTATCAACATCCTTGATTATGTGAAATGAGTTGTTTGGGTGTAGGTAGTATAATATCAAAATACTTCAAGATATTATGCTCAGGAGGAGACCAATATAGAAATGTAGGAGTCATTTTAGACAAGAAGAGAGTAATATCTGTAAAGGGCTTCTGGAGTATATCAGACATAGTTCTACTAGTTGAATTAGAGGGGCAGGCTATTAAGATAAATATTATTCATGTATACACACCAACATCAGAAAGTTCAGATGAAGACATACAGCAATTCTGGAGGACTCTGTGTGCCGAGGCATCCAATGTGGTACCCCGACGACCCTGCAGGGTTATGGGTTTATGGATGGATGGATACAGCAATTCTATAAAGATTTAAACACTGCTATGAGACAGTTCAATCATCACGAGGAAAGAAATGTTGTTCAGGAGCCATTGCTTTCAATAGTGAAACAACAAAAACTAGCATGGTTCGGACATGTATGCAGGCACAATTCCTTGTCAAAAACAATACTGCAGGGAACTGTTGAGGGTGGAAGAAGCAGAGGAGGACAAATAAAGACATGGACAGACAACATCAAGGAATGGACAGGGCAAGATATTTCCACACTCATCCGCATCGCTGAGGATAGAATTCGCTGGAGGACTCTGTGTGCTGAGGCATCCAATGTGGTACCCCTACTACCCTGAAGGGTTATGGGTTTATGGATGGATGGATACAGCAATTCTATAATGATTTAAACACTGCTATGAGACAGTCCAATCATCACAAGGTATACATTGTGATGGGAGATTTGAATGCAAAGGTCGGGCAAGAACAAGATATTGATGTCACTGGAAGATTTAGCTTAGACAGAAATGAAAGAGGTGAGATATTGGTGGATTGAGCCAGAAGTAATAACATAATAATAGGAAATACATGGTTCTATCAACATCCTTGATGATTATGGACATGGAGAAACCAAGAGTCACTACCAGATCAATTATATTATGGTCAATAAAAGATTCAAAAACTCATTGAGGTCTGTCAAAAAACGCCCAAGTGAAGACTGCAATAGCACCATGTTCCTGTTGTAGGAAAGTTAAGTATATGATTAAAAAGATTAAGAACTACCAACAGAGAAGCTGACTTCATACTTTTATTGTTATTATTGTTGCCTTGTTACATTTTATTAAATTATATTTATCTGATGCGCCCTTTACAGAACACTGTCCTCACTGCCACTCTAAGTCTCTTCTGTACAACCTCTACTATTGTCATGTTCAGATCTTCAATAACCTGTGTCAATTATAGTCTTGGTCTGCCTCTTGTTCACTCACCTTCCCAATTAATCTTTCTAAACCAGTGTCATTTTATGCCCAAAATATGTTAGGTTACTTTTTTGATAGTTTTAAGGAGCCAGCCTTCTATGCTCAGGTCTTTGTGGTGAACTCTTTGATTTTTGTCAGCATACTTACTATTGTGTATTGAGAAAAGACATTTTATCACTTCAAACACAGATTCTGTGAATTGATTAGTCGACTATTCCAATAACATGTCCACCATGTTTGGATATAATACATGTAGAAGATGATTTCTTAAATGATCTGTATGCGAGATACTTGTGACATTGTCATTGAAATTTAGTGTTCTATTGTCATAAACTTGCACACTTATTTTTCCTACTAACTACATACATTTTTTGGAGATACCTCTGAGGGAGAATTGTAACATGACACCTGATGCATTAAACATCATGTCTTGTGTTCAAGAGTGCAAAATAGTGCAATATCACACACCATGCCAATTGTATGATAAACCAATCATGTGTAAAATGACATCTTATAATTGACTGTAAAACATCTCATAACTGAGAATGTTGACAAGTAGACTTGATTTCTATCACAAATAAACAAAAATTGAAACCAATGGCTGCATTTTAATGAAAAATTTAATTCATAGGGCCTATACCATTTTAAATTCACACACAAAATTTATTTCAATCATATATGATATATATTTGCTGCGATAGATTTTAAAGTTGGGGAAAAGCTAGTTAAGGCTATTAGTCAGTGTCAGAATCCAATGATGAACCTCAGTGTAACTGACACACCTACATATGAAGGAGAGAAAAGAAGGGTGATGGCACATTATGTTGATGATCTTATAAAGATTCCATCTCCACCAGTCCTTACTCCTGTTTCTATAGATCTTCCTGTGTGGACATGTCCATTTCTAGTGGTTGTATTTTCCTTTTACAGTACCCAAGCAGGGCTTACATACACATTTGTGAGGCACACATACATTATACACTATACAACAAAATAGAAAGTAGTGTCATGACACATAATATACTATCAAAATGTAGAAAGCAATACATTAAACTGATAAAACTCAACATATCAAACATATTGATCAGCACAAAGACATGATATGCAAACAGGTTAAACAACAGTCACAAGCGTTCATTGAAAATATCTGAAACAGCAGATGAGATTTGAATCAGTTTGGAAAAAACTGATTGGCCTCGCAACTTGAGTCAGCAAGCTTTGATTGAGGACACCATTGTGATTTGACATGTAGATCTTGCACATCTTAATATCAACATACATTTTTATTGCAGGATTACCAGAATAATCTGTACACTCTTATTTAGATGTTATAAATAAAATGCAGCCAATTTTAATATTTTCTTTGTCTTCTTCTGTGTTCATTCTCAAGCTCCTACAGATTAGCTGGATGTAGTTCTGGGAATGGAAAGTGGTGTGTTTACAGCTTGGCTGTGATACTGCACCTTTTGGCTTACCACATCCGACTTCTCCATGGCTTCTGTGTCACTTTGACCCTGTATGGGATAGGACATCCAACTCTACCCCTGCATCTAAGTCAACTCACATGACATGCATTGCAGGAAAAATGTTGCTATTCTTTGTTTCTGCATTTGGGCACTAGCAACACATAGGTTTACTTTAGTATTGGTTAGAAAATGATGTCATTGCATTTTGGACAAGCCAGTGATGCTCAGCCTCTATGAGGAGTCAAGAGTATGTGCATGCTAATGGTTCTCGTTGCTCTTTGGCCAAAGCACTTCTGATTCTGCCTTGCAGGTGACCAGTCCTAATCATGCCATATCAAAGACAGAATTCTCTCAATTGCAGCCTGAATTTATCTATTGCAACATTCATACCTGCATTCACTAAGTAGCTTCATTATATCCCCATTTCCATCATCAATTCACATAATTTGGATGTAAGTCTGCTTTCTCTGTACCGTGAACTCCAGCATGTCTAGGATATTAGATCCTTGTGATACCCAGGAGTTTGGATGCAGCTTTACATGTTCATGCCATCCATCCGTAACCTACATTGGATGCATCAACACAAGGAATTCTCTAGCGATTTCAATATTCAAAGATGCGGATGAGTGTGGACAATATTAACCAGTCAAGATTTGTATGCCGTCTGCCAATTATTTTCTTTAGCCTACTGCTTATTCCATCATCATCATCAACTGTTCATTCCAAGATCATGTAGACATAGGGTAGTCGGGGGGGGGGGGGGGGGGGAAAGATGGCAGAGGGGAAGACAGTGCAGCTATTTATTTTTCGAACCTATGAGTTTTTCCGGTAGCACACGTGACTAGGTCATGTAGCAGCATTCCATTCTGTCACATAACTAAGTGTGATAGGTCAATTTTCAACAATGCAGAAAAATATTTTGACACTTCTATTATCATTAATATCGTGATTTTTTAACACTTTGCTGACCAATTTCGACGCTAGTCAAATGCGCTATGATAGATCAGAATAATGGGAATACCCATTGCAATAATGTGCTAAAAATAGTGTTTCCGGGAATTTATGTTCTTGCAAAATGGCATCACTTTGGGAATAATGATATAGATCTAGTAGGTGAGATTTATCAAGAAATATTGGAGATTTCGAAGGAAATATTGTATGATATATAGAAATTAATGTAAATCTAAGCCTAGCATTATGATAAGTAGTATTTTGCACTTTAAATAACTCTGGAGCTTTCAAATTCATTTAGAAAGTGCAAACAGTTGTTACGACACAGAAAGTTTCAAGGCTATTTCGCACTAGATCGATTTTATACAAATTTTTAAAGACGCCGATGTCAATGTATAAAACTTTGCTTGCACCCTCGGTAATGGGGCAGACAAGTACGCTCTGGATTGCTGGTGAACAAAGTTTTAAATGTTTAAAATGAAATATATGTTGTGTTGTTAAGTTCTTAAGCACATTATCTTGTCTGGCTACTTTGTTTTTTTCATCTGAATTTATGATAGTTGCTAAATATGTGATTTGGGGTAAAATTGTGCACGATTCTTGGGGCAAGAATAAATTTATAAAGAAAATGCAGATATCATGAAGAAGTTGCTGGTGCTGATCTTAAGCTGGCTGAGACTGATATTTTATTTCAAATTATAGCACCATAAATTTAAAAAGTAGAATGTTTTATTATTAGTTTGCCTTGTGTATTTGGCAACCACTTTAAAACTGAAAACAGATTTTTTAATATATTAGATAAGGGGGAAAACAATTTATGTTTTTTGTTTTGTTTGTTTGTGTTCACTTTCAGTTAATCATCACAAATTTGTGTGATTTTCACCAGGAAGTATGAAGTATGTTAATTTGTGCCATGTAGGCCTAAAATGTTATGTAATTATGATTCATTGGATGTTATCAATGGTTATTATTTAGAAAGGACAATGTCTCATCAGAGAAAATTGAGCTTATGCTTTAACCTGTAGCAATCGGATGTCAACATTTTTTGACATGTTTAATTTTTCCATAGACACCCGAAGTCAACATATGTCACATTGAGATAGCCATTTGTAGTCATGGAGAACAATCTTCCATGCTAATTTCCAATCATGCTTTTATAATAACTATTTGCTGGTGATTGTCCCTGAATTTTATGTGGGGGATATAAATACCCAGTTGTAATTTAATCAGCCTTTTCACGTGTGAATAGACCTAACTTCAGTGACACCATTGTTTGGGAACTCTTCATGGATGATGATTCAGACAAAGATGATTTTTAAAGCTTCAGTGCTGCAGGTACTGTAGATAAACATATGGGGGTTGAGGGAGATGTTGATAATATTTAACAATGATGTAAATGCTGTCATTTATGACGAAATTGAGAGCTGGGTTTTCTACAGATGACCGTAAAACTGTACGTCCTTTGTGTGCGATTGTCCATGTTGATTGTCCACAATGTAACACTGACACACACAAACAAACAACACCTACAAACCATATCCAGCATCCACTTATCTCTATTGTCTCCAATTTTGAAATCAATAACTCAATAAATAAAAACGTTATGTAAAAAAAGCAAACACATCCAGATAAACCAGAAATTTAAAAAAGCCGGATGCCAGAGAAAGTAAGAATTATTTTTCTCTGGGTTGCTAAAGGTTAAATGTCTAGCGTACTATTTTACTGAGTTACTCTGATTCAAATTGCATTCATATACTTCAGACAATATTCCTTCTAATGTGTGTGGGTTAGCGGCTGCGCACATAATTATGAGGTGTCACTCATGAAATGTAACACCACGTACATATAAAGAATGAGCAAATGATCCATTTTAAGTCGTAAAATCCCCTTACCCGTACTGTGGTATCTATAGCTCTGTTCATATGGAAATATTCACTGCGCAACCCCCACCCTCCTGATTTTTCATGAAGAGCTCATCAAATCTCATGAAAAAGTAGAAATTGCACATCAAAATTGGCAAATAACCCTTTTTTAGGTAAACACCTCCCTCGACCCTTCCAAGCTGAAAGAGTATCTACAGCCCTGCTCCAAGAACTTTATAAGAAAACTACAATTTGTATTTGTGTGCATGGCAGACTCTTACATTTATGTTTTATATTTTAAAAATCACTTTGAAACTTCATGGTACTTTTATCATGGAGCAGTTCACAGACAATAAATCCACTTGCTTCAGTGTTGCCAATAAGTGGATTACCAACACAATAAGATCACTTGGAATGTTTCACACAATTGTTGTTCAATGTCTCCTTAAGTAGAACTTATTTTTCTCCAATCTCACATTTTCATGAATGTTTAAATTAGTTTTTACACAATTCACACTGCATAACCTCTTGGAACAGAATATTTTCATAATGTTCTTTAAATTTCCTTTAAATTGACATAGAATATGCTGTACTTGCATCATATTTTAACTAATCTATGTGACAATATTTCTGCAGCTAAATTCAATTCTGCTGAGACTAAAATAATTCTCTACAGAATCTGTCAAATGATATGTCATGCATTAAGCAAACATTTACGAAACAATGTTTGTGAAAAAAGAAAATATCACTCTGTTCAATATTTATTCCTGTCAAATTCAAGTTTGAAAGAATCTTCTAACCTTAGGGGTAAGAAGTTTAAAAAATGATGGAGGGAACATAGTATGAGACACATTGGCATACTTCAAATAGTTGTATGGTGTGGCTATAACCTCCAGTAAGGCTGTGAGAAGCTGACGATCCTAGGTTAGAAATATAAATCAAAAACAATATATAAATATTTTGCAGTAAATTAAACAAATGTCAAGAAAGACTCACAAATTTGTTAAAAATCTACACAACATAAGTAGCCAAAGCAACTTTCTGAACTATTGAAAAACAAAACTAGCCTACATTTACTTCTGAAATGCTACGTAACATAGGTAGCCAAAATGCAATTCCTAACTGCTACACAACATAGTTACCCAAAATTCAACTCCCTGAACTGCTACAGAGCATAAGTAGCCAAAATGCAACTCTTTGAACTATTGCAAAATATAACTAGCCAAGGTGCAACTTTCTTAATTGCTACACAACATAGCTAGCCTAAATGTACCTCTGAACTGCTACACAGCATAGGTAAACAAAATGCAACTCTCTGAACTGTGACACAACATATCCACTATATCATCAATCCATCCATAAACCCATAACCCTTCAGGGTCGTAGGGGTACCCCATTGGATGCCTCAGCACACAGAGTCCTCCAGCGAATTCTATCCTCAGCGATGCAGATAAGTGTGGAAATATCTTGCCCTGTCCATTCCTTGATGTTGTCTGTCTATGTCTTTATTTGTCCTCCTCTGCTTCTTCCACCCTCAACAGTTCCCTGCAGTATTGTTTTTGACAAGGAATAGTGCCTGCATACATGTCCGCTTTATATACATTATCCACTACACCATGTACTACTGGGGGTATTCTAGATGGATACATGACCCCCAATTACAATTATTTTTCTACGCCCCCCCCTCTCACATCTGTAGTCCATCAGACTGAGGGGATGAGATAATCCACATTGAGAATCACTGCTTTAAGTGATCAAAGAATTGTACTACTGTGCTGTGTCTTACACAATGTAAATGCTGAATGAGGATTATGCATGAAATTTGCTACACACGTTGCACATTATAAGATCTGACTGGGGTGCAAAGGGAACGCATTGCTCTAGGTGGACCCAGGGTTAGCAGATAACCAAGATCCCAAATGTACCTCCTCGCGATGCACCCTGGTAACAGAAAACAGCAGCTCGAGCTGATTCTGGCCCAAATCATTTGGGGATCGTGTCCGGGAATGTGGAGGTAGCAGATGGAAAGAGATTTGACTGCAATAGAGACAGGCAATATCTCAGACACTATTTGCATCACCACATACAGCGATACTGTCGATATATAGTGACGCCAGTTAGTCCAGTAAATACACTGGAGGGGCTGCCAATGTAAAAGGCACGTAAAGGTGGATGCATGGCGAGAAATAAATAATGTCATAATGAGTACAATGACACAATGAACGGGCAGAACAGCGCCAGAGGGCAGCGCGAACTGCAAATAGAAAGTGAAAGGTTCATAGGAAGGGGAAACTACAAACTCTGTTAGCTCGAGACGAGCTTCTAGTTACCTGTACTCCTCATAGACAGAGACCCAGACCCAATCACGAGCGTTTGGAAAAGCAAGAAGACCTAACCCAACTCTAATGTAGAGCCTTCCTAAACCGGAAATATGCTCGCGAAGTTAAAGGGTGTCGTACCCGATGGGCTTAGGCAAAAAAAGGACAACGATGGCAGTCCTGGCCCAACTCTACTGTCAAGATTTCCTTTACCGGAAATAACTTGCAGAGAGAAAGGGTTCAGTACCTGATGGGCTCAGGCACAAAAGGGACAACGGTTTAGCCCTGGCCCAACTCTACTGTCAAGCTTCCTATACCAGAAACACACTTGCAGAGAGAAAGGTTCAGTACCTGATGGGCTCAGGCGCTATTGGGACAAGGTTATTCAGCTCGAGAACGCCTTGCTCTCAAACGCGTGGTGTGAGACTCGAACGTGGAAGCCACGATGTCCGTGAACGACGCCTCGGGTAGGAGGGCGAACGGGCCAGGGTCCAACTCTTCTGGTGAGTTCTTCCTCAAACAGAACCAGGCTCGCGGATGAGAAACGGTTCAGTACCCGATGTGCATAGGCACAGTTTGTCCAAATGCACGAGATGAGTTCATAGATAGTGGAACACCTCGTACCAGATAGACGCGCTCGACAAGCGTTTTGGCGAAGATGCACTACACACCAGTGTGCCCAGCGACAGATAGACAGGCTGTCACGGACTAGGGACCAAACCCGATATAAAGGAATGACAAAAACGGATGTGCTAGACCTCGGACGTCCTGACCACAAGTGGCCAACCGGGGTGCAAATAATCACAGTTCTACTGTGGAATTTGCAGCACAACGTACTTCACGCTCCCTGGCGGAAATCATAAGAAATTTTCGTTGTGGTTATTTGAGAGCGAACACTGAAGAAGAATAATATCTGACTGACAATTACACATGACAATTGCTACCCCTCTGCACATTGTATGATCTGAATTAGGATTTCACATGAAATTTGCTATTAACTTTGCACATTTTAATATCTGATTGAGGAATGCGCATGAAATTTAATACAGAGAAACAGAAAATTGAAGAAAAACACAGTAAAGAAACTGTGAATACAACAGGAAAAATTCTGCCATACTATTCTGAAACAAGAAATAATTAGATACAGATACTGTGTGTGTTGCTGTGTTGCCAGAACTAAAAGGGGAGCACAGAATGGCAACACTGTTATCTGCCATGCAAGTCATATGATGCAACTAAAGAGGTTGGGTTGGGGGTGGAAGTTGACTGTCCCATCCAATAGATGGTAAAAGCGACCAAGAAGTCATGCTGAAGATTGATGTGTCCAGTGAAATGGTACAGATATCATAGCAAAGCTGTAAACCATGACACAACACATTCTGTTCTCCAGATTCCATCCTACTTCTTCTTCTGCATTCGTTCTCAAACTCCTGCAGATTAGCAGGATGTAGTCAGGAGAACAGAATGCGTTGTATCATGGTTTACAGCATTACTGCAATATCTGCGCCTTTCGGCCTGACACATCCGACTTCAGCATGGCTTTGGGTCACTGACCCTATATGGGATGGGACAGCCAACTCCATCCCATAACCTCCTGAGTCGCCTTTTACGACATGCGTGGAAGGTAAACAGTGTTGCTATTCTTTGCTCCCCTTTCGGGCCTCGGCAACACACGGGCGTTCGATCCTACTAATCTGCAGGTGTTTGAGAACAGAAGAATATATATAGATACAAGATTGCTAGATAAAACATGGTCAGAATTGGTGGGTCAGCTAAAGGTAGAAATGAAGGACAAAATTAGTTACAAGATGTGTTCCAAATGAAAGGGATAGAGTAGTTAGAAGGATGAACAAAGATAATAATATCAGTTATGAAATATGAGGTGTATCAGGGACTGATATTTAGAACTCACCTTGAATATCTGTTGATGTTGTTTTGAACTGTAAAGACGACCATCTCTCACAATGTCTTCTATCAGTGACTCATATTCCTCTGAGTAAGAAATTAATTCAGTATTTCAATGAGACAATGTAAGGATTGAACAATTTACTGGCTTTTTTATGTTTGTTAATACTAAATTAAGTGCACAGGTTACTGTAGATAACTATCAATATAAAATAATAAGAAATAACAATAAAACAAAGAACAAAGACAATTATCGACGTGTCGGTTTATTGAGACCTTTATCAAGAAATAAAAACCAATTAAGACAACACAACTTAATTGGTTTTTGTTCTTGATAAAGGTTCCAATAATACAGACATGTTGATAATTGTCTTTGTTTTACTGTTTTTTATTATTTTATATTGATTGCTAAACCAGTGTACTTAATTTAGTATTTACCTCTTATTTATCTGGTTACTACGGCACTTACCATTTTGTAGGACATCCTCCCATATTTTGGTTATTTACATTTATGTTTGTTATTTAGATTTACTCTTGCTTATAACAGCAAAGATGTCATCACGCACAAAGTAGACCAGCATATACACAGTCTTCCAGAGAGTCAAAATATGGACATTGCATAAAAGTTAAGTTATATTAAGTCTGTTGTCTGTCCCCAGGTGAATGATGGTTGATCTTATTCACTCTTGCTGTTAAGAGTAGGGGAGGGAGCTTAAGCTGTCGTTCCAAGGCCAGATGTGTCACAGTGGTTGCATTTAGTCCATGTGTGTTCAAGGTTATTGTGATGTTTTCTATCCACCGTTTTCTTGGTCTACCTTTGGCTTTATGCCTGGATATTCTTTTGTTATATGCTCTTATTGGTATTTCTTTTGGGTTCATTCTCATAAGGTGACCAAACTATTTGACTTACTGTCTTTCGATATGTTCAACACATGATATATTCCAACTCTTTTCCTAATTTCTTAATTTCGTATTTTATCTAGTTTAGTAACCATTGCAGCTTTTCTCAGACACTTCATTTCACATATAATGATTTTCCTCTGCCGCGAGCGTTAAAGACCATGTTTGACATTGGTAGCAGAGTGTTGGTATAAAAATTGTAGATATTACTGAGAATCTGTTTTTCATTTCCATCTTGATGTTTGTGTGAAGAAGTAATTGTGAAAGTTGGTAGGTCACTGTGTTTGCTTTCTGGCATCTTGTTTCTATTTCTCTGTCTAGTCTTCCATTTTCAGAATAAATGCTGCCTAAATATTTAAATTCTTTGGCTTGTTTCACTTTGGTGTTATCTATTGTTATATCCATTGGAGTTGCAGACTTGTTAATTTTCATAACTTCAGTTTTTTGTACATTAATTTTCATGTTGTACTTCTGACATGCTAATATCAATGCACTGATGTGATTTTGCAAATTTTCCTCATCTTTGTATATTAGACTTTGCTCATTAGCAAATAATAGTTCATTCATCTCATTATTAAGTTCTTCATCAGGTTTATATGCAATGATTTTATCTTTGTTGATGTGAGCTTCTTTTATTATAATGTCCATGTATATGTTGAAAAGTAGAGGTGTAAGCACACAGCCTTGTTTTACTCCAGATCGTGTTTCGAAAGGTTCAGTCATTCCATCTGTTGTTCTTACTGAACTTTAGCATTTTTGATATATGGCTTTTATATTGTCTAACAGCTGGCATCTGATGTTATAAATTTCTAAGGTTTCCCATAGAATGTTTCTATCTACTCTGTCGAATGCCTTTTCCTGGTCTACAAATACTGTGTTTAAATCTTGATTGTATTCAATTGCTTTTTCACTCAGTTGTTTCTGTGAATAGTGCGTCTGTACAGCTTGCCCCTCTTCTGAAGCTAAATTGAGAGGAACTCAGTTGTGGTTCTGCAATGTATTGCATTCTCTGTTCTATTATTTTTGCGTAGATTTTACCTGTATGCCTTAATAAAGAAATACCTCTATATGATTTACACTCTCTCTTACTACCTTTGTTTTTCCATAGTGGTACAATTACTGATTTTTGCCAATTGTCTTGGTACTTTTTATATTAATTATGGCATGAATTGTGGCATGTGTTCAATTGTCAGTGTTTGTAATAGAGTAGACCTAGGAAAACAAGGAGAAGAGAGATCATGAAGGACTTGACAGAGATGGTAATAAGTTTGGAATAGTAGAGAATGCGAAAAATATACAATTAATAGGTTTCTATCAGCATACATATACTTTGCCATCTTCTGAAAGAGATGGAACTCCATGGGGATGCTCAGAGTGTACTGCCATCAGTTCATAAAATCCCTAATTAAATTTTAATGAACACTTCAAAAATAGCATTGTACCTGATGATAACCATGGCAAAAATGTTTCTTATTTAGACTTACTGGATGGTAATAGTAATTAAATGGATTCTAAATCATACAGAATTAGACTATGATGCAAGTAATGATAGTCATAGGTAGACAAAAAATAGCTCTGCAGTTTCAGGAGAAAGTGAAATTGGGACTACTTTCAAAATGTGAGTGGAGTGTGGCACTGCCACTGCTAAATAACATCAAACAGAAAATAAATAGAAATAAATGTTTTTGAGAAGCGATTGAGAAAAATGTTTTTGTGAAGCGCTTGAGAAAAATGTTTTTGTGAAGCGCTTGAGAAAAATGTTTTTGTGAAGCGCTTGAGAAAAATGTTTTTGTGAATCGCTTGAGGTAAATGTTTTTGTGAAGCGCTTGAGAAAAATGTTTTTGTGAAGCGATTGAGAAAAATGTTTTTGTAAAGTTTATTCATGTTGTAACTTTATTTTTGATTATTTAATGATTTCTCACAATCAGCTCTTGTAAAATTCTTCATGCCTCAAAAAAATGATGTGATAGTGGGCAATAGTTGGCTGAAATAAGTGTTGCTATGAAAGTGATCTAAAATGAAGCATCTTATCCATCTAATTTTATTCATGTAAATGTTTCAGATAAATGACTGGATATTTAAAAAGCAACATTGATGATGATGATGTTCCTCCTTCGCAAGCGAAGATGAGCATGGCATGAAAAAAAACATTAAGTGCGATGAAAAAAAAATATATATATAATAATGAAGAGAAAATAATTAAGCAACATTGAGTAAACATCAAGAAGCATGAGATTCACCAACATTGGAAGATCTGAATCTGGAGCATATTTATTGACTTCTGTCCCAAAAATATGAACATATACTAGAAATACTAAACTAAAAGTCACTGCAAGAACAATACAGTGGAATACCATTATAATGAATTGGTAGGGTCTGGCAGAATATGTACTTTATAATAGAATTTCGCTATTTGTGGTTATGACAATTATTAACATTAGTTAACCTTTAGGCCCCTACGGTCGCAACATTGCGCCTTGCGTGTGCATCCCGTATTGCCTGTGGTCGCAATCACGCTACATACGATATCACTCAATTCCCGAGTACGGAACTTCACGAAGTAATGAACCTATGACGTATAAAGCCCGCCAAACGAAGCTAGGAATACGTAATTTCCGCCCAAAGCACACATTTGCCGGCTAAATTGTGATACAGAGCAGTTCTGTGCAATTTTTGAGTGTCCGTTCATTGAAATTTATTCTGCAAAGATGGATTCCGTTTTCAATGAATATTTCATGGATAGTGATTCCGATGAGGAGGAATTCTTAGGTTTTACGGATGCAGATATTGTTCCATTGCCTACTATGAGTGGGGATGGAAGTAATCCTACTAATTCTTTGTCTGACCTGTCGTCTGACGACATGTCTGAGGATGAAAATGATAGTGATCGCGGACCTTCGGGTTATAGTCACGAATGGCTTCGCAACTTCTTAGAAGTTGCGGGACCTGTAGGCCTAGCTGATAACATTAGTGAAGTAGACGTGTTCCGTCTGTTTATAACAGATGATACGATCAACACGTTGACAACTGAAACTAATCGTTATGCTAAGCAGATTAGTGACTCGAAGGGACGGGACGCCGGTCAAACATCTTATGTAAAGTTGTGGAAGGAAGTCACAGCTGATGACATGAGATCGTTTCTTGCTGTCGTGCTCTTGATGGGACTGACCAAACGATCTTCTTATAAATTGTATTGGTCAAATGATTGTCTCCTCGAGATGACCGGGTTCAAGAATGTCATGTGTAGGGATAGATTTTTAGCTATTCTGACATTCCTGCACCTTGTTGACAACACAACAGCTGTTCCGCGAGGTCAACCCGGTCACAGCAAGGCGTTCAAGATCAAATCATTTTTGACGCACTTATTCCGCGTTTTCAACAACATTTTGTTCCCTCCAAAGAACTTAGTGTGGATGAAAGCATGATAGCTTTCAAGGGTAGGACAAGCCTTATGCAGTATATGCCCAAGAAACCTTCAAAGTGGGGTATGAAGGCGTGGGCGTTGGCCGACTCGAAAACTGGTTATCTCTGGAATTGGAAGCTATACCTCGGGAAGGAGGACAATGTGGACCGTACTAGGGGGTTGGCTCACTGTGTTGTGACATCCTTGGTTGAACCCCTTTATGGTAAGGGTCATGTTGTCTATATGGACAACTTCTTTTCTTCTCCTGACCTTTTCAAGGAGCTTGCCAATAACCAGACAGGCGCATGTGGCACATTTCGTTTGGATCGCAAAGGGGTTCCTCCTATGATTAAGTCTGCAAGGCCCAAGGCTGATAGGCCACCTATTACTGCCAGAGATGACAATATTCTCTACATCTCGTGGTATGACAGGAGGCCTGTAAATTTGATGACATCTGCACACGATGCGCAGACCTTCACTAAGAGGGTCCGATCGAAGAAACATGCTGATCATGTTCGGGTCGTGGATAAACCCTGCGCTCTACAATCCTATACCTATCACATGGGAGGTGTAGATCGTGTAGACAAGCAACTAACATATTATTTGTTAGGACACAGGTGCTGCAAGTGGTGGAAGAAGATTTTCTTTTACCTATTTGAAACTTGTTTCACAAATTCATTAGTCCTGTGGAGGGCCAAACATGGTCCGGTCAAGCCGGACAAATTCCGCTTGCAGATTGTCCATGGGCTTCTGGCGAGTCGCCAGCCTAGGCCTTCTTCATCCTGTAAGGGAAGAAGAACAAGTAATCCTCCAGATAGACTTCTGGCTGGTGGACATCCTATGGCTATCAATCCAAAACGGTTGGCCACTGGTATGCCTTCAAGGCCCGATTGCGTGGTCTGTTCCAATCGGGAAAAGAAGCGCCATCAGACCCAGTATGTGTGTTCAGTGTGTCAGGTTGCTCTGTGTCCCTACCCATGCTTCACAAGATATCATACTGTGTTGAATTTCAAAGTTGATTGCACTCCTGAGCTGCATAATACCTAGGTAAGTCTTTTATGTTTGTGTGTTTTTGTGAAAAAACCATCTTGACCTTGACCTCACACCTGTCATACCACACACACACACACAATTTTTACACAGATTTAATCTTTATTCAATTGTTTATTAACATGTGCAAAAATTATTTAAATATCTTTTAAAATAAAAAAGTTATTGCGTTTTCAAAACACTCACCATAAATAACGCAAATTTTCCAAAAAGAAGTCAGGCCCTGGGGGAAGTTTTGTAATTTTAAGCCAGGGCTCTAAAGGTTAATGTCCATTGCGATCATTAAGGTGTTATTTCCCTTGTGTAATGACTTTACTTGACTGTCTATACTGCAGGTGGTCTCCAGCCAATTTTCAATGGTTTGGTTTGTCCCCCTGACTGGTTATTTATTACTGTCTCTCTCTCTTACATTACCCCTTCTTAGAATACAGGGTAGAAGATGTTGGAGTGTCTACAGCAAGTGAAATGGAGACATGTCACACTGGGTCTTGATTTAAAAGTCCAGAGTCCCAGATACATCAGTTCAAACACAGAAAGCTTTTGAAAATTTGTAAAGGTCAAAAGTTCCAATTTTGTACATTCTTACCTCAATCATTTTTAAAAATAGTTCTTTATAGAGGGATATTCGTGTAAATGCATGCACTACAATAAGTTTTTTCTATTAGACGAAATAAAATAATCAGGGTTATTAAAAAGTGTTGTTAAAGATGGAAATTTGTTAAAACCGGATTCGTTGTAACAGGATTCCACTGTATAAATTCAAGATCAATGCAAGGAAATTAAAATTGTGACAAATAGTTCAAATCAATAATCTAGGCTTCTAGTAAAAAAATATTGGAGAATGAAGAACACTTTACATTCACTTGACAGTGTAGTCGACTCCCCTTGATAAAACATCTTCTTCTTCAGCGTTCATTCTCAAACTCACTAGGTTCGAACCCTGTAACTTGGCCTGAGACATGCTCTGTACCATGCCACCACGGATCCAGACATGCACTATTACTATGTAATAATACAGACTTTCAATGGTATATGCATTTTATTAAAGGGAAGATGACAATTTCTCATATAGTTCAAGTGGGGATTGGAGCTAAAAAAGGCTGAGAACCATTAAGCTAGACAAAGGGGGTTTTCTGTGAGGGTTAAATCATAATTCCTAATATACCTGAGACAAAATCATGAAAGCACAGCTTGATAGAAATCAACCTAACTTGTAAGACATAAAACACTGAAAATACATAAAACTAATCTTACCATTATATGTAACAAATGGAATGGAAAACCCTCTGGCTGTGTTATTTCCATTAGATTTGAATTGTATCCAAAGTTTCTTGGACCGAGCAGTGAAAGCAATTGGTCTTTCTCTGCTTTCACACGTTTCAAATGTACTTTGACTTTGTAAAGATTCTGTTGAGAGAAATACTTGTAGCATATCATGTATATACTGTCAATACTGCATGTTTCCTGTTAGGGAGTTGCAGGGATGTGGTGTACTTGAGCAGTGCAATAAAGGTTGCATGCCCCTGCTGTCACTACATCATGCACAGGGTGAGCTTATTAATTTACCATTTAACAGAAAAAATTCAGCCCTTACTGGGAGTTGAACTCTGGACCTCAAAGATGTGAGTTACCTCAAATTAAATACATATACATACAGATATTATAAACACATTGCAGATTCCAGAGTGTTGGTTACTAAACACAATAACAAAAAGAAAACTACACCTGTTTGGTCCTATAAAGAGACACAACTGTTTAGAAAACAAATAATGGGGGACAGAGTACCTGGGAAAAGAGGAGAAAGGGCAGACCAAGAAGACAATGGACTGACGACATTAAAGATAACATGAATATATCCTTAGAAAATGCAAGTCGCATCGCCCAAGACAGAGAGGGGTTCAGAGAATTCATTAGGAAGACAACATTCTGGAAAGAATACGTACATGACACACATACATCATGGCCAAATCTCACTCACCAAGCTATTTCCTTATGTCTGTTATGCTAATTACTATGTGCATTGACCCAAGTGTGCACAAAATATCACATCACGAGCTACCGCAAGCAAGAAGTAAACCACAATGTGACAAAGAGGAAATTAAAATTATCACATAACACAATCTGTGACGTATGTCAACACATGCTCAGAATTGAAAGAAAGATTTGAGACTGTATTTTGATACCATATAATGGATGAACAGAGACTAATCAAGTTACTTTGACTTCATAAAGATACTTTTGATTGTAGGACTAGAAGATCTTTTTAGATACTTCAACTGCATGTGTTATTCTATCACGACTTGTTAGATATGAATTGAGCCAGTGAGTCCAAAAAAAGTTGCCCTCCTCTGGCATTCATCAACAGTACAATTTTGTATTGCTTTATCAGTTTCTACAAAACATTTTGGTATTGTTTTAACAATTTCTACAAAACATGTTGGTATTGTTTTAACAATTTCTACAAAACATGTTGGTATTGTTTTAACAATTTCTACAAAACATGTTGGTATTGTTTTAACAATTTCTACAAAACATGTTGGTATTGTTTTAACAATTTCTACAAAACATGTTGGTATTGTTTTAACAATTTCTACAAAACATTTTGGTATTGTTTTAACAATTTCTACAAAACATGTTGGTATTGTTTTAACAATTTCTACAAAACATTTTGGTATTGTTTTAACAATTTCTACAAAACATGTTGGTATTGTTTTAACAATTTCTACAAAACATGTTGGTATTGTTTTAACAATTTCTACAAAACATGTTGGTATTGTTTTAACAATTTCTACAAAACATGTTGGTATTGTTTTAACAATTTCCACAAAACATGTTGGTATTGTTTTAACAATTTCTACAAAACATGTTGGTATTGTTTTAACAATTTCTACAAAACATGTTGGTATTGTTTTAACAATTTCTACAAAACATGTTGGTATTGTTTTAACAATTTCTACAAAACATGTTGGTATTGTTTTAACAATTTCTACAAAACATGTTGGTATTGTTTTAACAATTTCTACAAAACATGTTGGTATTGTTTTAACAATTTCCACAAAACATGTTGGTATTGTTTTAACAATTTCTACAAAACATGTTGCAAAAACGAATTCAGTAACTTTATGCTTTATATTCATAGTTCATAAAATAAAATTTCCATAGATTAACATAATTAATGAATAAATAACTATTATGTTTAGTTATTTCAGAAATAAATATATAAAGTTTGAAGCAAACATAAACAGGGCTAAACTGACTGTCTAGAGAAGGTGCTATCAGGCCTGGTCCTTCTAAGCACCTTTATGCTCATAAGGACATGCATTCACGCTAAGCAAGATTAAAAAGTGCTTGCGAGCATTAACAATTACATGTGGGCAGCACTTGGCATCCAAAAGGTTGAGAAGCCCTGTTCTAGAGTAAACTTGGACTCCTACTACCTTTAAACTGGGACGCCTACCTCCTTTGTTTTAAATGGGCATGTGTAAATATGTATAGAATTTATGGACTATCATAAAACAAAATTTAGTATTAAAATGTTAGTATAAAAATAAAATTAAATTGTACTAACTAGATTTCCTCATAATAATTCTGTCTCCACAGTCCTCCTCATCTCCAAGTTCAATTTTGGGAATAATGATGAGAATTCTTCGCCTTTTCTCTGGACGAATTTTCCAAACACACTCAATATTGACTGGATAGTTTCCGGGATAGTTAGGACTCTCCAAAACTCCAAAGAAGTCACCCATGTGCTGTCCACAACGTCGATCTGTTAAGAATTATTTTTCAATTTCACTAACCACAAATGTTTTAGTTAAAGAAGCAAGAGAAAAATGTAATAAAACACATGAAATAACTTCAACCATTACTATTCATTCATAAAGAGTTATTTTTTTTGTTCATTCTCAAACTCCTGCAGAATAGCAATACATAGTTTAGAGAATGGAATGGGTTGTGTCATGATTTACAGCTTATCTGTGATATCTGCACCTTTTGACTTGAAACGTTTGACTTCAGAATGACTTCTGGGCAACTTTGACTCTCTATGGTATGGTACATCCAATCCCAACATCCTTAGACACTTCTTATGATACGCATGGCTTATCATAGTGCCGTTCCATTCTTCGCTCTTCTTTTAGTCACAGCAACATACAAACTAAGAGCTATTAAATAGTAAGACATGGCACCAATATTTGTTTAGGGCTCTGATGGTAAATAAGCTAAATTCTAATCATAACAAACAAATGTTTGATTGATAAACAAAGCATGATATCATATCTCTATCATGTGATGTGATAATTTTAAAAAATAATTTTCATTTTGACTTAAAGTCAGCAGCAGATCTTAAACATTTTATATCAAATCTACTTCCCCATGTTGTAACTGTGGCCTGGAATTTTAGTTTAGAGTGCGAAGAATAGGGCCACTGTCTTCTTTCCAGGCATGTTGTAGGAGGTGACAAAGGAAAGTTTGGGGATGGGCAACAACCTGTTACCTGTGAACATTTTTTTCTCATTATATGTCTTGCATCGATTCTTAGTCTTCTGTCAAATGGTCACCATGGATGATGGAGAGATGCAGACCAGTGGTGAACATTGCACTTTTGTTCTTTTGTGGCAGACTTCAAGGTGGTGGAGAATGCTAGATGTAACATCACTGCAGATTGGTCAACAGATCTGATGGAAGAATGATCGACTAGTTGGCCCAGACGTATATGCTACACTCCTGGCAGGACTTGATGGTCTTGGTTTGTTTGTTTGTTTTGCGTTCGCTCCATTGTAACCATCACGGATATCCGTGCGATTTCCGCCGGGAGCGTGATTACATTGTGCCACCGTTATACGCCTTGTAGGCCTAGCACATCCGATTTCGGCATGCCTTGACAATTCGGGTGGGCTACCCTTAACCTGTGACAGCCTCTATATCTGTCTCCAGGCACGCGTAGTGGCGACTCTTCGCCAAGACGATTTTTGCTCTCATCTGACTCGCACGAGGTGTTCCACTGTCTATGAACTTGCCTCGTGTAATTGGACGTGCTGTGCCTGTGCCCATTGGGTACTGAACCGTTTCTCATCCGTGAGCCTGGTTCCTTAAGGGGAAGAACTCAACAGAGGAGTTGGGCCCTGGCTCTTTCGCCCTCTTAGCCGAGGTGTCATTCACCGACATCGTGTACCCCTTGTCCAAGTTCGAGTCTCACACCACGCGTTTGAGAGCAAGGCGTTCTCGAGCTGAGCGTCCTTGTCCCAATAGCGCTTGAGCCCATCAGGTACTGAACCCTTTCTCTCTTCAAGTGTATTTCCGGTGTAGGAGAACCTGACAGTAGAGTTGGGCCAGGGCTAAATCGTTGTCCCTTTTGTGCCTGAGCCCATCGGGTACGGAACCCTTTCTCTCTGCAAGTGTACTTCTGGTATAGGAAACCTTGACAGTAGAGTTCGGCCAGGACTACCATCGTTGTTCCTTTCTTGCCTAAGCCCATTGGGTACAGAACCCTTTCTCTTCGCGAGCATATTTCCGGTTTAGGAAGGCTCGACATTAGAGTTGGATTAGGTCTTCTTGCTTTACCAAACGCCAATGAATGGGTCTGGGTCTAAGTCTGTAAGGAACACAGGTAACTAGAAGCTCGACTCGAGCTGACGGAGCTTGTAGTTCCCCTTTTCTAGGGACTTTTCACTTTCTATTTGCAGTTCGCGCTGCCCTCTCGCGCTGCCCTCGGTATGAAATCTATTTGTCTCTTGCCATGCATCTACCTTTACGTGCATTTTACATTGGCCGCCCCTCTAATGTTCGGACTAGACTGACTAGCTTCACTGTATGTAGACAGTGTCGCTATATGTGGTGATGCTGGTGGTGTCAGAGATATTGTCTGTCTCTTGTGCAGTCAAATCTCTTTCCATCTGCTACCTCCACATTCTCGGACACGATCCCCAAATGGTTTGGCCAGAATCAGCTCAAGCTGCTGTATTTCTGTTTCCAGGGTGCACCGCGTGGAGGTACATTTGGGATCTTGGTTATCTGCTAACCCTGGGTCCGCCTAGAGCAATGCGTTCCCTTTGCACCCCGATGATCTTGGGATACTGTTGCACTAGAATGCCTCCCTTGAACATGCATCCACAAACCCCTCCAACATAACTATGCCTTTGAGACAGCAAACCTTTTCCAAACACACATGTTTATGTTTGAGTGTCATCTCGGTTATTCAACTGAGGAGGACCTATGCTTTTTTCAGAAAGGCTATGGGCTGTTGTTAATAGCTACCCACCCACAGCTAAATGAAATTACTTCATTATCCTCATATCAAACATTTACTGAATGAAATTAAATTTAGGCATGTCAACAACTATAAAGCAGCCTCAATATTTTTAAAAGCATACAAGATTACAATTAATTATTTTAAAGACAATGATGTGAAGGAGAAATCCCCAATGAAGATGGATGTGTCGGGCTATTGACACAAAAAAACAGTGAAGCAATGCATTTCCATTCTCTGGACTACGTCCTGGTGAAAATCTAGTAGGATCATTGTCCTGTTACAAGAGAGATCTAGTTGGATGAACACTGTAGAAGAAGAAGAATGGGAATCTTCAACCTAATATTCAGTGGTGAAAATGTTCAAGTTAGGCATACATGGAGTCAGAGAACAGGCAGTAACTTTCCATAGGACCCATTCTAAAGCTAAGTAGGTCACAGCAAACCACAATTTTTAGACTCCATACAGGACACTGCAGACTACAAGCACATCTCTACAAAATGAAGGCTGTCCAAAATGACCAATGCCCATGTCAAAAGGGTCCCAAGACTCCAGTACACACTCTGCAGACATGCCCACTCTTCAATGACTTGAGAACAAAAATATGACCCAAGAGACAGATCTGGTAAAGCTATAGGGCAACTGTGAGGACCTCCTACTGACGACTGAATTCATGGAGGCAGCCCACCTTCCTGTATAGACTTATGAGCATAGGAAACTGATCGTAGAAGAAGAAGAATGTACACATTTTAAAGATGTTATGTAAACAAAATGGAACAAGAAGAAGAATGTACACATTTTTAAGATGTTATGTAAACAAAATGGAACAAGAAGAAGAATGTACACATTTTAAAGATGTTATGTAAACAAAATGGAACAAGAAGAAGAATGTACACATTTTAAAGATGTTATGTAAACAAAATGGAACAAGAAGAAGAATGTACACATTTTAAAGATGTTATGTAAACAAAATGGAACAAGAAGAAGAAATTTTAGAGCACCCATAAAGAAGATAAATTTTTAAAAAGATTGTTACCTGAATAATAATAATGATGAAATTAATGGACATTTATTTAAACAGAATTCCCTTTCAAACCTTTGCAATCTTCAGGAGTAGTAGAACTTTCAGAATCTGTTGATGTTTTTCCTGGACAGGGAAAGCAAAAGTCTTGACCAGACTGAGGCTGATAATATCCTTTGCCACATTTTGAGCATGTGTGAGTACTGATGTTGTAATACTGGCCTGCATCACATAGTGCTGTAGATGTAGAGATTAATAGACAAGTAAGTATACGCTATATATTAGTGCTAAAGATGAGTTAACTCATTTTTTGTTTCTCTATCACTGCTTATAGACTTGTATACTTGTTGGCTATTTGGGAACAACAGTGGCTATTTTTTAACTGAAAGTGAGCTATTTACACACACTGAAATTTTTAAAAATATGTTTATACTGTGTAGTTTTTACTTTGGGGTCATACTGTGACACCATCATGCACACAAGAAAGTTGATGTGTGCAGGTTATTTTTGCACTAAGTTTGCTTGCATCTTTATATAGTGAACTAGTATTCTATACATGTTATAAAATGGTGAAGAACCACATTTGTGCAGATGAAGAATTTATCGAGGAGTTTCTTTCAAGGAGTGACAGTAAATATGAATTTGAAAGATTTAGTTCTAGCAGTGATCAAAACAATCAGACCCAGCAATCAACATTATTTGGATAAAAATATGTTTACAAAAATTATATCTGCTTGTCTGATACCCTGATCATACAAAAAGATTAGCCTACAGTGAGGGTGAAGTAGAATCTCCCAGTGACAGAACTCATAGTATCCGGCTCGTGTAGTAGAAAGATGTTTTAATTGTCCCATAAAACACTTCATCTTTCTAATAGATGATGATAGATTTTGCTAAGAAAGTCTTCACCAAAAGAAATTGTCTAAAATAATGTTAGTATTTCGTCCAATCACAATATTCTAAAGTATTTCCTTGTGACTATTTGTCAGCCATTTTTGTGACATTAGTTGTGGTGCAAATGACATTGTTAGTTCAAATGCATAAAGTAATCAACAGAGACATGAAAAATTATTGTAGGAGACAACGGTTATCAACAAATGTTCCTTATCAACAAATGTTCAAATCACCACAGAACTTTTATTTTTACATAGAAACATTTGAAACTTTCCAAATATATGCAAAAATGAACATACTTTACACAACAGCCAACACTACATGTTAATTGTATACCTGATATTACAAATATTTTTGTGAAAATGTTTTTTAATTTAAATATTGTTATGTTTTATCAGAAACTTTCATCTAATATACTATGTATTTCTGCTCTTCAAGTAAGACAACATACATGTATTCTGAAAATGGCATTCAATTCTGCACATTTTTATTTATAGTACATCGTTAGGTTTACAAATAAATGAAACATTGCACAGAGACTAAATGTAACCACACTCTTAATTTACTTGCTTAGAAAGAGTGGGTAAACATCTGAATTTAGTTCATGTATGCAAAGAGTTAAGACCAGTTTTGACAACTCCAGTTCTAGATGTAATGCTGATGTAAATCAAAGTAGTTCATTGAATTTTCTTCTGCTTTTTTCCCACAGAATCACTGATAACATTTATAGCAGATGAATGTAACAGATTCTATAAGGACATCTTTCAGAATGCCCCTGTCACCACAAGTAGTTGTTTTTCCCATTGAACAGATATGAATCTCTAAGAACTACTTTGTTTTTTTGCTTTATGTTTACTAATATCCCAACAGAGAAAACTGAAACTAAATTAGTACTGATCACTGGTAATTTCTCACACTCAGTCAGTGTTTGGTAATAAAAGAAAGCAGGCTTGCATCCAAAGAATCTATAGTCAGTGTTGGAATAGATAAGGGAAAAGATACTGGCATTTGTCTGTTGGATGAGGACAATTGATATGCATCTAATATTGCAGTTGATAGAGTTTAAAATGTGTCATTGTGCAAGTAAGACTGGACAGAGGGACACAATAAGAAGTGTAGTTAATGAACTCACATTGACAACAATCACCATACTAAGCACTTATGGGTTTGTATAGAGTACTATAATGTTGTTTCAATGACCAATATTACATTGATAGCCTGACTGACATTAGTACATTTACAGTGGTGCAGTTGTGCTTACTTTTAGATATACAGTCTTTAAATCCAGTACTGCCAGCACCCCTTGTTCTGAGGCCGAAACCACAGGAAAGGCATGAGATGCGACCAAAGTCTGGCTGGAATGTTCCAACTTGACATGCCATGCACGGTTTTAGCCCAGATGCAGAGTATGTTCCTTGCTCACAAAGTTCTGAGAATAAAATAATAGCCAAATATAAAATCATTCTCTTTGTTTCCTTTTAATTTTAGTTGCAAATCAGAACATTGTATATTTTTGTGACTAACACACACAAAACACTACTTTCGTTAGAAAAAAGTAAAGAAACTTGCATGTTTGGACATGTAAGCTGACATCATTCCTTATCAAAAGCAATTCTGCAGGGAACATTTGACAGTGGAAGAAGTATAAAGTAAAAATAAAATAATGGCAGACAGCATGAAAAGCTTAACTAGTTAATATTTTTTCACAGTAATCTATATGGTTGAACATAAAATTATTGGAGGAATGTATGTTGATGCATCTAATGTAGTACTCTGTTGGGTTATGGGTGGAACGAATATGGCTAAATTTGAAAAAAAAATGAAAACAATTAAATAAAAGCCTACCAGAGCATTGTCTCTGCATGGTTGCCCCTTCCATCCCATATCCTGGAAGTCTATTAGGACACTCTTTGCAGGATAGTTGCCCTTCCATATCTTGGTATGTTCCACGAGGACATAATTGACATTTCTGGGTTTCTTTATTGTAGAAAGTTCCAAAGATGCAACCAACTGTAAAGATAAATATACATCTGCTGTAGAAGTGCTATATCAAAAGTGATATACTGGAAATAGACTAGAGGGCTATTCTTTGTGTATAATGTGTGATTGTGGTTTTCAAACTCCTTGTGGAAATGTAAGAAATGTGCACATAACATCCTCACTCATTTGTTAATGCATGCACAACCAACCTGACGCAAGTTTTCTGTTTTGTAAGTTTCAATTTCTTAAGGGCATTGTGATACATTCATGCATCAGTCTGTAAAGAAGTCTGTCTCTGCTCATTATCTTTGTGTGCAGTTTTATTCTGTTTGCAGGCATATACGTACTGCAACTACTGTTCAAGAGTTGCATGCCATCCTTACAGAGCTCCCTGGTATTCTTGTCAGGTTTGAAGCTTTTCTTGATTGGCTTGAGGTCTTTGTTTTCAAATCTGAAATATGAAGATAGATAATATATGAAATGTTAGGCAGAACTTTTACAATTCAAAATATGTTGTTGGTGTTTATTATCTGGTGCTGCTGTGATTATGCTCTTTAGCAGCAAATGCAGCAATTAACCTTTAGCACGCTGTGTTTACAATTTGGGCGGTGCATTTTGCCAGACTTGTGTCATGTCTTGATTTCGGAAGGCAAAATCTACCGCCCGGTTTGCTAAACCCAAAACCGAACTAAAAAAATAGAAATCTGTAACTTTTTGACAGAATGTTTTGGCAACATGGAGAAGAAAATTTATCGCCATTTATAGTCATCTGCATTGCGGTGAAGCGACATGACAGTGAATCAAGTTTATTATACTACTCGTTAATAATATATTCAGTGAAATCATCGTTTATTCAGCTGGAAAAGCAGAAAACTTGAGAGGTAAGTCCTTCAAATTCAATAATTAAAAATATGCCACAATGTTTCCATTATGTAAAATATATAATAGTCAACAGATTTCACAGCTGTCGATCGATCAAAAATACAGTAGGCCTAGATCAAGATAGGTCTAAATCTGTCTTTATCACTTTCTCACATGTCTCGTTATTACACACATACAAACAAAACTTACACCAATATATGCAGAATTTAATTCTTTATTTATATATGCAAATATAATTTAAATATCTTTAACAACACAAAGTTATCACAATTTCAAAATAGCCACAGACGATTGCGTAACATTTCCAAAAACCAATTCCGTGGCAGTCAGCGACAGGAGAGAAATTGCATAATTGTAAATGTTCTGTAGTTATTGTGTGGTGTTTGCCATGGTTAGGGAGTCTGGAAATACATTTCTATCTCTGATTTAATTTTAGTATAACTATAGTCTATCTGCACAGTTTTATTTGTTTGACAACAATCATGGTTAAACTTTGACTACTTGTTGAATCTGATGTGTTCTGTTCTAAGATGAAAAAGTGCATTTCATCTCTTGCATTTTAATTTCTTGATGCCATTCTTGTCTGGATATGGTCCTAAGTAATTTCTCTGTACATAAATTATTTTTTATGTTCTATTTCTAAATATTTACATAACTGTCTACATACTTATTTAGTTATTTATTTGAGTCATATTTGCACCTTGTTTTGCAAGTCTTATCTACTCTGTAACTGTAAATAAAAACTCATGATCAATTTTGTAGATTTCCAGAAGGCTTTCGATAGTCTTCACAGACCATCTCTCTGGAAAATTCTTATGCTTTACGGCATCCCGATGAAATACATCAATGTCATGAAAGCTTTTTTACTCCGATACAGCTTGTTGTGTAAGAACAGGAAGTGGTCTTTCCAGCTGGTTCCCAGTGAAAACAGGAGTAAAACAAAGATATCTTTTGTCCCCAATACTGTTTTGCATCACAATTGACTGGGTGATGAAGAAATGCAAATACCAAAAAGACTAGGAATCAAATGAGTAAACAACAAGACCCTGGAAGATCTCACCTTCGCAGATGATATTGCTCTACCGAGTTAAACACACCAAGATCTCCAAGAAAAAACAGAAAGACTCAAATTGTTTGCGCAACAGATAGGTCTTCAAATAAACACACATAAAACAAAAATCATGAACTTTGCTGGCCTAACAGAATCAATTAAACTAGATGACAATATACTAGACAACTTTTTAAATTTTGTATATTTAGGAAGCAAGACAACAGCAGACTGTGATACCAACTCAGAAATCAAGACTCAAATTGCTCTCACCTCCAATGTCTTTAACAAACTTTCAATCATCTGGAGATCAAAGATTGCAAGTAAATACATCAAACTACGACTATTCAATGCAAGTGTGATTCCATTATTGACATATGATTGTGAAAGTTGGAAATCTACCGCAATAGTGGATAAGAAATTAGTTGCCTTCGAGAATAGAGGCCTCAGAAAGATCACAAATACTAATTGGAAAGACTTCAAATCAAACGATATATTAAGAGAGAAGACAAAACAAGAATATGTGATTAACATCATCAGAAAACGCTGCTCGACATACTTCGGCCATATACTTAGAATGAAGCAACGCAGAATACTCTGACAAGTCTTCATGTAGACACCAGATGGGAAAAGAAAACAGGGAAGACCAAAAACAATGATCAGAAGAACATTTATGAATGAATTAAAATCAACATGCATAAATGCACAAGACCTGCAATCCTTGGCAACTGACCAACAGGCATGGAGAACTATGACATCCGCCCTATGTGCCAAACTTGGCAAAAGAGGAACTGACTGACTACTCTGCATTTACTGGGTATGTCATATGAGATTTGCAGCTTGTCAATAATTTATGCGAACTGTATTATTATTTCATTTCCGTGTGTATATATCCTAATTCCTGTAGTGCTGCTTTTGAGTCTGTGAATACTGTCATGTCAGAAAGATGTCAAATAAAACCATTCAATTCAAGAAGTCAACAATTTCTTGGGATGTTGAGAACACTACAATGTAAAGCAGAATTAAAGTTGGTAATAATACATTAACTAAATTTGGTAACTGTATGAAATACATGAACAAAAAGTTTGTTAGCTGTCCTCAACCAAATTTAGTCACAATCTTGATCAGGGATGAGGAGAGAGAATGAAGATTTTTAGGTGACAATGTCAGTCAAACAAGGGTGGAGTTACCTGGTGGGAGTGTGATCATCAAATCACCATCATAGGTTATAATATGTTGATCTTAGAACTATGGAAGTCAACTGAAAATTAATGCATTCTCACTAATAACTCACACATGGAAAATTGATATTGGAATACATTTAAATTTTAGAAAGGGTATGAAACTACATCCAACTGACCACAAGAGCTTACATTTACTTTTCAAAGTAATCAATATTTAAATTTCTTCCAATGCTGAAACAGTTTTCTCATCCTGTCAATGAAGAATTCTGATGGTCTTTCTTGAATGCACAACCTCACAGGGTTCTTCACATTCATCCATGGTGAAATGAATATCCTTATGATTGCTAATAAATATGGGAAGAAATTAAAATCATTGTGTACCAAATCTGGTGAGTATGGAAGGTGTGGAACAAGTTCATAAAAACCTTGACTGCAGAGAGTGATTTCTTCTTCTTCTTCGTTGGTGATCATCACTCAGTCAGGTTGGGACTCCGGATTCCATAATATAGGCTGCTGCCTGTTTTAGAGTTTCCACTGTGCCATATAGTTTCTCTTTGATGCTGATTGGGATGGGCCATACCTTGTTCCTCTGGTCTGCATACTGAGGACATTCTTGCAAGATATATTCTGCTGTCATACTTGCAAGACTTAAATGGCAAATGCCAGTTGTACCTATTTTGAATTTGGTGTACAGGTGATGCCTCATTTGTTGTGACCAAGTTCTGAGGTGCAGCAGGATAACATAGAGATCAATTTGTGTGGCCAAGCAGTAATGTTTAGGTTTAGAATTAAGAATGATGATTATTGCCTTCACACACAGGACATGTTCATATGTGCTCAGACTTCTGCTTCAGTAAATTTCTTAAGGTGAAGTGACTGATGGTTCTGTGTTTTTCTTATTTTTTTAATTGGATATTCTCTTTGGATCACACAGATTCTCACTCCCAATTCACACATTCTTGATGCTGACTCATTCTCATGAGTCTCAAAATCCTCAATTGTGCAGACTCACAAAGAGCATTGAGAATGCCTGCTTGGTCCATAGTTTGATCATCTGTTATGGTGGCAAAGCCAGCCAACTTTTCAGCTCATTCATTTTCCTTTATACTCATTTGTCCAGTCACATAGATAAGATTGATCTTACACATTGAAGTCCAGTTTTTAACAATCTTCAATGACTTCATTCATCACCTACTAGTGATACTTTTGATTTTCTGAATCAAATACTCATTGAATCGCTCAGTTTGCACGCATGAGAATGGGTTTGAGATTCCTTCCAGTTTAAAACCTGTGTTACAGCAAACACGTTGAGCGTTAGATTACTTATTGTTGCAGTGAAGGGACCACTTGCTTTGTGTACTGTTCTTCCATGTAATCTTACAGTAAGCACCCAGGTACACTTCTGCAGTAGTACTTTGTTGATGTCAATCAAGTCTGTAGATGTGTTCAGCACCCCCTCCCTCCTTTAGTAAATTAGAACTGAGTTCTAGTACTTTGAATTTAGTTAAAAGGTAAAACTCCTGATGATTGAATTTATAAATATTGAACTTAGCATTCACACTCACTATTCATAAGATATTGCTGTTCAAATTATATATATGCTGTGCACCACCAAAGTCTGATGTGTTGGGCCATTGACACAAATACAACAGCAAAACATTGCATTTTCATTCTTTAGACTACATCCTGCTGGAAATGTAGTATGAACATTGTCCTGCTACAAGAAAGATCTGATGGAAATTTGAGAACAAACACATACACAATTTTTTGTGTTACTGCAGTTCATATACATTACATATACAAACTCATAATTTAACACACAGCATATGGATAGTTCAATAAAAGACTTTGTCATTCACTGTGTATGGGACGTTGAATATTTGACTAACTTTTTATATATTTTGGGATATTTTCATTATTCATATAAACATAATAATAGTTCTGAATGAAAATCTACAGTATTCACACATGATTTTGATGCTACAATGCTGATTTTGTGAGCTATTGATGATATTTCGACATGAATTATGTGACAATATTTTAAATTAAATTTGTCCATATATTTTCAAGCAAATGTATGTTTCTAATGTTTATAACTGTTCATTTGGTTTGATTACATTAATTATTTAAAATTCAATGAGGCAGTTCTTGTACATTTCAGGTACCTGTCAGGCAGTAAAAATACAAATATATTGGAGGGGTGGCCAATGCAAATGTAACGATACGAGTAGAGGTCACCACGAATATTGAGAGTCGCATGCTAGTTTCAGTGAAGATAGCATATTGAGTACAATTAGAAGACAGCACAGCATCATAGGATAGCACCATGTGCAAAATGGAATGAGAAAACACTACATGGAGATTGGAATAAAAATATTGTTTAGCTCTAGAACAAGTTTCTAGTCCCCAGTGCTCCTAAAATTGTGTAGAGACTCAGACTTGGTTCACAAAGTCGGTGAATGACATCTTGGTTAAGGGGTGAACTAACTCAAGTCCAACTCAACTGTTGAGTTTTTCTTATACATAAATCATGCTTGTGGATGAGAAAAGGTTCAGTACCAAATGGGCACATGCAAAATATATCTAATTATGCGGAACACCTCGTGCGAGATTGATGTAGTCAACCGAAGCCTAAATCCATGATTACGCCTCCTCAGAGATTGCCACCCTGGGACATGTTTTGCTTTGTAAAGTCCAAGGCCACTTAAAAAACTTTCGTTACTGCATGTTTTCCTGTTAAGGAGTGCAGGGAGGCTTTTAAGGCTGTGGAAATAAAGGTCGCTTTGCCAAAGCTGTTGCAGCGATGTGTACAGGACAAATTTTTTTGTTGCACCTCCGAAAGACAAAAATCCTTGTCCCAACCGCAGATAGAACCAGGGACCTCAGGAATCTGAGGCCGGTGTTCTAGCCATATGGCCACGCGTTTCGAGGCCACAATGTGTGATAAATCATCATGCCATAGAGTCGATACACATCCATTGCCTGACAACAGTTAGGAAGGCTGTCACAGGCTAAGGAAGCCCACTCAAATTAAAGGGCTGCCGAAAATAGATGTGCAGGACCTTCTGAGGGGTAAATAATGCAGCTCTACTGTAAATTGGCTGCACAACGTACTTCACGCTCCTCTGTGGAAATCACACAAACATTTCTGTTAGTTATTACAGAGTGAATACAGATGAAGAAGAGAAAATTGCTCATAGTCTCGGAAATGAAATTGCAACAATTAGACACATAGAGCAAAAGTTATTTTTCTCCATGCTGTGCGATTCACTGCAAGTTGTTGTAGTTCTTGGGTGGTGTTAATATCCATTGTCATTGCCTCGTTCTTGATTGTTCTTCATATTGTTGTTCTGGGTCTTCCACATTTTTGTTTTTATATCACAGACCATGACACAGTTTGGTGGGTAAGGCTATTTTCGTCTGATCTAATTATTTTGAGTGACTAGTAGTGACTCAGAGGATATAAATTCAGATTATATCTCCAGCGCACATGTTCCATATTGTGATCAGAATCATGTGATACGGTAAGGTCACCATTTTAATTTTTAGGCAATGATGGTGTAAAAATTCAAATCATTGGTTATGCAGAACACTGTATATCACTGTAGGTTTACAAACAAATAAAATTTTACACAAAGACTAAATGCAACCACACTCTTAATTTTTTTGCTTAGAAAGAGTGTGCAAAAATATGAATTTAGTCCATGTACGCAAAGGGTTAATACATTTGTTGCAAATAGAGTCATCTTTATTTATGAATATGAATTATATCACTTGCTACCAATATTACACATAACTTAGGCAAGACAAGCACAATTACTTGCCTTACAATATATTTTTGTCTCCTGACAGCCCTTTTAAATTTCTTAAATGCTCTGTTAAACCTCTGTAAGTTTCTCTTTGCTGTGCAAGCAATATCACATTTTCCTACAGGAATTTCAAAATAAATAACAATATATAAAGATACTACATTTTATGAACAAGATGCATGTTTATATTAGTGGCATAAATGATGAATCTATTGAGTGATATATCAATCCAAGAGGACAGAGTCTAAGATGCAGTAGTACAGATTACGTCAATTCATTTAACTATAAGATATATAAATTTTCAACCATTTAAAATCTAAGAAAAGTCTGTTCTGAAATCTTCTTTTATCATATCATGCCTTGGTATATAAGACAGCATGAAAAAAACACCAATTTCCTCTTTCCTTGTTTCCTGTGTTGTGCTTTATCTGTGATTCATCTTCCAGTCCCTGTTCCACTGTTCTCCTTCATGTTGTTTTCCATTCTCCTGACCTCAGGTGTCCATCTGTGAGTAGTTCTCACAGCAGAGCTAGTTTCCATGCATAATACATGTCCAATCTTATGCCAGAACTTCCTTAATCATGGTTTGTCACTTGAAGCTGGACATACAGGACAGCTACTTCCATGTATATGAATGAAGAATGAGACCAATTATGCGGCCGCTGGTGGCTATCCGATACTCCATTTACTAAAGCAGTTATTGTGTCACACTCTCAGCCTATGTTTCAAATGGCAAAATGACAGATATGAGTGGATGGTGATTATAGCTACTTCCTGGTATCACGTGCCCATGGACATTTAAAAATAAATTGGTAGTTCATCCTATTCAGAACATCAACCCAGCATTTTTTGGCTGTAGTGATTTAGAGATGGGAAATCTGGCTAGTGATGAAGAATCTTACAGACCAGATGTGATGGTGATGACATTATGAAAATGACATGCTATATGGCATTAGAGTGTATTATAATAAAACATAGATGTCTGAATTTGTATTAATTGATTGGATATCTATCTCTCTAGCTGTGGCCTTTTCTCTGCTTTTGCTGTTAGGTATTACAGGATTGAATGATGATCGATTTTCAGGCAATAGTGTGTTTGGTCGCTTGATATGTAATAATATTGTGATGTCTTAGAATGTTGGTAACTCCTTCTTGATCTTTCTCTGCCCTTGTTGTTTCCATTATCATGCTATATGCTGTTGCTGCTGGCCAATATGAATTCATTCTCATTTTGTGGCTGAACCATTTCAGTCTCCATTTTTCAATATATTAGACCACAGACGGGACTCAAACGTTTCTACA
Organism: Meghimatium bilineatum; assembly: GCA_034231615.1. NCBI lineage: Eukaryota > Metazoa > Mollusca > Gastropoda > Stylommatophora > Philomycidae > Meghimatium > Meghimatium bilineatum. Next base: position 35,027,564 of record CM067318.1, read on the forward strand.
TTTCTTGTAGTCTCTTTATTCCTTACAGGATTTCTTGTTCTGTTTGCTGATTTGCTTAGGTTCTCATTTCATGCACTGTAAGCTTTCTCTTCACTGGATAATGAACATCTATTTCTATATTTTATTGATTAGATATACTATTACATTATTGCTTTATTTTTTGGGTTAAGATTCTATTGTTACTAAACATGTTACTGGCATCATGATGTGAAGGAAACCACTTGTTTGTGTGTGATGAGAGAGTTAGAACTTCAAGACCATCCTCAGGGTGCATAATGGAAAACATAAACTTTTAATTTCTATGTTTCAAATAAATGCGTATTTGACATGTTAGTTCGGGCATCTACAAACTCACAAACCAAATGAGTTAATTACCAATTTTAATTATTATTTATTTTTGTAAAAATAATTTTCCATCGCATTTTATATTTTTCATGCCATGCTCATCTTTACTTGCGGAGGAACATCATCATTGTATTAATTTTGTACTGAACTAACATAAATGCAATAGGCATTGCTATATAGAAGAGTTTTATCAGTTTTGCCATGCATTGGTAAAGTATATATGTGTCACAAGATTTATTTTCTATTTGTTTTCCAAATTTTTTCCAATATTTCATCATCACAACTTTCTGACACATACACACACAAAATACCAATATAGGAGAAATTGAATTCTTTATTTACATATACAAACATTATTCTAAAATCTCTAAAAACAAAATAGTTATTGTGTTTCCCAAACACCCATCAAATATAACACAAATTGTCCAAAAAAGAAGCCAGCCCCAGGGGATTAATTTGTGTAATTTTAATTCAGGATCTCTAAATTTTAACATAACCCCACTCACAACACAATAAAATATTACATCAAATCTACAACTCTAATAGTTGGATTTCATAATAAATATATCGCCTGTGTGTTGCTGGGGCTGAAAGGAGACCAAAGAATAGCAACACTGTTTACCTTCCACACATGTCATAAAAGGCGACTAAGGAGGTTATGGGATGGAGTTGGCTGTCCCATCCCATATAGAGTGAGTGACCCAAAGCCATGCTGAAGTAGGATATGTCAGGCTGAAAGGCGCAGATATCGCAGCAATGCTGTAAACCATGGCACAACACATTCCGTTCTCCGGACTGCATCCTGCTAATCTGCAGGAGTTTGAGAACAAACGCAGAAGAAGAAGATAATAAATATATCGAATGTGTGTTGCTGGGGCTGAAAGGAGACCAAAGAATAGCAACACTGCTTACCTTCCATACATGTCATTAGAGGCAACTAAGGAGTTATGGAGTTGAGTTTACTGTCCCATCCCATATAGGACCCAAGTGACCCATAAGCCATGCTTGTCAGATGTATCTGATCAAACAGTGCAGATATAACAGCAAAGCTGTAAACCATGGCACAACACATTCTCTTCTCCAGATTACATCTAGCTAATTTGCAGAATATAATTTGAGAATGAATGCAGAAGAAGAAGAATCAATATTAAGTTTCTTTTTAAGTGTATCAAAACTATATAGCACACTATTAAATAGAAACAATGATACATTTTGCAGTACCTGAGTGACGGTTTGAATTCATTTGTAGTTCAAACTCTGCTATGATCAAAGATTTCTTGGTGTGGTGTGCTAACTTCCAAAGTTTTTTATTTCTCGATCCACATATAAAATCCAGAAAATTAATTTGGCATCTATTTTTGCACTTATATCTTTTCTCATCTGTAACAAAATAGAAACAATTATGTTTTTTAATGATATGATTGAATTGTTTTATCATATTGCAAATTTTTTAATAACTATCCAGCACTATATTTTAATTACCAACTAGTACCATATTTTAATTACCAACTAGTACCATATTTTAATTACCAACTAGTACTATATTTTAATTACCAACTAGTACCATATTTTAATTACCAACTAGTACTATATTTTAATTACCAACTAGTACCATATTTTAAATACCATCTAGTACTATATTTTAATTACCATCTAGTACTATATTTTAATTATCAGCAAGTACTATATTTTAATTACCATCCAGTACTATATTTTAATTACCATCCAGTACCATATTTTAATTACCATCCAGTACCATATTTTAATTACCATCTAGTACTAAATTTTAATTACTATCTAGTACTATATTTTAATTACCACCAAGTACCATATTTTAATTATCATCTAGTACTATATTTTAATTACCATCCAGTACTATATTCTAATTATCATCCAGGGGTTCAAAGGGTCTTGCATTGCTCTTGTGCAGACCCAGGGTTAGCAGATAACCATGATCCTAAAAGTACCTCCTTTTACTATTATTATAACATTATTATATCACCCTCTTCTTCTGCATCAGTTCTAAAACTCCTGCCAGTTAGCAGGATGTAGTTTGGAGAACAGAATGCTTTGTGTCATGGTTTACAGTTTGACTGAGATATTTGCTCCATTTAGCCTGACTCATCAGACTGCACCATGGCTTTTGACTCCAATTTTAACATGGTTAAGCCAACCTCATCCATAATAACCTTCTTAGTCCTCTCTAACAGTTTGCATGGCAGGTCAGCATTGGTATTCTTTGCTTCTCTTTCATTCTCAGAAAGACATGTGATTATATCATTAAAAAGACATGTTTTAAATTTAAAACAAAAATTGTTACTTTGTGCACTGTTAAATACTTATCCTATACAAAAAATTAAATAGATTCACTTACTATTAAATGTTTCTGTGAGGTTGTGTTTTATAATGTCTATACCTTAAGGATTCACATCACATGAATAGATTCACTTACTGTTAAATGTTTCTGTGAGGTTGTGTTTCATAATGTCTATACCTTAAGGATTCACATCACATGAATAGATTCACTTACTGTTAAATGTTTCTGTGAGGTTGTGTTTCATAATGTCTATACCTTAAGGATTCACATCACATGAATAGATTCACTTACTATTAAATGTTTCTGTGAGGTTGTGTTTCATAATGTCTATACCTTAAGGATTAACATCACATGAATAGATTCACTTACTGTTAAATGTTTCTGTGAGGTTATGTTTCATGATCTCTATATCTTTAGGGTTCACATCACATGAATCCTGTATAAAGCCCATCTTGGCCTTACGGCTGTAGCTGGGAGCAGATATACTTTCTGTGGTCAGAGTGAAACAAAATATATTCTATATATATATAAACACATGTACATATATGCACATACATGTTCACTGTCCTAAATTAGAAGCCATAATTGCTATACTTCCCAATCAACATTTACATGGTCAGATGAGGACTCAGACAAAATTATTTGTCTGCATAGTTTATTTGTGGTTATTGGGAACATTGCATTTAGTCACAGTTTACAACTATGCTGCAGTATCTGCTCCTTTCAGCCTGGCACATCCAGCTTCAGCAAGTATGACAAATGTTTGGAAGTTTTGTTTTTCCTAGACATTGGCCGTTTCCATCATTCCATAAATCTTCAGCAAAGGAGCAGAGCGTAAATTTGGCCTTCCTCAACCTAGCTGAAGGAAATACTGTATGGTAATGTTACAAGTCTGAGACAGACTGCCAACTTTATAAGAGAAATCCTAGAAGTGTTAACTGGGTCCAATAGGGGAGCAAATAATAGCAACACTGTTTAAGCCTTCATGCATGTCATAAGAGGCAACTTTGGGGTGAAGTTGGTTATCCCATATAGGGTCAAAATGATCCAGAAGTCATACTGAAGTCAGATGTGTCAGGTCAAACAGTGCAGATATTACAGCAAAGCTGTAAACCATGACACAATGCATTACACTCTCTGGGATACACTCTGCTAATCTGTATCAGTTTGAGAATGAATGCAAAAGAAGAATAAAAGAGATGAATGTTATCATATGAGTGAACGATGATGATGAAGTTTTTTTCAAACAGATCCTATTCTAAGACACATAGGCAGCAATGCTTCTTTTATCACACAAAACTGTATAGATTTCAAATTTAAATAATCTTTGTAATATTAGAAACATATCCTGTACAAGACATTGCTATTGAACTATTATTGAATTTTTTGAAGTGCCACTAATAGGCCTTATATACAATTGTATTGCCAGTGCAATGTTAATGGCTGGTTTTTAACCACTTAGTCCAATGAATTGGGTTTGTGAGGCAAGGTCACTATTAACTCTCCTAACGCACTGACTAAAATTTAAATAAATCGCAAAAATATACCAAATTAAACAGTAGTTGAAACAGTTTAACCTGTAGAAACCTGATGTCAACATATTTTGACATAATTACTGTCTCAATAGACTCCCCGTATTGACAAATGTTACATTTAGGTAGCCATTTGCTGTCACAGACAACAATCTCCCATGATAATTTCCTATGATGCTTTTATAATAACTATTTGCTAGAGTGGCTGACTCTGCTTCTGTATTTGAAAGCTCAGCAGTTAATTTTAGTTGGTCTGTTCATGTTTTGAAGCCCCATTGTGATTTCACTATAGAAAGTGATGCCATTGTTCATGAATTCTTCATAGATGCTGGTTCGGAAGAAGATTTTGAAGGCTTGAGTGTTGTAGGTACTGTAGATCAAGGTTGAGGGAGATGTTGATAATATTTAATAGTGATGTATATGCTGTAAGTTATGATGAGGAAATTGAGGAGCTGGGTTTTCTACATATATAATCTCAAAACTGTAAATCCTTTATATGCCTTTGTTTTGTTAGTGTACTCACTGTCTATGTTTGTTGTCCACAAAATAACACTGGCACACACAAACAAACAACACCATATCCAGCATAAACTTATCTCTATTGTCTCCAAATTTGAAATAAATAACTCAACGAATAAAAAAGTTCGGCTAAAAATGCAAACATGTCCAGAAAAAAAAGAAATCATAAAAAAAAGTTGGGCTCCAAGGAAAATTTGCATAATTTTTCTCAGGGATGCTACAGGTTAACAATAAAGCTACTAGAAGAAATTAATGTCTTCTTCTGAGTGTGCTCAAGTATAACCACTCAGATATCTCTTTTTCATTTGAGTTATTGAGTATATGTGCAGCTGTTAGTTTACAACACAGATGTGACATCTGTACCTATTGTTCTGGTAAGCTTCTCTAAATTTTTCCAGTCTGTCAGCAGAGAGTGTCTCTATTCCAAAAGATGGCTTATCACCCACTTTGTCCTTAGGATACTGAACCAAAATTTCTCTAATTGTTAGTCTTAGGTGGGAGATGATAGTAGATTGAATTAGAGTTGGATCATTTATGTTTTCTTGGAGATGCTGGTAAATTAGTCTCCTGTTCTAAGATAAGAACCTACATATTGCATTGGTTCTTATTCAAGATGGTGTATTGTTCACTGTGCTATCAGGTACTGAATTCTTTATAAATCTGAGTAGATGGTTCTGGTATAGAAAATACTTGACAGTAGAATTTGACTTTGGCTGTGTTGCCTTCTTGAAGCTGGTGTTGTTAACTTACTATGTGAACAACTATATAAATGTGAGTTTCAACACTCAGTGCTTCTTGCTTCTGTGCTTCTTGCTACTTTTTCATTTTCATCTTCTAGTCTATGTTTTTTTACTCCACAAGCATTCTGAATTGTACTTAGTAAAGAACATTTTTATGTTGGGGACTTTGACATTGGTCTCACTTTAATAACTTATGGGACTTAATGATGGACTTTCTAAGATAGTAGTTTTGAGACATTGAGCTGTAATATTTTTGTGGATAGTGTTCACAGAAAGGTAACATTCAAGAGAATGGTTGTGCAATCAATTCTCATTCATAGTTTTACATAGAAAGTTGATTATCCCTAAAGAATTAAGCAATTGATTCACACAGACCTGGAATCTGTTTTTTCTAATTTGAACTGCATGAAGGTTCTTTCAATAAGAGAAAATATTCTTTCATCAGTGGACAGATTTTGCCTCCCTCCATCCCTACTCACTCCACTTTCTAACATTTCTTGTTGGTTCTAGAACTTGCGAAGCATAAAAAATATACTTCATTATAATGATGTTTTAATGATATGTAACGTCCTTCTAAACAGAAATGCATACTGTAAACTAAGAGTATCGCTCAGAGCACGTAACTCTGTAATCATTTCAAGAGAGCTTTGAAAATGCACTTGTAAACATTTTATAGTTACAAATTATACCTTCCAACCCCATCTCCAGCAAATCTATGACTGCACTAAATAGGTTCAACCTGTCTCTAAACAGTACTGTGCCACCCATCAAAGCTATTTCCATCAATATCTTCTCTTTTGTTGCATCTGCCCCCCCCCCCCCATCCCCACGTGGTATAGGTATATTCAGTCAGTACCTTTCAGTTTATAATTCAAATACCATTCATATGTACAGGAAGAAAGTCTGAAAGTCTCACAATGATAGTTGCAATTTGAGTCAACAGAGAGTGAGTTATTTGTCATAATAACAGCAGCAGGGCTTGAAGTTACTATGGCCTCTAAAAGTTACATAAATAATAAACATCAGTTGTGTCATTCCTGTTAATTGTTTTTGGATGTATATGTGTATGTTATCTTGATAAAGGCCTTTTAGTCAAAACATTGATTATGTCCTGTAAACTGTTATTTGTACTGTTTCATATTAGCACCCCATAGGCCAAATTTATAGCCTGTTAGTCATTATCTAGTAAAACTACAAGACTTGTGTTCTATGTAAAGTACTATTGATATAAATAGTAAACACACCTGAACACTGAGGCAACCTGCCAGACTCAATATTTGTCCAATCATATTTTGTGCTTGGTCCACATTTGAAAGATATAGTGGTAATATTTAGGAGACCATTTTCATGAATCAGCTGAGCATTTTTTCCACACGTCATTGTGCAGTGTTGTTCCTGGGCCTCTACATGGACACAAGTTAGACTTGATTTTGGTTGTTGCACTAAAGAGATACATTGTCCAGCACCTAAATTTCATAAAGTAAAACAAAATTAGTACAGAAATTATTGCTATTATGATATTTGTAATAGTTCTCTGGTAAGTGTTATATGTCAAAATTATCTACCAGTAAATGAGAACATAAGATGTCAAGTGATATTAACTTACTGTTTGCTCTCTTTTTGGGGCCAGTGTTTTCACAAATACAAATAATAATTGTTAATTTGAATGTACTATAGATTTCCCCAAAAAAATTATTCTAAAAATTGTGATTTTTGTGTGTAAATTATTTGTAAGTGATTAGAACTGTCGCCCCAAAAATGTTAATATAGAAACTAGATGGTCTAAACTTGCATACTACTGGTAATATATTCTCTTCAAGTATATACATTTTGTACAGTTTAAACCTGGAATTAATATGTTTTTAAAGAATTTTCAAAAACAGCATCTTTGTCCGTAAGTGTGCTTATACAAACATTCTTATATTATACCATGGTAATCACTATTAGAGAAGAGATCAGAAATCAGAGAAGAGATACATCAACACTTCATCACAGATGTTATCAGAAAATACCCTAGGTCCTACATCGGGCATGTCCTACATGCAGACATCAACAGAATACACCACAAATCTCTTGAATGGATACCTACAGGCAAAAGAGCCAGGGGTAGACCAAAAGAAACACTCAGAAGAACAATACTTAGAGAAAGTAAAACAATAGCTTTGAACAGACAGAATTGGAGAGATCTGACCTCTGCCCTATGTGCTAACTCCAGCGCCAAAGGAAAATGAATGAATCACTATTTGATTCTGCAGTACCAGCTAATTCAGCAGCATATCACTTATTATACAGTATTTTAAGTTTCATATCATCAGTTGGACCATACCCTCATATCACAATCTGCACCATACCCTCTTATCATTATCATATGAAATAGCTACAAGAAAATTCACTAGATTTGATTAGCAAAATTTCAAATAACTGCACAGAAGAAAAAATTAATGGTTTGGAGCTAAGTAAATATCATTTGAGTCAGTTTTAAAGGTGTTTGCAACATGAACAAGAAAAACATAAAATAAATAATTTTTAAAGGTGTTTGCAACATGAACAAGAAAAACATAAAATAAATAATTTTTAAAATAGGTATATCTGTCTCTTTCCTTCATCCTGATCTGCCATTTTGTATGAACAATGGAAGCATTGTTCTGGTGTCAATGAGTTAACTAACTTGAAAATGCCAGTATAGGCCTATATTGCAATAACTTTTTGACACTTTTCTAAAGGATTGTGTTAATTAAAATCAACCACATATCACATGTATTTGGTAGAATATCCTATTCAGAACATAGCTATCAACCCAGCATTTGTTGGCTATGGTGATTTTCTAAGCAATATAAATATGTTCAATAGTTTGCTATTGCTTTCTGAACGGTCCGGATGCACAACTGCCTGTGGCGAGGATCGAACTATATACCTTGGCCATCATAGACGCGCCCTGTACCACTTTGCCACAGACACGGACATCACATGTTAATAATATTGTTAATATCTTTTCTTTACTATTCTATCTATCTATCTATCTATCTATTCGCTAAACCCTTTATTGTCTTTCAGCATCAGTGGTAGAAGAGTTTTCTGGAGATGGCTCTCGTGTGTGCTGAGTATAATGTGGAATTTGTTGCCTCTTTTATTTCAGTGGTCCATCGTTTTCGTGGTCAGCCTCTAGGTCTGCTTTCGCTGTATCTGTGTAGCATAGCTTGCTGTGGTATGCTGTCTGATGGTAGTCTGCGGATGTGTGCAAACCATTTGATCTGTTATATCTTAATATATTCCAAGATTGGGGTGGTTTTGGTTCCTTGTCTAATGTCCTCATTCCTCACTCTATCTTTTAGTGATATTCCTAGGATTCTACGTTAGCATGCCATTTCAGCTGTCATAAGTTTACGTTTATCTTGTGCTGTTATGTCCATGTTTGGCATTGGTAGCACAGCATTGGCATAATAGTTGTTTTAAATAGTGTTATTTTGGTGTTTAAATCTACATTTTTATATCTGAAGATTGGTGTCATATGCCCTAGGGCTTGGTATGCTTTACTACATCTATTGTGTATTTCTTTGCTGCTCTTGCAGTCTGTTGTTATATTACTTCCTAAGTATGTGAATTCTGTCACCTGATTATGTCTGTTGTTTCCAATATATATATATTGGTGTTTCTGTTCTTCCTATCTTCATTACTTCAGTCTTTTCTATATTTATCTTCATGTTACAGGTATGGCATGTTTGATGTAATCTATCTATTTGTCTTTGTAGTTCCTCTTCTGATGATGCCACTAGTGCTTGGTCATCTGCAAATAGTAGTTCGTTTAAGTTATCCTTCAGATTGTTTTCTTCTGTTGTCTTTGCTACTTACATGAACAATAGGGGGGGGATAGTACACATCCCTGTCTCACACCTGAGTGAATTTGAAAATTATCAGATGTACCTGTGCTCGTTCTTACTGAGCATTGACTATTGGTGTACATGCTCTGACATAGGTGTATCAGATGTTGGGGAACTCCATATGTCTGTAGTGTTGTCCATAGTTGTGCTCTATCCACTCTGTCAAAAGCTTTCTCTTGATCCACGAAAGCCAGATATAGGTCTTGGTTATGTTCTATCACTCTTTCTGAAAGTTGTTTGAGGGTGAAGATTGCATCTGTACAGCTTTTATTTTTCTGAAAGCTTGTTTGTGTGTTGTTGAGCTGTAGTTCTATATATGCATGCTTCCTTCTCTCTAGTATCATGCTAAAGATTTTCCCAATGTGAGTTAAGAGTGATATGCCTCTGTATTTAGTGCCATCCCTCTTACTGCCTTTTTTCTTCCAGTTGGGAACAATCACCTCTGTATTCCACTCCTGTGGTGTATTTTGTGCCTTCCATATCACATTCAACAGTCTGTGTAGCCACTTTATACCTAGCTGTTAGCACTTTTATTAGTTTTTTAGGTATGCCATCTATTCCTGGTACTTGTTATTTGGTGCATGTTTAACTGCGTCTTCATTTTCGGATTTCAGGATGTATGGTTCTGGGTCTTCTTTTGTATTTATTGTTGTAATCACTTCTTCCTGTAAGTTTAACAGTTGATTGAAGTAATTTTTCCCATTAAATTTCATTATTTGTTCATTAAACTAGTAACAATTGTACATTATCCAAGTTGTCGCTTCTTGGTTTTCTCTCTGTGGCACTATCTACCTTGTTATGACAGTTTGGTTATGTATACTTGTTCCCTAACATGTGTGCAAAATTTAACTAAATTAAATCTTCTTCTGCAATCAATAATCATGCATCTATGAAATTTGATATTGGTGATAGTTGCTGATCCAGTGGTCCATGGGCTCATGCCCTTTGACCCAATGCTATTGTATGATATATGCATGTGTTTGTGAGGTGTTGTTTTATTCCATAGTTCCATATTATGTGCTCCATTTATCTGGCCCTGGAGGGAGACATATTGGTGATAAACAGAGAAATTTGTTTTAGATTATAAGTTCCCTACAATTTGGTGTGTTATAAATTGAATACAGCTTAATACTGAAGTCAGATGTGTCTGACCATTGACACAAATAAAACAGTGTTGCAATGCATTTTCGTTCTCTGGACTACATCCTGCTAGAAATCTAGTAGGAACATTCCATTACAAGAGAGATGCGATGAGAATTTGAGAAGGAAATTAAAAACATGTCTTAAAAATATATTTTAAAATCAAATTTTACAAGAAATACTAAAGAATGAATAATTTTAACAAATAAAATACAGCAAGAAGAAGAAAATACTAACTAATGCAGTCATGCTTGTTCGGGTGTAGTTTATATCCTGGGTTACATGAACATGTGTAACTACCCTCTGTGTTAGTGCATGTGTGAACACATCCTCCATTACGTATATCACACTCATTCACATCTGAAATTGTCAGTGTAAGCTCAGTGCAAATAAACTAAAGAATTTAATAAAACATCATAATATGAATAAATTATGTCTTTTAGAACAGGCAATTTCGAATTCAATGTTATAATACAGCACTCTACTGCATTACTTTAAATTACTATTCATTATATTAAAAATATTAATTTCTATTTTCTCAGAAAGATGATGAATATCTGATGGCAAGTCAAGATTCCGATACTACTGTCCTTTTTAGAGCTGGTATTCTAGCCAGCTCAGAGACTATTGTGATGCAGTCACCGATTTGTTAAGCAGGTCATGTATGCCAGACCATTGCCTACCAAAGATACTTCTCTGTGATAAGATACAGAAGGGCATGTGTTCTCAAGGTAGCAAAAAGAAGTGTTACAAGGGCTTATTAAAGACCTCACTGAAAAACTTGGACATAAAGGCTCAACAGCGTGAAATAAGAGCTACATGAAATAAGATGTTACATGAAATAAGAGCTACATGAAATAAGATATTGCATGAAATAAGAACTACATGGTGCTCTACAATAAAATAAAGATGCAACTTCTTGTGAAAGGGAAGAAATGCAGTAGTTCAACAGCGGAGAGATGCAAAAAAGAAAGTCACTGGTAGATCAAACAATAGCTACAGTGGTCATCCTAAGCTTGAATTATCCAAGGACCTTTGCGGCCAGTATAGGGCTTATTAGTAATCTACAAACTGAATTTCATAAAGTGGATGTAAGAAATAGTCGTGAACACTTGTGATAGATGAACAGTAACATGTTCATAAGAAAAACAAGAGATGTATGTATATATTAAATATTTCTTTTTAATTCATAAAGGTGAGATCCTGAAATCAAAATAGTAGATTACCTTATTTTAGAATTAGACTACATTGGATGAATCATTAGTTCAGAGACTGCAGGAATTTGAGATAAGGCATGTAATGAGCAGACAAAGATGAGAGATGTGATGGATTATTTGCGATGAATGAGCGCAAGAAAAGCCAATGTGAGACATTAGATATGACTGCGTCAATCTAGTCTTTATCGCCATTGTAACAATGCGTGAGGTTGTATGATGGCATTACTGTATTCTTTGACAATTTTCCCACTGGACCACTCAGAAAAAGCCCAAGCACACAATCTGCACATGTGTGGGTAAGACTGAGTGATATTGATGTAAAGATCAGAACAACCCATAAAGAGAAACATAACAGATAGAGTCTACATGAAGAGACTGATAAATCAACATTGAACTGGAACTGTCAGCTGCTACACTAGGGAATGGATTTATTAGAGATAGGGATCAAAGTTCTTGTGGACTTGTCTGGTTTGTGCTGATGATAACCTGCACTCATAACTCATAAGAAAACCAATGAGAGATGGGACTAAAAATTATATAATACCCTTCACCATCTTCTTGATGACATCAGAGAAATACCTGAAGGCATCAATGCTGCACTATGGCAGCAGCATCACAGTTAGCACAAGAAAGAACACTTTGGCTCCCCATGACGCTTAACGGGACACATGGATAGGACAAGACAAGACACCATCTTCTGAAAAACACTGAGCATCTATGGGTCTGCCCTGAATGGAATGATATCAGTTCTTAAATACTTAAAAAAAAATAATGACAAGAAAAATGTAGCTATATTTGATAATGAATAAAAAGTGGTATGTCAAAGTTCCTACCTCCACAATGAGTGACTCCAAACAATTGATATCCATCATTACAGTAACACTGGAATGATCCAGGTAAGTTAACACATTTGTGGTCACATGTTGAATTTAACAAACACTCATCAATATCTATGTAAAAAAGAAAATAACAGAGACTATATTAGCTGTGAAGAAACATTTTCAAGTCAGGATACATAGGGCATTTGGCCTACAAAAAAAAATTAATCTATAATAACAAAGATTGATCGAACATGGTCATTTTCATAGCAATTATACTTTACTGTCATACAATAAAAAAGTTTTAAAATGTGATTCTTTCCTGACTTTATTATGCATGTGGTTGCATCTGTGGGTTTCACCAATGGCTCACTAGACAAACCACCCATGCAACAGAAAACCTTAGTGGATGGCATACCGTTATATTGAGGTTATCTTCTTAGAGAAGCTTCATGGCACTTCATCTATACAATTATGCTTTTATTTTTGTTGTTGAAATGTGTTTCATGTTTACCTGAATATATATGTATACACCCTCTGTGTTTGGGAGGGAGCCAGAGATGTACTGTGCAGCACTGGGGAGGAGGAAACTGACATTACTGTTTTTTCCTATGGCTGAAACCCCATCATAGAGACACAATGACTCAGGATGTGACAATCCTTTTGACTTGAACATTTGGTTGCATGCCTGAAGCAATAGAGAAGTTCAGCATAACCAGTAGTCAATTGGTGGCGGGGAATGAGCACAGTGAACCCTATCTTAGCTACAGTGGCTAGGAGCAGTGCATAGGTTGAAACCAACCTTCCTGGAGGTGTGATAGTTATTCTCTAGCTCTGTCCTGGGGTGGGCCAAAAATCCACAGACTTCCCAGCAATATAATGTCATTTAATGGCATTAGTTCAAAGGGATTGAGCCCATGGATCGCTGGATCAGCAACCAACCAACCAACCTGACTTTATTATTTTTATGTTTAGACCAAATTAATTTTCAGGTGAGTAAAAATTATACAGCACATCTTTTTCATTGTTTCACCTAACAACAACTTAATATTGATAAATAATTTATGTATTGTATATCATTGTAAAACTAATTGGTTACAGAAAAATAATATATAAGTACATTGAAGATATTTAATTATTACACAGCATTATAGTTCATAAAACTTAAAACAAAAAATGACCAAAGGGTGATAGCCATCTCCTCTACTGCACAATCTTTACTTCCCAGATTAATCTGGTACCCAATAAAGACTGGGTCGGCCTAGGAGCCATTGTGATCTGAAAAGCATTTTAATCTTAACTGAGAAATGAACCCAAAACCACTCATATGTGATGGCAGTATATGAGCTGTGATTAGTCCAGAAAGAGTTAATAGCATTGACAAAATTGCATAAGTTTACAATAAATTGTATTGGTTATTGAAGCATCATAACATTAAATAGGAGAAACACCAAGGAAATCCCACATAGATGCAATATAGCATATCAGATCTTAGAGTAGATGTCCTCTATTTTAAAAATCAAATATGTGAACATGAACACCAAAACTGCAATATAAAAAATGATAATCATACCGTAACTATGCTACCATGCCAAATGTGGACATTAACAACAAAAGACAAAAGAAAACTTGCAAAAGAAATAACTTGTCTATGTAGAATCCTCGGAGTAACAATAAGAGATAAAATGAGAAATGAAAACATCAGGAGACTAACAAACACAATGCCAATCCTGGATTATATCAGAAAACAACAGATTAAGTGGTTTTCTCATGCTTCCAGGTGACCATCAGACAGTGTCCCTCAAACAGCATTACTATACAGACCTGATTGTTACAAAGCCAAGGGCAGACCATGCAAACGATAGATTAGAGAAATAAAGGAGTCAATGAAAACAAACATATATGAAACACACAAACAAGCCATCTCCAGAGAACTCTTCTGTCCCTGATGCTGCAAGGCACAAATAAAGAAGAAGGTTATCAGTTATGAGTCCACGTTACTGCACTACACAATGTTAACACCACAGAGGCACTAGATACACTATTGACATGTAAACATGTTTTTACTGTTTTCTTTGTTTTTCACTGTTTGTTTTATATATTTTTGAGAAAGATCTGATGGTTCAAAATGTCTAGTGCATTGTAATTTGTATGTTTTCTTATTTATACCTCATAACTCCTTAGCTTTAGTGACAGTCTGTCGTGTTCATGTGGAACTTTCTAAAACCTGTGTTCTATGTAAGTATTTTTGTTGTTACGTTTCATGCAGCATTACCTTATAGTGATTGACAGTGATGAGGGTAATGACGGATGTTTTTTGTGAATGGCTTCTTGTATATCATGAGCTTATTCTGTCAGTAGTAGAGTTAGTAGAGAATGGATTCGCCATCCTGACCCTTAGATCAATACAGATTAATAGACTTAATAAGATCTAAAATAGAGCTATGTACATCATTCTTGGATGCCCCAGAGATAAAGAAATAGTGATAATGTGCTTCTTGCTGAATTATCCTAATATAATGCAAGTAGTGGAGATATGACCTGCTCATCAGTGCAAGACAAGAAGCATCCATCATATGATGATATTGAAAGGATCAAAGGAAACAGATTAAAAAGGGACAGTCATGGTTTAGAAGGGCAGAGGATGTTATTAAATATTATTATTGTATGCACATTTATGGCATAGAACATGGAGAAGAATGGGAAAGCAGCATAAAATAAGTTTATAACTTCCATTCAAGTGGTCATTCCACTTTACAAGAAATGCAGCAATGACATTCCAGTGCATATTGATTCAGAAGTCCAAGCACTGATCAGCTAGAATTCCTCAGATGGAGATATTATCTATACTGATGGGTCCATGATTTGGCACATGTGCAGTGCTTGGGCATTCACGGCTCAATGCAGAGGGAAGTGTTTTAGGGAAGAAAGTGGTGTTTTCTATATAACTACTAATATTATGATTTCTAGAGGGAGCTGGCAGTATTAAGGCAATGATATGGCTAGAGACTCAGTGTTAGGTGTGTGCTTTCTAAATGAAAACTGTGAGTATGCTTCAAATTATTCACCAGAGCTATCTATGCAGTCAGTGGCAAAGTCTGTGAAATGAGTTAGCTAAGATTTAATGTATTAATTTTAATATTTCTACCCGTTTCTTGGTTCCTGCTTTAAATGTATTTAAACCCAATGCCATTTATAGCACAGCTATGACTATACTTGAATGTGTTTAAAATACCTAGAAAAATATTATTAATGGGTACTTACCTACACATGTTTTATAGTCTGTGCTGACTTTATAGCCAGCTGGACACACACACTCAAAGCTTCCTTTGACATTTTCACATAAATGAGAACAGCCATGTGTTTTCTTTTCACATTCATCAACATCTGGTAAGCAATAAAAGTTATAAAAAATCACAAAATATCATAAAGTGAAATATGGGGGTAGTGAAGTCTTGAAAATCATTAAAAGGAGACTTTTAAAACACACACTGAAAAAAACTATGTTTTAACACGAAGACATTTATCATTAATAAATAACATAACACATAAGGAGTAGAAGACAGCAATGTCCTTTACTGGGTACACTTCAGTTATAATCAGTGGTGTATCCACCATGAATGCAATGCATGCATTGCATGCTTTAACATTTTGAAATGTAAAAAATAATGCAGTATATTTTAGCAATTAATGCCAAAATATTTTATAAAGATGTATCACTAGGTTTTTTTCCTAGTATAACAATTGTTAAATAATCATAAAGTGATGGTTTCTCTCTTCGTGATTGTTGTCTAGAGAATTCACAAAAGGAAGTAGCATTGATAATTTCAGAAGTTTACAAGGTGTGGCCAGATGAAAGTAGTGCCAACGCATTCAATAGGAAACTGAATGCCTTAAGGAGACTGTGATTGCACTGCTAGTGATGCTGAGGAATAATTTTGGGTCAAATTTACATCTATTTTAACCTTACAATGGAACAAAATATTGTATTTAAAATCATAAAATGATGATCTGGCCTCCTCAGTTCAGTCTCTACATGGTTTCATACTACAGACCAGTTACTATTTTGTGCATCTGAGTTCACGTATTATGTTTAATATTTATATATTCGATTAATTTTTAATTTAGTATTTATTGATGAAAGAGATGTGAAGCTATCTGATTAATCATTTTAACTGTGTACATTTAATGAAAAACTAGATGAAAGCAAATGATGAGTTCTACAACAGAATCACAGTGAGAGTTTAATTTCAAATAACGAGTGGTGTAATCAAACAGCTAACATTTCTTTCTATTGCATTATGAGTTAGTTGTATTATTACTTTAATCAGTGATTTCTTCTCAGGTGTCTACCTCCTATATGACTATATTTATAAATATGTGCTTGTTTTTGTTTACTATAGAGATTAGTAACATAGGAATATTTGTTATTAATTGATGCATCATTGCAAATTTTATTTTGTAGCTATAAACATAGTGGGAAAACTTGTATTACCTATGCATGATCGACCATCCTGATGAAGTTTGTAGCCAATAGGACAGGAGCACACCGGACCTTGGCTTGAGTCCACACACTTTCTTTCACAGCCACCATTATTTACAGAACATGATGCTACATTTAAAATGATAAAAATTGGTAATACTGGAGATAATTTGTATTTATCATAAAAATGTGACAATAGACTTGAATTATGTTATGTCTGCTGATGGCTAAATAGACTATTAACGCAGGGAAATACAGAATGCATAAGCATAAGTCCTCGTTCATCTGCTTCTATTAAATAATATGGTATATACATTGTCCTTTACAAAGAATTTAATTAAATATTTCTCACCACCAAAATTGGATTGTCAGGCTAATGACACAAATAAAATGATGACATGCCACATTTCTGTTTTCTGGTCTCTGTCCTCCTGAAAATCTATACTGTCCTGCTACAAGAGAGATCCAGTGGGAGTTATGAACAAGCATCAAACAAATATTTCTGAAGTCTCCATCAATCTTTCCACTAAGCTGCACTAGTGTGCATTACTATCACACACATTTTTATCCCTTGGTGACCAGATTTTGCTCATGGCACAAGCATTAGACATATATGTAAAAGTTTATATAATAACAAACACAAAATTTTGAAGTTACAGCTCACAGCATACAGACATGTGCAAATGTTAATGCAGAAGTTAAAAGATACTTTCCTTCTGGTGTGGTAATAGCCATTTTACATTCTTAGTGCAAACTATGAAGTTAGAATAACCATTAATAAAAAATAATCTTACAGTTTGCAACTTCTGTGTATAGTTTTAGTTTGTAATTGAAATTTATCTAGTCTAGAATTCACCAGTCAAGCCAGCAAAATAGTAGAAGAGTTAAATGAAGCACAGGAAAGTTTCAGACGGGGCAGAGGCACCAGAGACCATATTTTCAATATGTGAAACATCATAGAGAAATGCAGAGTTTAATTTGGACTTCTACACATGCTTTATTGACTACACCAAAGCATTCGATTGTGTACAACTTAAAAACTTTGGAATATCATGAAGAACATGGGTTCCCCGCTACACTTAATCCACCTCATAAAAAACATTATGTCAAGAACAGCAAGCAGACGTGAGAGTGAATAGTGAAACATCTGATTGGTTCAGCATGGAAAAAGGAATCAGACAAGGATGTGTCCTATCACCATGTCTCTTCAACATTTATGCAGAGAACATAATGAGGAATGTAAGAAATGACAAAGAGAAAAATAACTTCAACTCACTCAACATCAGAGACCAAGAAATACTAGATCTAAGATAAGCTGATGATACAACATTATTGGCACACAGTCAAGCAGGTCTCGACCACCTCATAAACTCCATTGAAGAACATAGTGAAAAATAAAACCTATTTCTGAAAGGAAACAAGACCAAGATTATGACAAGAAACAAAACCACTAGCAAGTTCTCAATCAGTATCAACAACAGCAAATTAGAAAGAGTCATCAGTTTTGAGTGCCTTGGTTCCCTTATCAACAGTAACGTTGATTATTATGAATAAGTCAGAAGAAGGTTGGCTAACGCATCAAAGAAGCTGATGCAAATGAAAAACATATGCTGCTTTAAAACAACAAAACTAACATTCCTAAATGCTTGCATATTCTCATTGGAAATATATGGTTAATCCTGGACAATCACCAACAAAGTGGAAAATAAAATAGTAGCATTTGAAACAAAATGTTACGGAAAAATCCTCATCAATAAGATGAGACCAAAAAGATTATCAATGTAGCCATCCTGAGAGAAATTAATGTAAAAGAAAACTGGCTAAACAGCATGTTTCTTTCCAGAAAATGTTAATATTTTTTGCCATTTCAAATGTCATGACAGCCTAGAAATGACCACAAAGGAGGGGATGATGCCATGGAGATGAACAAGAGGCAGACCAAGAAGATGATGGATGCAAGACATCAAAGACCACTTGAATATGACAATAACAGAAGGAGGAAGAGTGGCTCACGATTGACAGAAGTTTTGAAATGCTGTGGTGACTGCTACATCCTGTTCAGTAGTTGCTGGTAGTTAAACTGAATTCAGCAATATTTTCAATACAAGAAATATTTACAACCATGTTGGAAAAATATTCTAAAATTTATACAAGTTGGAGGAGCAAAAACTATGCATCTAAATTTATTGCATAAATGCTGTTGATAAAGATGAGAGTATTAATGAAATCAGAGAATGACCATTTCAGACCCATATAATTGATGAAAGTACTGATATCACCAGTGACAAAATTGCTTATTATGTACATCAAATTCAGAAGACTTGGGAATGATGCACATAAAACTGTTTTTGATAGCATTTTAAAATTGACTATCAGCAATAGTGCAGCTATAAAGAAATTCTATGATGAAAATTTTTGGACATGAATTGCATGGTTATGTTTACATCAGACAATGCTTCTGTCATGCTTGGAAAACATTCTCTTCCTCATCTGACAGAAAACACAGTGAAGCTCACAGAGAAGATTTATGAATAGATCATCATAATGAAACATGGAAAATAATACCACAGATGAAAGAGATTAAAACTCTCATACTGAATATACACTCTTCAGTTGATCAAGTGTGAGAATATACACTCTTCAGTAGATCAAGTGTGAGAATACATACTCTTCAGTAGATCAAATGTGAGAATATATACTCTTCAGTAGATCTAGTGTGAGAATATAACTCTTCAGTAGATCTAGTGTGAGAATATATACTCTTCAGTAGATAAAATGTGAGAATATACACTCTTCAGTAGATCAAGTGTGAGGGAAGCTGATCTATGTGACATTACCATAAAACTCTGACAATTTCATTTAGGCCTCTGAATGAAGTATGATGACTTTCTTACTACTTTTTAAATTAATGCCTTGATAACAAATTATGATATTTTACTTGAATATTGTGCAGAACCGGTAGAAGAAGATAATGACCCAGTGCACAAATAATGCCATGAGAAATTATCAAAACCAGGTTCCTTATTTCTTCTCTATGATGTTCTTAGTGAAAAAGCAGAATTGTGGAAAATTCTTCAGAAGAGTTTTTTGACCACACTGAAGCATTTCAATACACAAAAGCCAAAACCAAAAGCATTAGATCTGAATATCTTGAGGATATGACTCATTTCGGTAAAAGTTTACACAATTTTATTGCTTCATACACTGCTGTATATACTAATGCTATTCTCAGTTTCATCCAATAAATTTGTAATCACATGGACAAAAGATTTCTTGACAATGAATTACAAGTTTTCCATATGTCGATCACATAGCATCCTAAGATTCAGTCGAAGACGGAAAACGTGTTGACTCAAGTTGCGAATAGAGTGCCATCTGAGTGGACCTGGTTCAAACCCCATTTGCTGCATTATGATTGTTTAAAAAAAATAATTAATCCTTGATGCTTCTATATTATATTATAGATATAAATAGTTGGCTGGATCATGTCTGCACAATGCCAAACTGCCGCATCCCAAAACAAGTACTATTCGGGGAACTGGCTGAACGCCATCGAGCTAATGATGATAGACCAATGCTGAGGTATAAAGACATCTGCAAATCCTCAATTTCTTTTTTCTTCTTTTGTTCACTTGAAACATGTCTATATCTGTAATTCTGTCTCCTGAATAAAACTTACTGTCTTTTGTAGTTCTTCATCTTCTTCTTCTGCGTTTGTTCTCAAACTCCTGCAGATTAGCAGGATGTAGTCCGGAGAATGGAATGCGTTCTGTCATGGTTTACAGCATTGCTGCAATATCTGCACCTTTCGGCCTGACACATCCAACTTCAGCATGGCTTTGGGTCACTGACCCTATATGGGATGGGACAGCCAACTCCATCCCATAACCTCCTTAGTCGCCATTTATGACATGCGTTGAAGGTAAACAGTGTTGCTATTCTTTGCTCCTCTTTCGGGCCCTGTCAACTCACAGGTGTTTTGTAGTTCATACAGTTAAATCCTCAATGAAAAGCTTCCACAGAGAATCCAAAAACTGGGAAAACATGGCTGAAACTTGGGATGTCTGGAGGCAGAGTCTACATTTTGGAGCAGCATTGTTCAGAATTAATATGTTTAAGAATATGGAAGAAAATATATAGAAAGACGCAAACACAATCTTTTCTGTGCTGTGATATTTGCTTGAAAAGTCACTATTCCAGAGAAAATATTCTACAGATTGCTTCTTCTTATTGCTAAATGACCATCTGCAAGATGTAAAATTCCATACAATTGCATCTTTTATATCTAAGAGTTTCCAGCATAGTCTGTATTTTGTTTACACTGGTGGCCACACGATAGGGCTGATATGAAAAAAAAAGAAAGATGCTTTTGTTTATATTATAAAATGTATTGCTACATCACAGACTTCCAAACTTTCAATTTATTTTCTGCAAATGAAATATATCTATGACCAGTGCTCACCCACCATAATAAATAAACATCTGTGGTTGATGTAAGAACAAAATCAACAGTTGAAGCAGGAGAAAAAAACAAAAAACAATTAAGTATAGGCCTACACTGCATGACATAATGAGCAGCCTTGTTTCTCACCTATGCATGTTCTCTTATCAGGTTTCAGAATGTAATTGTCTGAACAAGAGCACACAGGACCTTCCGCTGTTGTGTTACAAATATGCTGGCAACCACCATTTCCTACTTCACAGTTACCTGCATTAAAAAAAATAAACATGGTTTTTCTTTGGCTTTAAAAAAGATATAGGTAGGCTAATCTAAAAATTATGCCATCAGGAAACATATGGACAGGAAAGTAGGTATGGTTTTCATCAAGAATGAGAGAGTTAAATGTTAGGTCACATAACGATAAACCCTCTTAGCAGAATGCCACAAAGAATAGTAACACTTAGAATTTAGTTGGAAAAGACCAAGATGTAGACTTTGGAAAGACTGCTCTATCAATGGCAATGAACATTTGACAAGTAAACTTCCAAACATGACACAAAATAACAAAACAGGATGACCAAAAAAATTATAA
Organism: Meghimatium bilineatum; assembly: GCA_034231615.1. Lineage (NCBI taxonomy): Eukaryota > Metazoa > Mollusca > Gastropoda > Stylommatophora > Philomycidae > Meghimatium > Meghimatium bilineatum. The sequence continues at coordinate 35,049,586 of CM067318.1, forward strand.
AAAAACATTTAGCAGCAGAGTTTAATATAACACCAGATCAGTTATTGAATACTATACTTGCTATATTTAACACTATACATGCTATATTTAACACTATACTTGCTATATGTTTAACAGCAGCAATGATCATTTTAGTTCTATTAGTTTGGGTAAAAACTTACGAAGACATGTCTTTTCATCGGAATGTAAAATGTAACCATGTCTGCAGTAACATTCCACTCTGTTACCAGTTGATGATGGCTTGCATCCATGATCACATTTATAATTGCGAAGGCAATATTCTCCAACTGAGAAAAAGAAAGAACAATTATTGGTTATGTTGATATGGAGGAATTCATGGCTGACAGATATAATGTTCAAAAGCAGGGTTGTCAAATCAAATTAAAATTTTACACAAAAAAAGATATCTGCCTTTCTATGTGATGTATCCTTTGTTGTCCTCTCTGCCAGCCTGTAAGACTCTCGGTTGTGTGAAAGCTATCTAGCCTCTTACAGTGTTATGTTCAAAAGGTCTTCAATATTACTGCATTTCAAGTGACCAAACGTGCAATAGCCCAAAAAGTGATCATCATTTAATCAATGCCTCCAATGCCTCACAGCACAAGCAGAGAAAAGACAATAGATCTTGTAACACTGTCAAATGCTTTCTAATAGTCCACAAAGGTTATAAGTAGTGGGGATTGCCATTTTGCAGATTATTTCACTAAGTTTCATACAATAGCAATGTGGTATGTGTATGATTTTCCTTTGTGAAAACATCCTGCTCTTCTTTTAATTTACCATAGTTTTCATCTTGTTGAGCAGAAGTCAATGGAATACTTTACATGTTATAGATAGTAATGAAATGCCTTTATAGTATCTACAATCTAAAAAGTTTTCTTTCTTTGTTAATTTAACAATTTACTTTTTTCTATTCATGTGGCATTCTGTCCTAATTCAAGATTTTGGTAAACAGTTGTATAAACCCTTATTGCTATTTCATTTTTAGCCAGGATTTTCTTTGCTGTGATTCCATTTGGTCCTGGAGGTTTGTATTTCTTCAATTCTGAAATAGCCTATTCAGTTTCAGTTTATATTGTGTTATTAACCAGCACTAGGAACTTATACTGTTGTTTCAGATATGGATCTATTTATCATTTCACAGTAATATATTTTCTATATTCTCATCTGTTCATTTGCCAATACTTTGTCTTCATTAGTTTTTATCGGTTTAACTGCTCTGTAGTATCACAGAGAATTACCTGGTGGTGTCACAGAGATATCTCATTTTATTTTCCACTGCTGGTTGTTCTGCTTTTCTCCCATATTCTCTAAGTTTGTTTATCTTCTCCATAGAAGCAGGTTTAATCTACTTTTCTAGCATACAAATAATTTGATTTGCCACAAAACTAAAGGGTAGCAGTTAGATTTTTTAAATTTTTCTCACAGTAGTTAAATTTATACTACCAACACTGTGCTACCAGTGCCAAACCTGGTCTCTCTCATCTTCACATTACAGAAATATAGTGACATGTGAGATGAAATGCTTGAGGAAAGATGCCGGGGTCACCAGGCTCGATAGATTATGAAGCAGATATCAGGGAAAGAATAGGTATAATATCTTGTACAGATTACATAGAAAACCAGAAGATCAAGTGGTTTGGTCACATTATGAGAATGCATCACAAAAAGTTGCCTGTACCAAATGATATATATAACCAAATGAGATCAGGGTACAAAGCCAAAGGAAGACCACTGAAAAGATGGATATCACCACTACGCTTTACAGCAGGAATGAATAACAAACAACCTGGGGAAAGACAATAGTTAAATTTATTTTTTGTTTGCAAGACTACAGGGCAGTAATTGACATTTATGATTTATTCCAACTGTCAAAACTATCCTACACAGACCTACCAATCTAGAGCTATAATTAATAGGTCTACGACAGCATGGAGAGAGTGTTAATGGAGGGGATGATAGAAGGCAACAGGGGCAAAGGTCGACCAAGACGCCATTGGACAAAAGACATTCAAGAATGCCTGCGCCTATCACTGGAAGATGCAGGGCAACTTGCTCAAGACCGTGGAGAATTCAAGAAATCCATAGGAAAGACTACGTTCTGGAAAGAATATGTCACTTGATGATGATGACGTAGCAATGACAACAGTTGAGTTTAGGCTGCCAGAGTTGCAGCAAGGGTATAAAGCCTGTATTTCCATGGCAGCAACCTGCCATCAGGGATTAAAGTGGACGTCAACAGGCAAACCCGAATGGTTTTTTTATGCTATACAGATTTTCGCAGAATCGGTCTGCAATCCTCCTTCCAGTTTCACCTATATATATAGCATGGCACAACGCTTCCATATGATGGCATAGATGACGTTGCGGGACACACATGTGAAACTCTCCTCAATGGTGAAGGTGGCTTTAGGGAATGTGACAGACCGGATCTGGGTGACATAGGCACAAGTGTAGCATTTGCTGTGTTTGCATCTGATGGTGCCAAAATGATTAGGAACGTCACGCTGGTAGTGACTCTAGACCAGTAGATCCCTGAGGTTCTTGTCACGTCTGTAAGCAACAAGAGGGGGACCACAGAACACTTCCGGCATCTCTGGTCAGACTGAAGAAGGGGGAAGGTGACGAAGCAGGACATGGCGAATGGCAGCGCTATGGGGGTGGAAAGCGAGAAAAGTGAGAAGGGTTGGATAGTGACAAATATGTCAAGAAAGTTCAAATGGTAGGTGGAGATCTCGGATGTGTGAACTTGATGGCCAGGTGAAAATTGTCAATGAATTGTATGAAGCATGCCAGGTCACCCTCAGACATATCAGTGATGCCAATCCCATCATCGATGTACCTATGGAACACCGATAGGAAGGGTCCCTCATAGGATTCCCATACCTGGTGCTCAAAGTGGCCCATGAACAAGCAGGCATAGCTAGGTTCCATCTTGGTACACATGGCGACCCCACTGATTTGGTGAAAGAAGTGCCCATCGAACTCGAAGGAATTGAGAGTAAGGACAAATTCTGCCAGAAGGATAAGGGTAGAAGTAGACAGAGAGGTGAGGATACTGGTCAAGGAAGAGCACAGCCTTGAGGCCCTCAGTGTGAGGTAAGTAGGTAGGGAGCAGACATCTAGCAGAAAGAGATGATAAGTGTGAGGGGACAGTGAAGTAGAGGCAAAGATGGACAGAGAGAGCATGGTTAGTATCTTTCAGGAATGTAGGAAGTTGCTCCACTAATGGTTGGAAAACACTATCAAGGAAGTTAGAGATGTGTTCAGTAACAAGAAAGAAAATTTTTGTTTACCATACAAGAGATATAACAGCATTGGGCCAGATATTTGATGTAATAGCATGTGCAAATTAATACTGCAATGAAAGATTGTGGTTACTGGTCATGTGGCAAGGGTCGCCCAAAACATGATGGATTATGGCCATCAAATTAAGTGACAAGTCAGATAGATTAAATATGCCTTTGGCAGCTGTCCATAAATTATGTCAACAATTTTTTGGAGGGGGTTCTGAAAAAAAGTTTCATTTATTCCTTTGGTGGGGGGAGATAGGGGGCGATATTGACAACAGTTGACACCAACAATATTGTTATTATACACTAATTAAATTGTTTTAATTTGAAATATTTTTGTAAAAATTAAATATTTTTTTTTGGGTACTTGGTGTGCTAAAACAATGGGCTATTGGAGGAGGGGGCGGGGGTGGAGATAGACAATTTTTGGAGATAATGGTGGGAGAGGAGAGAGATTGAGAGTGGGGGAGAAAGGAAGAGTGAGAGATGGGGAGGGAGAGAGTGACAGGAAGAGAAAGAAAGAGAGTGGAGATGTGTGTGTGTGTGCGCGCTAGAGAGTTTCCTTCTTCGTTCACTCTCTGATAACCATCACCATCTTTCATGTGATTTCCACCGTAAGGGGGGGGGGGGTGTGAAGATGCTACTGATTTTTCAGCGGAACTGCGTTATTTGCGCCTTTTGGCCAATCACATCCAATTTCGGCATGCTGTTTATTTAAAGTGAGATTTCATCCAGGCAACGAGTGTCTAGCAGCTCTACACGTGACGGTTTATCACTCGCTGTGCCCTTGAACTTTACAGGACAGAACATGTCCCTGGGTGGCAGCTTCAGAGAAGACGATAAGCAGGAATCGACTTGGGTCGGTTAAGTCTATCTTATACGAATTGTTTCGCTGTTAGTGAAATTATCTCGTGTAATTAAGCGCTATTGCTTCCGTTGTCGTCGGGAACTGACCCTAATCTCGTAAGGTTGGACTAAGGTTAGCTCTTCCTCAAGTTTTCGTTCACCGATACTGTGTACAATTCATCAAAATTTTAGATTTTAGCTACATTTTCTTTATATAGAGTCGGTAAGGTATCCTGCATTTACCTTTCCGCACAACCTGTTGTCGGAAGATGGCTGAAAGCTTATTCTCGAACACGAACATTGATTTCCTTATGGTGTCAATTTTATCGCTTAGTCCTCGCATTCGGCAAATGCTGTACCACCTTCGCATGCACTCAATATGCAACTTCGCATGCAGTCAATATGCAACTTCGCATGCAGTCAATATGCAACTTCGCATGCACTCAATATGCAACTTCGCATGCACTCAATAGATCATCCTTTGTTCTTCACATACTTTGCTCACTGTTTCATGAGCTTTCGGACATGACAACCCCACAGTCCAGGCAGCCGTTGTCTTGCCACTTTGTTGCGGGTGCTGAGAAGTTATATCAGATATATTGCTTGTCCTGTGCATACATTTCTCATTCCATCTTAGTCTACACTTCCCGGACAAGATCCATAAAGGGTTAGTCAAATTGCTTTGCATGAGCTTCAAAGCAATATGTTTCCAGGATGCATCACGAGAAAGTGCTTTATGATCTTGGTTATATGCTAACTCTAGGATTGCACGAAAGCAATGCATTTCACTTCTACCTCAGAGGCAGAGTGAGAGAGTGTGTTTGAGATAGTGTTAGAGTGAGAGAGGGAAAGCAAGGACAATGGAAAATGCGTGTTTGAGAGAGGATACGATTTTATAGGCAATATAGATTTTTTCAGCAGTTTGACATTGTTTTCTGAACAGTCCGGATGTACAGCTGCCTGTACGTCGACGCCATAGAGCCGGACAGTGAGCAGTAAGAAGTACAATATTGCTATGCACAAAATGTTTGTATATGAATTAGTTGTCATCACTGCCTTGAGGAAACGATTGTGAACCTCCCTATGATATTTGACTAACATAATCTTGCATTATAAACATGTGGGGCTTCTCGATATTTGATATTAGAGTGATGTCACTATAATGGAGGCGACATAGAATATAGGCCTATATATGTGGCCCTGTGACAGCCAAGGTACAGAGTTTGAATCTTGCCACAGATAATTGTGCATCCAAACTGCTCAGAAAGCAATGGCAAACTACTGAGAGTGTATACATATATATATATCCAAGAAAATCACTACTGTCAAAAAAATTATGGGTTGATGTCTTGATACCTTGAATAAGATATGCCATTTTCTCTCTCATATGCAAACCTAGTCTCTGGAATCTGATGACCCCCGATATTAAGAGGCTAAAACTGTTCATACACATATATTTTTATGAGATAATGTATAAGCTTTACAGTCATTGACGATAAACACTAAAGTCGAAAAAAGGTATTAGATATTTTCAATTATTTTCTTCTCCGCACACCAGACGCGTCCATAGGTGCTCAGATCTCTGCTTCAGTAAATCTCTCAGGGTATAACGGTTGATGGTTCCGGTAGTTCTATATTGGTTCACTGCTCTTTTTGAAATCTTTGTCATGTGTTCTCTACGGGCTATGCCCCTCCTTACTTCTAATTCACGCATTCTCTATATTGACTCATGCTTATTCATCTCAAAATCATCTGATCATGAGGCTCACGAAGAGCAATGAGTACATCTGCTAGGTCAATAGGCTGACCATCTGTTGTGTAGCTAGTCTAGCTAATTGGTTGGCTCATTCATTTCCCTCCACGCCTGCATGTCCGGGGACAAAGATAAACATAAGTTTTCGCAGTGATGCCCGCATTTTAGCTCTCTCTAATGACTCCACCCATCCCCTACGTACATCACCTGTTTTGACTTTCTGAATCATATTAATTTAGTAACTTAGTATGCACGCATGGGAATAGGCTTGCGATTCTAGCCAGTTAAGTGCCGTTAAATACTTCCATTGTTAGACTGCTTGTTGTTGCAGTAAAGGCACCGTTGGCTTCGTGTACTGTTCTTCCTTTTGATCTGGCAGTAAAGGCCCATGCGTATCAGTGGTGACGGATGATTGACCTGTCTGTGTAAATCACAACATCTGTGTCATCGGTATGCTCGAAGATGAGTGCCCTGACCTCAGGATCCACACTCACGGGGCTATGTTCCTTGCACTCTCTATTGAGTGTAATGACGGTCTACTCCGAAAGCTCTAAGAGTGATGGCAAAAGCTGACACTAAACAATCACAGCTCATAATCATATATGAGACTCTTGTCCTCACTATCATTGAATATGCAGGCGACACCATCACCACCAGTAACATACAAATTGAGAGGCTGGACATAATTCAAAATGAAGTGATGCGGATCATCCTTGGTTGCACAAGGGTCACGCCTTTTGTGGTTATGAGATTTCTCCTTGATTTTCTGAGCATATGTCATAGAATTGATATGTGGCCTGCCTGTGCATACCCCAGAGTCAGTTCTCACATAGACTACCCACTACACAGTGATCTCCCTCTTGTAAAGGGACGCAGGCTCAAGAGAGCAAATCGTGGATGGATCGTGCCAAAGATACAGTTAAACAAATCTGCGCCCCAGAACACATAACTCCTTGCAAGGAATGGATATCTATTCCTACGGTCTTTCAAGAGGCAGTCAAGACGAAAGAAGGTATTTATGACTATACATCTTTTTTTGGATCAGGTCCTTTTCTTATAAATTTTTTTTTACCGGGCCGCAATCTCAAAAATATTAGAAGCAATGTGCTAGACCAGGTAACATCTGCTAATCAGAAGTGACAGAATAAATGATATTACTTACAGACACATTTTTTTCCTGAAGAATCAAGCGAGTATCCTGAACTACATTTGCACTCATAACTCCCAAGAGTATTGATACACTGATCTGAACACCCTCCTTTATTCTCAAAACATTCGTTCTTATCTGAGGATGAGAAACATGTAAAAATATTCACTGGTGTCACAACTATTCTTGTTGTGATTCTCTAATTCAATCGACATAGAGCATTTACTTCAGAAGCTTATGAGAGATTCCATACGAACCTCCAAAATTGCAGTGGTAAATTGATCTTCGCGACCAGATTGGAACCGGCAACCTTGTTAACATGATGCGATTTAAATAGGTCTTGAGCGTGTCTGTGGCTATGTCGATAGTCACACAGACAGAAGCATAAAGGTCAATGAGTTTGACCGTGTCCAGGTTCGAGGTTCGTGACCAGCGCGCTCTATCAGTTGCAACGCCCTGCTGACCCAATATTAATATGGATACATACGTCCATCATTTAGTAGAAGTTGTAAACCCACTGAAAATATTACTCACCGTCGAAGTCGTGATGTGTAGCGGGATGTACTGCCCTGGTCATGCGGAAGTCAGAGACAATGAAAGAGCAAACTCATTGGCGGGAAATTCTATGGTTGATATCAAAGTATTGCAGAGGGATAGTACAGACAAAGAAAGGGCGATCATTGATTTATTACAGAGTAAAAAAGGCGATGTTGGAAGTGACAATGTACACATACAAAAGAATGACAGATATTGGGATAACCACGGGTGAGGGGAGGGGAGAAAGAGTGTCTCTCTGAGAAGTTGCGGAGATCACATAATCAACACCAGACTGGGACTTTGAGTCTTCATAATCGTAATATGGCTGCTGGAACGAAGAAAGAGAACGGAGCACTCGTGATAATGCCGGTTTGTCATGATGGTGATTTCTAATCAAGAATCACAAATAATCACGATGCCTTTGCGGAATCATTTATATTAATTTTGTAGAAATAAAATACAGCTAAGCAGGTGAGAAGATTTACCCTCTGATTTATTCGTTTCTTAGTACTAAATGCCATGTCCTATTTCCTATGGAAATGGTGCAGGTTTGAACCTCTAACTAACTTTTCCTCTTCAATATACACACGTAAGAAACATCCATGAAGCTGATAATAGCATACTAGTACCACCATTTAGCATATATAATCAAAATAATAACTCCTACTACCTTTAGATAATCAATAAATCAATTAGTATGTAAAATGTTTTTGTTAATTTTTGTAAACAGATGAACAAATTTTATCTGCACATTATTACAATATAATCACTTTATATTACGCAGAAATGGCTATTGTACAATTAAGAAAAATACATCCTGATTCACTAGGTAAAAAAACAACTAAACCGTCATACTGTATTTTTCCGGTTAGGGAATTACAGGGAGTATTCGAGTGGCGTGAAGATAAGGGCCGCATGTTCAGGGTGAGTTTTTTTAATTTATACTCAGACTATAAACCCAGTCCTTACCGAGGATCAAAACTCTGGACCTCACGATTATGAGGCCAATGGGCTAACCTCTCAGCCATGCGCCACACATTAGGTTGCTCAATATTTATAAACATGTAGTCGGGGGGGGGGGGCACAAAAAAACGATTATTTAAACTTCTATCTCCTCATGGTCTTTATCCCCTACCCCCCTCCCTGTTGAGCAAATAAGAAAGAAGGGTTTGTGTACTAAATAATCTGAACTCATATATATGCATGATAGGCTTACCTATACAGTCTTTCCCATCTGATGCAATCATGAAACCATCTCTACAAACACACGTGTAGTTCCCTGGAGTATTCATGCACATGTGAACGCACCCGCCGTTGTCGTGTGAGCACTCGTCTTCATCTGGAAATGAGAAAATACCGAGACCGCATTAAAGATCAGATCGCATTCCTTGACGGACAAGTACATTTTTACCGGATATTACTCTAGCAACACTCATTTGAAGCCACTTGTCAATAAATGGGGGGTTTCCCCCCAGGAGACAGTATGGAATGTTTATAGTTGAGACGGAAATGTTATTCATACTGCAACGGCTCCCGGGTCGACCCAGCCTTAATTGGGTACCGGATCAGTCTCGAAAGTAAAGTTTGCGAGGGAGAGGAGATGGCTACTGCCCTCATATAGCACAGCCGCTGAAATGTGAGATCTCTTACATCTCACACCCTTACGACAGTTAAAAGCTATGGATTAATGTTACTTATTGTTACTATGAGAGGCTTACACGTGACCGTCGAGTTACTTATAAGACCTCTGTACATAATTAATTAGAACTTCATTCGTTATGTTTTTTATTATTGTCATGATTTTCGTTGGCCACTATTTATATAATTGGAGTCGTCTTAGCTATTTTTGGCATGCAACTCTGAATATATAAAATATCATCAACAAACCCAGAACCTTTAAGGGTTATAGGGGTGTCATTCTGGAAAAATCCACACACAAATTTCACCATGCCTCTCTGTTATCAGTTCATTTTTTTTTAGTGTAGAGAATCTTAATATCGTGCAGTATTTAATATTATCGATCCAGAATTTCCTCCTACCTCCTTTTCTTCTTCCACCTTCAACTGGTCTCTGCAAGATATTTTTGTAAAGAGAATCGTGATGCATCATATATAAATATAAATATATCAAACTGTATAGGTCGCTGGTGCTTTCTGTTGTGTTGTATGGTTGTGAGAGTTGGACACTCACTGCGGACATTGAGAGAAGATTACAGGCTTTCGAGTATAAATGCTACAGAAGAATTCTACGAATTTCCTATAGGGAACATAAGACCAATGTGTACGTAAGAAATAAAGTAGAGATGTGTGCAGGTGTCCAGGAGCCATTGCTTTCAATAGTGAAACGACGAAAACTAGCATGGTTCGGACATGTATGCAGGCACGATTCCTTGTCAAAAACAATACTGCAGGGAACTGTCGAGGGAGGAAGAAGCAGAGGAGGACAAATAAAGACATGGACAGACAACATCAAGGAATGGACAGGGCTAGATATTTCCACACTCATCCGCATCGCTGAGGATAGAATTCGCTGGAGGACTCTGTGTGCTGAAGCATCCAATGTGGTACCCCTACGACCCTGAAGGGTTATGGGTTTATTGATTGATTGATTGATATAAATACTGAGCAACGAAAAACATGGCAATAATCAAAGACGTAACGAATGACGTCCTAATTAATTCTGTACAGAGGTCTCCTGCAGCCTATGGTATTGCTTTAAACTATTCAATGGTTGTCGTCAAAACAGTAGGTACATCTCTTCAGGTATTTCTAAGATGTCATTCAACCACGACAACCCAGAAATGAATATATAGTATTTTATTATAACTGACGTAAACAAAACTAGGTCATATGGGAGCTGTCCATAATCTACATCAACAGTTTTTTTTGGACATAATTGTGACCCCCCCCCTCTCCACTGGTCAACAACTATCAAGAATTCACGGATGCCTCATCCGGAGACATCCCCTATACCCCATTATCTAAAAGCGTTTTGGCAGAAAAGTACGAAATAAGTACATAATTGATTTTCTTCCCATTAAAAAAAAATATTTCAAATTCAAGCACTTTTATATTTAAAAAAACAACAATATCGTTTGCTGCATTGCGATTTTTTGTCCTTAATAAATCATCAATGCGTCTATATTATATTATAGTATACAAAACAGCATTGTTGACATCACTTTTTGTCAACTTCTCCTCCTTTTCAACAACTGTCAAACTTTTTTAGTTCCCCTCCCCCCATATTTTGTACTCAATTTATGGACCCACAATGCTACTAATGAAAAGTTCGGCGCTGTGACTGGGAACTAGTAAGTGCTACTCAGACGGTAAAAGTACTTTGATCTATTTTAGTTATAGATCGTTGTGCATCTCGACCGTTCAAAAAGCAATGACAATATAGTAGAACAAGTATTACCTAGAAAATCATTACATCAAAAAATGATGTATTTTTTGTTAAGTTCTAAATACACTATTCCACCAATACGTACATGGGCCGAATAACAACAAATATGCAAGATAAGATAACAATCAAACAAATCCGACGTTTTGACAACAGTGTCTTTTGTCACGATGATGTCAACAAAGATGAAGACAAGTGAATTAAAGTCTAACGTCTAAAGCATAAAGAACTCAGACAGGAAGCTTCAAATAGTTAAGATCGTAGTTGTGAAGTGACACTTTAAAAAAAAAGACGAATTGTGCATATAAACAGCACTAAGTGCAGAGAAACAGTGTGTGCAATAAAACGGCAATTATTTCAAGTATTACAATAGTTCCCAATACAACTGGTGTACTCCAAGAAAGATACGCATGACGGATGATTGGGAAAGACGCAATACTTCGGAGTTTCGAGGCGTAATATATTTAATAGCGCACACAAATGTAGTTATTTACTATAAACATTGCAGAAAGATAATAGCTGGTTCATTCTTGTTTCGAAAGTTATCTGCTTTTGACGCAAAAAACGATTCAGCTTAAGATTTTATTAACAGCAGCAACGTTCATTGGCGCTTGAGGATCTGACCTTTAATTTTTTAATAACGATTGAATTGTTCCTTCAGAGTCTAGCTTCAGACCAATCATACGCTTAGAAATAAGTTATAGTGATTAGTTATCAGAACTGGAAACAGAATTCCCTGTTACAATGTGACGTCATCACAACAACTATGGCTCCGTGTTGTTTCTGTGATGAACTGTATTATTTAACTCTTTGTCTGCGTGCGGTTTTCCTGCTATGCCGAACACGATAGTAAATTCATATTAAAATGTAGATTTGAGCGGCTTTTCGGCATAGTGGGTCTCCAAAATGTAGATATTAGCGGCTCGGTGGATATAAAGAGTTAATGACTAATATTACATTAGTCAATAAGCCTATTTGTTCTGGATAATATCTAGAAGGTTTTATGGGAACGGTTTCAACGATAACACTAAATTAATGTTATGTTCAAGATTAGAATCCTTTATATTGAAACTTACGATGTTAACGTTTGCTAATGTGAGGGTACTGAACATTTTTGCAGAAAGGAAGAACAGATGCCATGGAGCTGCATTACAAGATTATAGAAGGCATGTTTTTTAATTAAAACTAGTTAATAAGGTAAATATACCTATGTAGCTATACATAGGTAACTATACAAATGTCATATAATTGAATCATATTCTATATATAACATGCGTTTAAAAAATATTATTAAAGTTCTGAGTACTTCTCAGTATCCTTGCCAGAGTTAAGTGAAACATATTGTGACCAACTGTAATATAAGACCTATTGATTCATTGAGTGTCATCCTTTTCAAATAAAACCTGTGAATTTTCCCGTGATTATTATAGGTAACTTTGCTTCTACAAACCAATGAAAATTATGGGAAAAGTGAAACGCGTTACTTTAAAAGATTACTCCCAATTTCGCTCGCTGATATTTTGTTTTAAGATGGCCACAGCTCGATCTACGTCTGACGCCGAAATCCATGCAAAAAATTCGCGCGAATTGTGACTATTTCATTCTCACAAGCCCCCCCCCCCCCCTCACGCAGGCCAACTTATACATATGTACACTCTCATATATTCATGAAATATTCAAGAAATGTATATTTTCCACCTACGTAACGTGTCAAGAACTTCATTCACTACGGTGGATTCTGTGTTTATGTTTTAGCAATTTCAGAAATATTATTTATAGAATATACAAAAATAGCTAATCGCTAGAGTTCATGTCGGTGATGTTTATGATAGCTGCCTGCCAACATACAGAACTAGAAATACAGATTGGAAAGATAATTAACTAACAAACAACATCTTGTGGTTTAAAAAAACAAAATCAAATATTGTCTGTCAGCCGTTGCGAAAACAAAAGCTCCTCATATCTGAGTTGCCAACTTTCGACTGGGATGAGGATGTTAACTGAACAACTAACCTTCGAATGAGACAACCATCGACTAGGATGAGAATATTAACTGATGAACGCATCTTCGAATGAGGCAACCATCTACTGAGATGAGAATATTAACTGAAAAACCGATCTTCGAATGAGGCAACCATCTACTGGGATGAGAATATTAACTGAAAAACCGATCTTCGAATGAGGCAACCATCTACTGAGATGAGAATATTAACTGAAAAACCGATCTTCGAATGAGGCAACCATCTACTGGGATGAGAATATTAACTGAAAAACCGATCTTCGAATGAGGCAACCATCTACTGGGATGAGAATATTAACTGAAAAACCGATCTTCGAATGAGGCAACCATCTACTGGGATGAGAATATTAACTGAAAAACGAACCTTAGAATGAGACAAACATCAATTTATATGGAAACGGTTGACTGAAATTTATAGGAATATATATATATATATATATACTATTATACATAATGTAACTTGGTGGTCATCTGTGTTGGCTTTCTAATTGCTTTGATCATGTTTCTTAGTATGGTAAATTATTGGCACATCCGATTAATCATCATCAGCACCTCCGGCATATGTCTTTTTGTTTTCAGGTATTTCACAAGTCGATGGTATCAGCTGCATCTCCACTTTCCACTGACTGTTTAGTTCGGTTAGTAGTATTTACAGGTCTGGTAGTCTACTAGACTAGAGCACTGGGAGTGCTGGTCTTGCGTCTGTCAGGAACGCTACAGACTGTCGGAAAAGATTGGCGCTCAGCAGCTTAGCGGTTGCCACCTTGATATGCCTGGATTTCTGCATCGTAATTTCTGCATCGCTTGATTATCTATATTCCTGCTCCTCCAGTCACCACTGCATTCCATGCTAACTCATTTGTATAAACTCTGACACATATTCATCATCTTAATGATGGTTATACTCATCGAGAAGACTGAATGAAACTGTCTTGAGTTATACACTGTTTATTCTCCGCAAAAAAAATAATCTTTCAAGTAAATCAGGATATGAACAGATAAGTTAATACACTATCCTCTCTACAAGTAGTATGTTCTCGTACATATTTTAAAGAGTTGTCAATTTCAAGAAAATCTGAGAGTTTTCTACGAAGTAATTTTCTTGGTGGATAAAGCTACTTATTTTCAATCGCAATATTACCAAGTTTTGACATCTGTCTTTAATTCGATGACTTGGCATAAAGTAAAACTATACTGTTTGCATTAGCACAATTGTATCTCTGCGTTCACCCAGTGGTTGTATCCTCTAAATTTTCTTTATCCCACTTTGATTGATTGGATGTTGATTTTATTGCTTCAGGAATGATATTATGGCATCCTTTTGTACCTTATCTACCTCATGTAATGTGGTGTTTGACTCTTGACACCAGCGTTGACCCATATTCCTGGTGTGGTCGTTGACCCACATTCAAGGTATGGTCGTATGTCCTGCTGGTAAACTTTATTAAGTATTTTCCCATTTTCTCCCCACGTAGTTCCAACTACTTTTCTGAGATGGCATATTTCCTTCTGGATTTTTAAAAATAGCTTTGTTGATGTGTTCCTTCCATGTCAGCTTGTTGTCTTGCTATCTTCTTTCGGTATCTCTACATTTATCTTAATGACAAAATCTTTTTGTTTTGGTGAGAGATTGAAGAGAATTGCACTTATCTGTGACGACATTGACAAAACATTTTTGTCAATGTGGTTAAGGCAATCTATAACTTTCTGTACCTGTTTGTGGTCACTGTTGCATGTTCGTCCTTGCAGGCCTCAAATTCCCAGCAACCAGATCATTGATGTATACTAGAAACAGTGTTGGGTACTTCTTCTTCTTTCTTCTGCGTTCGTTCTCAAACTCCTGCAGATTAGCAGGATGTAGTCCAGAAAACGGAATGCGTTGTGTCATGGTTTACAGCATTGCTGCGACATCTGCACCTTTCGGCCCGACACATCCGACTTCAGCGTGTTGGATACAATATCCCTCCCTTATACAGTAGAATACAAAAGTTACTGCAGTGGAATCCCTCTACAGCTTTTATAACATATTTTTTTATTTAATAACACTTTTCAAAATCCCCAATGATATTAATTATTTATAATGTATATATAGCGAATTTATGTTATTACATACATATTTTGTCGGACCAGGATCATGTTATAACGGGAATTGATAATGTATATGCTCTTTTCGATTCCGGTAATACATGAGCGAAGTGTGTTCTAGTTGCCAGAAACAGACTATAATACTTAGCCAAAAAAGAAATGGTCTCTACGTAAGATCACAGGTCATGCTGATCTTGGAGGATCAACACGATAGATATCCACCTTTATTTTTCATGTCTTCCAGTCATACATTCTCAATGAAATCATCATTTTTCCTGTTCATGCATTAATCTACGTTTGATCTTACCGGTAGTGACATCTATTAGCAAAACACATCATGGCTGGCGATATATTTCACACCAGAGCACACTTAAATACTTCACTCACATGCGTTTCGTGCACCTATTGACCTTTTTCACCACAGCAATAAGCCTAAATGCTAGATGTTTTATAGAATGTTTCTAGGCATACAAAATGCTTACAAAGCACGGATTCACATAACTGTCTCTCTCGCTGTCTTTCTCGGAGTGCAGAAGGGGCGGATAGCTTTAGATTGAACAGAGCCGAGAATGTTCATTCAGGTCAATGTGCACATATAAAGCAGCTAAGGGAAGTGAGAAAGAGAAAAATGTAATAGGTACATACTGTTCACAAATGGATCAGATCATGCCTCGATTTCTCAGCACGTATGTTTGACTGCAACGATTTTCAGCATATCTGTCTGTACCTCTTCATTTATTATTAACATTATCAAAATCGAGTAATTTATGTTTTCGTTCATAATTGTCTTATGACCCGTTAGAAATTGATTGCTCTCGCGTAATTTGCTCCAATTAACCCTTCTCACATGAAGCTTAAATGATTTGGTTTCTTCTTCTTCTTCTTCTTCTTCTTCGTTCATTCTCAAACTCCTGCTGGATCTCCCTTGTAGCAAGACCATTGTCTTACTAGATTTCCAGCAGGATGTAGTCCAGAGAATGGAAATGCATTGTGTCGCCGTTTTATTTGCGCCAATGGCCCGACACATCCGTCTTCGGCGGGAATGGTTTGGTTTGAAGTTCCAATTAAATATCACCTTCTCACATGAAGTTTGCATGGTTTGGTTTGAAGTTCCAATTAAATATCACCTATTCACATGAAGCTTGAATGGTTTGGTTTGAAGTTCCAATTAAATATCACCTTCTCACATGAAGTTTGCATGGTTTGGTTTGAAGTTCCAATTAAATATCACCTTCTCACGTCAGCAAGAGTGCATGGTTTGGTTTGAAGTTCCAATTAAATATCACCTTCTCACGTCAGCAAGCGTGCATGGTTTGGTTTGAAGTTCCAATTAAATATCACCTTCTCACGTCAGCAAGCGTGCATGGTTTGGTTTGAAGTTCCAATTAAATATCACCTTCTCACGTCAGCAAGCGTGCATGGTTTGGTTTGAAGTTCCAATTAAATATCACCTTCTCACGTCAGCAAGAGTGCATGGTTTGGTTTGAAGTTCCAATTAAATATCACCTTCTCACGTCAGCAAGCGTGCATGGTTTGGTTTGAAGTTCCAATTAAATATCACCTTCTCACATGAAGCTTGCATGGTTTGGTCTGAAGTTGCAATTAAATATCACCTTCTCACATGAAGCTTGCATGGTTTGGTTTGAAGTTGCAATTAAATATCACCTTCTCACATGAAGCTTGCATGGTTTGGTCTGAAGTTGCAATTAAATATCACCTTCTCACATGAAGCTTGCATGGTTTGGTTTGAAGTTGCAATTAAATATCACCTTCTCACGTGAAGCTTGCATGGTTTGGTCTGAAGTTGCAATTAAATATCACCTTCTCACATGAAGCTTGCATGGTTTGGTCTGAAGTTGCAATTAAATATCACCTTCTCACATGAAGCTTGCATGGTTTGGTTTGAAGTTGCAATTAAATATCACCTTCTCACATGAAGCTTGCATGGTTTGGTTTAAAGTTCCAGTTAAATATCACCTTTACACATCACCAAGTTTGGCATGGTTTGAAGTTCTTAACTTCTTTGCTTTCGTCGCATATTTAAGGAGAGTTAAATCTATTCTGACGACGCCATGATGAGTCGTTTTTCGTACATACATATCCTGATAATGTTCCCACCTATGAGACAATTCTAGTTCAGACCATCTTTCGCCATGATACATTTCTATTAAAGTTAGTATTGCCTTCAATCATAGTAAACATTTGAACTTGTTACAATTTGTCATCTCAATAGTCTGACAGTCCCTAAATGTTCTTCTGTCATAGTTTCCTTCTCCAGTTAGATTTTTATACACGTAGAGTTTTCAAAATCTGCATTCGGGGACTTACTGAAGAGAGAAAACTACCTCAAAACTTTCTTCACGGTTCCCTTTCAACTCAAAGTCCAAGGTTACTTTCTTCACGTTTCCCTTTCAACTCAGTCCAAGGCTACTTTCTTCACGGTTCCCTTTCAATTCAAAGTTTCAAGGCTACTTTCTTCACGGTTCCCTTTCAACTCACAGTCCAAGGCTACTTTCTTCACGGTTCCCTTTCAACTCAGTCCAAGGCTACTTTCTTCACGGTTCCCTTTCAACTCAAAGTCCAAGGCTACTTTCTTCACGGTTCCCTTTCAACTCAAAGTCCAAGGCTACTTTCTTCACGGTTCCCTTTCAACTCAAACTTCAGCAAAACTTTTTTTATTCATGGTTTCCTTCAACTTGCAGTTCAGCAAAACTTTCATCGCGGTTCCCTTCAACTCAAACTTCAGCAAAACTTTCCTCTTCAAGATTTCCTTATCTCAAAGTTCAGGTCTAATTTCTTAATTCCGTTATGCCCGTGTGCGGCGTTGCAGTACATATTCTTACGTGATATGGACACGTACTCTATAATTATTCTAATGCCACATATGTCATGTTTGCATGCGAATCTTGAAACGCTATTTATGTCGCTATTTGAAAACAGAACATGACGTCATGTGGCGAAGCTGTTAATATGCACCTTGACCGCTTGTGTCACCTGCTGCATATTTCTTAGCGATCTCGGACACTTGTAGAAGCACAATATAACGTAATTGTATTGTATATCTTCTTCTTCTTCTTCTGCGTTCGTTCTCAAACTCCTGCAGATTAGCAGGATGTAGTCCTGAGAACGGAATACATTGTGTCATGGTTTACAGCATTGCTGCTATATCTGCGCCTTTCGGCCTGACACATCAGACTTCGGCATGGCTTTGGGTCACTGACCCTATATGGGATGGGACAGCCAACTCCATCCCATAACCTCCTTAGTCGATGTTTACGACATGCGTGGAAGGTAAACAGTATTGCTCCCCTTTCGGGCCCCGGCAACACAAGGGCGGTATTGTATATTATATATATATATAAAGAGAGAGAGAGAAAGAGAAAGAGAGAGAGAGAGATAGAAAGAGAAAGAGAGAGAGAAAGAGAAAGAGAGAGAGAAAGAGAGAGAGAGAGATACTGGTGACTTCTGGGTCACTGCCATCAAACAGATACGTACGTGTGATCGAGAAGTTTTGACCTTAACTTCGCTATCAGTGTATATTTTATGGTATCATCAAACAATTCAATGTTCTGTATACTTTATAGAATATTGCCCTCACCGTCACTCTGTCTCTCGTTTCTGTGCAAGTTGTCCTGATTCTTCCAGTATTATATTCATAAGTTCCCAGATGGGATAGAATGTGTCCATCGACGCCTTGGACAGTCTCTTTTTCTCTTTACCGGGAACTTTCTGTTCATTTTTAATCTTTCATTGTGTTTTTGTGTGTGTGCATTTCCATAATAAGTTGTAAAGAGCCAGGGGTAGACCAAAAGAAACACACAAAAGAACTATACTTAGAGAAAGTAAAACAGTCAATATTCATACTATTAACGAACTGCACAGAATAGCTTTGAATAGACAGAATTGGAGAGATCTGACCTCTCCCCTATGCGCTTTCAGCGCAAAAAGGAAAATGAAATGAAATAATAAGTTGGCTTATGTATTTCAATGGTTATGAAGGGTGTATCTTCTTTTATGTGCAGGTCTTTGCAGACTTCTGCCCCAAATCGTCATTCTATTCATGACATTTTAGCATCTTTGTTCATGTCCGACTTTTTAGCGACGAGGTAAAGAGCGTGTCCTCTACGGCCACGGTACCGGGTTCAAATACCGCCGCAAGCAATTTGTGCATCCGGACCGTTCAGAAAGCAATGGAAAACTACTGAACGAGTGACCAATTTTATTACTGACATTTGACGCTGTAGTAATGTTATGGGATATCTTAGCAATGCTAGATTTTAACATTCAGGCATGAGAATTATCAGCTTTACTACTAACTAAACGTACTGCTTCACCAATCACGTAAGTCAGAACTCGCTAACGCATTCCGTCACCGGACTACTTCCTGCTAATATGCGGGAGTTTGAGAATGAACACATAAGGAAGAAGGACTTACTACATAAAAAGTAGCATCTACTTCAACAGTAATAAGTGTTGAATAAACTATAACATACCGTCTTCAGCTTCGTAACTTACAATGTAAGCAAATATATTGCGGATCTCTCTCTCTCTCTCTCTCTCTCTTTCTCTTACACGCATACACGACCTCACACATACACGATCTCACACATACACGACCTCACACATACACGACCTCATAAAAATTAAAGAAATATGTTTGTTTCATATAATCAGTAGATTAGAATACAATCATACAATCAGTAGCTACTGACGGCATTAGGTTATATAGATGTGTTCGTACCTATGTGTACATATATATATATATATATATATATATATATATATATATATATATATATATATATATATATATATATATATATATGCTTAAATTTGTGTTTATGAGAAGGAAATCTGTATATTTTATTTCCTAATATAATGTGATACACTTTGCAAATACAGTTATGAAGGAGATATGATTTATTATGAAAATACGTAATCTCTTCAATGTGTCAACAACTATAGGCTACACACATAGGCTACACACATAGGCCACATCCTTTGTCATAATCAACAATTTGAAACAGGTGTTCCTCTCCTCTGACCACCTTTCTCATTGTGTACTAATACGCTAGCCTTTATCTGACACATGTAGCATTTTTTAGTTCATCAGAACGCGAAATCTGGTCGTAAGAATGATAAATATAAACGCAGACTACGAGTAAATGGATCCACCAAGCACAGATATATTTACAATTTGAAGACATTCTGTTTGGCAGAAGGCAATTATTTTGAAAGTCTTGTATTTGAATAAAAGCCGCACAAACGAGTGAATATGTCTTCAGCTCATGACTACCATTTACACAAGAAACATGTGCAGACATGTTTCCTTTAAAAGAAAACATTGTCGACGGAGAAAATTAATTTCGTGCCTTCCTTCTAGCGGAATATTGAATACATGCTTACAAATGATACACTAAATCAGTTAATTGTTTATTTAATTATAAACTTGTGATTCTAATCACGAATGTTCATTCCATTAAAATGAGGAAATGTGTTTTAACCTTTTGCCTTTTAATATTGAATGCGAATTGAATGTTGATACCAGGCTGTTATACACATACGAATGCATGATAATGAAGGTGTTCACGGGTAATTCTGTCAACAGGACAGACGCGACTGCAGTTAACCTCTTTGAAATTGAGTCTTAGCCAACATTAACCGCAGGTCCTTAGAAACGATTTAACTAAGGGGTCTTTCACCTAAACAAAAATATTCCTTTTTTCTGATAATCTTTTTTTTTTGGGGGGGGGGGCATCTAGGGGAAAATTACAAGTAAGAACGGCACTATTTCTTCTTACTGGTTGTCTTTTCTTTGTGAATGTGTTTTTAAAATGACTTTGGAGGAACGTCAATTTGTGTGTGTTAATTGTGTGTCTCTAGTAATTAGCAAAATCTTATTACCCTGTTCCACGTTTCCCCGCCTTTCCCACGGGCTCGACGGTCAATCATTCCATTTCTGACCCGTGCAGTTACACAATATATTATCACCAAGTTTTCAAAAACCATATTGACACCGATCTGGGATAAAATCCATACTGACACCGATGTGGGATAAAATTCATATTGACACCGAAATGGGATAAAATCTATATTGACACCGATGTGGGATAAAATCTATATTGACACCGATGTGGGATAAAATCTATATTGACACCGATGTGGGATAAAATCTATATTGACACCGATGTGGGATAAAATCTATATTGACACCGATGTGGGATAAAATCTATATTGACACCGATGTGGGATAAAATCTATATTGACACCGATGTGGGATAAAATCTATATTGACACCGATGTGGGATAAAATCTATATTGACACCGATGTGGGATAAAATCTATATTGACACCGATGTGGGATAAAATCTATATTGACACCGATGTGGGATAAAATCTATATTGACACCGATGTGGGATAAAATCTATATTGACACCGATGTGGGATAAAATCTATATTGACACCGATGTGGGATAAAATCTATATTGACACCGATGTGGGATAAAATCTATATTGACACCGATGTGGGATAACATCTATATTGACACCGATGTGGGATAACATCTATATTGACACCGATGTGGGATAACTGTGATGAGATGAGAAAACTAGGTATGCTAATGATTTATTTTAAAATACAAAATTGTTTTGAAACCGATATCGTAATTCGACATTGTCACTATCCATCACCCTAGCTCACATACATTTTATGTACAAGGGATGTAGTCTGCTGAATGAAATACGTTGTGTCCTGGTTTCTTATATTTTGTTGTTGGTTATTAGCAGGCATAATTATAACGTTGTGTATAGAGAGAGAGAGAGAGAGAGAGAGAGTATTGAGAGCTGTAACATGATACACCAACAAGACTTTGATATATCGGCGGACTATGTCCTGGTAATCAGCAGGAGTCTGAGATGGAAAATACAAGAAGAATTTGACTAGACAAATCATAATACTTGAATTTAACGTACTTCTTGGTTGTACTGTCTGAATTTGTTATTTGCGGGCCTAGGTTATTATTCTAACCATGAGATCCGTATGAAAGTAATAAGCACTGATTAAAATCAAAAGTTAAGGGGGGGGGGGAACAAAGAGGCTCTAACAACATTTAATATGAAGAAAGAATTATTAAAGGAAATACAGATTAAGTAAATAAAATATTTGACATGATACCTTGTTGAATGCCCCTTACTTGAAGGTAAAACCGAAGGGAGAAGATCAAGAGGGAGACAGAGATACAAGTATCAGATTAGACTGATTAGTCTATGAAAATCATGGTCGGTAGAAACTAACTTTAAGTAAAGATCAGGTCAGACTGATTAGTCTATGAAAATCATGGTCGGTAGAAACTAACTTTAAGTAAAGATCAGGTCAGACTGATTAGTCTATGAAAATCATGGTCGGTAGAAACTAACTAAGTAAAGATCAGGTCAGACTGATTAGTCTATGAAAATCATGGTCGGTAGAAACTAACTTTAAGTAAAGATCAGGTCAGACTGATTAGTCTATGAAAATCATGGTCAGTAGAAACTAACTTTAAGTAAAGATCAGGTCAGACTGATTAGTCTATGAAAATCATGGTCGGTAGAAACTAACTTTAAGTAAAGATCAGGTCAGACTGATTAGTCTATGAAAATCATGGTCAGTAGAAACTAACTTTAAGTAAAGATCAGGTCAGACTGATTAGTCTATGAAAATCATGGTCGGTAGAAACTAACTTTAAGTTAATGATCAATTCAGACTGATTAGTCTATGAAAATCATGGTCAGTAGAAACTAACTTTAAGTAAAATCTAGAAAAAAAAGTCACAAGAAGATTGAATTGCTAATGGGGTATAATATGCGTCACACCAGAAGAGTATCTCTATATCCGGTTTCCATGTTCATACCGCCAGGTGTTTTTCTCTACATTTTCCACATGTGAAATGTCTGTAGATCTTACCTGTGACCTACCAAATAAGCCAGCATGCAACGTTATACTTTCAGTAGATGACATGACTGTATCGTGAGGTTTCTCTTCCAGTGAAAATATATCCAACATTCATCTATTGTCTATTGTCTTTCCTCAGGTGGTTTGTTATCCACTCTTGCCGTTAAGCGTAGGGGTGATTGGAGCACGAGCTTGCGTTCTAAAGCCAGATGTGTAGCCTCGGCTGTGCTATGACCATGTTTGTTCAGGATGTCCCTAACATTTTCTATCCATCTTTTCCGTGGTCTTCCTCTGGCTTTGTACCCTGATCTCATTTGGTTATATGCATGTATGGGCAACTTGTCGTGATGAATTCTCATAATGTGGCCAAACCACTTCATCTGCTGCCTTTCTATATATTCTGTGCAAGATATAATACCTATTCTTTCCCTGATATTTTAATTTCATAATCTATCGAGCCTGGTGACCCCGGCTGCTTTCTTCAAGCATTTCATCTCATATGTCACTATCTTTCTGTAATGTGAAGATGAGAGAGACCATGTTTGGCACTGGTAACACAGTGTTGGTAGGAATATACTGTAGATAATTTGTCTCTTAATTTCCATCTCGATCTTGGGATGAAGAAGTAGTGGTGACAGTTGGTATGTTACTGCATTTGCCTTTTGACATCTCATCTCTATTTCTCTATTCATCATTACAATGAAATGTTTCATGTTGTATGTTCTGTTGTCCCCTACTCATGGGTTAGATGCATGCCGTATGTATGTTCTGTTGTTCCCTACTCATGGGTTAGATGCATGCCGTATGTATGTTCTGTTGTTCCCTACTCATGGGTTAGATGCATGTCGTGTACATATTCTGTTGTCCTCCACTCAGGGGTTAGATGCATGCCGTGTGTATGTTCTGTTTTCCCCCACTCAGGGGTTAGATGCATGCCGTGTGTATGTTATGTTTCCCCCCCCCCCCCACTCATGGGTTAGATGCTTGCCGTGTGTATGTTCTGTTTTCCCCCACTCATTGGTTAGATGCATGCCGTGTGTATGTTCAGTTTTCCCCCACTCATTGGTTAGATGCATGCCGTGTGTATGTTCAGTTTTCCCCCACTCATGGGTTAGATGCATGCCGTGTTTCGATTTCTTACTTTTGTCTGCTATCAAATACATGTAATCCCCACGGATGACAAAGAAATATACAGGCCAGCATCATTGCATATTTGTTCCTTTGTGACAGATTCCTAGATGTCGAGGCATGCCAGATGGATCACCATCGCTGCAGATGTGTCACCATCGCTGCAGATGTGTCAACAGATCTGACTGAAGAAATGATGAGATATTTGGCCCCAGAAATATATGTTATGCTGCCGATAGGACGTGACGAGTCTGCAATACGCCCAATACCGAAGGAATTCCTTCCTTCGTCACCAAATATGCATCCATATTCCCACGAATATATATATCTTTGAGACAGATCTTGTTGTCAGAAAGAAAATTGGCTGTCAAGAGCTATCTGTGTAAAACTAAAGGGATTACGTCATCTCTGAATCCCATATTAGGTCCGACATAACTGAATCCAGCATGACTTTTGGGTCACTTGAACCTTACTTGAAATGGGACAGCCATCACCACTGCTAAGACCTCCCTACTCTCCTCTTGCAATATGCATGGCAGATCACATTGTTGCTATTTTATGCTCCTATTTCGGACCGCAGCGACACATTGTAATATCAGCGAACAAGAATATATAACATAGAATTATGTGCTAACTATAATCACTTACACCTATATTCTTAATCATGTGTTTAATCGTATCTTCTTCTTCTGGGTTCGCTCTCATATAACCACAACGAATATATCGTGTGATTTCCGCCGGGGAGTGTGAAGTACGTTGTGCTGCTAGTTCCACAGTAAAACTGTGTTATTTGCACCTTGGTTGGCCACTTTTTGGTCTGGACGTCCGAGGCTCAGAACATCCGTTTTCGTCATGCCTTTAATTTGGGTAGTAGGCTTTCCTCGAGTACTGAACCTTTTCTCATCCGTGAGCCTGGTTCCGGGTGGGGTAGACCTCGATAGAAGAGTTGGACCCTAGCTCTTTCGCCTTCTTAGCCGATGTGTCGAGCAACGACTTTGTGAACACCTCGCTAAGTTCGAGCCTCACATCACGCGTTTGAGAGCAAGGCGTTCTTGAGCTGAGCGACCTTGTCCCAATAACGCATGAGCCTATCGGATACTGAACCCTTTCTCTCTCAAAGTGTATTTCCGGTATGGGAAATCTTGACAGAACAGTTGGGCCAGGGTTGCCATCGTTGTTCCTTTGTGTGCCTTAGCCCATCGTGTATGGAACCCTTTCTTTTCGCGAGCATGTATCCGGTATAGGTAGGCTCGACATTAGAGTTAGACCAGGTCTTCTTTCTTTGCCGAGCGCCCATGATTGGGTCTGGGTCTCTGCCCATAAGAAGCACAAGTAACTAGAAGCTCGTCTCGAGCTAACAGAGCTTGTAGTTCCGATTTCCTTGGAACGTTTTCATTTTCTATTCGCAGTTGGCGCTGGCCTCTGGCGCTGTTCTGCCCTTTCATTATACTCAGTATGAAATGTATTCGTCTCTTGCCATGCATCTACCTTTTCGTGCCTTTTTCATTGGCCGCCTCTCCAATGTTCAGACTGGACTGACTAGCGTCACTGTGTGTCGACAGTACCGCTGCATGTGTTGGTGCTGGTGGTGTCGGAGATATTGTCTGTCTCTTATGCAGTCAAATTTCTTTCCACCTGCTACCTCAAAATTCTCAAACACGATCCCCAAATGATTTAGCCAGAATCAGCACGAGCTGCTGTATTTCTGTTTCCAGGGTGCACCACGAGAAGGTGCATTTGGGATCTTGGTTATCTGCTAACCCTGGGTCCGCCGAGAGCATTGCGTTCCCTTTGCACCCCTTTAGTAGTATATCGTCTTGTTCATGTATTTCATTATATGTCTACTTGTTCATGTATTTCATAGTAGGCCTACATATTCATGATTGTGTATTTCATAGTAGGCCTACATATTCATGATTGTGTATTTCATAGTAGGCCTACATATTCATGATTGTGTATTTCATAGTAGGCCTACATATTCATGATTGTGTATTTCATAGTAGGCCTACATATTCATGATTGTGTATTTCATAGTAGGCCTACATATTCATGATTGTGTATTTCATAGTAGGCCTACATATTCATGATTGTGTATTTCATAGTAGGCCTACATATTCATGATTGTGTATTTCATAGTAGGCCTACATATTCATGCCTGTGTATTTCATAGTAGGCCTACATATTCATGATTGTGTATTTCATAGTAGGCCTACATATTCATGATTGTGTATTTCATAGTAGGCCTACATATTCATGATTGTGTATTTCATAGTAGGCCTACATATTCATGATTGTGTATTTCATAGTAGGCCTACATATTCATGATTGTGTATTTCATAGTAGGCCTACATATTCATGATTGTGTATTTCATAGTAGGCCTACATATTCATGATTGTGTATTTCATAGTAGGCCTACATATTCATGATTGTGTATTTCATAGTAGGCCTACATATTCATGATTGTGTATTTCATAGTAGGCCTACATATTCATGATTGTGTATTTCATAGTAGGCCTACATATTCATGATTGTGTATTTCATAGTATATCAACTTTATCATGTCACAGTGTGTCAACCTGTTCTTGTATTTCACAATACATCAACGTGATCTTGTATTTCACAATACATTAACTTGATCACGTATTGCATAGTAAAGTAACAAAAATAGTTTCTTCTCCACGGACTATGAGACGTATGGATAATTGAGACGTATTTCCAGTGTGTATTCCATAAATATGCGTATTGCTTTTGCCTATCTCTCACACTCATACAGATTCTTTATCTCTCTTTAACTCTCTCTCTCTCTCTTCTACACCAGATGTAGACAACTTTAATTTGATCAGTGGGCTGTATTGAGCAGCGATCGATCGGCGGTAGAAGACATATTCTCTGAATTAATTAGGCCTTCATTCGTTCCTTTCCTTGATTATTGCCGTGTTTTCCGCTGGTCAATACTTATATATTTGGAATCACATGCCAAAAAAGCCAAGGATACTCCAAGTATATAAATAGTAACCAATGGAAAGTGTGAAACTAATCAAACACGTACCGAATGAAGGCCCGTTTACTTTTTGCAGCTAGGTCTTATAGTACTGTCATTGGTCACGATTGAACACATTTTCTGTGGGATAGGACATGGTTTTCTAGATAGACAAGGCAGTGACACGAGATTTCTTTACTTCATGACGGGTCTGTCGTACAGAAAAGCAGCATCTGAGCCTCTATTATATCTTTATGATTTTTATTTAATCCTTTGTGCACATAACTTGTGAAACCTTTGTGCACAGAACTTGTGAAACCTTTGTGCACAGAACTTGTGAGATCTTCGTGCACAGAACTTGTGAAACCATTGTACACAGAATTTGTGAGACCTTTGTGCACAAAACTTATGAGACCTTCATCCACATAATTTGTGAACTTTAGTGCACATAACTTGTGAAACCTTAGAGTACATGGAATGATTGGGGCTGAAGATTATAGCCATGCAAGTATTCGTCTGTTCTATCCATCTATCTATTGTATTTCCACTTTTGCCGTTAAGCATTGTGGGGGCGAGAGTTGGGGGGATTCGGAGTTTTTTTGTCTTTGACCATTTCAGTTGCATTGGCCATGGTAAGACCGTGCCTATTGAATGTTTTTTTTTTAAACTGTCTCTGCCCATCTAGTTCTTGGTCTCCCTCGGGCCTTGTAGCCCCGTCTTCTGCTGATGTATGATCGAAGGGCTGGTTGTGCAGGTTCCATTCTCATGACATGACTAAACCATCTGGTTTGCTGCCTCTCGATTTAGTCTTGATTGAGATAGTCTTTACTTCTTTCCTGATATCTTCATTTCGCCGGCGGTCTCTTCTCTTGACATTTATAGCTTTCCTCAAACATCTCATTTCGCATACTGTATCTTTTTCGCTAGCGTCTTTGTCAAGGGCCGTGTTTGACATTGGTAACACAGAGTTGGTATAAAAATACTGTTTATCAATTGCATTTTAGCAATGCAGATTGATGGGTATTTAAGTATTGATGACATCTGGTAAGTCACAGTATTTTCTTTGTGGCACCTTGTTTCAATCTCTCTGTCGAGTTTGGCACCCTCCGTAAATATGTTTCCTAGGTATTTAAACTCTGGGACTTCATTTAGTTTTGTACCTTTGACAGATACATTTAACTGGATTGGTGTTCTGCTTATCTTCATAGTCTCTGTTTTAGATGTGTTAGTTTCATGCGTATTCCCAAGAGGGAAATTCATAGATTTTGTCTGTTGACTATTCAACATGATTCTTGGGGTCCAGTACGCATGTCTATTGTATGCCAAACTTACACAATTGTCTTATTTTCTCTATATGAAATTAGTGGAAAATGTTTACAATACGTGTATTCAAAGGTCTTGATCTATCGTCACAACTTTCTATATGTTTTAGAACATATTGTTGTTTCTTTGGTTTTTTTTGTATTGTATTGTTTTTTGTGTGTGGTTTATTCTATATTGTAGTATTTAATCGGGCGTTCATATCTTCTGCAATTATTCTGACAGAATGATTGCATGTATGCGTTTTATGTTCAACTTTAACTAATGATGTAGCCACATTTCATTCGCTAACGTTATTCGTTTTGATTTCTAACTTCAAGCTATACAAATTGAAATTAACTAAGTCATCACATCAGCATCATGTGTTTTTGGTGTATACTCAGACTCGAAAGTACATCAAAAAAAAAAAAAAAAAAAAAAACGGCTATAGCCTAGCAATGGCGGAAAGATACTTAATAAATAGTGTTACCGTATCTATAACCTCTATATTGTCACACAAAAATCGGTTTTTAGTTTATTTTTTTTTTCAGCCTGTGGGTCTTTGGACACCCGGTAAAGTTATATATGTAACTGTTTGTTCTACGTGCAGGTAGGCACACAGAACGATTTAAACATTTTAAACGCTTAAATTCCTAATTTAGATCTGAATTTAGAAATATATTGTAAAATGAATAGTAGATTTAGATATGTAAATGCATATACGATATAAAAACAAATAACGACTATAAAATGTTACACCGAGTTAGTAAAAATACAAGGAAATTGAGAAAACAACGCACGTATTGGCAGACATTGAGTTCAGTACACTACTACATACCGGAAAAAGATCACATGATGTTGACAATTATTGGCTGTGTTTCATATCCTGTTATCGAGACACCTGTGAGTGAAGTTAACAGCCGTCTTTTTCAGTCCTTTCAAATATCAAGTCCTATTTTCTTATCCCGTGAACCAGGGCATATTGCAATATTAAATCATCAAGACTGACCACTAAATATGTTTAGAGGGTCGGATTTGGTCAGCGTGATGTATTTTGGCTACCATTACTTAACATAAAAACTCGCACACAGTGACTGTTTTCATCCAGACTCTAATGTGAATGTTTGCGTAAGGTACTAGCATATGCTCGTAATTGTAACATGAATATGTTACTACTACATAACATATGAAGTGACATGCCAGAGTGTATACGGTAAATGACGTTCAGAATAGATTTGTATAGAACAAAATTTCTCACCTATTATTATGAGGAACGCCCATTTCGACGGCGTACCTGAGTTCTTCTACTTTCGTCCTCAAACTTCTACAGATTAGGCATCAGCCGACTTAACAGGCTCATCGATCACTTTGACCTCCTATGGTCCAGATCACCAAACTCCACCTCCATAATCTTCTTAGTCACCTCTTATAGCATGTATGACAGACCACGGTGCTACTATTCCTTGCTCCCATTTTGGTCTTAGAAAACACATAGTCGTACCTGATTTTGTATTTACACTCTTTCGGGTAGTGTAAATAAAAAACAAAACATAATGGTGGTTGCTGCTCATATAATTCTGTCACCAAAACATCCGACATATGACTACAATTTCTACCTATTGTGAATAGTAGGTTTTATGACCTGGGTGTTCTATATATTAGGAATTTTGGCCCCAGGGGTGAGCTGTGGCTGCCCTTCCAGTTCTTCTTAAACTAAATTCATTTCGTATGTGCTATTGCTTTTGGTGTTTGCTACATTGCGGCCACTCAGGTTGCCCCTGCCTAGTTTCCACCCTGCTAAATAGATTACATTATTGAAGTATTATCCGGAAGATAAACTCTCCGTCTAACATATATTAGAGAATATCTTTACTAAATACTGTTTTGTTGATTGTATTTACTAAATGATGCTTCGCCATATGTTAGAGATTACCTTAACTAAATGATGCTTCGCCATATGTTAAAGATTGCCTTTGCTAAATGATGCTTTGCCATATGTTAAAGATTACCGTAAATAAATGATGCTTCACTTTTGGACATATTTTTTTGGAATATGCAAGCTAAATTAAATGATTTCCCCAAAACTGGTTGTTTTATGAAATTATCGTCAAAAGGAGGGGAATGGGAGACACATATTTAATAAAAGATTATATAGAGGAAGGTATTTGTTTTTCTGACCTTTCCCTTAAACCGTTAGTAATGCATGAAATGTCACTTCAATTACCCATGAGACCCTTTAATATGTCTGATCTGAACTCACCTTTACACACCTTGCCGTCCCCATTATAGCCTGGTTTACACTTGCAGCGGTAAGACTTTCGCGTGCTGATACAGACCGCATCCTGGTGACACGTGTGAGTCCCGTTATCACAATGTGGGGCTGGTGAAGAGTGGGTGGCAAAGGTCAGAGCGTTTGACTGAAGCCAGGTATAAGATGACGTAGATAGTAATGATTTCAATGATTATAATAAGAACGTCACACATCCACAGAGTGATTGGTTGTATGGTGAGGCTGTATGATCACATGTGGTGAGGCTGTATGATCACATGTGGTGAGGCTGTATGATCACATGTGGTGAGGCTGTATCAAAAAGTCTGTCAACAGCATGAAATTTGCAGTAAGCTAGTCGTTAGTAGTAAGCCTATATTTCTAAGCCATAGAGTAGAAAGCATTAGTAAGTTAGCACCCCGTAACCAGTGATTTCAAAATGCTAATTTCAATATTAGTGCAAAGCTGGGGTGGGTAAATACGGCCCGTGGACCAAGTACGGCACGTGAACTAAGTACGGCCCGCCAAAACATTTTTCTTGCATAGTGATGCTGTTTCTAAAAGCAATATATACACTGGTTGAGAGAGCGTAGAAAACACTACTTGAAGGGGCTGACTGAGCGTAGCAAACACTACTTGGAGCGGTTGACGGGGTTTAGAAAACACTACTCGGGGTGAATAAGGGAGCTTAGAAAACACTATTTGGAGTGATTGTGGAAGCTTAGAAAATACTACTTGGATCAATTGTGGAGCTTAAAAAACATTACTTGGATAAAGCGAGAGAGATTAGAAAATACTACGGAGTGGATGAGGGGCTTAGAAAACTTTACTTATATGGGAATTTAGAAAACGATACTTCGAGCAGTTCAGGAAGCTTATAAAACACTATTTGAAGTGGTTGTGGGAACGTAGAAAGCACTACTAGGAGCGGCTGAGGATGTTTATAAAACACTATTGGAGTGACTTCGGGAGCTTATAAAACACTAGTTCGAGCGGTAGAGGGTGCTTATAAAACACTATTTAGAGTGACTTGGGGAGCTTGTAAAACACTAGTTCGAGCGATAGAGGGAACTTATAAAACACTATTGGAGTGACTTCGGGAGATAATAAAACACTATTTAGAGTGATTTGGGGAGCTTATAAAATACTAATTGGAGCGGTTGAGGGAGCTTATAAAACACTATTTGGAGTGACTTGGGGAGCTTAGAAAACACTTCTAGGAGCGGCTGAGGATGTTTATAAAACACTATTGGAGTGACGTGGGGAGCTTATAAAACACTACTTGGAGCAGTTTTGGGAGCTTATAAAACACTATTTGGAGTGACTTGGAGAGCTTAGAAAACACTACTTGGAGCAGTTGAGGGAGCTTAGAAAACACTATTTGGAGTGACTTGGGGAGTTTAGAAAACACTACGTGGAGCGCTTGAGGATGTTTATAAAACACTATTTGGAGTGATTGGGGAGTTTAGAAAACACAACCTGGAGCTCCAGGTGACTAAAAGGAACTATTTACGTCCAAATATACGCAAAAACATTATATCCGGTTCGGCGACAGCAAAAAGGTTGCCCTATTTTTCTGGAAAATTAGTTGATAACAAATCAAACTTTCTAGCTATTATATTTTCTAGCACACAGTAAAGGTAGTCACCATAGTCGCCATATCATACCCTGCCTCCTTGCTATCAGATATTATTTACTGTTAAACACTTACTCTGTGCTAGAATATCTGATAGTCAAGAAGTTTGATATGGTATGGACTACCTTTACTGTGTGCTAGAATATCTGATAGTCAAGAGGTTTGATATGGTGTGGACTACCTTTACTGTGTGCTAGAATATCTGATAGTCAGGAGGTTTGATATGGTGTGGACTACCTTTACCAGAAAGGTGAGCAATCGTTGTGAATTCGCAGAACCGGATATAATATTTTTCGTGTATTATGTTGTTAGAAATCGTTTCTTTTAGTCCATTGGACCTCCAAGCTGTATTTTATAAGTTCTCTCATCTGCTCCGAGTAGTGTTTTCTAATCTCTCCCATCTACTTCGAGTAGTGTTTTCTAAGTTTTCTCATCTGCTGCAAGTAGGGTTTTCTAAGCTCAATAACAGTAAAGGACATAGTAAATGTAGTCACATATCATATTTTGCCTCCTGGCTATCATATATTCTAGTATACAGTAAAAGTAGTAACAATAGTAAAGAGAATCGCTGCTTTCGAAAAGAGATGCTACAGAATAATTTTACGGTATACCTTTGACAGCTAAAAAGACGAATCAAGAAGTATTAAAATCAATAATCGTTGAAGAGGGCTGGCTCCTTAACAACATCTTAACAAGAAAGATGTGGTTTTTATTAATTTTTTTGGGGTCATATAAAGAGACATAACAGCATGGAAAGATTAATAGCTGAAGGCAGAGTTAAGGGTAACAGGGGAAGAGGACGTTCAAGACGACGATGGTGCAGTGATATATCAAATTCCTTAAACATGTCTCTAACTGCGGAAGGTCAACTCGCTCAAAAACGCGGAGTGCTCAGCGAATCCATAAGGAAGACCACGTTCTGGAAAGAATGTTACATGATGAAGTAAAGGCAGTCAATATCATGCCTCCTGGCTACCAGATAAACATATCATACCCTTGACTATCAGATATTCTAGAACACAGTACAGGTAGTACTAATACCATATCAAACCTCCTGACTATCAGATATTCTAGCACACAGTAAAGGTAGTCCTAATACCATATCAAACCTCCTGACTATCAGATATTCTAGCACACAGTAATGGTAGTCCCAATACCATAGCTTGCTCCCGCTGCAATAGTATCGGGGGTGGCAGACGGTTTGTTTGTACTATACTGGATGGCAGACGGTTTGTTGTACTAATACTAGCGTGGCAGACGGATTGTTTGTAATAACACCAGACGATATGGCTACAAGCAAAGAAGTATGGTTTGCACAGAGACCAATCTGACACAAGCTAGTACGCTTTAGGTAAGGCAAATATTAGTATCACAAGTCTGCATCTCACTCGCTTAAATAAAAAGGAAGACGACACAAAGTCTACATTGACGAAGCAGTCAAAAGAATAATTGGTCGTCACCGATGAATACATCCAGGCCCGCTTGAGTTATTGAGACGTCGATTACGCAGTACCCGATGGTCAGAAGGAACAAAGTGATGAACTGATTTGTTGACACTCTGTTTTTCCGTGGGAACGAAATATGTTTAGCATAAAGGCGCAAGGAATAAGTAGGAAGGCGGAGTTTGTATACAACAGAAGTAGGGGCGTATTGCCCACGCAGAGAATGGACACCGTGTGTTATTGTATGACCAGAGGGATCAAGTCCTCATTGGTTAGAGGTTTTCCTCTGGGGGAAACGGAAGAGGATAGGCGGAGACAGAAAACCATAAGTTCTGATTGGCGGAAGTCTTCTAGGAGGAGAGAGATAAGTTAGAAAAACTTAGCTTGGAGAGCCAGTAGTCCCCGGAGTAGTCCCCGGAGTCAGACTCCGCATGGTCAGTCTCTATGAGTGCTTGTCTCCCAGGACAGACAAGTCATAGTTTAGTCTCGCAGCTGAGACAGTCAGTCTTCGGTCTCCCAGGAGAGACGAAGAGTCAGAGCCAGATAGTCAGTCGGTGTATAATCTCTAAGACTTAGCTTATAACCCGAGTGAAACAATTCCTGGATGTGCTAGCGTAATTTGTAATCGGCGATTATTATATTATTGCCCAGCTGCAGACGATTTAGGATTAGTCTGCAGAGTTGAGGACGGACTCGAATAAGACTAGATTGGGACTTGTGACTAGTGTTTATTTGCCTCTCTTATGAGTATGATGCTATTAATTGATGTATATCAACTTGTGTAAATAAACCTCATATTCTTGTGAAGGAGTGCTTTGGTTAACTGACTGATGTCGAGCAGTATTACACAGATTTAGACCTGGTCACAGCACCAGTATTCCAGTAAGTCCTAAAAGGCATTTTCTTCCGTCGCAAATTATTGTGACGCTGCAAATCTTCTTTCTGTCACACTAGTCTGTCCAGGACAGACAGTCAACTATATGTTTTCGGTAACAAGTTGTTTCTGTCACACCAAGTGCAGAGCTTGTTACTGTTACACCTCTCCCCCTGATTATCATACATTCTATCACACAGTAAAGGTAGTCCCAATACCATATCATGCATTCTGGCTATCAGATATTATTGCACACAGTAATAAGCCTTATATTTCCGAACCTCTGAAAAAGAACAGCGACTGAACTAATGTGACTCTAATGCCTGCAGCGTACAAATGTCAAATAACAGATTTGCTATTGTATAAGCGTGGTGTTCTCATATAGACAACTATGACATTGAAACTAGGCTTAATTGAAGTTATACACGTCTCTTTTCGTACCCTAAAAGCGAGACTTGCAATTGAAATAAGTGGGCCTAGAGAATTCCAGAACTAATATAGACACTGCGCTGCGGCATACACGTACACATGCACACACATAGATTGAGAACATTATATTGTGAACATCCAATTATTCATGAGTCAGGACAATGTAAATAGCGACGTTCTTTTTTGGGTGTTAAGAAAACACAGGTGCGCTCTGTTTAGTATAATTTTGACCCTGTTGTTTTTTTAATCTATGAAATTAATTTTTATGGTCAGGTTTACTTGGATACAGCATAGATCCTCAAATTATTCATGCTATATTTTTATGTTCACGCGCAACCATTATTCCCGCACACCTGTAGCTCCCAAATGTATGTTGTGGCCGCACGCAGTGTCAAATATGATTAACTTGGTCATCAAACAGCTTTATTTCTGGCAGCACTCGGTGTCAGATCTGCTAAACTTGGTAATCAAACAGCTTTATTTCTGGCAGCAAGCAGTGTAAGATCTGATTAATTTAATCAGCTTTATTTCTGACAGCAAGCAGTGTAAGATCTGATTAATTTGATCAGCTTTATTTCTGGCAGAAAGCAGTGTAAGATCTGATTAATTTGATCAGCTTTATTTCTGGCAGCAAGCAGTGTAAGATCTGATTAATTTGATCAGCTTTATTTCTGGCAGCAAGCAGTGTAAGATCTGATTAATTTGATCAGCTTTATTTCTGACAGCAAGCAGTGTAAGATCTGATTAATTCGATCATCAAACAGCTAGCTTTATTTCTAGCAGCAAGCAGTGTAAGATCTATTAACTTGGTCTTTAAAAAATATTCATTGTAGCACGCAGTGTCAGATCTGCTAATCTTGGTCATCAAACAGTTTTATTTCTGACAGCACGCAGTATAAGATCTGATGAACTTGGTCATCAAACAGCTTTATTTCCTCTCACATTTGCTCTGTAAACAACAATATCATATTCATATACATTTTACAGATACAGGGGACTGAATCTGAAATCTTCAAATAGAGGCTGAAAGGGGGGGGGCGAATAGGAGCACCAAATCATTGTTTTCTGGCCCACAAGCCTGTTCTTAACGTATTGTATGTACTGATTCGCCAGGCATACGTACTTTATATACTGGCATGCAAGACTGACCTAAAATTACCATATGTGCTGGCCCGTCAGGTTGATCTAAAGTACTATATGTGCTGACCCGCCAGGTTGATCTAAAAGTACTATATATACTGACCCGCAAGGTTAATATAAAAATACAATATGTAATGGCCCACAAGCTCAGAAATAACCATTTTGGAACTCCAAGAGACTACAAAATAATTTTATAGCCTATACGGACAGTATAACTACAACAGGTAACAATATGATGTGCCAACTACTATTATGTTATTATACCGGACAGTATAACTGCAACAGGTGACAAGGATTGCCAGCTACTTCTTCTGCGTTCATTCTAAAACTCCTGCAGATTAATAGAATGTAGTCAGGAGAACGAAACTCGCGGTGTCATGGTTTACAGCATTGCAGCGATTTCTGCGCCTTTCGGTCTGACACATCCTACTTTAGAATGGCTTTGGGTCACTGATCCTATATGATATGTAACAGCCAACTAAATCCCATAACCTACTTAGTCGCTTCCTACGACATGCATGGAAGATAAACAGTATTGCTATTCTTTGCTTCCCTATCGGGCCCCGGCAACACAGGGGCGACCAGCTACTTGTATTTGTTATAATACCGGACAGTATAACTGCAACAGGTAACAATAGGATGATGTGCCAGCTACTTGCAATTGTAATACCGGACAGTATAACTGCAACAGGTAACAATAGGATGTGTCAGCTACTTGCAATTGTAATACCGGACAGTATACGCAAATATACACGCAGTATATGCAACAGGTCATACGATTTTCCTGTTTGTAATTTCTTAAGAAAAACAATGGTCACTTATTTAATGGATGATTCCAGAAGCGACATTTGCTTGTCGTTTTGTTATCTCATGTTATTATCATAGTGTGTATGTGCCGTGTTGAGTGGGGTATCATTGATTTCCACATTACATCTACAGTACTGTGTATCAAATCTACTGCTGACTTTCTATCATGTCACGATGTCAATTTATCCAGTATCTTCTCTCTTGTCACAATGTCAATCTATCCAGTATCTTCTCTCTTGTCACGATGTCAATCTATCCAGTATCTTCTCTCTTTGACATCCTCTATATCCCCCCTCCCCCGTCGTTACACTGTATTCCACACTTCCTCTTCTCATAATGTAGTCCATAACTGTGGACTGTTTCTTTCTGATGTTGATAAGTAGCTTCTTTTTTGACCTCCTTCAGTACATCTTCGTTGGTTTGTCTAGTTGTTCATGTTATTCTTAGTATTCTTCTAAAAAAAACCACATCACTGTGGCATCTAGCTTCCCACTTGTTCAGTTATTGGTAGATTCGAGTCCGTATAACAAGTGGCTCTATGTAGCATTGAAAGACGCATTTGCTTATTTCTATTGGTTCCTACCTGTTGCGTAGGTTTTTTTCTTCTTTTCATTATATGAAAATCTGCTTTTGCATGTCCTATTCTATTTCGTGTTTCTGAGATACTTATTTTTACTTGATGTTATCAGGTTTCCCAAGTATTTAAATTGATGACCCCCTGAATTAGTAATTATCTCAAGTACAGTTACAAAATAATTGTAAGTATTAAACAGAACAGAACTGTCAAAAGCTATCTCATAGCTACAGCTGAAGATGGTAGATGGTGATACTTTATTTCAAGATGGTATACACAATGAAGATGTTCCAAACTGATCTCCATACAAAATATAGGTGCAATGATCATACACATGCAATGATGTGATATTCAAATTTCTTTCACTAGATGCACTTTTCTTATGTTGCACTTTCGTACGTAGAATGTTAATCGTACTTACGTATTACACAGGTTAATATAATCGAATCAATCAGACACGACAGACTATATCTAAAACTAGTGGGAAATGATGTGCACACAAGAAAACAAACAAATTACAATATACAAATCATATTCAACGTTTCAATCAGACCTGTGTGATACATAAGGACGATTGTTGTTACGTTTCACGCAGTTACCTTATATTGATTGTCGTACGTAGAATGTTAGTATTTTTGTCGATACACCACATTTTTCAATATCTTCCAATATTGTATTAAAAACTTCAGTTCTGCACATTTAACACGTTTCGTCACATAGATTCACATCACAGATTTAAGATTGTAAAATATGTTGTTGTGTAACGCAGTTTATTGTTTATACTCATAGTTTCGTGTTTATACTCATAGTTTCGTGTCTAATGCCGAGTGCTTCCATTGCCTAGGATAATTTATCTGA
The DNA here is from genome assembly GCA_034231615.1 of Meghimatium bilineatum. Taxonomy (NCBI): domain Eukaryota; kingdom Metazoa; phylum Mollusca; class Gastropoda; order Stylommatophora; family Philomycidae; genus Meghimatium; species Meghimatium bilineatum. Next base: position 35,088,037 of record CM067318.1, read on the forward strand.
TATCACATCATTTCCTGGACGAATTCGTTCTATTATCTACCCACAAAGTTGTCGCTGATCTGTCTGCTACAGAAATCATAAAACAGCCATCTGTCTCACGAAAAATATCACTGAGAACCTAATAAACTAGAAAGACACGACCAAAGAAATAACTTTCTGAACAAATTGCACACATGGATTTTTAGGGTCAATAAGCAATTGTAATTTGTTGTAATGCCCTTTTATACAATTCACTGTGAAATCAAAAATTAGGAAGACATCGCAGCAGACCTCAAAGAAAGAGCTCATGCGCATGGACGTATATAACGCTTGTACTCCAAATCTGTACATTATGGGGGCCTATTCGAGCATATATTCAGTTTAGAGATATGCACATAAAAAAATAATAAAACTAATTCTGATTTATGAACGTAAATCTTGGACCATTAACATAATATTCAGAAATTATATCCTGGGGGGTGGGGGGCTACCGACCCCTACCAGGCGCGTCCACATGTGGGGGATGGTGGAGGGCACTCCATATACGTCCATATATGGAGTGCTTGCTGCAATTAAGCAGCCGCGGACCAAACCGGTGTTGCTGCCTACCAGGAAGGGGCGGGATATCAGTCGGGGATGATATCCCCACTGAAATACCCCATGTGTCCAGTGACGGGCAGCTTCAAGCGAGTATGAGCCGCTATAAGCTCAAGCTGCTGGCATGGAGTTATTAACTCCAAGTCAGGAGCGTGCTAGGGGAGGGGTTTTAAAAAAAATTGCTGCCTTGCAATCACCATCAGGAGATGGAAAGGCTATGGGAGACAAACCAGACAGAAAAATCACAACCCAGCCTGCCGAAGACGGAGTGTGTTAGCCAGCGATGGCGCAGATACTGGGATAAATTATGGCACACACGCTTTTACCGAAATGTGGTCATGCGACAATCAACCCTGTTATCATGGCGTGGCTTCTATCAGCGAAAACCGGGGAGGAGCGGAGCCGGGCCCCTTGCCTCGAAAGGGCCCACCCAAGCGACCGGTGCCTCTACTAACATGGAGGTCAGGGGAAAGCAGAGTAGTGCTACTGACCAAACCAAATGCCTCAGAGTTGCTCAGTGGAATGCGGAAGGAGTGCGAACCAAAAAGCCTGAGCTACAGGAATACCTGAGGAAAAACCAGATTGACATAATATGCATACAAGAGACGCACCTAAAGGACACACAGAGATTCTTTGTTCGAGGTTATGAGTGCTTCCGCCAAGATCGACTCAAAAGAGTCAAAGGAGGTATACTGACGTTAGTAAAAACATCAATACCAGCAGCAGAAGTTAAAAGATCTGGAGAAGGAGAACTAGAACATATAACAGTAAAATTGTTGATACCTGGTGGAGAAATATCAATAACAAATTGCTACAGCCCTCCTGCCACCAAAATGGAACTGTGTAAACTAAAGATAGAGGAATCGAGTCACCTAATAGTGGGTGACTTCAATGGCCATTCACCAAGCTGGGGCTACGAGGATATGGATCAAAGGGGTGAAGAGATTGAAGACTGGATGATGGAAAATAAACTAATTCTAATAAACCAGCCAGATGATATACCAACATTCTACTCCAGAGTCTGGAAAAAAACTAGCTCACCAGACCTTGCCATGGCAACAGATGACATAAATAGATACATTACAAGAACAGTAGAAAGTCAACTGGGAGGAAGTGACCATGTACCAGTCATCCTGCAAATCGCCAAGTCCGGAAGTACAGGACATCACAGCATGTCCCCAAGCTGGAACTTCAAAAAAGCAAATTTGACCCTCTTCAGTGAACAAACAGACCAGCTTTGCCAGAATATCACCCTCACTAACAACATAAACTACAACATCTCACAAATAAACAAAGTGATACTACAATCCGCACAGAAGGCAATCACAAGGGGCAGACGAAAAGAATACAAGTCTTATTGGAGTGAGACTCTAGAAAAATTGCATAACGAGCTGAATGATGCAAGACATACAATGGAGCAAAACCCTACAGCAGAAAACACAAAGAAACACAATGAAATCAAACACACGTTCAATGAGCAGAAAAGAACAGAGATACAAAAGAGCTGGCATGAAAAGACCAGCAGTCTAAACATGACAAAAGACACAAGTAAACTATGGAACCTTACAAGAACTCTAAATGAAGAAACAAAGAATTCACACTACAAGACTGTCATCGAAGAAGAGGGAAAATTCCACACAGGGAAAATGGCAGAAAATATTTTAGCTGACTTCTACAAGGAAGAAAGCACAACAACACTCTCTCATACACGTATCAAAGAAGTCAAAACAGAAATTAAAAGAAAGCTGAAGAATCAAAATCCAGAGCCCTGCATGAAGACACCCTTCACCATCGCAGAACTAAATGGTGCCATAGGAAAACTAAAAACCAAAAAGGCCTCAGGAAAAGACGGCATAACCAATGATATGATCAGGAACCTAGGGCCAATCAGCAGAAACAAGCTCCTTACCATCTTCAAACAATCATGGAAAACTGGTAAAATTCCAGACTTGTGGCGTGAAGCTGTCATCATCCAAATTGGGAAAAAACAAAAAGGAAAAACAAGCAAGTCAAGCTACCGACCAGTCAGCCTCTTGAGTTGCATAAAGAAAACAATGAAGAGAATGGTCAACTCTAGACTGATAAAATACCTAGAAGAAAGCCAAAAGCTCACCAAGACATATCGAAAAATCCAAGGAAAAATGCAAGCACTTAAGACCAGCTTACATACCTAGCACAGGAAATCGAAAATGCTTTCCAAAAGAAGGAAAAAGTGCTGGCTACTTTTATGGACTTAAGTAAGGCCTTCGATAAGGTGTGGAAAAAGGGAGTCCTCTTCAAGCTTCTACAAATCAAAATTGAAGGCAGAATGTTTAGCTGGATAAAAGATTTCCTCTGCTACCGCACTGCAAGAGTAAAAGTAGATGGTAAACTGAGCAAACGTGTTACTCTCCAACAAGGAGTACCTCAAGGAGGAGTGATCTCTCATACCCTCTTCCTAGTATTCATCAATGATATGGGAGAGAAACTGTCACATCATATTTCAAAGGCTCTTCATGCAGATGACTTTGCTGCCTGGAGTGCGGCAGGAAACCTATCCACTGCAAAAAACAGAATGCAGACAGCACTTAACACCTTAAGTGAATGGGCATCTGACTGGGGAGTCCAGATCAAACTCTCCAAAACGGTGACAACCATCTTCTCACTTTCAAACCACCAAGAAAAAGCAAATCTTAAAATAAATGGAAGTGAGCTAGCACATGTGGAGAATCCTACATATCTAGGGGTCACACTAGACAAGCGACTCACCTGGAAACCACACCTAATAACCACCGAGCAAAAAGCAACCAGGAGGCTATCCTTGATGAAGAAACTTGCAGGAACAAGCTGGGGAGCAAATGGAAATATTCTCCAAAAAGTCTACATGGGTACAGTCAGACCTGTAGTAGAATATGGAATGACAGCCTGGGTATCAGCATCAAAAACAAATACTGATCGCCTATCTAAAGTACAAAATGCAGGACTTCGACTTATCTCTGGAGGGATGAAAACCTCTCCAATCCATGCAATGGAAAAACATGTAAACATCCGCCCACTGGATGACAGAAGAGAAGAAAGAGTGCTTGCTCAAAGGGAAAAAATTAAGCGCATGCCAAACCATCCGATGTATGCGCAAATTTCTAGATCAACCACAAGCAGGTTGAAGAGAACCAGCTTCTGTCACATCTCTAAAGATATCCATGAACAACATAAAGAAATCCTCACAAACCTCCCAAATGAAATTGAAACACTAACGGACTTTGAAGAGCCAGGCAATAGTCTCCAGAATGTCTCCATAATAACACAGGTTCCTGGAATAATTAATAAGGAATACCAAACTCCACCTCAACTAAAAGCATTGACACTGGAGATGATAGAAATAAAATACAATCCCAAGGATTGGACACATGTCTACACAGATGGATCGGCAGAAGGAGCAGTAAGGAATGGAGGAGGTGGAGTTTTTATAAGACTCAAAGATGGGAAGACAATATCAAAAGCTTTTCCAACCGGGAAAGACTCCTCTAATTTTAGATCAGAAGCAGTTGCACTCCATCAAGCACTGAAAGCCTTCACTGAACCAGGACTGCCAAGACCAAAGAAGATAGCTATATTCACAGATTGCAGATCCCTACTGGAATCAATCCAGAGCAACAGAAAGGAAAGCCTTCTGCACATCAGACATGAGCTAAGACAGATCCAAAAATCAACAGCTATTGCCCTTCAGTGGATACCATCACACTGTGGAATCATGGGGAATGAGAAAGCGGATGCTCTGTCAAAGGCAGGAAGTGAAATGGAGCAACACAGACACCCACTGTCTTACGGAGAAGTAAAAACAATAATCTGCAACACATACACAGCAAAGTGGAAGAAAGAAATGGAAGGGGAATACGAACATGATGCAATACATCTCCTCCAGAGATATCAACAGACCACAATATTTCGCTTTAGAACAGGCCACTGCAGACTGTTGGGTCACCTTTATCGATTAAGGATCTCATACACAGATGAATGTCCATGAGGATCCGGAACCCAGACTCCAGAACACATACTTCAGGACTGCCCAACATACAAAGAGCAGAGACAGCAGACCTGGCCAGAGGATACAGACTTGAGGCAAAAACTATGGGGCAGCCGCTCTGACCTGGAGAAGACAGTGGACTTCGTCTTGACGACATGTCTGACGGTATAGCATGACCACATGCTGAACGCAGAAGAAGAAATTATATACTGTTCAAAAAAAGAAACACAACTTTTTTGTAGTTACTTTCATAAAAGATATCCGTTAATTGGACATCATTCAACCATTCGACTGTGTCCAACTGGTCACTAAGTTCTCCAGGTTACCTGAATTGTGCGAACCTCATGATTCGTCTGGTCAAAAAGAAATCAAGGTCACAATAACATTTTTGACAATAACTCGTGATAGGTTCATTAGAATCATGTGAAACTTACTGAACACACAACTCTCTGAACATATTATTGAATGCCTATAAAGAGTGACGGTCCTCGAATAAATTTAGTTGAAAATTCAATGGGCAAGTGTTGCTCATCTCATCATAGAACCACTATACATCATCATTGGAAGCTTACAGACTGGACAATCACAAAGTGTAGTGGCCAGACGATTTGATGTGGTTAGAAGCAACATTAGTCGTCTTTGGAGGCGATTTCAACAAACTGGCTCAGCGGCAGACAAGCCGTACAGTGGAAGACCTATAGTCACAACTCTGTACGTAACTCATCCCATAAGTGTTCTATGTGGTTCATGTCTGTGACATGGCTGGCCACGTAATGGTCTGGACGTTGTTGTCAACGAGAAACTGGATAGCGAGTTGTGCCACATGAGGTGGAGAGTTATCCTGCTGAAAAAAACGACCCTCGTGCAGCCAAAATTGGAAGAACGCGAGGACGAAGAATTTCAACGACGTAAGTTGCCCGTACAAGCATATAACCAAATGAGATCAGGGTACAAAGCCAGACGAAGACTACGGAAAAGATGGATAGAAAAGAAAACGTCAGGGACATCCTGTACAGACACGGTCATAGCACAGCCGAGGCCACACATCTGGCTTTAGAACGCAAGCTCGTGCTCCAATCACCCCTACGCTTAACGGCAAGAGTGGATCACAAACCACATGGGGAAAGACAATAGACAATAGACCCATTGTCCGATGAACATAGGCAAGGAAAATAATCAAATGTGTGTGTGTGTGTTCGGGAGGGGGGGGGAGAGACATATTTCCGTAAAGTACCGTATCATTCTTCAAAATTAAACATGTGTTAGTAGTTTATGGAGGAGCGTGGTAGCCTAGTTGATGGTGAGCTTGCTTGCTTGCTATCGCCTGGTTACAGCGGGCCAAGTTCGAAACCACGTCTGGACAAAAAAATTCTAGGTTGTGCTTTCTCGCTTGACACATCCAGTCGACTCAGCTGTAAATGAGTACCTGTAGCATCGGTTAGGGAAGGTAAAGACAGCAAGGAAGGGAACTTGCAACCCCACATAATAGTTGCTGCGGCTTAGTACAAGAAGACGGCATTCTTCATTTCCGACCGCAGATTGCTGCCATGGAACATATCTTTACCTTTGTATTTTATACACAATTTTGAATTTTGACAATTTTTAACCAACAATTTAGCCGTCAAAATTGCCAACCACATGACAACCCTGTTAACCCCTCTATAAACTTGGGAAGGGGGTGTAATAAGAAGGTTATTCCATGTTGTCTTATATTTTTGGAGTAATGGTGACAGAATTAACTGAATCATAATCTCCTTTATTTGCTTTGCTGAAGGTTGTAACGTTCGGATATAATCAGATTGGACTAACTGGAAAAAAAACGTACCTCACCGTAAGTGATACATTTGACTTCACTCAAAAAGAAGCAGGACGGTTGAATATTTGTCCGTTAAGTGGACTACTGGGCTTTGTGTTCTTAGAAAGATTAACCTGAATCACAACCTCCATTACTTATTTATGCTCAAAATGTCTGATATAGTCAAAATGGACTAATGTTCGCGGTTGAGAGGAGCGTACCTCATCCCCAGGGGTACAAATTAAATGATCATGATGAACTGGAAACATGTCCGGTCACCTTGTATATGTTGTTCTTGCATGTGTAGTTCGTGTATGTGTAGTTCTTGCATGTGTAGTTCGTGTATGTGTAGTTCTTGCATGTGTAGTTCGTGTATGTGTAGTTCTTGCATGTGTAGTTCGTGTATGTGTAGTTCGTGTATGTGTAGTTCTTGTATGTGTAGTTCTTGCATGTGTAGTTCTAAACATTTCTGGTGTTGAAGCATGTACATTTAAATCTGATGTTATGACCTGACTTCATTGTTTGATGTCGGAACAAAATGACATATCACATCGTCGTGTTGAAGCATGTACATTTAAATCTGATCATCATCAAGTGCCATGCTGGCTGCCGTAGGCGGTCATGGCTCTCCACATCTCTCTGTCCACAGTATTATGTATCAAGGTCGTTGTTGTTTCCTTGCCGTGACAGGTTGTCAAACTGTCTAATATTTTCTCACGTTGTCGTCCTCTGTCTCTGTTGTCTTCAATTTTGCCTGTTGTGACTATGTTCTCCAAACCTTCCTGTCTCATGAAGTGGCCAAAAAAAAAGAAGATTGCCTTTTTCTTACATTATTGATTAAGGTCCGTTTCGCATTTGACTCTTTCAACACTTCCACATTAGTTTTTCTGGCAGTCCATGGTATTCTCATCTTTCTTCTGTAGAACCACATCTCAGTTTTCTCTAATTTCTCACTTTCTAGTTTGTTTATTGTCCAAGACTTGCATCCATATGTTAGTATAGGAGTTATATAGCACTGCAGAACTCTAATGACAAGGTCATATTACACAATTAATTTTTCATTTTTCTGAATGTTGTTTCTGTCTGTCCTATTCTGCTTCTTATTTCTGTTGAACTTCTTCCATCTGCTGTAATAATTGTACCTAAATATTTGAATTGGTGGACCTGTTTTAATATTATATCATTCACTTTGATCTTGCAAGGTGTGTTATTTTTTTTCTCTGAGATAGCCATTACTTCTGTTTTCTTGATATTTAGGAAGAGACCTTTCTCTTTACTTTCTGTGACTACTATATTAATTAAATCTTAAAGGTCTTCCTCCCTTTTTGCAATCAGAACAGTGTCATGCGCATATCTCAAATTATTTATGTTATGTCCTCCCACTGATATTTCTGGGATATCTACTATTGCACGCAATATGTTTTCAATTATATATGATGTATGATCTTATTTCCCTGTACGATTTCTGGACAAAATGACAATCACATCTTTGCGCAAACTTATTGCAAAAAAATCGGGCTGGATATGAATGGGGCTAATTGGCTAATTAAAATTTTCACATCTACACTAACAAGAATTTGCTTTCAACGTCAGACAACAGACTTGCCGCAGATAGAAGAGTTCTCACTGACACATAGGTTCATGATAAACATAACCTCCCTGCCGCCCTCAATATAAATACACCCCTTTCCTTTCAAAAAATGCCACTAACTAGACTCACTAGAACGATTCTTGTTTTTTCTTTGAGTGCACTTTTTTTGCCACATTATTTGACTTATTTTCTCCCAACGTCTTAAAGATGTACTCTAGTGGTGTAAAGTTTATGCATCTCTGAGATACATAAATAATCTATTACACACATACAGAAAAAAAAATGTATGGTGAGATATTTTTTAATATAACCATAAACCTTTCTGATGATGAATTACTGAATGTAGGAAGCGAACAAGAACTTCAATCCGTGTTAGACATGGCAGTACAAACAAGTGAAAACACATGTTCCAGTGTAAACAAGAAGAAAACAACAGCAATGGTTATTTCAAAGAAATAAATACAACCAAGATGCAATATTAATATAAATACTGCGAAATTAAATCAAGTGCATAAAGTTAAGTATCTTGACACCATTTTAACATCAGAGGATCGGTGCTCCATTGAGATAAAGATCAGAAATGCACAAACCAAACGAGCCTTTCACAAAATGAGAATCATAATATGCAATGGAGCACTATTATCAATGGAGCACTACTATCAATGGAGCACTACTATCAATGGAGCACTACTATTAATGGAGCACTACTATCAGTGGAGCACTACTATCAATGGAGCACTACTATCAATGGAGCACTACTATCAATGGAGCACTACTATCAATGGAGCACTACTATCAATGGAGGACTACTATTAATGGAGCACTACTATCAATGGAGGACTACTATTAATGGAGCACTACTATCAATGGAGGACTACTATTAATGGAGCACTACTATCAATGGAGCACTACTATCAATGGAGGACTACTATCAATAGAGGACTACTATCAATGGAGGACTACTATCAATGGAGCACTACTATCAATGGAGGACTACTATCAATGGAGAACTACTATCAATGGAGCGCTACTATCAATGGAGGACTACTATCAATAGAGGACTACTATCAATGGAGCGCTACTATCAATGGAGTATAATGAATGTATGTGCGAATTCGAGTACAAGGATGTCATATCGAACAAATTCTTCCTATGGATAGCATGGGCGGTATTTAAAAATAGCCCGGAAAGAACTGGAGGCAACTGAGTTGTAGTTTTTGAGAAGTATAGTGGATAAAATTTGATAGACAGCCAAGAAAACTAATGTAGAAGTTCCCAGAGATGCTGGAATAAAAATACGTTTTATAACAACAACTAGAAACATGCACTTAAGATATTAGGGTATTGGACGAGAAGAGCAGCACTGGAACATTTAGTCGCCACCAGAAAGATCAAATATCGGGGGGGGGGGGGGGGAGAAGAGATAGCAGAAACACAGAGAAGTTGCTGGATGTGTTGTGTTACTTGTGTTACTGTGGCACGAGAGAATATCACCAACTAAATTTAACACACGAGAGGGAGTTGTGGTGGAACATGATCGACTACACCGCTCCACATGTCACTCGATAACATTTCTCTAATTAAAATCTAGAATATTAATATAGATAATGACCATATCTATGTTACAGAAATATGAATAATGACCATATCTATGTTACAGAAATATGAATAATGACCATATCTATGTTACAGAAATATGAATAATGACCATATCTATGTTACAGAAATATGAATAATGACCATATTTATGTTACAGAAATATGAATAATGACCATATCTATGTTACAGAAATATGAATAATGACCATATCTATGTTACAGAAATATGAATAATGACCATATCTATGTTACAGAAATATGAATAATGACCATATCTATGTTACAGAAATATGAATAATGACCATATCTATGTTACAGAAATATGAATAATGACCATATCTATGTTACAGAAATATGAATAATGACCATATCTATGTTACAGAAATATGAATAATGACCATATCTATGTTACAGAAATATGAATAATGACCATATCTATGTTACAGAAATATGAATAATGACCATATCTATATTACAGAAATATGTATAATGTGTCATGTGACGTATTCTATTCAGAACGTTGTCTTCCCAATGAATTCTCTGAACCCTTCTGTCTTGGTAGATGCGGCCTGCATTTTCCAACGATGTATTCGTGTTATCTTTAATGTCGTCAGTCCATCGTCTTCTTGGTCTGCCCTTTCTCCTCGGCCCAGGTACTCTTCCTCCATTATTTGTCTTTCTAAACAGTTGTGTCTCTTTGTATGACCAAACAGGTGTAGTTTTCTTTTTGTTATTGTGTTTAGTAACCATCACTCTGGAACCTTCAATGTGTTTATAATATCTAAGTTTCTCTTTGTTTTCCTTCCATGATGTGCTAAGTATATTTCTGTAGCATTTCATCTCAAAGGTGTTGATCTTCTTCGCCGCTGTTTTACTTAGGGCCCATGTTTCACAGCCGTATGTTGCAACCGAAAAAATAAAAGTTCGTAACATTAGCAATTTCGTTTCTATTTTGTTGTTTTTCCATGTTTTTCAACCGTGTTATTTTACAATATGTCATTGCCAATCTCTTCCTTATTTCCGCCATGCAGTCTCCTGCACCATTGATGTTTGCTCCTAAGTATTCAAATTTAGCCACACATTCTATCTTGGTATTGTCTATTCTGATTTTTGTTTGTTGTGTTGTTATATCTGTTGACATGATGGATAATGAACATATTTATATTACAGGAATATGGTTTTAGGTATGTTGATTGTCCTCTTCCCACACTGGACACGTCCATAGGTGCTCAGATCTCCGTTTTAGTAAATCTCTCAGGGTATAACGGCTGATGGTTCCGGATCTATGTTGGTTCACTGCTCTTTTTGAAATCTTTGTCAGGGGTTCTCTACGGGCCACGCCCATCCTCATTCCTAATTCGCGCATTCTCGATATTGACTCATGTTCATTCATCTCAAAGTCTTGTGATCATGAGTATGTCTGCTCGGTCCATAGGCTTACCGTCTGTTGTGGTGGCTAGGCTAGCTAATTGGTCGGCTCATTTTTTTCCCTCCACGCCGAATCCATTGCGACGAGCAATGGATAAATAACATATCTTTATTGCATAAATATGTATAATGAACATATGTATATTACAGAAAAATGGATAATGAACAAACAGCTAGGATAGAAAATGTATGTCTTTGAAATGTGGTTAGAAGAATATGAACATGGAAAGAGAAGAAAACCAACAAAGATGTTCCAGCATACACCATATGTATAAAAAGATGTATTAAATGAAATAAAAATCAAATAAAGGCACAATTATGGACATATAAAGAGACATGATCCTTTGTTGAAGGCATAACTTAAATCTAAAGGTGAAGGGTGGCTAGCAGGAAGTACATAGGGGTACAAGTGAGAGGGAAACATCATGAAATGGAAAAGAGACAGATTATCAGAGTACACCACCAAAGCAAATTAAATATTATATTAGAGGTCAACCTTGCAATCAACCTTCGGCTCGGAGACGGCATATGATAGTGATGAAAAATTTCTCTAAATATAGAAATATACATTCCGTAATCTTTCCAAGATATTTTGTAGTCGTCTCCCCAGTTAGATTATCGCTGTCTCTCACTACACAGCCGTTTCTTTTCTGTAAATACTCTTCTAATTCCTTCTGTCTGTCTCGCCCATCTATCATTCTACCATCACTCTCCAGCCATAAACAAAAGTTACCATAAATGTATCAAGACTCTTACAGGCCCGTCCACGTCTCATTTATCTGGCCTGTCATAGGTTTTTAAGTGCCACAAACTCAAGAGTTTCTGCATAGTTGAACTTGTCGAGTTAGTCTTACTATAGCTTATAGGGGAGATAATAGAGGTTAGACAAGTCCTTCTCCAAAATAGTATTGAGGGCAGGTCACAAAATAGCGATCTTTATCTTGGCTGAAGCGAATGATTATTGGTCACTTTCCGTATACTTTGTTTCGCCAACAAACCAAAAGCATGAAAATAGTTGGATCAGCCTAGAAAAGTAATATTGTTTCGGTTGTGTGCCAATGTTGATGGGATAGACCTAAAGATAATAAGAAATATGTATTTGAAACAAACAGCTGCGATGAGGGATGACAGTAATGTAGGAGAATTTCAAAAGATAGAGATAGGAGTCAGATAAGGATGTGTAACGTCACCAGATCTTTTCTCCCCGTATACAGAAGATATGATGCAAGGAATAGCAGTTGAAGGTTACAATCTGAGCTACAGTACAAGTAGACATCACCACATTTTAATTATTTCCCTTGTCTATGTTTGTAAATGTCATGGTCATCATATAATAATTGAAATATTTATTTATTTAACGTTCGAGTTAGTGTTAGTTATGTACAACACACTTATCTTAACTCTAACTCGAACGTTAAATAAATAAATATTTCAATTATTATATGATCAACAAATTTACAAACATAGAAAAGGGAAATAATTAAAATGTGGTGATGTCTACTTGAACTGTACCCAATCTGAATAATTTAAAATATGCTGACGATACAGATCTGATTGAAGGGAGCAAACAAGAACTTCAAGCCCTGTTAGAAGCAGTAGTACAAGAAAGTGAAAACAAAGGCAGAAGTCTTAGCCAGAAGAAAACAGAAGTAATGTTTGTTTCAAAGAAATACACACCACCAAAATGCAGTATTACTATCAATGGTACACAATTAAATAAAGCAAGTATCTTGACACCATTTTAACATCAGATGGCCGGTATTCCAATGAGATCAAGAACAGGATAGTACAGGCCAAATCAACATTAAAAAACAACTGAGCAACACTCATGCAATGGAGTAATATCAATGCATACGCTATCTCCAGTGCTAAGATGTTACATTGAGCAAATTCTTCTTTATGGAAGTGAAACATGAACAGTAAACAAAAGTGCTCAAGATAAGCTAGAAGCAACTGAGATGTGGTTTTTAAGAAGAATGATAATAATTCCATGGACAGCCAAGAAAACTAATGTAGAAGTTTTCAGAGATGCTGGAGTAAAACGACAAATTATAGCAAAAATTAGAAGCAAGCAATCAATTTGTTTTAGGGCATGTGATGAGAAAAGTAAAATTCCAACATTTAGTAACCATCGGAAAGATCAAGGGGAGAAAAGACAGATGAAGACAAATATAAATTTCTGGATGCGTTGTCACGGTGAGACAAAAAAAGTCACCAACTGAACTTATTACATCACAAGCGACTGAGTTATGGTGAAGCGTGCTCGCCTACGCGACTCGGCATGGAACTGTTTGAATGATTTGTGCGCGGAAATATTCTGGATAAGGTCTTGGGGTTCAAATACTAACCAAATTTTTAAAACATGTTGTAGTTATTTTGTTTACGCAGGAGACAAGTCTAGGGGTTCGTTTGTTATAATGGTTGTAGCTGAAGCAGTAGTAAAGTAAGTAAAAGTAAAGTAACCCATAGCATTTATTAATGCCGTAGGGGTGTGCGATGTTAGCAATCTCACATTTCACAGGCTCTGCATATGAAGGCGGTAGCCATCTCCTCTCCCTCGCATTCTTTACTTCCCGGATTAATCCGGTACCCATTTAAGGCTGGGTCGACCTGAGCCGTTGCGATCTGAAAACATTTCCGCCTCAACTGGGGAATGAACCCAGGACCACTCATATGCGAAGCCAGTGCGAAGCAGTAGTAGTTAGTCATGATTATGGTACCACTTGACTAAGAAGATATTTACCATACACATACCCGTGTCAAGTAAACATAACAGTGCTAATGATGACATTGTATGGCTGGAAATGATGAGCACGATTACTGACGCTGAAGCGGTATATTAAGTAGCCATATTTCCAACTAGAGTTTAGCAGCATAAGCAACATTATTAGCGATATCACATGCCAAATTATTCATATACATATATTTAAATTTTTAATATTCGAATCTTTATTATGATTTATTATATTGTGATATCCGGTTTTGTTGCTAAGAAATGGTGAGTCCCTTAATGAAAAAGTTGTTGTTTTCTGCATTTGGTATCAAACTCCCACTAGATTTCTCATGTAGCAGGACAATGATACTCCTAGATTTCCAGCAAGAAAGAGTTTTCTTAGTCCAGGAAACGCAAATGAGTAGTAGCGCCGTTTCATTTGCGCCAATGTCCTGAAATCAGACTTCGGTGTGAATGTCAAAATTTGAATTCAGCTGCACACAATTGCACAACTGGATCATTAAAAAAGCAATGGCAAACTATTTGAACTTAAAATATAAAATACACAACAGGTAAACAATACGAATGATTGATCGTGCGTCCTTTAAAGAAAACGCAATTGATCTTTTAGGCAGTTTTGAGTTACAAAAATTGCATTGAAATAGCAGAATGACCATTAGTTGCATGTCTTGTTGAATATTTGTACTCGCTGTTGCTACCATCATATATCAACTTCACGTTACATACAATAAGTTGGTGACAGTATACACGTTAGTACCTTCTGTATGTAGCCGACTTTACAATCTTAAAATGAACTATTCACAGAGCATTCTATTGGAACAGATTATTTTATTTTAGGGTAAACGATGATACTTTTCCCACATGATTTTGACCAATAAAAGCGTCTAATATGGTTGTTACTATTTATCCATTTTTTGGAAAATTCTTGTCCGTAGCTCATACACTCAGAGATGTGTAGACACATTATTGGGCACAAATAGCTTGATTAATTGATATACGGCGATATATATATATATATATATATATATATATATATATATATATATATATATATATATATATATATATATATATATATATATATATATATATATATATATATATATATATATATATATATATATATATATATATATATATATATATATATATATATATATATATATATATATATATATATATATATATATATGCCTAACTCTGTAGCTCTGAATTTTTCGTTATATACATTTTTAATACATGGCGCATAGGAAAGAAATTTGCTATGGTTATAACACAATACAAATGGACGGCATTGGCGCTAGCGAAATATCGAATTACTGTCCAGTTGTCTGGTAAAAGCTGACCAATGATACGATTGATTGATCTTTTATCTCTAGTCATTGTACAAAGGTCAAACAAATGCAAACAAGTAATTACAATTATATAGATCTAGACGACAGAAACAATATTTTTGCATATCCATCGATGTTTGTTCCGTTGTAACAGGTTCAGTATTCTTTCTCCTTGCGTTTGTGCTATTTCTTTAAAAAATTATTACATCAAATAGATTTACAATAGATCCACTTTCACCGCCAACCTACATCTCACCCTGCTCACAATAACGGCTGCATCAAAATTGTGAACACAATATATATTTATATTCAAATTAAATTTTTGCGTTTTTGGGAAGTGGTTTCGTGGTCATTTGGTTTAAAGCGTTTTAATTTTGGTAGTAGTTGTTTGTCGTTCTGTTTTCGATTCAAGAGACGGTGGTTATTTTTTTTTTTTACTTCAATTTTTAAACGCAGATAAAATCTTTGGGGCATTTAAATGTTACAATTAGCTATGAAAAAAACGACTAATTATGCAGTTACATTTATTCTCACCCTCGGCAACGCCGGGTTTTGTTTATTGCTTATAGTGTGTGAGTGTATATATATTCTAACAAACTGACACAAGGCCTGCCCACATCATGGTTATGCATATCTATTTCCTGCAGGTTTTCCTAATTACCATCAGACTGTTTGCTTTGTATATATATAATGAAAGCGGTATGATCAATAGCAGGTAACACATGCACAATTATAAAAGATATCACAATGAGTGTATTATATTTGCATGATAAAAGTTGTAGAGGGGTTAATGAGAGCAACCAAGCCACTTACAGATTATGCTTGTATGATAGAAGCTACAAAAGGGTTAATGAAAGCAATCAAGCCACTGACATTATATTTGTATGATAGAAGTTACGAAATGATTAATGAAAGCAAAACGGATACATAAGTAAGAAACATCTTAATAATAAGAACTGACAGAAACGTGGGACACACTTTAGTAAGAAAAGACACAAAAGTTGGACGAATCTTAGTAAGAACGAACAAAAAAAGGTGGACGAATCTTAGTACTAACGGACACATGAGTGTTACACATCTCAGCAAGAATGAACAAATAAGTGATTTAAACCTTAGTAAAAACAAATAAGTGAAGTACTATACATCTTAGTAAGAACAGACACATAAGTGAGACACATGTTAGCAAGAACAGACACATGAAATAAGTGCATCACATCAAACAAGTGCATCACATCAAGCAAGTGTATCACATCAAGCAAGTAATTGATTATAAGATTCAAATGGAAATCGGATCTAGATATAAAAACAAACCTGCACTAGTGAGTCACAGAGCCAGTAAGCTGGTGCAGATATTTTTTAGGAACAACATTATATACTAATGCGCCAAAGACAAGCATAGGCACAGAAAAATAAAGAACGTCGTATACATGAATAAAGGCTTTAGAATCAGTGTTTATAATTAATAATTAATTTTCTAAGAATTCTCGCCTAAGGTGTGAATCGATATGATTAAAAAAATTTTAAGATAAGTATAATGATATTATGGGATGAAAAATGATGATGATACGATTGTGAAATAGTGAATAAAACAGCATCATAAGAAACAAATAGAGTAGCTCTACAATATACCTACCTTTAGTACTAGAGGTGCGTTTTTTCCCTTCACTTGCACACAGAGTAAACATCAACACTATAAAAATCTGCACTCGTGTGACATTGGTCAGCTTCATATCGCACTCTGACTGGCCTAACGTTGATCACTAGACTTGACATAATCACATTGTTTACACCGCCTGCGTTTTGCTATATGAGCTTCACAGCTTGACGGTCCCGTAACACTTGTTTCGGTCCAAAAGTTACTATGCCTAAGTTACAATATGTAAATTATATTATTTATTGTGACTCTAATAATATACTCTAATGCACCATGACAGAATTATTGTGCTGTCGAGGGAAAAAAACATTCCAAATGATGTCTGAAACTCAATAAGGCAGTTTGTGAAACAGTAGTAAAACTAAAATATTGGTACAGCACACACGATCCTCCAGAACTGTCTTAGGTTGACGGCTACAAACTGTTCTCGCGTTAGCACTGCTCTTTCGGCTTCACAATTATTTAACAGTTCAACAGATCAACGCGCAATAAAGCGTACAACTCCAGCCGGTCGTAAAAAGATGAGTAAGGCAGCGTTTCCTCCAATAATGTACGGGTAATGAGGTGTTAATGTTCGCGAATAGCATGTTCCCGGTCGGAGAAAGGAAGGGGGGAAGGTGAACAAGACAAGGATAGACAACTGTGAGAATACTGTCAACACGGCGCTGGAGTTACCCAAAGTTCAGGTGTTAAAAACCACAATGTCGACGCTTAACAAAATATAAAGCCAATGAATGAAAAGACGAGTTAGAACAGAAAAGCCTATTCAGTTACCCGATGTCTGGGGTGATAAAGCTCCTCATACAAAACCAGCGTGTTCGTCGTAGGGACGAAGTAACGCGAGTGTGGATGTAGAACGCTGACGGCAAGTAAGGGTTACAGAAATGGGGGAGCGAGGGCGTGGAAGGGAAATGGGGGCAGGAGTGTAAGAATATCAGAAGATACGTGTTGCTAAAAAAACGTAAATTCATGAAGTAAATTAGATCGTGAAGTAAATGGGACCATGAAGTAAGTGGGACAATGAACTAAATGGGACCATGAAGTAAATGTGATCGTGAAGTAAATGGGACCATGAAGTAAATGTGATCGTGAAGTAAATGGGACCATAACGTAAATGGAACCATGAAGTAAATGGGACCATAACGTAAATGGAACCATGAAGTAAATGAGACCATGAAGTAAATGTGATCGTGAAGTAAATGGGACCATGAAGTAAACTGGATCATGAAGTAAATGGGACAATAACGTAAATGGAACCATGAAGTAAATGGGACCATGAAGTAAATTTGATCATGAAGTAAATGGAATCATAACGTAAATGGAACCATGAAGTAAATGGAACCATGACGTAAATGGAACCATGAAGTAAATGAAATCGTAAAGTAAATAGGACTATGAAGTAAATGGGACCATGAAGTAAATGCGATCATTTAGTACATTGGACCATAAAGTAAATCATCATCTGGTGACATATTCCATTATTTTTTCCAGAATGTGGTCTTCCTTATGAATTCTCTTAACACTCCGCGATTATGGGTGAGTTGACTTGCCGAAGCTAGAGACACGTTTAAACAATCTGATATATCACTGCACTCTTCTCTTGTTGCCGTTAACGCTTCATTTAACTATTAACCTTTTCATACTGTTACGTCTCTTTATATCAGAAAAAATGAACTCAGCTTTCTTTTATAATGGTCTTAGGGAGCCAGCCCTCTTTGGCGTTTATTGATCTTAACACTTCTTGATTTGTCGTTTTAGATTTCCATCGTACACATAAAATTGTTCTGTAACATCTCATTTCGAAAGCAGCCATTCTCTTCATCCCATGAAGTAAATGGGATGATGACATGATATATCTGCCCAGAGTGCAATGATGGAGTTGGTTAGTAACCAATAATTCTATATGTTGCTGTCCAGGTACGTGCTTTTCTGTTCATCTCTCTCTCTCTCTCTCTCTCTCTCTCTCTCTCTGTTGTCCAGGCAAGTGCTTGTCTCTTTGCCCCTCTCTATCTATGTTGCAGTCAAGGTATATGCCTATGTTTCCACATCTCTGTCTATGTTGCTGTCCAGGTATGTATTTTTCTGTTCCCCACCCCGACATCTCTGTCTATGTTGCTGTCCAGGTATGTACTTGTCTGTCCCCCCCCCCCATCTCTATCTATGTTGTTGTCGGGGTATGTACTTGTCTGTTCGTTCATAGGAAGATGATAATAATCTGGTTATCTCAGTAATAAATAATGGAACATATAATGGCTGTGTCTATAATTCCCGTAAATATATCCCATCAGGGTTGTAGGAGTACCACATTGGACTCATCAACACACAGTCCTCCAGCGATTTCTATCCTCAACGATGCAGACGAATGAGGAAAAGATTTTGTCCTGTCCAGTCGTTGATGCTGTGTGACCATTATTTTATTTGGTACTTCTCTGATTATTCCACCGCGGACAGTTTTTCCGCAGATATGTTTCTTTATAAGTAATCATGTTGGCATACGTGTCTAAACCATGCAAGTTTTCTTAGCTTCACTATTGAAATCAAATGGTTCGCGTGAACCGAGGCATATGTAATAATGAACTTTGAAAACTTTGACATGTTTTTGATAAATGGGATCTCAGGGTGGGACATGGAGAATAATTTGATCTGAAAGTGGGATACGGCTTAAATATGTAGAGAACACTGCTTTACTGATTAAGAATTTCGTCATTAGTGTCTAGTTGCTCATACGTAACATCATGAAGTCGTCTAGTCTGCGATTCTGAGGTGGTCTAGTCTGCGATTGTGAAGTCGTCTAGTCTGCGATTGTGAAGTCGTCAAGTCTGCGATTGTGAAGTCGTCTAGTCTACGATTGTGAAGTCGTCTAGTCTGCGATTGTGAAGTCGTCTAATCTGCGATTGTGAGGCGGTCTAATCTGCGATTATTAAGTCATCTAGTCTGCGATTCTGAAGTCGTCTAGTCTGATATTATGAACTCGTCAAGTCTGCGATTATGAAGTCGTCTAGTCTGCGATTCTGATGTGGTCTAGTCTGCGATTGTGAAGTCGTCTAGTCTGCGATTGTGAAGTCGTCTAGTCTGCGATTGTGAAGTCGTCTAGTCTGCGATTGTGAAGTCGTCTAGTCTGCGATTGTGAAGTCGTCTAGTCTGCGATTGTGAAGTCGTCTAGTCTGCGATTGTGAAGTCGTCTAGTCTGCGATTGTGAAGTCGTCTAGTCTGCGATTCTGATGTGGTCTAGTCTACGACTCTGAGGTGGTTTAGTCTGCGATTATTAAGTCATCTAGTCTGCGATTGTGAGGTGGTCTAGTCTGCGATTATTAAGTCGTCTAGTCTGCTATTGGGAAGTCGTCTAGTCTGCGATTGTGAAGTCGTCTAATCTGCGATTGTGAGGCGGTCTAATCTGCGATTATTAAGTCGTCTAGTCTGCTATTATGAAGTCGTCAAGTCTGTGATTATGAAGTCGTCTAGTCTGCGATTGTGAAGTCGTCTAGTCTGCGATTGTGAAGTCGTCTAGTCTGCGATTCTGATGTGGTCTAGTCTACGATTCTGATGTGGTTTAGTCTGCGATTATTAAGTCATCTAGTCTGCGATTGTGAAGTCGTCTAGTCTGCAATTGCGAAGTCGTCTTGTCTGCGATTATAGATGTTGGGTATAAAGTGTGGCAAAAGTGGGGACTTGATAAATTGCATCAGCGTATGTTTCCAATTTCCAATTCCCTCACCAATCCCCTTATCAACAATTGGCAAGAATTCAGAAACGAGACCTGTTTAATTATACCCCAAAAAAACAACAACAAAAAACAAAACAAACAGTCACCCACTTTTCCCAAAGAATAAAATATGTTGCAGAAATTGTACGAAAATCCTACATGTTTTTTTTCCCCCGGATTTATTTGAAAATATTTTCAAATTCAAACAATTTACTTGGTGTACATTGAACAGCAATATTGTAGATGTCAACATTTTGACACCCCTCTCCCTTTTTCCTCTCCTTGTCAACAAAAGTCGAATATTTATTTATATCACCTACCCTCTAGCAGTTGACGTTATGTATGGACAGTCCCAGTAGGACAGGACATCATTGTGTTTTAATAAACGAGTCAGGAAACCATCGACATGCATACTATTCGATATTTGCTGGGAGAATCTCAGCACTTATATGATTTTTCCCGGAATGCAATGGCAACGAATTATAACCAGCGCCGGATTCAGACTTGATAAGGCTCTAAGCTATTTGAGATATGGGGCCCTTTAACATTTAAGAAGTATATAGGTAGTGAAATTTTTAAAAAGTTGGGGCCCTAAGCTATAGCTAGTTTAGCTTATATGTAAATCCTGCACTGGTCATAACCCAATAACGTCTGTAAAACCGTCTTTCTTATATAGATATGTTTCTACTCCTTCCGAGGCCAGATAAATGGAACACTTAAATAACTTATCATAAACCCACGTATATATCATACTTATATTTTATTTCACAGGGCATGAGCCCATGGATCCCACTAAATCAGCAACAAACCAACCAACCATAAATATGCTTAGTCGTTGATTAGTCACTTTAAACTAGGATGTTGGCTTTAACCGTGTACTATATTTTATTGGCAACTCTTTTACTGACTAATTTTCTGTAGATGCTTCCATCTTCATGATTGGGGTAATTTTCCTACTGCCTCGTATAATTCTAAGGTTCGGCTTGCGTATAGTGTTACCATTTTGTTGCAATACCCCATACTGGCATCCCATATCCCAGTGCTAGTTGTACATATCCTGTTTATGCTCTGATTAGAATATTAGCATCGGCTCCCAAGTCTGTTTCAGGGAGTATCCCTCCTCCCTTTCCCCCAGAGGTAGAAAAACATAGTGAGAAGATCACATTACCTGCTGCCTATTTTTTTAAATTATAACGTACATCATTTTTATTTTATTTTCTATAACTTGCGTCCAAATTTATTTTTTTGGGCCATTTCTTTAACCCCCTCATCCCCCGTGTTAGTAATCTCTAGATTTCATTGAACCCTACTTAAATGGTTCAAAAAATGTACTACACCACCCCCTCCCTCATTTTCATAAAATACTAAACAAGAGAACGATAAAAGTACTACATTCTCTATTTTCAATTCCCACATAATTTAATGGCAATACTGTTTGTTTTCTACTACAACCAGGGCCGTAGATATGTCTTCAGAAAAAGGTTAGGGGGTGTACCTTTAAAACTAGTTACATCTTTTTTATAATTGTAATGATTTCTTAGCGATCCGTAAAGAAATAAAAGGGGTTGGTGTTGCCCAACTAATTTTTCTCTTCTCTCCTGTTAATAAATGTCATATTCCAGTTGCGCAAGTGAGGGAGGGGTGTTGAGCTCCCATTACCACACCATTTACAGACTTGAATACAACCGAGCGCCTTGGTTCAAGTTCATTTATCACTTGTTGAAGATTAAGGCATGACCGGACTCCGGTATAAAACATGCTGTACAAAAAATGTTTTTATTACCAAAGCTATATAATATCTACACAGAGAATATCTTAAAAAATATAGAAGAAATGCCAGGACTCAAGATCAATGGGAAAATAATAAACAACCTTAGATATGCAGATGATACTGTTCTTGTAGCAGAAAGTGAACATGAACTACAAAGACTAATAGATCAAGTCAATAAATCAAGTAATGAAAGTGGACTGGATATAAATATCCAAAAAAAACCCAGAAACCATGATAATCAGCAAAGACACAGAAGAACAAGAGCTAAACATAAACATACATGGCGAGAGACTACAACAAGTAAAACATTATCAATATCTTGGACACATAGTCACAAATAATGGCAGATGTGAGACAGAAGTTAAAAGTAGAATAGGAATGGTTAACCGTACCTTCAATGAGGAAAATATCTAAACAAATTGCAAACAAGTTAAAAACGAGAATTATAAAATGCTACATCTATTCTATATTAATGTATGGCTCAGAAACATGGAGACTAAATAAACAATTAGAAGACAAAATTGATGCTTTTGAGATGTGGGTATATAGGAGAATAGGGAGAACATCATGGAAAGAGAAGAAAACAAATAAAGAGGTGCTAAAAACAAAAAAGAACTACTAAGAGAAATAAATATCAGGCAAATACAAATTTTGGACACATTAAAAGATATGACACATTATTGAAGACCTTACTTGAGGGTAAAGTCCAAGGGAAGCGAGCAAGAGGTAGGCAGAGATACAAGTGGGAGAGTAACATCACACGATGGACAGGTTACAGTCTAGCAGAGTGCACCACCACGACAACACTGAATTTTGACAGGGAATGTTGGAGATCTGTTGCAGTAAACCTTCGTTGTGGAGACGGCACTTGATGATTATGACAAAAAAGGTAAACATCAATGGCGTAGCGTCAATAGACGACACAATGTTTGGTGCACCCTCCTATGCTTAAACAACTTAAATATGACACACAATGTTATAGCCATTTACTATATTCATTAGTAAATATTTAAAGTAAAATTTATTTCGCTGATTCAAAACAAAGTAGTAACAAGAAAATACTCTGCAAGGCAGATAGGGGTATAAAGCGAAAGGAAAGAAGAAATAAAGACTATAATCAGTACACAAAGATAATCGCAGGTTTATTCGGTTTAAAAAAAAACGTTATCTGTCATTGACGCCAAAACTTTACATAGTATGTTTCAATTTTGAGTTGCAACTTTCTTTGGTTGCAAAAGACCTGCCATTTGATCTTATAATAGTAATTTAATGCTTCTTTCAGAAGCATGTTTCAGATCAATTATATGCTTAAAAATTATGTATGGTATTTCTCAGCACCGCAAATGGAAATCCACTATCTGTTACAATATTTTATCTGTGCAAAAGCAATTAATTTGTCTCTGTGTGTGTAATTAATTGTATTTAATAATATCTCAGAAATTCCACGAACAGTAATCATCTGTCATGTTTGAACTCCTGGCGATTGAGAAGAAACTATTAAGTGCCCTTTCATCAGAATCAACATTTATTGAGAGGGTACTGAGCATTTTCACAGAGAAGAAGACCAAACGTCTGGAGCTGCATTACAAGATTATATAAGGTATATTCATAAAATCTTTTTTTTAAAAACGTGAATATTTTATGTATAGAGCCATAGCTACGTTTTTATAGTGAGGATAAAGGGGGCGGGATGGGAATAGCTACCTACGTACTAAAAATAGATCGCTGCGCCGCTGGTAAATATGACCTGAAAGGCCGATTCTGGTTATTTGCGTACTTGCGACTCCATGTATATTAATAGTGACCAACGAAAAACACGACGACAATCAAAAGCCTACAAATGAAATTCTGTACAGAGGTCTACTGCCGATGTCTTGATCACGGCCTCAGAATGTCAGGGTTTCCATACAGAATGGAACAAATGGACATATAGTTACTTGTTGTTTACACAAAATCTCTTGTATTCGACCTAGCCAACTGAAAGAGATATAACGATGCATGCCATGAGAATGTTGAAACATGGCATAATCGCTACGGTATGTTAAGCGAGACCGTCAACAGTCGGCCATGGCTGAAGACTACATTAGTATCTAGTCAACCATTGCCATTTGTGGGGATAAATCTAAAGTAGCTCAACTTCTGTTACCACTGTCCAGTTATAGTACCGTAAAGAGATACGGTATTCAACATTGCCATCTTGGCTTATGACACATACTTCTCTCGTACTTCCCGTAGTCGTAACCTTCCATAACAGTTACCATGTTGTTCCAACAGGCCGACGTTGTGCTTGAACTAGTTACATCCACGGCGTGGGTGGGAAAGAACAACAAAGAAACCTGTCGCAAGGGCCAGAGTTGTTCCCTGATGTCGACGTCTGTTTCAGCAGCATTAGACTCGAAACACCATCGAGTCGAATGGCTGCTGGAACAGAGGGTGGAGCACTTATGTGAATGCCCCATGCGCTGTGAGGTCAGTTTCTAATCAAGAATCAAGAACTTCTCTCGACATC
This sequence comes from Meghimatium bilineatum, assembly GCA_034231615.1. NCBI lineage: Eukaryota > Metazoa > Mollusca > Gastropoda > Stylommatophora > Philomycidae > Meghimatium > Meghimatium bilineatum. The sequence continues at coordinate 35,112,733 of CM067318.1, forward strand.
AAACATAGAGGCAATTTTGATGTGTTAATTCAAGATACTGTAAAACGTCAATCATAATAAATATTTGACTCATTTTCTGCAAGAACTAACTTCAATGGCATAGTTGTGAGCTATTTCTCTTGAACTTCCTGTTGACATTAGTCGAGTAGTGACAGAACTTGTACATATTTGAAACCATATTTCTTTTGTTCTTTGATTACTTTATCATTTCTATAACTACCCATTAATTTATTTTCTTATGAGCAGAAAAATCAAATAGGGCAATTCTGCATGTGTGTTACAGGTGTCCGAGAGTAGAACACAGAATATAAACATTGTTACTTACCTGCCTGCGTGCGTGCGGGTATATGTGTGTGTGTATGTATGTATGCATGTATATATGTATATCTGTCTGTCTGTCGGGTGGGTGGGTGGGCGTGCATGCGTGTGCGTGTGTGTATGTATGTATAATTTTACAGATGTCAGCGGGGCGTAGATATGTGTGAGAGACCTAACAAAACAATTCTCAAGAACTAGTTCTGAATTCGTTTCGCAGTGAAGCCACGTCGTTCAAGTAGCACTGGCATAACTACTAATTGAATGAGTTGTTCTATATATAGAAATAAAATTACAATTGAGAAGCAATGCTATATACGAGATATGATTTTATTATTATTAATTGTGTAGTGATGATGTGTCAGGCCAAGATATCACACCCGATAAACTATGCATTCCGTTCTTGCTGTACTACACCCTTCTAACCAGAAGGAGTCTGAGAACACACGAAGAAGAATAAGAATGAATGATGTGTATACATACACATGTTGTTGTTCAACTGTCGACGTCAACGATGACCATGATGATGTACATGACTACGGCGTGTCAGATTGTAGCTAATGAGTACTATGTGTGCATGCAATTTTCTTCCACTCTCTTAACTTATGTTGGAGGAGTCCGTGAGCAATTGGGTAGCCTTTGCCTTTCTTCTAATATGTTTTGTTGAGCAGCAGCTTGTTTGAGATTCTCTGCAACAGCTACAATACTGAGTATGTGACGCCAGTAAGGCATGTCTTGTGCCAGCTTTTCCCACAAATTTATGTCAAAGTTGAACTGATTTGTAAATCGCATTTTTCTGCACACTGGCTTTACGACTACCAGTCTGAAGTTCTCCACGAAGCAGTTTTTCTGGAAGATAAGGATCTTTCACCGTCCTCCTTCCTCTTCTTCTGCGTTCGTACTGAAACTCCAGCAGATTAGCAAGATGTAGTCTGGAGACCGAAATGCTTTATCATGGTTTACAGTTTGGTTGTGATTCTTACACCTATAAACCCAACACATCAGCATGGTTTCTTGACCATTTTTACCCTCAACTGGAATGAACAGCCAACTTCACCACCCAACCTCCTTTGTCGTCTCTGACAACATGCATGGAAGAGTATAGTGTCGCTATTTATACAATCAATCAATCCCCAGTTGTTGCGGAAATGTTTTTTTCAGATCGCAACGGCTCCCGGATCGACCCAGCCTTAAATGGGTACCGGATTAATCCGGAAAGTAAAGACTGCGAGGAAGAGGAGATGGCTACCGTCCTCATTTGCAGAGCCTCTGAAATGTGAGATCACTAACATCTCACACCCCTACGGCATTAATAAATGCTATGGGTTACTTTACTTTTTTTAAATTTTAAAATAAAGACGCTGTAGTCAAAATGTTTATTACGTCTGTTTTGTTCGCAGAAGCTGAATATTGTTTTGACCGCCGACAACAACTGCTGGGTCCAGGTTGTTGTTATTATGAGGATCTTACATGTACTGCTGACGTCTTGGTTGTTGTTATTATGAGGATCTTACCTGTACTGCTGACGTCCTGACGTGAAACCGACATCTTTAAACATATAAACAAAACTAATGGCATTTGTTATCTTATATTTATCGTATATTAGATTCATTGTCTATTGTCTGTTTCCTTCTTCAGGGTCCATTCTTAAACTTTCGCAGGATCTCTCTTGTGGCAGGTCCATGGCCCTACTAGATATCTAGGATATAGTCCAGAGAATGGAAATGAGTTGCGTCGTCGTTTTTTGCGCCAATTTTCTGATGCAATCTGTGCTTAACTATAGCTCTCTGTTCCTGTTTGGTAGCCCTGTCACATGTTCTTCCGTGCACCATATTACCAAGTTATCGTTTAACATTGCCACCCGTATACCATTTGGTAGCTTAGCCACCAGATCATTGATGCAGACCCAGAACAACGTGCGGGACCATACCCCTCCCTGTGGTACCCCATGACGTAGTAGGACTTTCTTACTTGTGCAACGATCTAGTTGTGCTCTAGCTCTTCTGTTATGTAGGTATTCTTTTTATACATCATACCATTCACCTCACAATTTCTCAATTTATATAAAAGTCCTCCTTTCCAAAACTTGTCAAAAGCTTTCCTCAGATCTATCCAGGCTGCTAGGACCAGGTCATTATTATTTTGAAAATGCATCCTCTATCTTTAACTACAAACTACAGGAGTAATGTGCCAAGAAATTTTATAGGGCTTGTTTTTTCAGTCATATTAAGAGACACGACAGCATGGAGAGAGTGTTACTGGAGGGGATAATAGAAGGCAACAGGGGCAATGGCCGACCAAGACGCCGTTGGACAAAAGGCATTCTAGAATGCCTGCGCATGTCACTGAAAGATGCAGGACAACTTGCTGAAGACCGCGGAGAATTCAAGAAATCCATAGGAAAGACTACGTTCTGGAAAGAATATGTCACTTGATGATAGTCCTCTATCTCTTCAGAAAGGTAAGTTGCCTGATCCTCAGTAGAGTAAGCCTGAAGCCTGCTTGCTGTGATATGAGAAGGTTTTTGCTCTCAAAGTGCCAGTGCAGCCTGTAGTTGATAATAAGCTCCATAGTTTCGCATAGATAGCTTGCGAGACTGATAGGTCTGTTAGTTGGAGACTGTTTTGCTGCCGTTTCCTGAATTAGCAATTGGTTTACCTTATAGCTCCACTTTGCACATAATCATGATTATTTCCCGTGGTTTTCTTAAGCATGTATGTTAATATATATATATTTGGGTGCATGTATGTATTATTATGCATGTTGCTGGGATCATAGACACAATATACTGATATATTTTAGCACATGACTGCGATTATACGGAATCTATCTTTTACATTATATGCCATGTTATGTGAGGATAGTTATTTTCTTCCTTACTATCAAGAAAATCATATAGGGGGAGGGGGGAGGAGGGGGTTAAACGAGTAAGAAAATATGCCATGCAGGTGGCGGGGAGAATAACGATTGAATGTCAAATGTATTGATCTTTAACTTTCGGAGAAATTGAAAGGACAATGTGCTATACCCCAACTGAAAGAGAATATACAGCAAGGAGAATTTGAGGTAAACAATGTCACACGGAAAACACCGCACATTATCTGATTTTGGAACGTTTGAATTTCAGACACCACATTGTCCCCGTCCGTAATATTGATAGTCATTCTGGGCAATCGTCTGCCTTTTCCTGGGCGATGAACCGTGTGTGTATTTTAACACTTGCGACTAGCGTTGCTGGGTGTTGGAGTGCGGCTTCACCGCCCCTTTCTAAAACAGCCAAATCTGGGTGTAATTTTTTACACAGTATTTAACACACTAAATGTCGCAGAAATCAGCACGTCAATAAATCATGTTTTTATGGTTTTTATTACTATAGCTATGATCATATTTAATTTAGTCAATAAATTGCTGGTCTCACAACCGTAGGTCTAGGGTTTGTCATAAACAAATAAATGACGGAACAGCAGAATATTATCCATACGACTGACGGACGGTTCAGAAGGGTTCAACCGTGTCAAATTTATATATATATTTGTTATATATATATATAACAAAGTTTGTTATATATATATTGGTAGCATATCCTATCAGGACGTAGCTATCAACCCAGCATTTGTTGGCTGTGGTGATTTTCTAGGCAATATAAATACGTTCAGTAGGTTGCCATTGCTTTCTGAACGGTCCGGATGCACAATTGCCTGTGGTGAGGACCGAACTCGGTACCTTTGCCGTCACAGACGCACTCTGTACCACTTCGCCACAGAGCCGGACAATTATATATATACATATAATGATTATGTATATTAGAAGCAATACGTTGCCCGGGTGAGAATAAGAAAAAGCAGTAATATCCATGCTTTCCACCTTGATAGGTTAAGAATAGAAAAGTTGTATCCAGTTACGTCCATAACTATACTAGGCCTATGGGAATTGAAGGCATACGTTTAGAATAATAATTAAAAATAAAAATAATAGACGCGCATTATTGTTAAAATGCACCAAAGACTTTCATCTGCAAAGGCATACCGATCTAAAAATTTAATAAGTCTTGATTTCTTGATTAGAAAACTGGTCTCACAGCACGTGGGGCATTCCCATAAGTTCTCCGCCCTCTGTTCCAGCAGCCATTCGACTCGATGGTGTTTCGAGTCCAATGCCGCCGAAACAGACGTCGACATCAGTGCCCAACTCTGGCCCTTGCGACAGGTTTCTTTGTTGTTCCTCCCACCCACACGGTGCCGTAACTAGTTCAAGCACAACGTCGGCCTGTCGGAAGAACATGGTAACTGTTATCGAAGGTTACGACTACGGGATTGTATAGATGACGTGCCATGAAGTTTCTATAAGAAGATAACCTCAATATAAAGGCATGTCATCTACTAAGGTTTTCTGTTGCATTGTTTTTTTGTCTAGTGAGCCATTGGTGAGACCCACAGACACAACCTCATGCTAAAAAAATTAATAAAAATAAATTAAACCAACGTCATATTCTGGAATCTAACTCCAAAAATAGAAGTAGCACGCAAAGGACTGTGTTGCTATAAACTAAGCTAACCGGGGCAGACGATATGTGTCATACAATTGACATTTAATAAATGAACGTTGCATATTCTCATTACAATCACTACTTGGAAAATTCAATGTCCAATAGATTTGAATGTAAACATACAATAGAAACGCAAGTATAAAACAGTATTATTCGGTTCGCCCATAGACATATATATGCAGGGCATTAGCAAAAGGCAAAGAGAAAGAATAGTGAACATGTTAAAAAAGAATAAGCGTCGATTTAAAGCAATATTAACTTCTACGGTTTAGTATATTTAGTAGAAAATGAGCTTATATTGTAATTCCTTGTCTCATAACTCACGATTACTACTATACGTATACATCAAAATATCAAAAGTACCAGTGTAAGTTTGTTTAGTTTGGACATGAGTCTAGAGACGACTCACTTTCTCAAATTTTTTTTCGCAAGGAACAATCGAAGTTGAGAAGAGAAGGAACAGAAAATCATGGATTGATAACATCAGGAAATGGCCTTGACGTGATTTTTATACACTTCTCCGAATGGTTTATGAGATGTTTGAAGGCCTTTTTGTACCCATGTTTCCAGTGTAACACCTCTACTACCATGAATGGTCATGTGTCTTATTATTATTATTATTATTATTATTATTATTATTATTATTATTATTATTATTATTATTATAATTATTATTATTATTATTATTACTCTGTGCCATGATTATTATTATTATTTCATACGGGAGAAATTCGTTTTGATATACAAGTGCTTTTGTTTACGAGCAAGAATTGAATAACAAAACTATACCTGCAATTCAAGTGTATACAATACAGAAACTTGGACAAGTACTCACTGTCGGACTGTTTAGATGTTAACATGTATTGTTTTTGTCATTTACTCTTAACTTACACATTAGAGATGTGAACATATTATGTTGTGTGTTTGTCATTTACTCTTAACTTACACATTAGAGATGTGAACATATTATGTCGTGTGTTTGTCATTTACTCTTAACTTACATGTTCGCTTATTACATAAATTTACTGCACATCCGTAGAGAGAGAGAGAGAGAGAGAGAGAGAGAGATAGAGAATATCACAACTAAATGTAGAAGTCATCAGAGATGCTGGAGAAAAAAATACAAATTATCGAAAAAAGTAGAATAGGAAAGTGAGACGGAGAGGAAATTCGATAACATAACTAGACGAGAGCTAAAATGGAACAAACAAAGAAGAGATTTGGAGGACGAAAGAACACCTGCAGAGGAACGGTGGAGGAAGAGACTAAGTCAACTAGGACCTCCTGAACAGAGCTGAAGAAAACGGCGAAGCATAGAAATACGTTGAAGAGCGATAGTTGCAATCATATGCTCCACAGGGAGCGGTGAAAGGAAATAAGCTAACTTGGTTTGTGCGTAACGGTAAATTCCTTCGATAACCATGATAAATGAGTTTTTATTGCACGAAAATAAGTCTACATATTCTAAACAGTGTATTCAGCAGCATACTTTGTAAGAACAGCCAAAACTTAGAGCATAAAGGCGCCAACTTTTCTAAATAGCAACCCTTGTCGCTCATTGTCTGACAAGCTCCGAACACTACACACGATTGTAAATTTTTTATGCCCAACCTTTATCTGAATTTTCTGTGAAAACAGTATACCTGTCTTTGAAGTCAAATACTTCATGCCTGTCATTTAAGCCACAGTCTGCATTCTTGTTACTCAAATGTAAGTCTTGTCACCGTATCGTGCTTGTCACGCCGGGCTCAGACGGTGAACTTGTCATTCGAATCTTCGCACATTTATCATTTGAGAACTAAAAAATGTGTCTTTATGTTTCGTGACTTCTAACGCGTATACGTTCTCACACATCTTGACAAAATATCTCTCCGATATGCCTGTTAGCTAGTGCAGTATGCTAACAAGCTGATTGACTGCTACAGTAGTACGTATAACTGCCGAAAAACAGGTATAGTCGAAAGCCATTCACTTCTGTTAGTGTGATTAGTTTCAACTTTGTTAATTTTAATTTCAATATTTTTTTGAAATCCTGTCAAGTTTACCAACAGCGCACGGCCGCGGATAACCGGTTCAATAAGACTAACATGTGGACAGCTTGAAGGTTTCATCAGTAGTTCATCAGACTAGTCATCCATGCCCGTCTCGATTAAAGACCTTCCAACATAATTAATTAGAATTCCATTTGTTACGTCTTTTAATTATTGTTATGTTTCGGTTGTTCATTATTTACATATTTAGAATAGCATGACAAAAATAGCCAAGGCGACTCCAAGTATATAAATAGTGACAATCCGAAAGTCCAACAATAATTAAACGACGTAACGAATGGGTTCCTAATTAATTCTGCTGGACGGTTTTCTATACAGTCAACTCAGCATGCATCAGAGAACCAGTTGATGTCATGGCTATAGTGTGAGATTTTCCTCTTGTGGAAACCCTACACAACCTCACCTATGCAATTATTTTACTCCTCTGATAAGGAGATTTCATCTCACAGCACCACACATCACATCATCACACATCACAGCACCAAACATCAAAGCACCACACATCACACCATCACACATCGATGAAAGTTGGAGTATTCTGAGTGTGAAATAAAGTTCCGGATACACCCCATATTACAGAAAAGTACACAAGAGCTATATTTCTAGTAATTTCTGGGAGTCAACACAAACATAAGAAATATGAAACAATAACTAGCAGAGAAAGCACATATTTTAACAACTACTTCTACACCACTCGTTGAAATAGTGATTATTCAGCGGCATTTAGCTTCGTGGATTTAGTCTCCCTAATTAATATTGATGGTTCCTTTTCTTCATTGATGAAATACTATTATCATTCTACTCCGGAGGCTTGGCTAACAAAACAACGTTGATTTCACATTAACTTCAAACACACAGTGTTAATATAGCGTAAATTTCAGTGTCCTCGTTCAACAGACAGTCACTAAGAAATAATGTGTTCCCTCTATTCGTTTCTAGACTAAAGATGCTATTGAAGAAAGTATATTTACTATTTTAAATGGCATGAACATCCTCATATTTAATACGAATATATCTCTTTGTCTTCCCTGTCTCTTCTCCGCTTGAACCATTACACAAAGACAATATATATTTGTCCGGCAGAAAATTAAAAAAAACTTTGCAGGTTATCAAGAACCACTTTTGGCAGTCGATTGCCTTTCACTTTGAGAATTTCAGGGTGTAGAGGATGTTCTTTATCAGCGGTGATTTGTAGGTAGTTTCGCGCCCTGCAGATTTGTATTCTTTGCTCTGGAGTTGGGCAATCCAGTAAGTATCGCATAGCTCGTGCCGACGTATCTCCCGTACACCCCAAAATGATTCGCATTGCCTCATTCTGGATTCTATCCAATCTTTCTGTTTGAGTCTGACACAGTTAGAAGCGCCAGTGTGTACTCTACCACCGCCACCACTAATTCCTGATACAGCAGAAATAGCAGCCTCTGTTCACATTGAGCAGCAGCCATAATTTCCACCGCCGCAAGACCTTTATAAGCCTTTACAATGATGTGGTCAACATGGCAGTCAGAAACTCAGACTGCGGTTCAACATAACCCCTAAGTACTTCATTGTGCTGGTTCTCTCGAAGACATCTCCTCTAAAAGTAACCGATGGCGTGGGCGTGTTCACAATGTGATTATTTAGGGAAGACCATGTAATCGATGCTTTTGATGGAAAGCTCAAGAATTACTTCACAATCACTAAAATGAAAGGCAGCCGACTTAAGAGAGGAAAGTCGTAGATGGGTGGAGCAGAGGATATTATACAGAGTGTATGCAGATTGGAGGATGTGCTACCTGGTGCAGAATGGAGTCGTGTGCCCTTAGATTGTCCGACAACCTTCAAAGTAATAATAACACTCAGTAGAGAATTCAGGGAAGGGTGTCCGAGAGTGGTGGAGTCGGAGGTACTAGCTCTAATCGGTGAAAATTCCAGGGAATGTGATATGATTGTATATACAGATAGGTCGGTTGAGAGACACATCAGAAGTGCCTGGGCCTTCATGGTTGAAAGTTGGGAGGGGGGAACCATCAGAGAGGAAAGTGGTGCCTTCGCTCAGACGACAAGCAGCATGACAATGGGGATTTTGGCAGTAACCAAAGCATTGCAATGGGTCTGCTCGTAGGCTATCTGCGAGCATGCCTGCATACTCAGTGACTCGATGAGCATGATTGTGAAAGTTCAGGCGGGATATATTCGGGAACAGTGGCTGGATGCAGTGAAGAATTTCTGTATGCGTAAAGTGACTTTCATTTTTGTGCCGGGATATGCAGGAGTCCGGGGTAATGAGAGAACAGATAGGTTGGCCGCACACGCTGCTACTACGGCTGTTAGTGGAGCGATGGATCGAGCAGGAATTTTGAACCCTCTACGGGAAAACGCACGTGCAAATTACTGCATAAGTGACGATGACTCTTGTTCCATGACTAGAATAAAGGAAATTGGTTTGAAATGTGGTGTCGCTAGAAAGGATCCTTTTCGTGAGCAAAAAAAGAATGATGGTCAATCAACTGCGTATTGGTACCGTAAGTCAACGTGTAATGGCGGCTATACTCAAAGTGAGATCTCTATGGACTTGTCCGGAGTGCAGTGACGATGATCCAACGACTAACTAACTAACTTTTGGCAGCGGTGAAAAGGCGTAAACTGTTTGGGTTGAATATGTAACGAGACATGACTCGCTTTCTAAAATTATATAAAAGAACAGTCGAGGGTGGAAGAAAGAGAGTAAGGGGAGAAAATCCTGAATTTATAACATTAAGGGATGGTATAGGCGTGATTTTTCTACACTCCTCTGAATAGCTGAAGATAGAGTTGTTTGGAGGGCTTTTTGTGCCGATGCATATAGTGTGGCATCCCTACGACAAACTAAAATTATGACAACTAATAAAGTACACTCTCAACCAAAAATAATATTTGATACATATGAACTGGAAGACGTATCAAATGTCGATTATTTGGGCACAAACATAAATAGTTAAGGAAACTGCGCAGTAGAAATTAAGAAAAGGATGGCAATGGCATTTCGAAACTTGTCCAAATGGAAAATAATGACAAGGTATCAGTAGCACAGTAAAACTAGTAGCACATAAGAACATGCGTATTCCCTGTGGCAATACTCGGCCGTGAGGTTGGGACCCTAAATAAAAGAATGGCAAAGAAAATTGCCGCCTTCAAAATGAGATGATAAAGAAAGATTTTGTATATACCATGAACAGCAAAAAAGCGGGCTGGCTCCTAAATAACATCATGACAAGAAAGCTGAGCTATTTTGGACATCCAAAGAGACATACCAGCATGGAAAGACTAATAGCAGAAGGCAGAGTAAACTGCCGCAGAGGTAGAGGCAACCCAAAACGACGATGGACAAATGATATATCTTACTGTTTAAAAATATCCATGGAGAAGGCAAATCAAATCGTTCAAGATCTCGAAATGTTCAGAAAACTAAGGAAAACTTTGCTCCCATACGGGTGGTGTGAATCAACTTGAACGAGGGGCTCACGATGTCGGTGAACGACACTTCGGCTAAGAAGGCGAAAAGCACGGGTCCAACTCTTCTGTCAAGTTCTTCATAAACCGGAACCAGACTCGTGGATGAGAAAAGGTTCAGTACCCGATAGGCAAAGGCACAAAACGTCTAATGACACGAAGTTCACTGGCTGCAGAACTCCTCGTGCGAGACAGACGTGAATGACAATCGTCTCGGCGAAGTCATTACACACCCACCGCCTATCTACAGATAGACAGGCTGTCACAGGCTAGGGAATCCCACTAGCCGAATCAAAGGCATGACGAAAACGGATGTGCTGGGCCTCGGATGCCCGGGTCACAGAGTGAGCCAACTGAGACGTAAATAACACAGTTGAACTGTGGAACTAGCCGTACAACGTAGTTTACGCTCCCCATATTATATATATATGTTATATATATATTGTATATATATATATATGTCCTTAAAACCGTAGCTCGTAAATTCTTTTGATTTTTCCAATAGGCTCGTCGGAAACTGCTCGTAGACGAACGAATATTTGAATGTCTGTCGCTTACTTAGGTAATTTGACTCCCGTGGTCGCTATGAGAGATCTTAAAAGTTGCTAATTACTGTCAAAAATCGATATTGATCGAGTATTGATGCAATAAAACTAATCTCCCAGTATATCATAGTATCTTCACCTTAACCTTCATACCTTGTCTTACTGTCTCATGAGCTCACTGCATGGACGTCTGCCCTCTGCATAATCCCTAGTCCTAGAAATATTTGTTTGCTTTCTGACGGACATTTACTCTTTTTCAACGGGTTAAATAATATTTTTACGTGTCTTTTGATATTATCATGTATATTTCTGTCCATGAGCTAATCGTACAATCAAATTTACGTATGTGTTTATGTTGTATTCTTAAATTCTAATCGATCGAGCCATACAAATTCTCCAGTAAATATTGAAGCCAGTAAAACTCTGCAAGAATACGAGACATAACACACATGAAAGTTTCGCAACTATTTATAATGCAAAATATTTAATATTTCGTGTTTTTTAATATTGCAGTTCGTTTTCGATGTGATGTGGGTTTTTTCTTATTTCTAATTTATTTAGGCAGCCTTTAGTTACGGGATCGTTTTCTGTTGGGCTTATTAATTACATATTGTTTTCTTTTCTTTTTTTATTTTTTATTTCATTCGCTAGACAAGAGATGTTGTTCTTAATTGTATTCCAAAATTTATCTATTCTATTTTCTCTTTTTTTTCTCGTAAAAGAATATACTATTTATACTTCTAGTGCAAAAATAATTTTTATGTAATGTGAATATTCGTCATCCAGTAGATTGAGAGTAACTGTCTTACGTTGTACACTATTTTGTTCATTCTCACTGAAAATTAATTTTACCTCAGCCTGGATATAGATAGATAATCAACTATCTACTCTCGAACAAGTAATTTAATGTTTCTTACAACATCCGAAAGTAGGCAGGGGTGTCATCGTGTTGGACTCTCATCTCCTCTCGAACAAGTAATTTAATGTTTCTTACAACATCCGAAAGTAGGCAGGGGTGTGATCGTGTTGGACTCTCATCTCCTCTCGAACAAGTATTTTAATGCTTCTTACAACATCCGAAAGTAGGCAGGGGTGTGATCGTGTTGGACTCTCATCTCCTCTCGAACAAGTATTTTAATGCTTCTTACAACATCCGAAAGTAGGCAGGGGTGTGATCGTGCCGGGCTCCCATCTCCTCTCGAACAAGTATTTTAATGCTTCTTACAACATCCGAAAGTAGGCAGGGGTGTCATCGTGTTGGACTCTCATCTCCTCTCGAACAAGTATTTTAATGCTTCTTACAACATCCGAAAGTAGGCAGGGGTGTGATCGTGTTGGACTCTCATCTCCTCTCGAACAAGTAATTTAATGCTTCTTACAACATCCGAAAGTAGGCAGGGGTGTCATCGTACCAGAATCTCAGGCGTGATAGCAAAATCCATATCAAGAGGAATGAAAACGAAAAGAAGTTAGTTTATCTGAACGTTGGGGGGGGGGGTGTCGAAACTGGTCAGGGAGTCACAATTTCTATCGACGCTGCCCTACCGCAATAATTGGAAATATATGTGTGGGTGGTTAGAAGTAATAAAAGTAATAAATAGTAGCATTATATTTACAATAATATTGATAGATTTTATAGAAAAATAATAACAATTAAAAAAGCCATAAAAACTTTAGCATTCCTTGTGACTGAAACATTCCTTGTGACTGAAACATTCCTTGTGACTGAAACATTCCTTGTGACTGAAACATTCCTTGTGACTGAAACATTCCGTGTGACTGAAACATTCCTTGCTACTGAAACATTCTTGTGACTGAAACATTCATTGTAACTGAAACATTCCGTGTGACTAAAACATTCCTTGGATAGTGGCGCATACAAAGCGCTATCACACCAACAGAAATTTCAGCGTCTGTTGGTTGCGTTATTCGTAATAATATATTTATAAAAATTGATCATTGTCACTAATTTTATACAAGAAATAAAACATGCTGTGTTATGAAAGTCTTTAATACACTAGAACATTTACTTTCTATGAAGATTTAAATGCCAGAGGAAGACAGTGGGGGAACGTCACTACCAACAAGCAAGGGAAAGAGCACGAAGACGTGTTGCTAACTGCCGATGTCGTATGCCTAAATGATGGCGCAGTGACTAAAACAGCTAGCAGACACATCATCTTAGATTGACATTGGTTCCCATTGCACTGACTTCTGCATGAAAGTGAAGGTCAGCAGGACATCGTGACCACGAACATTACTTGTGCACATCCTGATCAAGATGCGTGTCCTTTGTACGAGTAGCAAAGTAATGCAATCCTTCCAGCACGACATCTCTAGTTTTGACACTAATAGTAAAATAAAACACAGGATGCTGATTGCCAAGCGCTCACGCCGCAGTGAAATGAACCAAACACAAAGGTAGAATGACTTGGTAGAGGAAGCATGATTAAACAAACCGCAACTAACAAGACTAGTTAGTACACTACATCAACCAAATATTACCCAACAACAAAAATGTATGGAAATGGGCTGTAGATGAAACAACTATGGTCTTCAAGACCTGTGTTCAGCAGGGCATGGAAGAAAGATGGAATAAATTGTGCAGGGAATGTCAGCTTTCACAAATTTCTTAAGACGTTTGGCATTTACATCGGAACATGCACAGTGATGCTCATAGATGCGATTTTTCTGTCTGTTAAACTAACGATCTTACATGACAGAAATCAAATACAGTTAAGCGGAAGTATTTCTTGAGCACTAGATAGAATAACCAGACTAGAATAACATAGGCGTCCTCGCTCGAGTTAGCAGCTGTCAAAATGTTTCTAACTCCCTCTCCTTAATTGGTGACGTAATTTATGGATACCCCCCTACCCACTATCAGCGGAATAATTGGCATTGACTTTCCCAATGCCCAATGTATACATTCCACACGAAGAGTGTTGGTATCGTTGTGAATGTGTGATATGTTGACATAGATCCAGATACTCCTCTCTGTTCGCTCTAGTCTAACCACTTAGATATTTCTTTGAAATTTGAGCATTCATATCCCGTGCTGAAATTTACAGTCGAAGCTGTGATATTTTGCGGTTCTCGGTCTATCATGGGGCCTATCTGATTTCGTCACGTATTTTATTCCAGTTAACTTTATCTCACGACATTTTAATACATCAACTTCATACTGATTTACAACAGATACGACCGCATTCGCTTTACGAACGTTTAGATACTGAACCTCATGTTCTGGGAGAATCAATGCTGAATAAATCATCTCGTATGATTTGTATAGGTATCCAATTTCACCTTATGTAGGACCGACATGTTGGCCACTTTGCACATCGTCTTTTTAGTCTACGTCGCCAAATACAAGACACGCTTTGTTTGTGTCTAAAAATCTTTATTCAGTGTCATTTCTTTTGGTATCACATACAGGTGGCGAAAGTTGCAAATATCTCACTCCACCTCCACTTGGTGATCCTGGACAACAGAAGAGCAAAGCAGTTAATTCAAGGACTAAACATAGAAGTGCAAAGGTAACCAGTTAGTCATAAATGTCGTGCTCAAGTAAGATGTATCGGGTCTAAAAGTATAGATGACGCAACTCAGCTGTAAAACACAACGAATAGCTTAAGCTCCATAGACACACCATCATCAAGTGCGTTTCCGGCTAGTATAGGCGAACATGAGTCTTCTCAACTTTATATCTAGTATCTTGCATCAGAACTGTTGTTGACTTTTTGCAAGGTCACTACATAAAACAATCGAATATTTTTTCACACTTTCTCTCTCTCTCTCTCCTTCACTCAATCTTGCCAGTTGTAACTATATTCTTACCCCCCCCCCCCCATATCCCCCATCCCAAACTAATAACCAGCGCCAGATTTAGACTTAAGCTATTTGAGATATGGGGCTCTTTAACAATTAGGAAGTATATAGATAGTCAAATTAAAAACAATTTGGAGGTCCCAAGAAAGTGGAGGCCCTAAGCTATAGCGTGTTTAGCTTATAGGTAAATCCTGCACTGCTAATAACGTTACCACACAAATAAAAACTGTCTTTTTGTGATATTTGTAAGAAATTCCCCTATTTGGCTCCTTCAGCAGCTCCTCATTAGGTTCTCTAAATGCCCATGTTACTCTCAGCATCCTTCCATAGAAACATGTATACTCTCAGCATCCTTCCATAGAAACACGTATACTCTCAGCATCCTTCCATAGAAACACGTATACTCTCAGCATCCTTCCATAGAAACACGTATACTCTCAGCATCCTTCCATAGAAACACGTATACTCTCAGCATCCTTCCATAGAAGAACGTATATATGTCATTTAATTTCACCCTCTTGTTTATTTACTGGCCAAGATTAACCTCATCAGGGCCGCATCCTGCTAATTGGTAGAAGAATGAACGTATAAATCGAATGTACTAGAAAGTAGGTATATACGCTGTCTTACACTTTTGAGACATCTTATGTAACTCCATGAGTCATGATGTAGTTAGGAGAACTTCTGACACATAAGTGAGTTATCATGATGTATTTAAGAGAACGTCTCACACTCTAGTGAGTTATCATGATGTATTTAAGAGAACGTCTTACACTCTAGTGAGTTATCAGAATGCATTTAGGAGTACTTCTCACACTTGAATGCGTTATGACGATGTAGTTAGGAGAACTTCTTACACTCCAGTGAGTTATCAGAATGCAGTTATGGAAAATTCTCAAATTTCAGCGAGTTAACAGGATTTAGTTACGGATGCTTCTCAAACTCCAAAGAAAACTATACAAATATAAGAAATCAATATTATCGTAACAATGTCGCAAACAAAATGATTGCTCAAGATAATTTGCCAAACATGTATAGGATATATAAATATCCGGAACAAATACTTAATCTTAACCGTCACCAGAGCAATTTCAGGATAAGCAGTCAAAAAGTCAACATACAAAAGTGACTAGTTTTCAATCAGAGTTCACATCTGGGAACATGTTAACAACCCTTTCATGTCTACTCTCCTGACCAGAGTCGTAGAAACGTCTCAAGTAGGAGGTGAGTTAGTTTTAAAAAAATTTCATTCCCCCATTTTCGTGTTTAATTCCCTCTTTTTCATGAGAAAGTTGTTGACTTTTTTTTTTGCGGTACGTTTACCTTTTTGCGGTACCTTTTGGTTAAATTCCTAGTACTAAAAGTTATGTTCTGATTTTCTAAGGTTAGGAGTTTCAACTAACCTCTCACGTCGAGACACTGTCGAGCCACTGGCGCAAATAAAACGGCAATCCACCGCATTTGCATTCACTGAGCTACACCCGTCTGGAAATCTAGTAGGACCATTGTCCTGCTGCAAGAGAAATCCAGGGGGAGTTTGAGAATGAAAAGAAGAAGAACTAGCTCCTGACAGAACACTTGGTTTAACTAATGGTATCTTAAGTTTAACTGGTGGTATCTTATGTTTAACTAATGGTATCTTATGTTTAACTGATGGTATCTTATGTTTAGCTAATGGTATCTTATGTTTAACTGATGGTATCTTATGTTTAACTGATGGTATCTTATGTTTAACTAATGGTATCTTATGTTTAACTGATGGTATCTTATGTTTAACTGGTGGTATCTTATGTTTAACTAATGGTATCTTATGTTTAACTGATGGTATCTTATGTTTAACTGATGGTATCTTATGTTTAACTGGTGGTATCTTATGTTTAACTAATGGTATCTTATGTTTAACTGATGGTATCTTATGTTTAACTGATGGTATCTTATGTTTAACTGATGGTATCTTATGTTTAACTGATGGTATCTTATGTCTAACTGGTGGTATCTTATGTTTAACTGGTGGTATCTTATGTTTAACTAATGGTATCTTATGTTTAACTGATCGTATCTTATGTTTAACTGATGGTATCTTATGTTTAACTAATGGTATCTTATGTTTAACTAATGGTATCTTATGTATAACTAATAGTATCTAATGTTTAACTTATGGTAATTTATGTTTAACTGAGGATATCTTATGCACGTATCGAGCTGTACAATTTTCCTATATGAATGAACTGTATAACATACCGGTTAAATTTCACTATTATATCTGGAAAGAGCGATATATCTGTGATCACTGTCATGTCCTCACAATATTCGTTTCTAAAAAATTCTTTGTATTGTATCGTGTTTTGTTCCTTCATCTCAAGTAAATTAAAAACTTGCACTCAACATTTCTACCAGGCTATATTCAAAGCTCCTCAATTGAATTTTCTCTGTAATGAATTTTGCCCGGACATCGGCCTCGAAGCCTACTGTTCAAGACGCCGCGCTATGCAGACATTTTATTATCGTTGTTGAATGAGAAAATAGAGAGGCAATCTTTCAATTTCCCAAACTTTCTCACATTCCGGGGTACGCCTTGTTCAGAATATTCGTTTTCCCGACAGCCGAGACTAGTCGTCAGCCATAAATTGTTAAAGATAGTCTATTAACAGAACTTACGCTTGGACGCACATCTTGTCATGCGTTATCATCTGAGAGCTCTGTGTTGTTGTCAATTGCAATGCATCTGACAAACTTCTTAATGTACTTATACCACAGCTGGTCGTGTAGTCTCGGGGTTTCAGTCTGAAAATTGGAGCAAATTTAGCAAAATGACAGAAAATTATGTGTAACAATATCAGTAAATTTTATAATACAACTATTTGTGTTTGCAATCAGTGTCGCAGACATGATTTTGATAGGGGGGGGGGGTGTTTTTCATGTTGCAAATACGATTTTGAAGGGGGGGGGGGGGCGCGGGGTGTCTTTCAGTGTTGCAGACACGACTATGATAAGGAGGGTGTTTTTCAGTGTTGCAGACATGACTTTGATAAGGAGGGTGTTTTTCAGTGTTGCAGACATGACTTTGATAAAGGGGGTATTTTTCAAACAAGATAAGCTATTAATTTCGTTTTTGTGTTAATTTAGATATTTTTGATAAATGAGCTAAAGAAGAAGAAAGTGTGTGTGTGTGTTGTTTTTTTGGAGGGGGGGGGCGGGACTTACCCAAGGAGTTACGTTTTTTTCTAGCAATAAATATCATGCTTTATATTCCTAAGGAGGTGTGGGGACTGCCTTGTTTGTAATTAATATTCATATCACACACAATCAAGATAAGAGGGAGTGGAGGATGAAGTGCTTAAAAGATACCCTCCCTCCATTTAGGAAATTAGAACATGATATTCAGTAACTAGGAAGTAAATAAACAAGCGAACATCATTTTCAGTAACTAGAAGGCAAATAAGCAAGCTAACATCATATTCAGTAACTAGAAGGCAAATAAACAAGTGAACATCATATTCAGTAACTAGAAGGCAAATAAACAAGTGAACATCATATTCAGTAACTAGAAGACAAATAAACAAGCGAACATCATATTCAGTAACTAGAAGCCAAATAAATAAAGCAGACGAACCACACTCTCTCCTTTTCCCGTATGGAATTTCCCATAAATATGAAAAATTTAACGTAAACGAGACAATTTTGTTTGTTTGTTTGTAGGTAAAACGTTCCCCTTACATGACTACATCAATTCACTCAAATACAGTGAAATACAGCTACTTATAACAAGACCATAGATCGGGGGGGGGGGGGTGAGGTGTATTTAGTACTAGGAAATAAGTCAAAAAGTGGGTAAATCCCACCACCCTCTTTAATGGTTATCCAAAAAAGGAAGATCACTAAAAATCAGACTAAAACCGTGACCGATCAACATTACAGAAGATATGTTCGTTTAATTAAGTTGAACCCCCTCACCCCATGCGTTACGTGTCGTGAATATTGTTTTGATTTCAATTGGTTACTATTTATATACTTGGAATCGCATGCCAAAAATAGCCAAGTCAATTCCAAGTATATAAATAATGATCAACTGAAAGCTAAACAATAATCAAAACATGTAACGAAAGGAATCCAACTTATTTTAGCGAACAGGTCTTCTATAAAACTGACAGTCTCGCTAAAAAAAAACTAGAAAAACTGATGCTGATGAAAACGAGGCAATGACCTTTCTTATGTAAAGGTAAATAAATCAGCCCTCCCCTCGACGTATCTACGACTATGCTTATAAAAATTGTTCCTTAAAGATTTGCACAAATTCTCAAATGTAACCGTTGGAATTGCTATATGACATATGACTTAATAAGTGGCCTCAGCCGTCACATGGAATGCGGACAGGTATGAGCAAACTTATAATTTGATACTTTGACAACTGAGGATGAGGTAGGGGGATTTATAGGAATGTATAGAAACCGAGTACACGCACACCACTAAACAATATTCTGTCTATGCATCTGTTATTATTTATGTCAGAGATTTTGTTCTAATTTGTCTATCTCCGTTACTGTCTATATACATTTCTGTCACTATAATTTGTCTATTTCTATTCCTGTATGTATACATTTCTCTGTCACTGTAATTATGGAATCTGATACTTGCCCTATTAATAATAATAGCCGTTCCTATAGCAGGAGACGATGACAAGGGTTGGAGATTTGTGTTGTTGAATCTGTTGTGTGCGATATCAAGGCTGTGGACCAGGGGTCGGGATTTAGTCGGGAACCCATGGCTCGCGAGCTAGATGTGGCTCTATTGATGGCTGCATCTGGCTCGCAGACACATGTTCGATTATAAAACAAATTGTTTATTTAGACTCCTTTGATCTACATATTAATTCCATATCAATATTTCATTCTACAAATGAGCTAAAGTCTACTGCAGCTCAGCATCAGAAGTGGCATTAATGGTAAGAAATACTCATTATTGATTAGCAACAGCATAACAATGTTATTAAAAAGAATTCAGAGACATAATTATTGTACTTTTAGTGTTGAAATTACACATAATGCATTAATAAACTTGAATTTTTAGTTGTAAACATAATGTATGGCTCTTACAGAATTACTTTTCAAAATAGGTGGTGTCCATGACTTTCTCAGACAAAGAGGTTCCGACCCCTGCAGACGATGACAAGGGTTGAAGATTTGTGTTGGTGTATCTGTTGCATGCGGATATCATGGCTGTAGACGAAAACAGGTGTTGCAGATTTGTGTTGTTGCATGTGGTGTGTGCGGTTATCATGGCTGTAGACGATGACAAGGGTTAGAGATTTGTGTTGTTGTATCTGGGGTGTGCGGTTATCATGGCTGTAGACTATGACAGGGGTTGAAGATTTGTGTTGTTGTATTTGTTGTGTGCGGATATCATGGCTGTAAACGATGACAGGGGTTGCAGATTTGTGTTGTTGCATGTGGTGTGTGCGGTTATCATGGCTGTAGACTATGACAGGGGTTGCAGATTTGTGTTGTTGCATGTGGTGTGTGCGGTTATCATGGCTGTAGACTATGACAAGGGTTAGAGATTTGTGTTGTTGTATCTGGGGTGTGCGGTTATCATGGCTGTAGACTATGATTACAGTAACGGTTAAGGAGGGTTTAAAAAAAGGGTAATTCATCTGTTTTTGTGTGTACATTTGTACATTTCACATTTCACTATTTGACGGGAAATTTGAAGACATTTTTATGGGGTGGGGAACCCCGTTAAGGAAGGAGTTTTACCGACCTACTGGTTACATTCTTAGAGTACTAAAAGTCATGCTCATATTTTCTAAGGAGGGGGGGGGGGGCATTCCTATTCCCCCTTTCCTATCTACGGACCTGGCAGTGATGACTGAAAAAAGTATAATTCTGGTTTAGAATCCTCTGCCGCATTTGGACCACGTGTGGCCTATCTATCAATCTATTCGCTAAACCCTTTGCTGCCTTTCAGCGTCAGGAGTAGAATAGTTTTCTGGAGATGACCCTCGTGTGTGCTGAATATGTTGTGGAATTTATCGCCTCTTTTATTTCGGTGGTCCATCATTTTCGTAGTCGGCCTCTAGGTCCGCCTCCACTGTATCTGTGTAGCATAGCTTGCTGTGGTATGCTGTCTGATGGTAGTCTGCTGATGTGTGCAAACCATTTGATCTGTTATCTCTTAATATATTCCAAGATTGGGGTAGTGCCGGTTGTTTGTCTCATTCCTCACTCTGTCTCTTCGCGATATTCCTAGGATTCTGCGTAAGCATGTCATTTCAGCTGTCACAAGTTTATGTTTGTCTTGTGTTGTTGTTGTCCATGTTTGGCTTGACAGCATAGAGCTGGCAGAATAATCTTTTTTAATAGTGTTATTTAGATGTTTAAATCTATATTTTTGTTTCTGAAGATTGGTGTCATTTGCCCTAGGACTTGGTATGGGTTTCCACATCTGTTCTATATTTCTTTGCTGCTCTTGCCGTCTGTTGTTATATTGCTTCCTGTTATGTCATGTGACGTATTCTTTAAAGAATGTTGTCTTCCCAATGAATTCTCTATGCCCCTCTCTGTCTTGGGCGATGCGGCTAGTATTTTCCAACGATGTATTCGTGTTATCTTTAATGTCGACAGTCCATCGTCTTCTTGGTCTGCCATTTCTCCTCTCCCAGGTACGCTGGTCTATCGATTTCTCCCTTTTCCTCATTTTACAATTATGTTATTGATTTCGGCATCAATGCTATTGGCGCTGAAGAGAGTAATACAGCGATATGTGAATCTGTCGACTGATACGATATAATTCTAATTGCTATTTACTTTGATGACTGAGTCATAATACAGTTCACTTGAAGAGGGTTGAAATATCCTCAGTTTTTTAATGATCAGACCAAACATTAATTGTCATACATGATTACAGGTAAAGGTAGGTCCCATGACATCTGCCGTCGGGGATGAAGATAACTCTTCATGTACTAAGCCGCAGAAACTATTATGTGGCCAGTTCCCTTCCCTGTTGTTTCTGTACTTTCCCTAACTCATGCGTCAGGTACTCATTTACAGCTGAGTCGACTGGAGGAGTGGTCGTGTCAGGTGAGAAATCACAACCCGGATTTTTTTAAAATGTCCGGACGTGGTTTCGAACCCGGCACGCTGTAACCAGATTATAGCAAGCAAGCTCACTATCCACTAGGCTACCGCGCTCCTCATACATGATTATACTACAAAAATCACCAAAAATGTTTGTCTATTATAAGAACTTACTATTCGTGTTTTTAAATAGTAGATCAATATTTCTGAAGTAACGATTTGACAGAGAAGCTAAATACAAAGATGTGCTGTTGGACTTACGATTTCAAATCAGTACAAACCTAGGAATAAATTAAGGACTGTACGAGTCATATGAATCTATTGTTTCTGTATGTTTTAGAACGGCAGGGAATGAAATGACGTCTTGTCTTTTTAATAATAAAATGAAAGACGTTACATTAAAATTAGCTGGACATACACTGGATATGACCAGTCCCCGGTATAAAGACCTGTGTACAGAATATATAAATATGGACTGAAAGGTCGATTTATATTATTTTCGTGAGTTTCATTGGTTGACTCTTTTTGTCATGCGTCTTCAAGTATATAATACTGACCAACGAAATAACGAAAATAATCATAAACGTAACGAATGAAGTCCTAATTAATTCAGTGCAGAGGTCTTCTATACATCAGATGATCATGCTTCAGGTGAGCGAGATACCTGTTGAATAATATCATCGGCATAACACATTCACAATATTCCTCTTTTATGCCTGAGTCTCTTTACTACCATAGCCTCTCCGTGTAAAGGATGATGCTTGTTTGCAATACCTTGCATCGGAGCCGAAATTGGGCTCGGCATAACCGCGATCTATTCGTCATGATTGGAAAATAAAATAGACAAGTCATCGCTATATATACAAGCTGTGTCCTTATCCCTAATGCACCCAAGCGGTACACCCATTGAACACATTGAACACCATGGGATCAGTTTTTCACTATGATCTAAGGGAAACCAAGATTGGTTTTACAGTCAAATTTATAAACAGTTTAAAAAAAAAAATCAAAACCGTATTCAGATACGTACAAGTTGTGGATGTAGAAAAAGAGAACATTCACTTATCTACTGATTTCTCATGCATACAATTCTGTCAATACATGGAAACTACAGATTCATGTGTACGCATACATTCAAACAGAAAATTTGACCGAAAATTAATTCAGCCAAAAAGGTGGGGTTTAAAATATTTATTCAGAATAGTGGATGAATTTAGGCACTTCAGTTGGACGGAGATTGGAATTTTGATGGCTATTTTCAGAAGTTGATCTGTTATTTAAGAATATTTCCGAGGTCATGTGTTTAGCTTGCTAGAAATATATCAAACGTGAATAAATGGAGGTTAAAGTAGAGGATGATTGACATGCAAACTAACATGTAACGAACAAGAGTGAGAATAAGCAGGGGCAACCAGGAAGGCCGTCCCGGTTTCGGGTGCCAAAAGCAATACACGTCGAACAATCGAAATAAATTTAGCTTACGTCCATGAGGTACCGACCGCTAGTAGTGTGTCACACATTTTGACTGGCTCGGACAGCAACACCGTCGACATAGAGAAAAATCATGCAACAATGGAGATTTGAACCAGACCCACTCAAAATGTACCCACTCGAATCGCAACTCGAGTCAACACGTCTTCCGTGTTCGACCATACTGTATCCTTTAGTATAGTCGAAGACGGAAGCACGTTAACTAATGTTGCGAGGCGAGTGAATGCCATCTGAGCGGAACTGATCATAAGGTATGCGGTTGTCTGTCTGCACGTCTGCTATGAGTTATGATCTTGAGAAAGGTATTTTTGGCCGAAATGTCTACCTGTGCATACTTTCTTGTGCGCTTCCAGTGATTCGCAAAACTTCACTACTACGCGTTTTCAGGTTTTCCCTGACGAATCATAGTTTTACTGTAGTTCTACCTATTATCATTTTTTCGCAAGTCTGGGAATCAAATGAGCTTTTTCTGAGCATCGATTTAGTCGTCAGTAAAGGACCTCATGGAGGTGAATAATATTTCCGTTCTAAAAAATGAAGACCAGTTTTAGTTAGTTGTACGTTAGACTGTACAGTATTCATTAAACCAATTAAGGGTCAAGCACTGGCCCACAGATAAATAAACTGAAAGCTGTATGGGGAGCACTGAGGAGCTTTAAAATGTAGTAGCATTTATCAAGAAAACAGGACGTGATATGCGTGTAGACATGTCAAACTGGGAAGCAGAAGAAGATTTGTTAGGGAATAACACAATCACACTGTCAAACAAATAACTGAGAGTTGATTTTTTTAAAAAAAACATCGTCGTTTTCATGGACAATATACAATTAAACATAACCCTCTCATTGAATCTAGAAGTTTACTTTTTATATTTTATTAGTAGTCTCTACGATCTGGCAACATCGCAGTGGTTCAATGTACAGAAAGGAGTAAGACAAGGCTGTACTCTGTCTCCATGCTTGCTCAACATCTATGTGCAAAATATAGTGAGAAACGTGAGACCTGAAACAATGAAATATGATTTCAGATCCGTAAATGTAGGAGGGCTGTAGATACCAGAAATGAGATATGCAGACCACACAGTGATATTAACAACAAACGAACACTACCTACTGAACATATTTAAATAAACACAAAAGTTCAGCGAACAGCAAAACTTGTTCTTAAATATGAAAAATACAAAAATAATGGCAACTGACAAAATTAAATAAAGAACAAAAAATAATATTGAGAACTACAGTTTAGAAGAAGTGACACATCTTGATTATTTAGGAACTAATATAAACAATGCGGGTGACTGCGCAGTTGTGATCAAGAGAAGAACAGCAATGACGCTGTCAAAATAAAAACAACTAA
Organism: Meghimatium bilineatum; assembly: GCA_034231615.1. Lineage (NCBI taxonomy): Eukaryota > Metazoa > Mollusca > Gastropoda > Stylommatophora > Philomycidae > Meghimatium > Meghimatium bilineatum. The sequence continues at coordinate 35,137,409 of CM067318.1, forward strand.
AGAAACTATAGCAGGGCTCTAACATAAGAACCAAGTTGTATTTACTACAAACATGTGTATTTCTGTGGCGACATATGGACGTGAATCATTGACACTAAATAAAACAGTGGCCAAGAGAATAACATCATTTGAATTAAAGTGTTATAGAAGAGTTTTGAGAATACCATGAACAGCAAGGAAAAAAACCAGGAGGCGTTAAGAACAACGCATGGAGAGAGTGTTACTAGAGGGGATGATAGAAGGCAACAGGTTTGTCTTGGTGGTACTAGTAATTAAATTCTTATCTCCCTTTAATTGAGCTCCTGGTCTATGAATGATAAAATTACCTGGTGTGTGAAAGTGGTCACACCTTCGTTTATGGACACCAAGTTTAAAACTAAAACATAATACAATTTCAACATTGTGCAACTCTCATCTTCAGTAAACATATACGATAGAATGTTAACCATTGTATTTAGTTTCAGATGATTAGACTTTTATAATAGTCAAGTAACCGGCAACATTCTACATAAAAAAAGTATCTTTATTTGGGTAAAAGTATAATCCCTAAAATATTTTATTTTGGGGGGGGGGGATTGTAGTGATCACCCCTCTCACCTTGGAAAAATATAACATAACATTTAGTACTAAAAAATACATTAACAAGAGGTTAATTTAAAAAAATGAACTATCTGCGAAATTTATGTATAACGTCTGAGGTGAAACCTCCTCCTGGAAAAGCTGCCATGGGCATTCAATACGTGGTTAAAGGGTATAACGTGAAGAAGATATCAGGAACAAGATATCCATGTCACAGTTTTAAAGGAAAATAATTGTCCAAAATAATAGTGGCTGGGAGTCTCTCTCTCTCTCTCTCTCTCTATATATATATATATATATATATATATATATATATAAGTAAAGGGTTCCATTCCTCCCCCCACCCATTTTAATATCAGTGGTAGTATCTAAGGTCTTAGCTGCATGAGATCTTGTCGCAATAGACGTATGAAAGAATTGTATAGTTTGAATTCTAACAGGTTTAAGTTTTAGAGTACAAACACACACTGCACATTTAAATATTAAAAAAAAGACAAGATTAGTTCGCCAGTTTAAGCAATGCTCGTGTAAAAGTATCAAACTTAAACACGTTTGTCTGGCTTTCGTTTCAGTGCGAATAGATTACAAGAATAGCAGTTCCCCCAATATATCAGCTTTCTAGGCGATGCATCATATGCCGGATTTTTGTAAGAACTTGTCTTGTTCTGCCTAGGTATCGTACCTGTCAGCAGCAGAGCGACGTGACCCAGACGAACACATATAGAGCTGTAAAAATCACGGCACAATGCTTTTGTTGATCGACACCGCATTTTTACCGTAAGCAAATGCTGCTCCCAAACTTTCTATTACCGCACAGGGTGTCCCAAAAAATAACTATATTGCTATAGCAATTTGAAAATGGAACAGCTTCTACAGAAACACTACATAAGCATTCTGGTATGTTTATGGACCGTTTGTAGACCTATTTATGGTACATAAGCCCCGTAGATACTGGGGAGGAGGGGGGATTGCAAAAAAAACCAAAAACAACTTTATTGTAATGGAGTACAATTGTCATGACAATGTAGCAAACAAATCTAGACATTTCAGTTTATTTAATATGAACAAAAAAAGTAAATAGGTAGATGTGTGTAATATAGGCCAAGGACTAATAATAAAAAAGAAAAATCATCGTACATTGTGGGACAGCCATCATACAAAGTGAACGCATCACAGTAATATCTGCTTGTCTTTTGGATTATGTTCATTGAAAAGGTTGATGTTGTTCTATAAACGTGTTTAGCGTATCAAGATTGCGGACTACCATTGTAATAATTTCTCTTGTATTGTGTGTTACAATTTTTATTGAAACACTTGTCTGTTAAAGTTTGAACTTAAAAACCCGTGAATCTTGTTTGAGCTTATAAACCAGTGAATCTAGTTTCTTCTTGTTTGAACTTATAAACCAGTGAATCTAGTTTCTTCTTGTTTGAATTTATAAAACAGTGAATCTAGTTTCTTCTTGTTTTAATTTATGAACCAGTGAATCTAGTTTCTTCTTGTTTGAACTTATAAACCAATGAATCTAGTTTCTTCTTGTTTGAACTTATAAACCAATGAATCTAGTTTCTTCTTGTTTGAATTTATAAACCAGTAAATCTAGTTTCTTCTTGTTTGAACTTAAAAAAACCGTGATCTAGTTTCTTCTTGTTTGAATTTATAAGCCAGTGAATCTAGTTTCTTCTTGTTTGTACTTAAAAACCTGTGAATCTAGTTTCTTCTTGTTTGAATTTATAAACCAGTGAATCTAGTTTCTTCTTGTTTGAATTTATAAGCAAGTGAATCTATTTTCTTGTTTGAACTTATAAGTCAGTGACCCCATCGAGGCCAGAACCTTGAAGTGGTGATGGGGCTTAGTTCAGCCATCAGAGGCTGGAAACTAAGACTGGTCGGGCACTCCCACTCGAGCAGGACCATAGTCCGGCCCAAGTAAGCAGAGTGCTGAAGACGGAGGCAACCAGCCAAAAGGCGCACAGATAATCAGGTTGCCACGCATAAAACAAAAGACAGTGAGTTTTATTAAGGAGACAGAATTACAGATATAGACATGTTTTAAGTGAACGAAAGAAGAAATAAGTCAGTGAATCTAGTTTCTACTTGTTGGTTAGTAAAATGAACATCTTACGGTGATGTCCGCTCATTTCCACAGCGGAAGTTATTTAAAGTTGGTTACATCAGAGCTTTACAACAATAAAAATCAGAGAAGTCAGCAGTTCTGGTAATCTAGTTACCAGGACCTCCAGAGAACAAAGTTACCTTAAACAAACATAGGTCTACCTCATTTCTCACAAGTTTGAAAGTGGAGACGCACGTGACTCACACCCATAGCAGTGTTACCACTGACGTTTTATAAATAACCCAAGACGGTCTTGAAAAAAACCAAAAACAAACACAGATAACCATAGACTATATCATTCATCTATATAAGGCCAGAAGGGAAGGGGTGTTTTTTTAAAAAATTTTTTATTTAAACTCACTAATTTTGTGTAAGCACACAGTCCCATAGACTCACTGAGATTTGTTGTGCCCTTTTGTGAGGACGGCGTATCCGACTTCAGGCTAAATTTCTAGTTCTAAGAGGGGAATTATCTGTAAAGAAAAAAAAAAGATTTAAGGAAAATTTTGCCAAAAATAACCCCAAACGACGACAAGAAACCCCAAATCTATTTTTGAATAACCCAAATGTCCATATGTCAAGGCATGCATTGCACTGAATGAGAATACTGCCATGTTTGTCATGGATAGCAGAAACAGAGAACATTTTGCTCAAAGTGTACGAATTAGATGCAGTAGATAAAACAAATGTCTCCAATGTTAACAGAGAGAAACAGTCTCTGATGAATGTAGTAATACAACAGGGGGAAGTGTGTAGGGAATGACAGAGGAGACGTTACAAGAGCTTGTCCAAGACACAATCATATAAACAGATGGCCAGGCCTGTAGATAACGTTTTCAGTAAGGAGAGAGTTTACCTTTTAAAAAAAGCAGGTGGGGCATTTTTGCTGACAACTATGTACTCACTGTCAGCTCTGACAAAGATAAGCAAGCAAGCATGAGCATGTTCTACAGCTTGTAATATATTTGATCTGACCATCAACACCAAAAAAACCCGGAGATAATTTTTAACCCATTCTCAGCTTATAGTAATGTAGGCATATACCAATTGTCTCTAACCGGTTAACAGATTTACATATATTGGCAGTACTTTCTCCAGGGATGGTGGCTATACTTGTTGTCTATTGTCTTTCCACCTGTGGTTTATTATGCACTCTTGCCGTTAAGAGTAGGGGTGATAGGAGCTCGAGCTTGCGTTCTAAAGCGAGATGAATGGCCTCAGCTGTGCTATGACTGTGTCAGTACAGGATGTCCCTGACGTTTTCTATCCATCTTTTCCGTGGTCTTCCTCTGGCTTTGCACCTTGATCTCATTTGGTTATATGCCTGTACGGGCAACTTATCGTGATGCATTCTCATAATGTGACCAAAACAATTGATCTGCTGTCTTTCTATGTAATATATAAAAGGTATTATACCTATTATTTCCCTGATATTTTCATTTCATAATCTATCAAGCCTGGTGACACCGGCAGTTTTCCTCAAACATTTCAACTCACATGTCACTAGGGGCATATGATGGCATTGATGCCAAAATCAACAACATAAGCTCTAAATCGACTGTTGAGTATGGCAGACTGCTCGACAATGTGTGGTAATAGAGGGACATTAATCTTACCACATAGTTAAAAGTCGAGACCTGGACAGTGTACAGAGGACATGTCAGAGTGTTAAATCACTTTTACACATGCTGTATACGCAAACTTCTCAGGATAAAGTTACACGATAAAGTACCTGATACCAAAGTCCACACTAGAGACAACATCCTAAGCATTCATACAATGCCGAAGTATTCACTAGAGCCAGCATCCTAAGCATTCATACAATGCCAAAGTATTCACTAGAGCCAACATCCTAAGCATTCATACAATGCCAAAGTATTCACTAGAGCCAGCATCATAAGCATTCATACAATGCCAAAGTATTCACTAGAGCCAACATCCTAAGCATTCATACAATGCCAAAGTATTCACTAGAGCCAACATCATAAGCATTCATACAATGCCGAAGTATTCACTAGAGCCAACATCATAAGCATTCATACAATGCCGAAGTATTCACTAGAGCCAACATCATAAGCATTCATACAATGCCGAAGTATTCACTAGAGCCAGCATCATAAGCATTCATACAATGCCGAAGTATTCACTAGAGCCAGCATCATAAGCATTCATACAATGCCGAAGTATTCATTAGAGCCAACATCCTAAGCATTCATACAATACCAAAGTCCTCACTAGAGTCAACATCATAAGCATTCATACAATGCTGAAACAGGCCCATTTGAGATGGTCAGGACATGTCTGAGAAACGCATCCTAAAACAGCTGATCAGGTGAGTTCCTCAAGAGAAAATGACTGATCGGTGGACAGAAGATACGCTTCAAGGATTCTCAATTTCTCTAAACAGTTTCAACATCGACACCACATCCTGGGAATCTGTCACTCAGAATCGTCCAGTGTGGCACAGTAACAGCAGCAAAAGAAGTGATCGCACTGTTGAGAAGCATCAAAACTCAGATGCACAGGAAAAATAAATGTGCTGCCTGAAAAGACAACACAACATACACACAGACGCCCAATTCTGATCATATGTATTCCAAATGTGGCGGGAGACTCTATACCAGGATTGAACTTTCAGTCATCTCTGCACACACCAGAGTGATGTCACAACACAAGTATGAAACTGGTGTCATCATCGCCTGTGATAGAAATGGCTATTAGGTTAGGCAGATTGAAGACGACCACACTGGAAATGCTAACATGCACATAGAAAGAATGACAGAAATGGGAATGACCAAATGTATGCAAAGAAATGTATCCTCTATCTGGAAAGCTTCAAATATAGCAAAATCAACATCTGACTGAGACTTTGAGTCTGCATACTGTATACTGGATTACTGTTGGAAAGGAGAACAAAGCACTTATGGGACTATCCCGTGTGTCATGATGTTGGTTTCTAATCAAGAATTGCCATCTTTGTCTTTCATTTTCTTATTTACTGAGAAATCAATGTTTGATTTCCTGGAATAGTCTCTCTGCTCCTGTTGCTCAAGTAGATGTATACTCATGCATTTTTCCCCCAGTCTATGGATGGCTGCACTATATTTGAATAATATATATTTAAAAAAAATTGGTAGCATATCCTATTCAGGACATAGCTATCAACCCAGCATTTGTTGGCTGTGGTGATTTTCTAGGCAATATAAATAAGTTCAGTAATTTGTTATTGCTTTCTGAACGGTCCGGATGCACAACAGCCTGCGGCGGGGATCGAACAAGGTACCTTGGCCATCACAGAAGTGCTCTGTACCGCTTCGACACAGAGCTGGACTGAATAATATAACTTGCTGTATATTGCAATCTGGTGCTATCACATCTCTTTTCCGACAATCATATTTTACTGTTGTGAAGCTTCTAATGATCGTCCCTCTATTTATCGGATCCTTTCACGCTAGTAGTTTCTTTAAAAAGATAAAAGACATATTTTATAAACTTTAAACTCTGCCATGCAAATCACAAGAGGCATTTTGGAGAATTTGTGAATCTTGTTAGCAACTCTTGCTGTAGAAGATTAAGATAGTCTAAATTGTTACTCTGTCGAGGGTGTCAGGTAGAAAGCATCGATATTGCAGCCAGATGTAAATCACAACACAGAGCATTCCGTTCTCTGGATAGTATCATGCAGACAGTCAGGAGTTTATTTTTTTAAAATTAATAAAGATAGAGAAGATGAATTATACAGCAGTTATCAATCATCTGATATTTTTTTAATTGAATGTTATCAGTCATCTGATATTCCTAAATAAGTTATCAGTCATCTGATATTTTTTTAAATGAAAGTTATCAGTCATCTGATATTCCTAAATGAAAGTTATCAGTCATCTGATATTCTTAAATTTAACATGATATTTCTGTTCTCTTGTCTCTTCTTCATATTTCATCTACATGTAGGCACATGTCTTCAGCAAACCTCATACATCTGTTTATGTTGTCAGTTAATTGTTACAGATATTTGAACTTCCTATGCATCACTCTTTAATTTATGTCTAACTTGCTTCTCTGTCTTGTTATCTTCGTAAATGTCACAATCTATTGAGAAAAAGCTTCTTTATATGAAACTTATCTTCGTAAATGTCGCAATCTATTGAGAAAAAGCTTCTTTATATGAAACTTATCTTCTTAAATGTCACAATCTATTGAGAAAAAGCTTCTTTATATGAAACTTATCTCCCAGAGGTAAAGGGCTCATTTGTTGGGGAATATCAAGAAGTTGAATTCTAACTAACACAGACAGGTAATACACAGGTAGGCAGGTTGGAGACTTCATAGGCTGGGAAGTAAACACCAGCAAAAATAAAATATGCTAGAGGCTTACAGATAAAAAACTGAGTGTACAACAGCGTATCTATACTCAAAGCCTTGAATTAAACACAAAATACACATGTATTTTTCAGAGCAAACTCAAACTTTTTTTAAGAACAACTACATAAATGATGAGTGTTTTAATATGCGAAGATCCCCCTGTGTGGCAATAGCACCTGGAATTCTAGTTTAAAGTGCAAAGAATAGGGTCACTTCTTTCTAGGCATGTCATAGAGGATGCTAAGGAAAGTTAGGGGAAGGACTGACAACCTGTCATCTGTGGAAAAAGTCATTATTACTGCTTGTCTTGTCTCAATTTCTTACTTAAGTCTTCTGTCAAATAGTCTCCATGGATGATGGAGAGATGCAAGCCAGTGAACATTGTATCGTTGTCTTTTTTCTGGCAGACAATGCTAGGTGTGTCATCATTGTAGATGAATCAACAGATCTGATGGAAAAATGATTGGCCCAGAAGTATGCTTATATGTTGCACCCCAGTAGAACATCATGATCCTGAAACACTGCCACACTAGAATGCGTTCCTTTGGGAACTACACATGCATCCATAAACTCCCTTTACCACAAACATGCCTGGGAGACAGTAAACCTTATGCTGTGAATGTCACCTTGGTTACTCAACTGATCAGGATCTATGATTTAAAAAGGCTATGGACTTTTAAGTGACCTGTTCACAACAAAAGGCATTATTTAATCATTATCATCTTATGCCAAGATGTCTGACTTCATGCTATTCTATGTTCACTTTAAGAATGAAGTGGGTCAAAACACACCTCCACATTACTCCACAACAACAGGTGATTTTTAAACAGCTAATGATATTTAAAAACAATAATATTTAAAACATTTAAAAACAATATTTAAACAACATTAAAAAAACATTTAAAAACAAAATTTAAAAACAATAATTATTGACACTTTACAATCGATTAATGCATTCTGCATCAATATTATTAACCACTTAACAATCAATAAATGTGTTCTGCATCTAACACCCAATCAGAAGCACTGATCCACTTCATTCTTAGAGTGAAAAGAGTATACAAAAGTATACCACATACATCACAATTAATAACAAAAGTCTGAATTCAAAATTTAACATTTATTGTTCAACAAAACAAGACAAGAATAAATACAAACAGCCTAACTCAGGGGTCAGCAACACGTTGATCATGATCTACCAGTAGATAGCCTGCATAGATTTACTAGATCTCTGGCATTATATAGAAAGATTTTAAAAAAATGTTAATTCATTAACCTTATCCTTGACTTCAAAAGGTCTAAGAAAAGGTGCTGATGATCCTATTATTTTTCAGGTAAACCTTCCTGAAAACATATCAACTTCCCTGTTTGTTTACTTGAATCACATTTGTAAATAAGGAGGGGGGGGGGTTTAAACGGCTCCCACCCTAGGAAACTAGAGCACGACTTTTAGTACTAAGAATTTTGCCAAAAGATGGGTTCCCTCACTTCCCCAATTTTTCTACAAAATAATTCATCAACTGAAAAAGAGGGAATTATTTTTAAAAATGGAAACATAATTTCTTTAAGGTTAACAACAACTCCTCCTTTCTGAATGTTTATATACTGCCCTGCTTAAATAAGTATTGTACCATCGTCTGAAGAACAAATATATGGCCATTGGGGTTATTTCAAAAAGGGTACATCTCCTCAAAATGTGTGAACTTAAAAGTAGATCACTAGTGCTTCCAAGTTGCAGACCCCTGGCCTAACTTAATGCTAATCAGCATATCTCTAAAGACACATTAAACTGTTACCTTAAATCTAAGTTACCACATGTTAAAAGTAGTTTAACATCTTGCAACTACATATTCACTATTAGTGAAACATCATATGACTTACATCTAGAGTGTATTTTGAAAATGTCTCATTACTCTTGTTAAGTACGGAATTGTAAATAAAGTGTCAGGTAGGCTATCTGTTTTTATCTACTCTAAACCCTAAACTAGGAAAAAATTAATTTGTAGCATAGGCCTATTGTATTCAGGATATAGCCATTTACCCAAAATGCTTTGGCTGTAGTGATTATCTTGGCATTATTTATGTTTAGTAGTTTGTTATTGCTTCTGAATATTTAGGATGCAATGAGCAGGACATTTACCTCCTCCTTTACATAATTAAGTTCACTTCAGTTGTGATGTCCCTGGATATTACTATTAGCACCTCTGCTCTGGGCCTCCCCCCGATCACCCTTGCTTAGTTTTGACGTGCTAAACTAACATGGACAGACTTATAAATTTTCTTTATTATTAGCTTGACATAGGACTTCTTTAAATACATCAGAGCTGTTGTAAACCAAATGGAAGATATTGAAGAAGAATAATGAATTGATTACTTGAAAAACTGCAGATGAGTGTTTGTTTCCTGATATAAATTGAGAATGTCTTACCGAGATAACAGGTTGAAAAGCTGCAGCTTAGCAATTGTTTCTTGACATAAAATGAGAATTTCTTATTAAGATAATAGGTTGAAAAGACCACAAAGAATATATATATATATAGGCCTATGTTGATGATAATCTGTGCATAACTTGTAAATAATATGAACAACAATTAAAATATAACTAAAACTGTAGTAATTTATGATGTAGGCCTAAATTCAATAACAGCTATGAATTAACTCATAAATTTACTATGACTTAAACTATTTTTATAATATAGTCCTACACATCATAAATAACTTGTTCTAAATGCCTATTTTTCTATAGGTCAACTTATGTCCAACTGATAGTTTATTCAACTGTAAATAACTGACACAATTGTCCAGCACTAAAAATATTATTATATGTTTAACACTATAATTGATGCTCTATTAGTCAACTTTTCTAACTTAAAATAAGCTATGAAACTAATTTTCTATGAGTAATCAACATGTAAGCCATGTATGTATTTTATTAAACATTTTACCAGCAAGAATTTCTTTGATTAATAACATGGAAACAAAAGTTAACAATAACAACTAAAAATACATGACAAATGTAACATTGAAAAAAATAAATACTGCTAAAAATTTCACTGGGAGTTAGTCATTTCCATTTATGCATCAGTGTGATTATCTTCATACAAAGGGTTGTCCAGTGACATAGCAGCATCGTGAAGTTTCATTGGCTGGAATAAAATATTGTAATGTTAAACCAACACATACTAGGCAGCTCGTGAATTCATAAAGTATAAGAGGAAAGTTAATGAAAAGTTTTCTCAAGTAAAAAATGTAACAGATATATGAGTCATGACATTTACAATAATCAATCTGAAGAATTGTGTACTTTGTGAAATAATTTGCCTCCCTGTTATTTTGCTCTCATACTCTTGAAATATTTGTGTATCTTACAGAATTATAAAAAAAAAATAATCCACATAAAGATTTATGATATACCTGTAAAGATATATTTACTGAAACAAGTGCATCAATTTCATTATCTTGGGAGTTTTTGTTTTTTTACAGATGATGGAAGAAATGACTGAGAGATCAAGGCAAGAGTTCAAAAAGCCAACTACATAAATGATTAAATTACACTAATTTTGAAACACAATCTACCCAGATGGAAACCAAAAGGCAAATCGTACACTCAATCTTCATACCAATATTGTGTTGTCAATGTCAGAAATGGAGACTAACAAAAGAGTAAGAGAGAAACGTTACTGCGTATGAAATGAGATGTCTAAGAAAAAAAAAGGATATATGAGGAATGAAGAGATTACATTAGAACAATAAGAGAACTGTTGGAACAATATCTGTGGTCAAATATATTGAAAAACAGAGACTGAAATGGTTTGGCCATTTAATGAGAATGAACCCTTATTAGCCAGCAGTAAAAGCATACAACATGAAAATGGAAACATCAACATGCAGAGGAGGACCAAGAAAACGGTTGATTGAAGTAGTTACCAACATTCTGAGATGTTATATCAAATGACCAAACATGTAATAGCCTAAAACCAATTGTCATAAAATCATGTCACGGCTTACAGCAAAAACAGAGAAAAGACAATAGATAGATAGAATTATGCACATTTTACAAACTTCAGAAACTCAGAATTTCAGTGGTGCTTTATTTACTATGAAACAATTACCAAATCAAGAGTATTTATGTCTTGGAAACAGCAATAATGTTTAGACTTCATACTTTAATATTTAGTGAAGTAAATGGAATGACAATTCATATGCATATATTACAATGCTACGTTTAAATTTGAAAGATTGGGAGACTTCAGTAAAACTATGTATCATGTGGTGAATAAATATAATTTTGGAATGTTTTAATATGTTAGTTTTACATAGAGCAAATACAAGATAAAACAAATTGATGTTTTGACCAGTAGGTCTTTATCAAGATACACAGAAAAACAATTGGTCCTGTCCCTGAATGTGTGTCTACCACATATTTTGTTTGTTTGCAGAATGTAAAAGTAATTATGTATTATGCACAAGTTCATTTGAAGTTTGTTATAGCGCGCACAATTGGTGTGCTGTCAATGAAATTATGTCACTGGCAGACCATGTTGACAGATTTAAAAAATGGCTAATTGTAGCAGAGATTTAATAGCATGACTGCACATTGGAGGAGAAGGAATCATAAAAGTTTAGGTGGATGTTTGTCAGGGGTTGGGTTAAACCTTATTCTAACCCTAGTAACCTCCCCCCAAAACTTTATTCATCATAAAAATATGTCTAATAAATGCAAGATATCAGTCCTAATATTTCCTAATAGAAATGAACTGGCAGAGTGGTGTCACAAACTACTGAAAAATTATGATTTGACAATTATTTAAAAACTATGAGAGTTGGGAGGCATGCATTCAGGGAAAGGACCAAACAATTATATTGTTGAAGCCTACCATCGATTCATCTATAAACTCATAACCTGTTAGGATTACTACACTGGACAATGGATTCATTAACTCACAGTGTCCTCCAGAAATTTTTATCTTCAGCCGTGTGTAAAAATCTTGTCCAGTCTTTGATATTGTCAGCCTATGATTTATTTTTTGTTGACCCTCTGCTTCTTCTATTCTCAACTGGTCCATGCAGGATCATTTTTGACAGATAATCATGTCATCCTACATGTCCAAACTGTACAAGTTTTCATCATTTTATTACTGAAAGTAGTGATTCTTGGGAAACAGCAAACAGCCCTTCAACTATATTATTTAAAATTCATATCATATACACATTTGTCTTATGCTCTCTATAGAAAATATACAGAATTAATCTATATAAATTGTATTCAAAGGAATGTAGATCTCCTTGTCTGCAGGGAGTGTCCAACTCTCACAACCATACAGCATAATAGAAAGCAATAGTGAGTTATACACTTTGATCTTCACTCTAATACTGGTGTTACTTTTTCAACATTAAAATTATCCTTGACATAGCAGTCATATTCTTGAATCTGTTCTGTTGTTCGTCCATCACAAGTGATGATGACCATTTGTTACATCCACTTTTGAAAATTCAATTTTAGTTATGTCCTTGATTATGAGTTCGTAGATGGCTAATGAGCCATATTCGAGCTGTAAATGTCCTTGGACAGTTTGGACATGGAATGACGACTGTAGATGGATCTTGGTCTATCCGTGACTTTCTAGCTGCTCTCCGCTGCATTTCTCTTCTTTTCACAAGATGATGCGCTATTTTTTATTTTAGAACGCCATGTAGATCTATTATGTGCAAGTTCTTCCCATGTATCGTGGTCTATTTCAAAGGCTTTCAGTGAGTCCTTTTACGAGTCCTTGCAGCGCTTCCTTTGGCCACCTTGAGATCGTATACCCTTCTCTAGCTCACCATAGAGAAGTATCTTTGGCAGACGATGGTCTGGCATACGCACCAAATGACCTGCCCAACGAATCTGTGTCTGCATCAGGATCGTGTCAATGCTTGGGATACCAGCTCTATCAAGGACAGGGGTATCTGGAATCTTGTCTTCTTGAATCTACCAAACAGCGACAGCTTCATATTGATAACAAATACAGGTAAGACAGTAAGCACAAAAATAACAAAAACCAAAGTGTAGCTTTATAATAGTCAATAATTGAATAATGAGAGACTGCAGTAACACTGTGCACAATATGATCAATAAGTCAATTAATATATATATATATATATATAATGTATTAAATAACAGTTTGAATAAGATCGAATGCAAGATAGAACAAATCAACATTTATTTATGTTAAAAAACATTTTTTAAGCTTACAGTTCCAATCCCATGGTATTTCCTAGTTTCATGTTTCTCAAATGATGGGGGCTCTATTTCTTGTAAGATCTATACAGGAAGAAATAAGTTTATTGTTATTATATTTTCAGTACAAACTGAGAGATAATTTATGATTAAATTGTATGGCGTATGACCTGTCATAAACAGGGAGGTTTGGAGAACATAGTCACAACAGGCAAGATTGAAGGCAACAGAGACCAACAACATTATAAAATATTAGACAGTTTGACAACCTAGCACAGCAGGGAAACAACAATGATCTTGATACATAATACTGGAGATAGAGGGCTGTGGAGAGCCATGATTACCTACGGCAGCTGGCATGGCACCTGATGATGATGACTGAATTATTTAATGATAAAATAACATTCTTAAATTATTATCTAGGGCCTATATAAAAAAAAGTACAATGTTGTTTATCCCAACATACAAATATAGAGCTTTAGAATGATATGGCATCAAATACAGAATGAAATAAACGATACTTTGCTGAGGAACACAAACAAATGAAGTTATATACAATAAGTGAAAAAGGACATGCAAACACAAGAAAATTACAATGATATTCTACAGAGTCTTACAATACAAACATGTAAAATATTGATAAAAAATGCAGGTAATCCTACCCCAGCACTGCCATAGTCATACACTGGGTTTGTCAAACCACCATCTTCACCAGGACTGGCATCTCGACCAAATCTCTGGAAATTAATCTTGCCACTGAAAGCACAAAATATTAAAAGATTTCAGATTTTTAACGGTAGTAAATATTATCTACAATTATAATATTTCTTCGATGATAGCTTTTTAACTTTCAAATAAAAGGCGGCTATTCAGACAGCAATTGATAGTGTAATCCCTAAGGAAGCTGGAACTTAATTTTGAATTTTGTTCTGGCAGCTCCTACAATCATGCTGATATCAGATGTCACACCTAGAATTCCTTTGGACTTCATCAATAGGACAGGTGAAGGATCATGAAAACTGTGCAGCCAATGATTATCATACCACATGCTTCACCAATGTGTTACTAGGCTCAAAAAGGAGAGCAAAAAATTGTAATATTATAACCTGTCATGCATGCCATAAGAGGTCAATAAGGAGGTTTGGAAATGAAGTTGGATGTCCCAAGGTCAAAGTGACTCAAAAGTCATGCTGATGTCAGATGTATCAGGCTGAAAGGCAAAGATTTTGCAGCTATGTTGTAAATCTTGACATAATGCATTCAATTCTCTAGACTACTTCAGGCTAACCAGTAGGAGTTTGTGAACAAACACAGAAGAAGGCACCCATATTTGCACTTTGAATAACTACACAAGAGCATAACATTGTTTATACTACAGACTAAATATTTTACAGACTGTAACAACTACAGACTAAATCACCACTGAACTTTTAAGTTGACAAATTTATTTCTAGAACACTATTAAGGATTTTTTTCAGTCCTAAAAACATGGCATATTGTTCTCATATAAAATAGATAGAAAAAAAATGGAATAATCTTGAAAAATGATGCTCGCCAGTGTGGCAACTAGGGGCCTGGACTTCCAGTTCAGAGTGCAAAGAATAGGGACATTGTTTTCTTTCCAGACATGTCATAGGAGTCAACTAAGGAAAGTTGGGTCAGATAGGCTGACCACCCGCCACTTGTGAAAAAGATCATCATTGTCATTGTATGGCTTGCCTTAATTTCTTACATTTGTTTTCTGTCAAATGGTCCCCCATGGATAAGGAAGAGATGCAGGCTAGCAGCATACACTGTACCTTTGTCCTTTTGTAGCAGAGTCAAATGTGAAAAGGAATGCTAGATGTCGTCACCGCAGATGGGTCAACAGATCTGATGGAAGAGTGATGAACTACTTGGCCCTGACGTATATGCTACACGTGCAGGATGTGGTGATCCTAGGATACTGCCACATTATAATGTCTCTCTTCGGTGACCAAATCCCCCCATCCCTCCAATACAAACATGACTTTCAGACAATACACCTTATATGAATTGTTCACACCCAATTTAGCCAGGTAGATTGAAGAACCACTGTTAACAATCATGAAACTTTGTCATTGTAACCTTCAGAGGTATGGGCACATGATGGCAAAAGATGTTCTTCAAGATAAGGTGGAGGATGGGAGAAGATGAGGTGGCCAGAAGAAAATATGGCTGAATAATATCAAGTAATGGACAAGGTGTGAAGTTGCCAAACTCATTTGGATGGTTTAGGATGGATATGAGTGGAGATCTTTCTGCATCAAATTTCTGAATCCTACAATCATGATAGGTTATGGGTTTCAATATTATTGCTATTATTATATGACTTCAAATATAACTTTGATTACTCACCTAAGGACCTGTACTTTTGTCAGGAAGGTTATGGACTGTCAAGAGCTACCTGCTCCCAGATAAAGGGATTCGATGCTCTTACAGATTGTCAAGTTTATTTCCAAATACATTGTAAATATTTAATCCTGCTTACATATAATTGATATAACAAATTACATATTTTATGAATGGTAGGCTTCAGATCATACTTACAGTCTGTTGGTCTTTTTCAGGAAGATCAAGATGCCAATTACAATAGCTGCAAAAGCTAGCAAGCCCAATACTACACCCACTGGAGTCTTCCAGGAACCTTAAGAGAGAATTATACACTTTTAAATTGTTTATAGGTCTAATAAAAGTAGAAATCTGCTGGACAAAAGTACAATATCTGTAATACAAGTAATGTTACAAACAATGAAATATGATTAACAAACAATCTTGTGTTTTATTGCATGTTTATACTAAGAGAAACATTTGGAAATAAAAACAATGAGTACAAAATATATCAAACTGTGACTGGTTATAACTCCAATGTAGGGGTTCAAAGGATCCCACATTGATCTTGTGTGATTCTTGTAATGATCACATTAATGTGAATTAATGTGTGGACCCATAATAGCAGATAACCAAGAACCCAAAAAGTAACCTTCTTGTGGTGCACCATGGAAACAGAAATACAGTGGCTCGTGCTGTGTTCCTGGTCAAAACTTTTGGATCATGTCCTTGGATGTGGAGGCTGTAGATGGAATGAGAACTGCCTGCAAAGAGACAAGCAATATCTCAGACACCTGTGCGCCAACACATCCAGCATTGTGACCAGTACAGCCAAAATACAGAAACATTGGAGGGACAGCCAATGTTGATGTCCTGATATGGTTCGATTTCTCTACGATATGGTGATTACACATATGAGAAGAGTACACATTAAATCTGGAAAAGGCAACATGCTCTAGAGGGCAACATTGTGGGTGTAAAAGGATAAAGTGGCAATGAAGTCACAATTGTCCAGCACAAGACCGGTCGGTGGAAGTGCAGTTCAAACTAAAGAACACACAGAAGTTCACATGTCTCACCACAATTGACTCCATTCTTCTTTTTCTTCAGCGTTCATTCTCAAACTCCCACTGGATCTCCCTTGTAGCAGGACCATGATCCTACTAGATTTCCAGCAGGATGTAGTCCAGAGAATGGAAATACATTGTGTTGCCGTTTTATTTGCGCCAATGGCCCGACACATCCGTCTTCGGCAGGGACACTCCATTCAAAGTAGAAGTCATGACTCCGGTATTGTAAATGCCAATTTTAACATGTACTCCTTGGCATGAAAAAAAGCTTTGAATACAGTTCTCCATTGCACAAGGGAAACTAAACAAATGTCGGGGAGCACATTGTTCTAGTCTCTGATTGGTTGGCGGATTGTGCTGTTCATGCTCAAGAATACACAGAAGCTCACGTCTTACCATAACTGACCCCATTCAAAGTAGAAGTCATGAATCAAGTATTGGAAATACCAACTTGAAAATGTATCCCTAAGTATGGAAAAAAACTTAGAATACAGCTCCCCATTGCACATAGGAAAACCATTGAGAAATGTCTGGGAGTACAAGGTTCAAATTTCTGACAGTTGCAGTGTTGAGACTCTGGACGCTGTAGGCTACGTAGATGGGGAGCAAGTCCCTGTCTATGAGGACATTGAAAAACTAGTCTAACTTGAGCCATTGCTCAACATAGCTCATACAGAGAGAAGCACACAGAGGGGAATGATGTTCTTCTTACACAAAATTCTTACATAGAGGTGCTTCCTGTGCTGTTTTACTAATGAAACATGGACCTTTTACAGATATTGTAAGAGAAATCTCAATTACTTTCACACACTTTTGTCTCTGAAAGGTGATGAATATCACATGACAAGTTAAGATTCAGAATATTACTACCTAAGATATAAGCACATTCCAAGTGAACAAAAGAAGAAGTATAGTTTTGTATTTGACGGTGCAGTATCCCTAGCATTGATACTATTATGATGCAGTCATATTCATCGGGCAGGTCACATTTGCCAGATCATAGCCTACCAAAAGTAATCCTCTATAGTGAGATGCAGAATGGCACGCACTCTCACAATGGCTAAAAGAAGTGATACGAGAACTTGTTCAAGATCTCACTGAAAGCTTTTGGTATAAATTATAATACAAAAGAAGATGCTACATGAAAACAAACTATATAGTACTCCGCAATCAAAAAAGGTGCAGCATCTTATGAAAAAAGGAAAAATTCAGGAATTAAACATTAGAGAGTGGCTAGAAAGACAAGGGAATATAAAAAAACCATTTATAGTGATCATCCCATGCCCAATCAGTCCAAGAACCATTGGGTCCAGCATATGGCTTATCACCCATTCAGAATGCCATAAACAAGGACATACATTATAACCAAATTTCAGAAAGTGGATATAACAAATGGTCGTCATCACTTATGATGGAGAAACAACAAAAACTGCAAATGCTAAATATCGTTAAAAATAATAGGATTGAAAAATTACCATTATTTCCTGTTGATTTCTGTGCTATTGGTGAAGCACTGCTGCCATGTGGGTTTGTAAATACTGAAGCTACTGAAGAAGTGCTTTTAATGGTGGTGATGGAGGCAACAGTTGTAGTGGTAGTAGTGGTGGTTGTAGTTGGCTCAGTTTGATTTTGTGCATATAAACAGGTTGGTCCATGGTAGTTGTTGATACATCTGAAATTTACATTTAACAGAATAAAGCAAAATAAAGTAAACGATTAAAATCAACAAACAAGCTTTCATATACCTTCTTCTCTTTCAACAAATATTTCAAGTTTTCATTCTCAAATCTCATAGAATTAAAATCTACACTAAAATCTCAACTGGTTACAGATAATAGATACAATTGCAGCAAAACTATGATCTGACAGGCAAAAATGTTATGCACTATGTTATACAGAAAACAGAGTTAGGCCTAATGATAATATTGAGTGGAATAAAGTTCAACTTTGGAAATCCAATACTTGGATATATTTCCTAAATTTTCATGATATTCTGTTCATTTCTGAAATTGAACATGGCACACAAAAATGCCATAATACACCAGGCTGTTGATAGATAAATTCAAATTAATTAATTATGATCAGTAAATGGACAGTCAAGGCATCTACTTTAGTAAGATTGGATATCAACATTTCAAGACCTGTAAAAGTGAGGGTGAGTAGAACAAAATGTATGTCCAAAAAAATGTATGTTCATTTAACATTCCTGTTTGTGGTGTAATTTATGTATTTTGTTGTTACAATTCTTATATTTTTATAATATATATGGATTCCACATTCAATTATCTTTCTTTTGATACCTTATATGACCTATTATAGCTAATAATTTGTCTTCAGGAAGCTTGCACCTAAATCATGCTGCGGTCCAAAACTTTAGCCTAAAATTAATTATGTCCAAACCCCAGGAATAATTCCGTCCTCAGAGTTAATCTGATTTAAGATAAAGGGAGATAATTCTTACATTTTGTCCTTCATGAAAACTATTTGAAAAAAAATCTACTTAAAAATAAAAATTATGAGGTTTAATAGAGTTTTTCTAATGAGATTTATAGGACAGACTTACTGGCAGTGTCTGAGATCATTCACTGTGGTACATGTTCCACCATTCTGACAGTAATTATTACAACCTGCAAATAAATGTGCACACATGAAGTTATAATATTATCAGTACACTCATAAGTCTCATAAGCTGACAGAGGTTGGGGTGGCAGAATTACCTGAACCATTAACTCCATTATTTTTAATGATCATATGTTCTGCTATAACGAAATTGGGCATCAGCAATTAAAACCATAAGAGGTACATTTTTCTTTTAATAATACTTGCCAGTATTTATTTTTGATTAGGAACCAGCAACATAACACTGGGGGCATTTCCATAAATACACAGCCTTCCATCTAAGGGTATATAAACTCTTTGTTTCAGTCAGTTGGTTGTGCATTCTTCAGATATTTTCAGAGAGTACACATTTTCTCCCCTTTACCCCGGTAACTCCCATTTCTGTAGTTCTCTGAACACGCACATTGTATCTTTCAGCCTCCTCCTGGTCACTTTGTAGTTAACTTATAACTACCCTAACTAACTCAGCTCTGTTCTTCAAAAGCTATCAGGAAAGTTGATCACCCAAAAGACAACTATCATTACCATGACAGAGCTGAGCAGGTTATTATCTTCCGCATCAGGACAAGACACAATAGACTAAACAATCACTTAAAAAGACTAAGATTGGTTCCATCACTTCTGTACTGTGTCCATGTGGGCAGGTAGCAGACAACAGAATATATTTCTGCAAGATCGCATTATACTAAACCAGTTAAGGAAGGAACACTTGCTCACAGAGATGGATATCCACAGAAAGCTGTATGGGATCCCACACTGAGGAACTTTCAAATACAGCAGCACCATCAAAGATGGATGTGCCGGACCATTGGCAGAAATAAAAATGGCGACACTATGCATTTCCATTTTCTGAACTACATCATTCTGGAAATCTAGTTGGACCATTATCCCGCTACAAGAGAGATCCAGTAGGAGTTTGAGAATGAACGATGAAGAATAAGATATACAGCAGCATTCAATAAGAAAACCAAAACTTGCTGTGCAGAAATGTCAAACTACAAATGAGAAGAAGAGCACTCAGCTCTGCACTCATCAGTTATATAAACTAGGATGGTTTTGGCCGCCCACATTTTGATGTGCTCATACACTTTTATACAACTTAAGTGGACTCACATTCATGGTCAAAGTGGAAAAGGCATGTTTGATCACAGTGAGACTTTAATCCAATAACTCCAATTCCCATCACGTATACAGAACATGATAGAAAAAGGGTGGAAATGATATAAAGGATTGATTTCAGTGTACTCTGGTTTCCCTATTATGTACTCTACTTTCTCAAAGAAGCTATCTACTGAGGGCACTACTCATAGCACATAATTTCAAAAGCACTGGCAAACTACTGAACATATTTATATTGCTTAGAAAATCACTACAGTCAAAAAATGCTGGGTTGATAGCCACATCCTGAATAGGATATATATATATATATATATATATATATATATACACACACACACACAGGCCTACACATTAAATATATATAATATATATACATACATATACATTATATATATAATATATATATACACACACACGCACATACATATTATACATGTAACTTACTACAGGACTTCTCATCACTAAGATCAACACAATCCGATGTTCCATCACACTGACGGCTCTTGTCTATACATGCACCATTTGAGACACATGTAAACTGAGTTGGAGAACAGGTCACTGACAGAACAGGCAGAACTTTATTGCTGGGTCTGAAAATATTGAATGTCCACTGTAAATTAGTTCAACTGCTTTATAAAGAAAAATATAGATATTGTGTTTGTTTTGTTTGCTACCTAGGAATTACAATGAATTGATCTATTGCATCCTTTAGTGCAATATGGGGATTTCTTCAGAGCTTTATTTTCAACCATATGACTAAAACTCTCAATGATGTGCAATTCTTTGAGAGGAAGCCTACTATTCAGAAGTGGAAAAAAACTTAATTGTAGGGCCTAAAGATGTAGTGCAGTGTGGAGGGACGGGACTCCACAAAAGTAAATTCCATTTACTATTATTACTGTTTGTCTTGTATATTGTTGAAAAATACCTTAAGGTTGAAACTGTCTTTTATCAATCAATCAATAAACCTGTAACCCTTCAGGGTCGTAGGGGTACCACATTGGATGCCTCAGCACACAGAGTCCTCCAGCGAATTCTATCCTCAGCGATACGGATGAGTGTGGAAATATCTTGTCCTGTCCATTCCTTGATATTGTCTGTCCATACCTTTATTTGCCCTTCTCTGCTTCTTCCACCCTTGACAGTTCCCTGCAGTATTGTTTTTTTACAATGAATCATGCCTGCATACATGTCCGAACCATGCTAGTTTTCGTCATTTCACTATTGAAAGCAATGGCTCCTGAACACCTGCACACATCTCTACTTTATTTCTAACGTACACATTCGTCTTAATTAAGACCAATGTCTTTTATACTGTTATTTGTATTTTTTCGTACCAATACCCTATACTCTGATAAGCGTATCAAACGTGTGTTCTCTATAAGTACTATTGTTATACAGTTTTACAGCAGTATCACTTATTGATCTTCAGATTTTAGGAATATTAACCATAAAAGTAAGAGATTAAAAAAACATCACAGAGTCATACAATATATGGGCATGGCAAAAAATCATAAACAAGTGACTGAAAACAATGAAGGGATAAATATTAAGTGTCTGGGAACAACACAATGCACTAGAAATGTCAAGACTGGGGCAACACAGTGCAATAAGGATAAAACAAAAATATGTAAGGAATGTTGTCAATATAAAAGTACATAACACACTAATAACATCCACAAAAATAAACAATGTTTCAACTAATAAAAGTCTTAATTAGGACAAAAACAATCAAAAACAAATTATTTATTACAAAAAGAGACACATAGCATGATAGAGGAGCAAAAGTAGATAATAAATGAGAAAGGATGAGAAAAAGAAAAATAAGACAGAAGACAGGTACAACAAGATCAATCAGAAAAAAGAATAAAAAACCAAAAGAATGAGTATAATAAAATAGTATGGCTGAAAACAGACATCTCCAGTTCATCATTGGCATATCACAGCAAATTTTGGAAGATAAAGTTTAAAGGTAAGTTAATAATGAATGATTTTCCACAGAAATTATTATTGAATCCAATTCCACTGAGCTGTAGCGCATATAAAAGTAATATAATAATAGGCCTACAAGTATAGCTATAGGCCTATATATATATATTATGTATAAAGCCATCAGTAGACATGATGTAGAATGCAATGGCCCAGCTATATTATATTCCCAGAGTCCTTCCTTCCTTAGAATGCTTTCAACAATGGTTAGACCAGTGGAAGAAGAATGTGCAGTCCCAAGGAGAGTATTATGAAGGAGATTATAGTTTCAGACATCCTAGTAAGTAGTTGCATATTTTCCAGTCACAAGTATTAGGATAAGTGGGGGAAAAGATCCACAGCTGGTTTATTTCTAAAATATGGGTCCCCTATACCGTACATGACTACATTGGATGCCAACATTTCAATTTTTGATAGAATGAAGTTTGAGATGTCAAGGACGAGTCAAATTTTTACAATGATGAAAAATATTTTTTCACCATGTTTGATATATTTTTCCCCCCATCTTTTCACTTTCTGCCTGCTATCATTAATATTGTGTCATTTTAAAATGTTAAACAAATAAATATGTTGTGTTTTCAAGTTCTTAAGCACATTAATGTGTCAGACTACTTTGGTTTTTCATAGAAACTTATGATAGTTGCTAACAATGTGATTTGGGGTAAAGGTCAGCATGTTAGCCAGGCAATGGTCAGCATTCAAAATGTATGAGGAAAATGCATGTCATGAGGAAATTGCAGATGCCAATCCGAAGCTGGCAGAGACCGATATAAATGATTATAATGATCATTCAACTTTACAAAGACACAATTAGCTTTGAAATTAGAATATACCAACTATTTTTTATTCTGATTTGTTTTCAGATTAAAGTTACAAAACTATACATATCTATTCTTAGCAGACATATACACACTGCCAGTTTGCTAGACATGCCACAGTGGCAATCTCCCTTGATTTATTATCTTTGTGACATAAAATGGGACAAATATACAAATTTACCTAAGTTCATAAACTCTCATTCTATTGTCTACACATAAGGAGAACTTGTCAATACTCTCACTAATGTAAGATGGATATATATATATATATATATAAAAGCTATTCACTGATGACAGTTTTTTTGTGCTATAGAAAGGTCTAGGTTTTAGAATATACTACACCCGTGTGTTGCCAGGGCCCGAAAGGGGAGCAAAGAATAGCAACACTGTTTACTTTCCACGCATGTCGTAAAAGGCGGCTAAGGAGGTTGTGGGATGGAGTTGGCTGTACCATCCCATATAGGATCAGTGACCTAAAGTCGGATGTGTCAGGCCGAAAGGCGCAGATATCGCAGTAATGCTGTAAACTTTGGCACAACGCATTCCGTTCTCTGGATTACATCTTGCTAATCTGCAGGAGTTTGAGAACGAACGCAGAAGAAGAAGAAGAATATACTATAATCTAAACAGTGTGGATCTTTGCACCCACCTTCCCTATATGATTTGAGCAGACCTCATAAATCATATTGTTAAATTTTCACTTACTACTTAGCTTTCATTAAAAAAAAAGACTTACTTGCAACCTGAAGTGAAAACAACATCATCAATTGCTAGAACTCCATCTGGACCTCCTGGTTGAGCTTGAATTATTAGCTGGAAGAGCGGGATATTGGCAACACTGGCTACCATCTGCTGCCAGTAAGTTCCAGGTTGTAGGTCAACCATGCTTAGAGTATTATCTGGCGGTCCATTACTATGACTTCGGACGGCCACTGTAATTTTCTGACTGATTGTTGGCAACATTGCAAAGAACCTAATCTGTAAAAGAAATTCAACAACAAAAATGTAATTATATTTAGAGAAATAAATGACCAGATTCGATTGTCATAATGCTTAAGTATGACAAATATTAATCAATGACAACAATGATGAACCCTCATCTTTCTTCAAATATGGGATATGATAACAGATATATTAAATTGTTTAAATTTGTGTTGGTGTGATCCTTATTGTATAGCTGTCCATGTTGTATTTGGTAAGAATTTGTTATATCTGTTGTCATATCCCATCAAATTTTCAACAAAATCCACTTCCATGATTAAATGTTTCCACATACATCATTGTCACCTTGAACTTTGTATTGTTTACATGTTAATAGTGTATCTAGTGCCTGTGTGGTGGTAACATTGTTTTTACGGTTTTTCACAGTTTCTTTTGTATATTCTTGAGAAAAATGTAACAGTTGAAATGTTGAAAATGTCTTGTTTATTGTCATTTGTATGTTTTCCCCTCATAATCCTTTATAATAATAGCGATAGTCCAAGTGATTCAAGTGAAACTTTAGTAAACCCTGTATTCTACCAAGTACTCTTCCCAATATTGGTACTTTCAAGGAAGAGTATGTCTGACAAAATGGAGAGTATTGCTGTAGCAAAACAAAAAAGTGATAAATACTATAATGAAGTAATAATGCTATTAACTATATTAATTATGTAACTTGAAAGAAGCTATGTAACTTGTAATCTATGAAAGAAACATACAGAAAAAAAATATCACATGTACAAGTACCAACGAGTACCGGAACTTACTTTTTAAAGTGCATTGGAATATCTACTTTCTATCATACTGTGTAGTATTTCTGCAAGTTCAAACTGCGCTCTTCTTCTTCTTCTGCATTCATTCTCAAACTCCTGCGAGATCTCTTGTAGCAGAACAATGGCCGTACTAGATTTCCAGCAGGATGTAGTCCAGAGAATGGAAATGCGTTGTGTCGCCGTTTTATTTGCGCCAATGGCCCGACACATCCGTCTTCGGCGGGAAACTGCGCTCAATATTAGCGATTATAGTATTTACTGTTTTTAATAATCTACTTCTAACACACTGCCAGCATATAAAGTTACACATGTATGAATGTGTTACATGTGTTTATTGTACTGTTTTTTTTTCAACAGCGACAGTCGGTTTACAATGATAGAATGTACATTTATTGCATCTATTTATAATAATTAATATCATTGGACATGGTAATTTGAACACACTTTAAATGAATGTAAATGCATTTTAAAATAAATCTTACTAATTTTCTCTTAGTTGGAATATGCTTTAGGAGTTCATCTCAATTCACATCTTGATTCTTGATTAGAAACTGACTTCACAGCATGTGGGACATTCCCATAAGTGCTCCGCCCTCTGTTCCAGCAGCCATCCCAGTGTATGTAGACTCAGAGTCCCAGTCAGGTGTTGATTGTGTGATCTTCAGGACTTTCCAAAAATTTACTTTTCCTTCCCTCACCTCTAGATACTCCCATTTCTAACTTTGTATGTGCACATTCTCAGCCTCATTGACATCATCTGCATCTTGAAATGAATTTATTACTGCCTTCATTAAGTCTACTTTATCTCTTCTCAGCAATGTGCCGTCTATCGCCACATTGCCTGCCAATAAGTTGGCTCTCTCATTTCCTCTGACCCCAGCATGACCAGGGCAGTATATCCATGTAATGCTCTGGACAATTGAGTTGTTCAATTAAGTCCCATCATTCTTTTCTCAGCATGAACTTTTCTATCTTGTGCAACATGCTTTGAGAGTCTGTGAGTATTACCGAGTCTGTTGATGTATCAGTTATCAACCAATTAAGTGCTGCTGTAACTCCCTCTATTCAATTCACATCTACCTGTAATCACATTTGCCTGTTGTATTATTCATGCAACTGTGTTTACAAGAGCTATAGCAAAAAAGTATTGTATAGGATTTTAGCACATAGAATTTATGGCATATTGGAACATTAAAAAAAAATTACTTATTGTTATTATTATTATGATTGAGTTTTTGGTCATCGTCGATTACCATCATCATCATCATCGGAACATTTTCCAGTTTATTAAATTTCTTACTTGAAAGTATCCAAAAATGAGATACTCATATTCATTACATGGCAGAGAAGATCTTTTTGAAACATAAATGATAGACTCAGGATCATTAGTAGAGAAAATCATGTTGAAACATAAATGATACACTCATGATCATTAGTAGAGAAAATCATGTTGAAACATAAATGATACACTCATGATTTTTACTTAGTAGAGAAAATCTTGTTGAAACATAAATGATACACTCATGATCATTAGTATTGAAAATCATGTTGAAATATGCCACTTAAAATATAGTTATATGCTTAAATAAGTAAAAGCTAATTCTTACCGCACATGAGTTAGTTGCCTCGAAAACTTGCGTAAGCAGCCATGCTTGGTCATTAACTCCACTGTTAGCTCCACCTCTCACAAATATATAGTGTCCACTATTAAGACCTGTGCTGTGATCTACTCCTTGAAGACCAGGTGGTATTGCCTGGCTCTGATCCCATCGTTGCCAGTCCAACTGGTCCTCTGTACTCTGAGAGAAGGTACCAAATGAGGTCTCGAAATCATTGTACATAAATGTGGAGCAAGAAGGGTCATTTTCATCAGAACCATCTCCACAATCATCATCTTTGTTGCAGACTAAGTTGTTATCTATGCATGCTCCTGAGGCACAGTGAAATTCATTAGCGTTGCAAGTGCCTGGTTGTGGCTCAGTACAGTGTTTAAATTGAAGATTGTCTAAGGCAATCTGCCCAGAGAAATTTATAGATTCTGCTCTAGAAAATGAAAGAACAAATGGTGTTGTACGACGTCCAATACCAACGTATTCAGTCTGAAACCCTACAGAAGGCTGAGATGTCTGCCAAAGAACCTGTCCAGAAGCAACTGCTGTGTCCAATTTAAGCATGAGCGTTCCAGCTGCTGAACCTGCCATGTAATACTGAAATTCCAATGTACATCCAGCACTTGAACTACTGTAGCTCTTACTTTTCAATATTGCTGACTGACCAGTAGTGTTTCCAGCATTCATATCATTAATATAGGCATAACCATTATCTGTGCCATCTCCATCATAATTTGGACCTTTATTTCTGGGCACCGAGGCTGCTTCCCCTTGTTCCCAGTTGAATTTATCAAGAATGACTTCATGCCATGTGCACAGATCACTATTAAAGTTACATAAAGTGGATGTGTCACATTGACTCTCATCACTTCCGTCAGTGCAGTCCCTATGAAAGTCGCAAACACTCTTAGCAGCAATACAACTGCCATCACTGACACATTGGAACTGTTGATTGCCACAAGGTTTAAAAGTAACTGGGGGTGCAGTTGAGGCTGTTTCTGTAGGTAATGGGGAAGGTGTTGCAGGTACAGGGACATTACATGAGGGACTAAAGATGACATCATCAATAGAAAACTCTCTATATACACCTATTCCAGCAATGGCCTCAATAATGAATGTGTATGGTTCACTCAAAACTATAGAAGGCAAACTGTGCTTCACCCATGTACCTGTATTGTTACCTGAGGGGATTGTGTCTTGAAGGACCCTGGCGCCTGATGCTGTAACTGTGTAGAAACTGATTGTTCCTGACTGCATATTTTCGATATTATACCACAGTTGAATATTACATGATCCCTTAGGTTGAGGCATCTCAAAAGAAATGCTAGAAGAATTTGATGTTTGATAGGTCAATGATACCGATAAGTAATGTCCATACACTGACCGTGTGGTATGGTCATTTGTGGGTAATTTGTCAAGATAAATAACAATTAAGTCTTCAGAATTTTCCAAACCCTGAGTAACATACCAGTCAGCTGACCCTCCTACAGTATTTTTCCAGTTTCCCATTCCATTTTCAAATGTATTCTTACTATAATAATAGCACACTGGAGCATTCTCATCAGAGCCATCACAGCAGTCAGTGTTAAGATCACAGATCTGGTCTTGGCCAATACATTCACCATCAGAGCACTGCCACTCATTCACATTGCACTGTCTTTGAGGTGGAGATCCACAATTGACAAATCGAAGGTTATCAAGCAGCAAATATGATGTTGTATAATGACTGTAATCAAAGTATACAGAAAGTACCAATTGAAACTCAGACGAACATGATGGAAGTGTCACTTCAGCTGTCTGCCACTCAGTAAGGGTGTATGGATTTGAACTATATGAATCATACTGCCATAACTGACTATCAAAGCCTCCAGCCCGCATACTCAATGTGAGTGTCCTAGGAAGATAGTTGGTCTTGTAAGAAAATGTAAAAACACATAATTTACTGGCCTTTGTGAAATATGGCGATACCAGTGTTGGTCTCCAGCCTTTGCCTACAAGAAAATGTCCCAAATTTGTGCCAGGATTCACATCAACATCTGAATAGTTTGATGATGTATTAATTGACCAGACACCTAGTGATCCCGCTACTGTCTGACCAGTCCAAAAACACGTTCCATTCTCAAAATCGCATACAGATGGGCATGAACGTTCATCAGTTCCGTCCTGACAGTCATTGTTAAAGTCACACAAAGCTTGCACTGGCTTACATGTGTTGCCATCACACTGGAATTCCTTCCCTGCCTTACATATACCAGGATTGACTGTTGGCCGAAGTGGAGGTAATGTTACCAAGTCATGCATATGGCAGTCTGTAGTAAATGAAATATCGTCGATGCTAATATCTCCATTGTAGCCTAGTAATCTAACAGCTTCAATAATAACGCGGAAGCTTTGAGTTTCAATCAGTTTCACACTGGCTCTCTTCCACTCATCAACCTGAAAACTTGGTGCAGTCCATTTAAGAGAACGTGATCCATTTTCTTTGGTTTCTGTATATACATTTAGGACATGTGTTGGTTCATTTCTCATGTGGTAGAAAAAGCGAATAGTGCATGTTGTTTGTGCAGTAGGGTAAAACACTGAACTTTTTATTCTTGCTGTGTCATTAGGCTGTTGACGCACTGATGTTGGAATGTACATATAATGACCAGAAGAATTGCCATAGGTATGATCAGTGTCTGGAGCAACATCAGTTTTAGATGTACTACCACTGTATAAAATCCAGTCAAAGTCATCTGTATCATCCTGCATCCATCTGCAAGTTCCCCTCTCGAAGGTACACTGTTCATAGTTCAGACATTGACCAGCACGTTCATCTTCACCATTTAGACAATCTTTAGCCAAGTCACATAGAACATCACTAGATTTGCATTCACCTGTTGATGCACATCGGAAGTCTCCAGGATTACAAGTAGAATTACTTGTTCCACGCATGCATGAAGGGCTGAAAGAAATATCATCAAGAGCTGTGCCATTGCCCCGCAAAGGTGACTGAGATTGATATTCAAAAACAAGTCTAAAACCAGCAGCTCTAGATCCTATTCCAACAGTAATCATACTCCATGAATGGTATAGAAAGTTTGAGCTCCACAGATATGAATCTGAGTGGCTATATTTTGTAACTCCATTTGGATACAGATAAAGGTATATAGTTGCTGAGTTACTTGATTGGAAATAGAAATACATTTCACAGTCTTCTTCTGTGGCTCCTAGAACAGGACCCTCCAAGAAGGCAGAGCTGGCATAGCCGGTATTTGTAGATCGCACAGCCATGTACCAACCTCCACTTGTTGAGCCTAAGGTGTGATCAGTTTTTGGTTTGTATAGTACATCCTGTGAAGTAGTGTTTATTCTATCCCAGAAGTACATACTAGGACTTTGGTCATTCCACCCACAGGATGATTTCTCAAAAGTACAAGCTCCACAGGCAGCTTCCTCATCTGATTTGTCTGCACACTGATATATAAAGTCACAGACTTGTGTTATTGGGATACAGCTGCTTTTATCATTGCACTGCCACTTGCTAGAATCTCCACAAAGATTTGGAGTTGTGGTCACAACTAATGGAGCTGAAGTAGCCAAAGCAACATTGCTAACCACACAATCAGGAGAAAACACTATATCATCAATGGCTATATCTCCATATGGACCACTTCCTCTTACTGCCTCAATAACTACCTGGAAAAAGAAGCTACTACTTAGGTGTATTACATTTTGCTGCCAGAAGTTACCCTTTTCTCCAGTTTCAGTTAAAACTGTTGACAGTGGCCCATTCAAGGTAGTCCTAGTATAAACTCTCAGAACATCAATATCAGTACCATACATGTCTGTGAATAAGCTCATCACACAAAGACTTGTGGGTTTGAAAACGGGACTCACTAACCATGCTTTATCACCTGGCATTCTAGGAGATGATGTTTCTATATAAAGATAGTGTCCAGAAGGTAAAGAAGTTGTATGATCTATACGTGGTCCTGTATTTGAAGTGTAGGCATTACTATAAACCTTATGGTCTCCAAGTGACCAGTCAAAATCATCTAAATAAGTTTCTTGTGTCCAGTCACACATGTCACTCTCAAAAGAACAGCGATGATAAGTAGAGCAAATATCTTGGTTTTCATCAGAACCATCTCCACAGTCATCAGCAAAATTACAAACTAAGACAGGGTCTATACAAGCTGTGTTATTGCATTTGAAGGTGTTTCTGCCAATACAGCTAGTCTGAGGATTAGGGAAATCACAATTTCTGAAAGTGATATCATCAATGGCTATATCGCCAATAACATTGTAAGTTCGTATTCCACTAAATGTTACAACAAATGGGGTTTGTGATCTTCCAAGAGGTACAACTTGTTGCTGCCATCTGTCACCATTATTCAATGTTGTTGACCAGAGAGTATATGTTTGTAGCCCTTTTGTCATTTCTACATACAAAGTTCCAATGTTTGTCCCCATCATGTGGAAGTAAAATACCAGCTCACATGTTGGTGAAGATCTGCCTAGAAGAGGACTTTGTAGTTCAGCTGTTTGATACATGCCTCTACTAGCAGCTACATATAGATAGTAGCCTAAAGATGTGCCTTTGGTGTGATCAGCGGATGGGCCAGTGTTTTGATGAGAAGTGATACCACTGTTCAATTTCCAAGTGAATGCGTAACCAGTTAAATTTTTCCACAAGCAGGTGTTGTTACTGAAGGTATGCGAATCAAAGTCACAATTGTAGCCACATCCTAATTCATCTGCTCCATCGCTGCAGTCATTATGGAAATTACACTTCTGTGCTAAGGTCACATATATTTTATCTGCTGAGCAATAGAATGTTTTTCGTGATGGATCAGTCTCAGGATTTGAATCACATGAACCTACTTGGATTGCTAAGTCATCTAGTGTTATAATGCTGTGTTCTGGCGCTCCCACTTTGCCATCAATCACTAAGTTAAAATCAGTTGTGACAGGTCCAACTGTTATTCTATTCAATGTCCAATCAGTGGTTCTATTTCCAATAGACCACAGATTTGTGGAAGTGCCATTTGGCTGAAACATCATGTTTACACTCAATGTACCCAGTTGGAAACCACCACCACTCATGTAGTACCAAAGGTTCAAGCAATAAGTACTGTTACTTCTAAGACGAGGTGAAATGAGTGAGGCATGCTGATTTGTTTGCCTAGGAGGTGCACTGTTCAAAAACAAATATCCTCCATAGTCTGTTCCTAAAGTATGATCAACTTGTAATATAATGTTATCATAACCTTTGCCTCTCATCCAATCAAAATCATCCCCTATCTTAGTATTAGACCAAGAACACATTTCTTCTTCAAAGTCACATGAACCAAGGCCAGGACACAGCCCATCAAGCAGCAAAATGTCGTCAATAGCCATGTCACTGTACATTCCATTACCAACAACTCCCTCAAATATTATGTAGTAAGGTAAACTGCTGGTCACTGTAACCAGCGCTAGTTGCCAGTCAACACCTTGTGGTCCAGATAGAGACCAAATATGAGTTGCAGAACTGTCTGATGATCCTTGTGGCTGTTGCAGAACATTAAGAGTCCCCATAGTCTGCCCATTCATGGAGTACCAGAAAGACAAGCAAGAGCCAAATGTTGGATTGAACAGATTTGTTTGCAATCTGGCTTTGTTTCCTTTACTACGTGGAGGTGATGATTCTATATATGCATAATGTCCTTCAGGAGTTTGGAATGTATGATCTGATGTTGGTCCTGTTGAACTGGTATTTGTTGAAGCTGTATTGCTGAGCCAATCAAAATCATCTGTCTGTAGTTGAGTATAAGAACATAATTTATTATCCTCAAAGTCACACATATTCGGTGATGGACAACTGCCATCATTCTTAGAGAAGTCGTCTACTGCTATGTCACCAGCATCCCCAGATCCTCTTACAGCTTCTACAGTGATGTTTGCCCTACCACCAACATCTTTAATGTAAACTTGTGCATATTTCCATTCTGGTCCCTGTGTTCCAACTCTTGTCCATAACAATTCTTTTCTGAGATCAGTGAGAGATGTTACATAGATACTGAGGCGGTTGATATCAGCTCCATACATGTAGTACCAGAATTTAAAGCACATTCCTATAGTTTTTGTTATGCTAACTGTAGGACTAATCAATCTGGCAGTGGAATTTGGAGGTACGCCAGACACTTCTGTGTATATATAATGCCCATTGTCATTACTTAAAGTATGATCTGAAGGAGGACCTGTGTCAACTCTGCTTGTGGGGCCTTGTTGCCATCTCCAGTCCATATTATCTGTTTTATCTTGTATCCAAAGACAATAATAGTGTTCTTCAAAATCACAGTCAAGAGTTGATGGTGGATATGTCACTGGCAATGGACTAGCTGAGCTCATTGGATTACTAGACACACTACTACAAGGATAGTTGTTGTAAACAATATCATCGATGGCTATGTCACCAGTGAAGTCTCCACCATAGGTCCCTTCAAATCCAACCTCAAATGTTGTTCTAGACACAATATCAATAATGCCATGTAGCCACAGATTTCCTTGATTTCCAGAAAGAGTCCAAATATTGTGACGAGCACTAGAGGTAGTGTTTTTATTGTAAACATTCAGAGTGCCAATTGAAGAACCATACATATGGTACCAAAACTGTAGACAACCTCCATTTGTAGCAGGAATTGGCTCACTTTGCAGCAATGCATTGTCTCCAAGACTGTGAGTTCCAGAGGTCTCAATGTATAAATAGTGTCCATCTTCAGTTCCTTTAGTGTGGTCTACTTGTGGTCCAGTGCCATCAGATTCTGTGCCTGCACTGTCCAGCAGCCAGTCAAATTTATTACCTTGTTCAATATTGATAAAACCACACAGACCATTTTCAAAGTCGCAAGATGCTAAAGCAGGACAAACACCATTATCAATTTCAAGATCATCAATAGCAATGTCACTTGCATAGGAAGTTCCCACAATTCCTTCAAATTGGATCTGATAAGGTACGGACGTGGCATGAATATTCACAAGAGCTCTCTTCCACAATTTTTCTTGGGACCCTTGAAGACTCCATATATTAACATGAGTTGAGTTTCTTTGATCTCGTCTATAGACATTCAGTGTTCCAATTCCACTTCCATACATGTAGTACCAAAATTTCAAACAGCCAATATAAATGTATTGTTGAATGGTTTTGGTGATAATGGCATTATCATTCATTCTCCTACCAGATGCTTCAATGTATGCATACTTTCCAATTGAAGAGCCAAATGTATGGTCTGTGAATGGCCTATTTCCTAATGAGCCTATACTGCCACTGCCTCGGGACCAGTCAAAGACATCAGTTGTTTCTTGGGTGAATGAACAAAATCCATCATCAAATGTGCAGTATGGGAGCTCAGGGCATGAACCCAATATCGTGGTTATATCATCCAGGGCAATATCACTTAAATAACCTCTGCCAACAATACCCCGGAATATCAATGTATATTCTTGACTGATGTTAATGAAGACATTCTGTCCTATCCAGGCATTTTGTTGAGTGCCACTCTTTGACCATAAAGTGCTCTCACTTGTTGGATATCTAGCAATTAACTGAAGGCTTCCCATTTCTGATCCATGCATGAAATACCAGAAAGTGAGACAATAACCAGCTTCAGCTGTTGGGGATAGCAGAGGACTCATCAAGTCTGCAGTATCATTGAGCTTTCTTGGATATGAGCTTTCAATATAGATGTACTCATTGCCTAAATGGGCACTAGGTGGTCCAGTATCTTCAGTTGGAGTACTACCACTATTCAGAGTCCAATCAAAAACATCAGAACCTGACTGGCTCCACTGGCATAAATTTTTTTGTTCAAAATCACATGCAAGAGCTGGTGAGGCCTGCTTCGGGTTGCAATTTATAAACTGTACATCATCAATGGAAGCAAAGTCACTACCTGTTGAAGATCCAGATGCATCATAAACAATATCAATTTGAGCTCCTTGGGGTAACTGACCCACACCCATATTGCGTCCTATATAAACAAAGGCATATCTCCAAATTACGCTAGTTACATAAGTCGGGAATGACCATATTTGGGTCCTGACCCCATAAACAGGAACATAGACAGAAAGATTACCCGATGTGAGATGGAAAGCAAAGGTCATTATACAGGCTGATGACATAGCACCCAGTGGATGAGAACGCAGAATGGTTGGCCCTGGTGTGAGTCCAAAATCTGGGGCAATGTAAATGTAGTGCCCTGCTGAAGTACCAGGTTTGGTGTCTACAGTAGGTCCAACTATACCCATCACAGCTTGTGTGCTTAATGACCACTTCAAATGTCCAGTGCTGGCATAAAACCATCCACACATTCCATACTCAAATGTGCATGTTGCACAAATGACTTCTTCTGACCCATCTCTGCAGTCTAAGATAAAATCACAGACCTTACTCGAGTCAATACATTCCCCACTTGAGCACTGAAACTGGGAAGAGTTACAATTAGCTGGTGTCATTCTCTGAGTTGTAACAGGGTATCCAGGTGTTGGAAGAGTAGTTCCTGCTGGTACAAGCTTACATCCAGCAGAAATTGAGACATCATCAATGGCCATGTCACCATGGAAAGAACTTCCAACAGTACCTTCAATAATAATTTGAAAATTCTTTGTGCTGTTTAGAGGCAAGACGTCTCTGGCCCAGAAGTCTTGATCATAGTTTTGTCTTGTAAACAGTAATGTTGGATATCCTCCTTTCTCAGTGGCTATGTAAATATTCAAGGAACCCATGCTGTCTCCATACATATGATAGAAGAATGATAAGTGGCAGTCATCACTAACTTGTGCTGGGCTAATGACAGGACTAAGCAGACGAGCTTTCTGACCAGCTTTTGCTGGTGTCGATGTTTCCAGGTATAGATAGAATCCAGTATCAAGGCCTGTGCTGTGATCTACATTGGGGCCTGTATTAGGAGAGCCAGTTTTGCCTGCATTCCGTGTCCAGTTAAGATCATCAGTGACATCTTGTGTCCACAAACATAACCCTGTCTCAAAGTTGCACTGAGTTGCAGATTTACAATTAGACTCATCAGAGCCATCTCCGCAGTCATCGGTCAAGTCACACTTGAATATTTTATTATAGCAGACATGGTTAGCACACTGTAGCTGGTTATTCTGACACGTAGCGGAAGTTGGTGGTAGACCACAGTTCAAAAAGCTGGTGTCATCAATGGCCATTGTTGATGAAGTAATATATGATCTTATGCCCTGGACAAGAACTCTTATAGGACTTCTATAATGACCAATGTTAACCAAAGCTTTTGCCCAAGCATTTCCAGTGACTTGATTTCGTGTTTCCCAAATCAGAACATCGCGAGAACCAATCTGAAAGGAAAAAAAACAGACAGATCAAACTGAAAACTTATCTATAGAAACAGCTTTTTGTAATTAAATCATAATAATAAGACCCATAACCTGTCACGGTCATAGGGATGCCACACTGCAAACCTCAGCCATTTGCAGGAGTGTAGAAAAATCATGACTAAACCATTCGTTGATGTTATCAATCTAGGATTTTATTTGTTCAACTCTCCTTTTTTTCCATTCTCCACTGTTCCTTGCAAAATAGTTTTAGAAAGTGAGTTTCAACTTGCTACATGTCCAAACCAAACATGTCTATGCAGTTTCACCACTGCCAAAATTGTTTTTTTTATAATTTGCAAATTTGTTTATTTGCTGGTGGACAAATATATTTTTTTGTATTCTATATAATTATTTCTTAACAAATGTCTGTAGCACTTATATTCAAAAGCCTGAGTCCTTCTTTCCATATCTGCATTGACTGTCCAGCTTTTACATCCATATAAAAGTATACTCAGCACTGGCGATTTGAATAGATTGATCTATATTTGTGATGTCCGCAACGTTTACACAAAACTTTTACAATACTCCAGAGCTTCAATGTTGTGACCAATAAGTTATCTTACCTTTAAAATTACCGTTTATTTCCATTATAAGCTGATCCGCAAATAAGCCAAAGATGAAAATTTAATGTTTAAAATGTGACCAAAATTGGAAACCAGCGTATTAAAAAGTATTTAAAATATTACTGGTAATAATACTGTGGATACCCATTTAATATAAGAATTAAGGGACAAGTGAAACATTGCTAAAAGAAAATAATGCAAACTTTAGTAATGGTAATTACTAATGGTAATTTCTTTAATTTTCCCCACACTACCCATATTCACATAAAATACATAAAAAATAATACATTGTGACATTTGCCCAGAGGTGTTGCAAGCCTCACAAAACCTGTAATCATCAGGGTGGGGACGAACAGAAGAAAGAAGCTGCTATTTAAAAAAAAAAATCTTTCATGCTAGTATGATACTCTTTTTGGGCACATCTCACAGAGAAAGTGGAAAAATCATGCCATGAGATGGGGCTGTCTGTATCTGTAATTCCTGAGAATGTTACCTCTCTCCTGCAGACACTAGATGTCTCTGCCTTTAACAAACCATTTAAGGAGAGACTTCCAGCAAAATGGAATGAATGAGTGGTGTGATTCGATTTAGCTGTGATAAAGTGTGACCACGTACAAAAATCTGACATCATCTGAATTACTAAGTGATCAAAGAATTGTAGTCGGATGTCCCATCTGAAATGATCATCTGATCTTTAAAAAATTGCTCCACCAGTAATGTACAATTTTTTTACCGCTGACGGGAATTGAACCAGGTCCATTTCTATTGCCACCAAATCACCTTGCAACTCAAATAAACAGATTTTCCATATTTGACTACAAGTTTACAAATATATTCTATTTATAATTAAAATAAACTATTAATTCACCTGGTAGGCTAA
This sequence comes from Meghimatium bilineatum, assembly GCA_034231615.1. NCBI lineage: Eukaryota > Metazoa > Mollusca > Gastropoda > Stylommatophora > Philomycidae > Meghimatium > Meghimatium bilineatum. The sequence continues at coordinate 35,174,838 of CM067318.1, forward strand.
TTTTTCTTGCTGAAATATTGATTGTTTTACACCTTCAATAATGCCAACTCTCTTGACTACATTTCTTATTTTGATGTTTACATAAATCAACAATTGATGACTCAATGTCACTATAACTAATTACACTGTAGCTATTACTGATTTACATCTTCAAAGCCATCAGATAATGTTAGGCATTCAATCTTGAGATGATCTTCTTTGATCATTTTGATATCACAACACAGAAACTTACAATTAAGTGCATAAGTAAAGTAAACCATAACATTTATTAATGCCGTAGGGGCGCGAGATGTTAGCGATCTCACATTTCAGAGGCTCTGCAAATGAGGGTAGGTAGCCATCTCCTCTCCCTCGCAGTCTTTACTTCCCGGATTAATCTGGTACCCATTTAAGGCTGGGTCAACCCGGGAGCCATTGCGATCTGAAAAACATTTCCGCCTCAACTGGGGAATGAACCCAGGACCACTCATATGCGAAGCCAGTGCGCTAACCACTGCGCTAATGCAGATCCCCTAATTAATTAAGTGCATAACTACCAAAGAAGAACATAATCAGCTAAGTTGCATTGAAATACTTGACAGTTTACCTGTATGTACACCTGAAGTGTTCCTGCAGACTTCTTATAATAGAACTGGAACTGACAAGTTTCAAATGTTGGTTTCAACTCTGGAGTGGTCAGAATTGCAGTAGGTGAGTAAGTGGTGCCTTGTTGCTGAGTTATATATAGAAAATGTCCACTAGTTGTCATAAGTGTATGATCTGCTCCAATCCTGTTTCCTACATCATTTGCCTGAGCATCTGTGGCTTGTTTCCATGCAATAGAACCCTTACTAACATCCAGGTATCCACAAAGATCTGTTTCAAATGTGCAGTTACCACAGCGAGCTTCATCTGCATTGTTAGCACAGTCCTGATGGTAGTCACACACCTGCAACATAAATTTTAATAGTAAATGCAAGATTTTTTTCTGAAGCGATTTTATTGCTTGGTGATCAAGCAATGCATTCATTCACTATCATACGCCACTTACTGCATCCACTTGCAGAAAAGCCAAGTGAATACTAAATTTAACACTTTCTGCCCATAAAAATGATTAATTGTTACAGATAGAAATCCATTGCGGATGTATCCACGATTATTCGTTCTTGCAGATATGAAATCTAAATTTGCTTCGTTGTGATCACAAATGAATTAGTATTATCTTATTTAACTGTTTAAACTTAAGAAATCTGGCGAATGAAATGAAACACTTGTGGTACTGTGTGATTAGACACGTGTGACATATATATTTTCAATTAAAATTCAAACAAGGTAGGCTCAACTTTTCTGAAATTGCAAAATGGCTTCACTAGTAAGAGAGTCCAAGATTTAGCAAACGTCTCGCTTTATTATTATTTGAGAGTTTTATAATTGGAGATATTATTTCAAGTGATGTGTCAGAAAATTACAGTGTTTTCGGTTTTGACAGTGGAGATTACCGACTTCTTGAAAATCAGAAAAAAATAGACCTAATATTATTGTTAAGTGAAAAATAACAGCTAAAAAATTATAAAACTGCTCCCACTGCTATTGTTTCTTCTGAAGAATCAGATAGGCCTAGTGACAGCAATGATAATTTTTCACTGCATTATACAGAAAATAGAGTTAGGCCTAATGATAATATTGAGTTAAATAAAGTTCAACTTTAGAAATCCAATACTTGGGAATATTTCATAAAGTTTTGCAATATTTTGTTCAGTTCTGAAATTTGACATGAAACACACAAAAATGGCATAAATCACTAGGCAATTGATAGATTTACTTCAAATAAACTAATTATGATCAGTAAATGGACAGTCAAGGCATCTACTTTAGTAAGATTGGATATCAACATTTAAAGACAAGTAAAATTGAAGGTGAGTAGAACAAAATGTGCGTCAAAAAAATGTATGTTCATCTAACATTCCTGTTTGCGGTGTAATTTTTGTATTTTTTTGTTACAATTTTTATATTGTGTATGGATTCCACATTCAATTATATTTCCTTTGATACCTTATTTGACCTTCCATAGCTAATATTTTGTCTTCAAGAAGCTTTCATCGAAATCATGTTATTTAGCCTAAAATTTATTACGCCCTAACCCCGGGAATAATTCTGTTCTAAAAGAGTCTCAAGTTTAAAAAAAAAGAATTATTTTTTACATTTACCGGGTATCTATGAAATTGCATATCATTTCCAGGCATATTCATAAAATATGTTAACAATTACAAGTATCACAGGTTAGTTTGTAGGTACATACTAGTTAGGAGGTATCATAATTGTTATCATACAAAGGTATTACAACTTATATATACACCCATTCCAGTTACCTGGCTTGCTGAAACTGAGTTGCCATTACCACAGTCAAATGTGCTAGTCTGCTGTGGACATTGACCACTAGTAAGCATCACATCATCAATAGCTACATCACTGTAACCAGGAGTTCCAACTTGGACTTGAAACACAATCACGTAAGGCACAGTAGATACAATGTCAATCTAGTTGAAAAAAACATAAGAGATCTTATTATGTGGATATGAGCATATCACTTAATATTATCAAATTACATATGCTTCTTGTCTGGAACCCGTGTCTCTCTGCTTATTTTAGGATTAATTAATCTAAATATTATACCAACAATTAATCAATAATTTATTTAAATATTCATTTGTAAAACATAACTAACCCAAACCCTAAACAAATTATATTTTAATTAATAAATGATAAACATAGCCAAGGGAAATAATCAAATAGGGGACACGGGTTCCAAATAAGAACATGTGAAAATTTCCTGATAACTGAAGCAAGTTGATATATAAATGTTTTTGCATGTGGTGTGTGTTTTCATCCATCACAAGTGATGATGATCATTTTTACATCCACTTTTGATAATTCAGAATTATGACCATGCATAATAGTTTGTAGATGGCTAATAAGCCCTTCTCAAGCTGCAAATGTTCTTGGACTGTTTGGGCATGGAATGATGACTGTAGAATGATTTAGTTCTATCTGTGACTTTCTAGCTACTTTACACTGTTAGGCTGCTGCATTTCTCCTCTTTTCACAAGAAGATGCACCCTTTTTTACCGTAGAGCTTCATGTAGATCTATTTTGTGCAAATCCTTCCCATATATCTTGGTCTATTTCAAAGGCTTTTAGTGAGGTCTTCAACAAGTCATTGTAGCGCTTCTTTTGGCCACCTTGAGATTGTGTACCCGTCTCCAGTTCACCATAGAGAAGTATCTTTGGCAGGTGATGGTCTGGCATAAGTACCAAATGACTTGCCCAACAAATATGTGTCTTCATTAGGATAGTGTCAATGCTAAGGATACCAGATATGTCAAGGACAGTGTAATCTGGAATCTTGTCTTGCCATCTTGTCTTACCATGATTTTCATAACTTTTCTAATTCAAGCTGTGTGAATGTTTTCCATTCACCATAAACCATCCGAAAGATGAAAAAGGCTATATGTAGAGTGTACAGAGTCTAGTTCATATTTTAAGATATTTTTAGTAAGGCACATAATTTATATTTTAGGATATGTTATATTGGGCAGGGACCTATATAGTTCATATATGTGGATATGTTTAGAAGGGTTGTCTTCATACTTTAGAATATTTAATATTTTAAAGCACTCTTGGTATAGAACAATTTTATTGTTTTAAGGCATATTTAGTAAAGTACAATATTTATATTTCAAGGCATGTTTGTAGCTATTGTTGTTTGCTTCCATTTGTTCTAGTATAAGCACTTTGATCTGAGTCAACTGAAATCTATATACACTGTGCAGCAATAATTTTTCTATCATATATCCAAGCAAGTATGATTTATGCATCGGTAAGGTTCAATGGCAATATTTTAAGATATTTTTGAAAAATTCTGTTAAGTATTTTGGGGGTATGATGTATGTGTTCTGATTGTACTAGGTAAACATATAAACATTGTTCCTATTTATCAATCATAAATAAAGAATTCAAGAATAGCAATGAAGTGTATCACCAAATAATAGCTATAGGAAATTTAAGGTACACTCAAATTTTTGGAAACCTTACCGAGCCTGGTGTCCAAGAGTTGACCTGCGGATCATTGAAAGTCCTCTTAACGTCAAAGTGACCAAACCCAGTCATGTCTGTGTCCAAATTGACTGAAAGAACAGTTCCGCTGCCAACACTAGACATTGCCACAGAAAATGTAAAGCATGAAGCTGTAGTTGGAGGTAGTACCTCAGAATATAGACGAGCACTGTCACCGTTGTTCTTGTCATGTGTGTCAGCCAGCATGTAATGACCTGATTATAATGAATAAATTGAATGTTTTATATAAACAAAATTTGAGTAAAAAGTAGTTAACATGCCTGAAAAATAGTTTAAAGCTAAATTTTATATAACACAAAAAGAAAACATTGGTCTCACCTAGCACTGTTTGCAATGTATGATCTGTAGTAGGTCCACCATTAGTGCCTGTACTGCCTTGGTATATATTCCAATCAAAGGTATCATAACCAACATTGTTAGTGAACAAACAGGAGCCACTTTCAAAATCACATGTGGCTGGAGGTGGACAGCTCCCTGGGACAAATGAGATGTCATCTATTGCAATGTCACTGCCATCAGTATCACCAATAATACCCTCAAATATAATCTGAAAGATTTAATATAAACTTATGAATTACTAATTAAGAAGGTTTTCTCTGACACAATGGGACATTCTAAATATGTAGTTCAATAACAACATGAATAAGAAAGCTGACTGCATATACTTATCTATACTCTGTTCACATTTGATATTTTTTATAGAAAAAAAACTACTTGATAAATGCATTGATTGTTGGATCATGTCTTATACAGGGTGGCCCAAAAGTAGGTTTACAGTTATCACGTAGACTATTTATTTGAAAATTCGATACTAGAACAGCGGGAAATTTGTTATACCTGTTAAAATAAACAAACAATTTAATCTCTCAGATGCTCAAAATGTCTTCCTTCAACATTGCAACATTTTTCAAATCCCTCCAGGACACTTTGATACACAGTGCGGCACAAATTCCGATCTTCATCAATTTCTGTGAATGCTCAATTTCTGTGAATGCTCAATTTCTGTGAATGCGAGATTAATGTCATCTTTTAAATCATTTATTGTTTTAGGTTTCTTCTCATAAACCTTGTTCTTAACAACACCCCAAAAAAAAGAATTCCATAGGTGTCAGGTCAGGTGAACATGGTGGCCATTCAATGCTGCCCTTTCTTCCGAACCAACGCATCTCATAATCACACACATACAAACAAAATGTACACCAATATATGCAGAATTTAATTCTTTATTTATATGTGCAAATATTATTTAAATATCTGTAACAACGAAAAAGTTATCACAATTTCAAAACAGCCACCAACGAGTGTGTAACATTTGCGAAAACCAATTCCGCTGCAGTCAGCGGCAGAGGAGAATATTACGTAATTGTAAACTAGCATGCTAAAGGATAAATTCACCATTAGCACCCTATTGACGTATACTTGTTGTCATTTCCACCCGCCTGTTGGGTCGCAAAGGTTAAGTTCAAGAACAATACAATATTATATGTAAAATATCAAAACAAATTATGAAGTATTTTTAAGAACAAAAAATTCAAACATGTTTATGAGAATGTGAATGGACTATACACATTATTCTGTCAACACTGGTAATGAGGAAGTTAAAAGTGAGGAGTGTACATGAAAAATATATATTTCACTAACTAGTTATCATATAACCAAAGTTTTAACCAAATTATTCAGGATAGTCCATGCATTTCTGCCAGTGTTGAATGTACTAGTACTGCAGATAGCTTATATGTTTCAAGGTTTAACAATATATGATCTAACTACCTGCAATACATTCTAAGTATTTATAGTGCTGTTATATGATACAGCGAACCTTGTGCTTCATTTATGGTATAAATCAAGCATATTTCATGTTTTACTTCAGCCATTTATTAAGATCAAGAATGGATATCCCTCATACAACTTTACTGCAATGACCAAACATATCCACATAATTAATTACCAAATTAATCAAAGTAAAGCCAGAAGTATAACTTAGCAAGGACAATACAAGAAAATATATAATACTTAAAAAAAAATATTTAAAAGAATAAAATACTTTTCTCTCTATAAGGACATTATGTGGTTTACCTTGAACTTTAAGGTACTCGAAAGGGTAACTTGAGCAGGTAGCCACTTATCAAACTGTTGTCCAGTTAGTGACCATATTGGAGTATGACGTTGGCCATCTACTGATTCATAAACATTTAACGTGCCCATGTATTGTCCTCTCATATGATAGAAGAAATGCAAGCATGTACCAGAAGTTGCACTAAAAGTAGGACTAATTATTCTGGCTTTGTCACTATAGTCACGGGGGCTAGATGATTCTGTGTACATGTAGAAGCCTGGAAAAAATTTAGATTTGAAGTTATCAAGTTTATTAATACTAGACATAAAACTACAGTGTTTAAAAAAATAGTGATTATTGTCTGATGTTATTACACAATTGGAATACAAATATATGTTAGGTGTTCAGAAGCAGATTTTCTCAAAGCATGTTGATGGGTCTTATGACTTGCTGAATCGTCAAAACATCTAATACAGCTGAGTAAACAGCTCAAAGTTAACAAAAGGAAACTGCTATAAATATATCACAAAACTTACCTGCACTTGTTCCAGTACTGTGATCAGTGGTGGGGCCAGTGCCCTGGTACATAGTATTTCCTGAGATTCGTGTCCAATCAAAGTCATCGGTTGTGTCTTGTGTAAACCCACACATATTAGACTCAAAATCACATGAGCCTGTACAAAAATGTAAAAAGAGCATAATATTGCAGTTCCTCAAAACATACACAAGACAAATTCAGTAATTGAAAAGTGGGAAATATACCTTCAGCAAATTCTGAATGGTTTAACAAACATAAGAGCATAATAAAACCATGACTTGACACTCAATCTAATAAGTCATGGCTCAACATAGTAATCAATCCTTGTACATTAAAATATAAAATCTGCATACATGGACAGTGTTCATATACAAGTACTCTAAATCATTCTATATCATGCATCACATGATTGATCACTGTCATCAGAACATATGTTAAATTACATTGAATATAAACAATACAGTAGACTTCAGTGACAATGTTAAATTACATTGAATATAAACAATACAGTAGACTTCAGTGACAATGTTAAATTACATTGAATATAAACAATACAGTAGACTTCAGTGACAGAGAAGCTTCTGAATCAGACTCACAAACCCAACTTGTGTGGAACTAACTTGAGGTTTAATATACAGAGAACCTGTGTCATCCATGCAATCATAAATATAAAATATCCACAATATCTGAATATTAATATCCCATACAAGCTAAGTTTCAATTATTATTTCATTGAAATCGCACACTTGCATATACATATCTCATGCGCAAATGGAGAGGAAGATAGTGATAACCACACTGCTACACTACAGAAACCACAGAGAGAAATAGTGAAAGAGAAAAAAAAAATGACAGAGACATATGAGCACGTAAACACATGCACTCACTCACACACACACACACACACTAGAAACACATAATGATATTAAATATCAGAAAGCACCAGTATCACTGACAATAAGGAACAGTATTTTAGATTTATTATTGGTTGCTAACTCTACAATGTTAGCCACATCCTATCGTGTCATCTACCTTATAGAAATAAGAGGAGAATGAATGGAACCCACAAGCTGTAAATCCCAACTTTATAATAAATTTATAATAGATTTATATTAAATTCCTGCAATAATACATATAATACTGAGCAAATTTTATCACTTGCAAATCTAGAAAATGTATATATGTAGCAAACAAGTTTAAGACATACCTCCAATCTCTACACAAGATCCAGTATTTATAGAGATGTCATCAAGGGCAATGTCACCTTCATAACCAGTATTCAGTGATGCCTCAAACACAAACTGTAAGTAGATAAGAAGTGTCCTCAGATTACTGGCTATTCAGTATTTGTTTCACAGTTCACTTAAATATTATTATGACAAGAAACTTCTTGCTTCTTTTTTCACATGTTCTGAAACTCCTGTTGGTTAGAGCGATATAGTACAAACAAAAAAATGTGTTGTGTCATGGTTTACAGATAGGTTGCGATATATTTGCCTCTCAGCGTGACACATCTAACTTCAGCACTGTTTTAGGGTCACATTTAACCTATGGAAAGGGACAGCCAAACCCACCACCAAATCTGTCTTAGTTACAATAATAGATATCAACTTATTTTGTCATAAATTTGTATTTTTTACAATTTATATGCATACTTTAATAAAAAACGTCAGTATATCAAGACCAAAAGACCTATTAAAAAAAACTTTTTGGCTCATCGATACGCTCAATTTATGAGTGCAATATAAAAAAGGTCAGCATTCATAATAATTACTGAAATTTAACACCAAATAATGATTTTTTTTAAATAGTTTTTTTTTAGTTGTTTTTGTGTGTCTGAAATCCATATTAGTAGAGAAAATCTGTATTAGTTGACAGCTATGGTTACAGCACACAAAGCAGGTCAAAGTGTTGCTATTCTTTGCTCCTCTTTCAGCAATGCACAGGTGATAATAAACAATGACTAATAGCCTAAATATTAAAATAAACTGAACTCAATAAAATAACCATGCCCACTCAATTATTGTGCTTACTAATATGACGTTCTATTTTCTGACCAGATGTAGTGGCTACAAAATTGTACAGAAATCAACCAAAGACGGATTTGTCAAGTCGTTTATGCAAAAGAAATGGCGACACAACACATCTCCATTCTCTGGATTATGCATCACTGCTGGAAATAAGCAGGACCATTGTTCTGCTACAAGAGAGATCCAGAAGCAGTTTGAGAATGAACGTTGAAGAAGAATAATTATAGAAATATAAATGAAATGTTCCCCTTAACATGGTTTCTATATTGTATGATCAGAAATATAGATTTAGATTTCTTTAAGAATACTGAGAGTACCGTGTAGACCTACAGCAAGAGAAACTCATGAGGAAGTATTGAAAGAGTCAAGTACAATATAGAAGATACTTAACATCATAAATAGACAATCTTTACTTTTTGGACATGCTTATGAGACATGTAGGTCTGGAGAGCATAGTTACAATAAGCAAGAGAGATCAAGGAATATGACAGAGTGAGAAAATATTAGATAGCACCTGATGATGATAATCAGAAATAATATTTACTTGTACTTGGATGTCAATATCAGTGTCAGGTGATAAAAACACATATCCTGGCAGCCAATTTTTGCTTTGTTCTCCAATTCTCACCCATAGAGAGGAGTTTAGTTTACCTGTAAAACAAATGCCTATTGTTAGACAGACGGTATGTTTATTCGATGTCTACTGACAATGTACAACAAAGCAAGAAATATGAAATTACACGTGATTACAGATATAATACATTTTACAATAATATTTTAAAACACAGAACTAAAAAAAAAGAGGATCATCATGTGGTGACATATTCTTTCCAGAACGTACCGTAGTCTTCCCTATGGATCTCTTGAATTCTCCACGGTCTTGAGCAAGTTGTCTTGCCTCTTTTAGTACCATGTGCAGGCATTTTTTAATGTCTTTTATCCAACGACGTCTTGGGCGGCCTTTGCCCCTGTTGCATTCTATCATCTCCTCCATGCTGCTGTATCTTTTGATGTGACCAAAAAAACTAGCTTTTTCTTTAATATGATGTTCAGAGCCAGCCTTCCTGGATGTTAATTGTTCTTAACACCTCCTGGTTTGTTTTTCTTGCTGTACATGTTATTCTTCTTCTTCTTCTTCAGCGTTTATTCTCAAACTCCCAATGAATTTCTCTTGTAGCAGGACCATGGTCCTATTAGATTTCCAGCAGGATGTAGTCCAGAGAATGGAAATGCGTTGTGTCACCGTTTCATTTGTGCCAATGGCCTGACACATCCATCTTCGGTGAAGTCCATGTTATTCTCAGAACTCTTCTGTTGCCCTTTAATTCAAATTATGTTATTCTCCTGGCCACTGTTTTATTTCGTATCCATATTTCACATACATATGTTGCCACAGGAAACACACATGTTCGTAGTAAACACAACTTGGTTCTTATGTTAGTACCCTGTCATAGTTTCTTTAGCTGTTTTAATTTTGACAGCGCCATTGTTGTTCTTCTCTTAATCTCAATTGAGCAGTCACCCACATTGTTTATATTAGTTCCTAAATAATCAAAATGTGTCACTTCTTTTAAATTGTAGTTCTCAATATTATTTTTGGTTCTTCATGTAGTTTTGTCAGTTGCCATTATTTTTGTCTTTTTCATATATATGAACAAGTTTTGCTGTTCGCTGAACTTTTGGGTTGACTCAACTATGTTCAGTAGGTCGTGTTCGTTTGTTGTTAATAGCACTGTGTCGTCTGCATATCTAATTTACTTATAAATGTCACATTGTCTTGAAGTCAGCAAATGTATACAAAATATGCATTTTCAACAAAATGTTATATTCTTTAAGCCTACATTTTAGTGCCCAGGACTTATTTACATATCCTAAGATATATATAATAAAAATTATTATGCCTTATATAAAGGTCTGAATATTCACATCCATGTGATACTCCAAAAATCACGTTTTTGAATGTAGATGAAGGGTATATATTGCATTGATATCTCCGACTTTCGCATGCTTTAATTTTGTTTGTTAAAGAGTTAATAAAGCTTATCTATCAAGATATTTCATGACAATAATGACACTACTATTAAACTTAAACAGATATTATTAGTGATTTTGAATACTAAGAGGAAGCTGCAGTTCACATCCATTCACGTTCTAGTTAGGCTAACTATTTTGCAAAGCACAAGTATTGTTTGAAGGTACTATTCAGTAGTTTCAGAAAGTGGGTGGAGAGATGCCATAGTGGCCTCAATTTTGATACTTATATGAACATTTCTATGTGTGCCTAATAACAATCCAGCCTAACAATCTAGCCAAGAATCCCCAACATAATTTTCCCCAAACAGAAGAATTATGGTACCACTATCCACAGCATTATCAGAATAGTACTTAATAAATAGCCAACAATGATCTTGATACATAATACTGGAGACAGAGAGCTGTGGAGAGCCATGATCACCTATGCCAGACGGCGTGGCACCTGATGATGATGGTGATGAATAGCCAATTCTGTTTTATCATTTTTTTTGCACAATCCTATTGACTCCTCTCAAAGGTAATAATTACAATTAGGTAATGTGTCATATTTGCATTAATCATAAACCATTTATTTGGATATTGGGAACTTTACTTTATTGGTCCATCTTTGACTATTTCAAAATATTCTCAATCTAAATATCCGCAGCTTATCTTTTCACAGAGTATTTCTTACTGCAATAACTTGTAATGTAAACATTCACTGATCCATATATGCCATGATTTTTATCTAAAACATTTCAAGCAGAAACTAAGTCTCACAGGTGGTATATCTCAGCACAGCCTATTTGCATAACTTAGTTCTGAAAAAGTGTTCCAAGCATTTACATTGTGACTTGGATAGCATGCTGTTCAGTCCACATACCAAACAATGAATAGTGTATGGCTTCATTTGAGAATAGGTTTGAACTACAGCAAAACTATGATCCAACAATTTAAATTGAAAATATGGTAATGCACCATTCATACTTACGTTCATATCTAGTTGTGGTCTGTAAATTTTCTGTTAATTTGTTTCATTTCTGTCCCTCCAGTTTTGTATTATTTATTATTTATCCCATCCAGACATTCAGCATTTATATTCTCATTTAGAACTTTGATTTAATAAATGAAAGTGACATCATTTACTTGTTATCTGCTATATTGTGTTCTTGATAAAGACATTAAGTAAAAATGTTGATTTGAGTGTTTTCATGTTTCCAGTGATTAGCACAACTTTATTACCAGATTTCAGATTTCCTTTGTAAGGTTTCACTTTTATTTATGTTTATTTTCTTCAACTTGGTATTTAAATGGGACCCTCTTCTAAAACATTAAGAAGAGATCCTTAAATATATAAATATTTTAATGAGTTTACTATTGAACAATATGAGTATATAATTAATGCAAACTCAACATAACAGACAACTGTTTTCATAACTTTCATCATTTGAGCTAAAATTCCAAACAATTTATAAATTAGTCATATGGCTTTGTTTGTCCTTTAAAAAAAATATAGTGAACTAAACACTTAGTTATAATCAATAAAAAATGTGAAAAAATAAGAAAGTTCATTACTCAAAACAAACTTGAAAGTAGCAGACTGCAGAGAAGAGATATAAACAAAGATTTACCTCCTTGTTTAGAATAAACGCTGAGAGTTCCAATATCACTGCCATACATGTTGTACCAGAATTTAAGACACACACCATACTTTGTAATGGGTACAGTTGTACTAATAATACGTGCTGTATCATTGTGAGATCGGAATGAGCTCTCAGTGTAAATGTAGTAGCCTGAATAAACAATAACAAAATTACATTCACTATATACAGTCACATATTATTGATCAAAACAGTAAATATGTCTTTTACTTTATATTTTACTGTCAGATAAAAAATATGAATAGTTAGAAGTATTGAGTGATTGATTTATTGAGTATTTTGATTGAGTGATTGATTTATTGATTGATTTATTGAGTATTGATTTAGAAGTATTTGGCCAAGTCAATAGCAACTGAGACAGTTGCAAAAGGGGAAGCAATGTTGCCATGGCTTACCTACCAGCAGAATGGCCATAAACATCTACTAATCAGTGTAATTGATAAAATACTGAATATATTATGTGCCAACATTGAAGACATATGTATAGATCATCAGTGCAAATAAAACCCCAACATAATGCAATATAACATATCCTTTTTCTTGACTACATCCAACAGGATATCTAGTAGGATCATTGTCCTGCTACAAGAGAATTCCAGCAGGAAAAAGGGAATGAATGCTTAAAACAATAAGGATTTAATATAAAAATACAAGTAATAGAAGAATCATATAAAGTGGCTGATTTAGGATCATTGATTTTACAAAACCTACGTGTGCCAATGATAAAAGAGAAAGTTAATTATGCAATAAATTCAAGTACATACATGCTCAAACAACATATAAAAAACATTCCTCTCAACTCTTAGTTTACAAAGAATAGAATCACATTTTGATGAGCTGTGTTTAAGGATACAATTTTAAGGAAGGATGACATAACAAATTCTATTATAGCTTTCTCATGTTTTTCATAATCATAGAACATAATCCATTTCAGCAAATAATGCTATAGCTATAAGGGAGCTTGAGCATTTTCTTGATCCTATCCTGTGATATGTACAATTTGTTATTTGATATTTTCTCCTCACTGATAGTGTATCTTTTCCAAATACAGTAATAAAGAGAACATTTATAAAGCATGATTATTCCCAAATGAAGTGTAATACTTATTAGATGCTAATTTACTTCTAATATTATTGAATTTATGTTTAGTGATCAGTTTCATTATCTTCATTTGTTCAAAAATCTGTGATTGTATGACCATTGTATATGGAACTTGTTCAGCATTTCTTATTTCATCATTTACCCTCAGATTTACCGTTGACATTTATATGGACACCATACTTACAAAATAAACAGAGGCTGAAAATTGTTCATTTTCACTGTCTGATTTTAAGTGGCAGGACACAGTTACCAACACTGAGATCCAGCACAGAGCCAACAATAGTCTTCACACTTAGTTGTAGAGCTCTCAAGTGGAGTGATCATATTCAAAGGATGAACAATAGCATCATCACAAAACAGATACTGTATTGGAAACTCTCCAAGAATGCAAGAAGAAGGAGCAGATCAAAGTTGTGATACAAAAACTTATGAAAAACATTAATGAAGGCCTTTGCTATTGCTTCTGACAACTGGGACAAACTGGTGCAAGATTGCTTCACATGGCGAACAAGACTGTATGGTGGGGCTATGATATTAACCCCTTAATTGCGGAGGTATTCTTAAAGATATGGTAAAAAAACCACCGCCATTTTACGGAGATTCTCCTCTTCTTAGCTTCCCAGGGGAAAAATTCATCTAGTTCATATAATAAATCATCCAGATGAATTGTTTTCTTTGGAAACTAAGAAGAAGTAGATCTCAGCAAAATGGCAAAAACCCTTCATAGTATCCTTAAGGATATCTCCACAGCTAAGGGATTAAAGAACTCATTATTGTACAAAATGAAAGAAAATAACTGAGCCTTAAATGCAAGGAGCAGATGTATAGCAATGTAATATTTCCATTTTCAACATATCACGCTAATCGTGGACTAGCAGATTTAGCTATGAGATTACACATTTCATGACTTGTGCCCTCTCAATATCATCTACTACAAGCTTTCTTCAGATCATCTGTCAAGATGAATATGGTCATCTAAAGGCCTAAATGTTAACACTTTAAGTTCAATAACTTGGACACTAATTAATTTCTAACATTACTGGTTTCTTATGATAACTTTAATCAAAAATAGGACTTACCATTTCCAGAAGTGTGGTCTGCAGAAGGACCAGTATCATCTGTGGCTGTGGCACCCCTATTAAGACTCCAGTTCATTGTATCACTTGTGTCTTGAGTCCATGTACATAGTGTATCCTTGTCAAAGTTACAATCCCAAGATGAAGGAGCTGAAACATAAATATGGAAAAAAAATTATAAAATAAAAAGCAGAAAATTTTTCTCCATGACCTAGCAAATCAACAAGACTTCTGAAAGAGTTCTTAGAGAATAATTATTGTATTGCATTCTCACAAGCTGTCTTGTAAGATGGTTAGTCAAGTATGGAAAAACCCATTTACTTGAGTTGAAAGGCGATTCGGTGCTGTTAGAATAGATTGGTTCAATTCCTCTTAGTCTCAAGAATTTTTAATTTATCCTCTTCCTTCCTACTTGAATTTATTTGTATAAGCAATTATTTGAAGTTACATTGTACTGTCTTATGTTATTTATGTTTACAATGAGACCTATTGGCCTGTGTAGTACAAATACAGATGTTACATGTTTGTGTTACTGAGGATCCTTCAATACTTGTACGGGATGTTTGTTATTGTTGTAATAGTCCTTGTCTTGATTGGTCCATTCTCAGTGACTTGAGTACACAGTTTTAATGTCTTGACAAAATTGCATCTTTTCATTTTGAGATGCAGAAGGTCAAGTATGGAAAACCCATTTACTCAAGTTGCAAGGTGATTCAGTGCTGCTAGAATGGAATGGTTCAATTTCTGTTAGTCTTAAAAATCTGTAAGATGAACCAACTTCTCAAAATGTTTCTGATAAAAGAAATGCAACCTTATATTAGGGATAGTTTTCTTGTCCATTATAACATTTAGTCCTGATGAAGTTGAATTTTTTTACGGCCTTTGCAATTGTTCAATAGTGTTTTCATTATAATGAATGAAATAGAGAGATAAACAAAAAATAAAAATATTGTTGAATTAAACTCTAATATGACTGTTCCCAGGTTCCAAAAGGAGAACAAAGAATAGCAAATCTGTCACCTGCCATGGAGGAGCACAGTATCCTAGTTGATAGTGAGATTGCTTGCTACCAGGTTACATTGTGCTAGGTTCGAAACGATGCCTGGATTAAAAAAAAGGTCCATGACATGATTTCTCGATTGACATGACCACTCCACCAGTCAACTCATGGCAGAGTAAATGAGTACCTATTGCATGAGTTAGGGTAGGTAAAGAGAGCAAGGAAGGGAACTGGCCTCCCCACCTAATAAATTCTGTTACTTAATACATAAAGAGTTATCTTCATCCCCAATGGCAAATTGCTGCCATGGGACCTACCTTTACCACCTGCCATGCAAGTTGTAAGACTAAGGAGGTGTTTACAAGTGGAGCTAGCTGTCTTATCTCAGAGATTAAAGTACCCCAAAAGCTATGTTGATCATTTATTTGATGTATTAAGCAGATGGTGTTGATACTGTAACCTAGCTGCAAACTGTGACACACTGCATTCCATTCTCTGGGTTACATCCTGCTAACCAGCAGGAGTTTGAGAATGAAAACATAATTTTAAAAAAATGTTTTTATCTTTTTTTTCTCTGTTGCTTTTTCCGTAACAGCTTAAGATGTAAATCATATCAAATGTTCTTACCACTAGTGCCTGTTACAACAGCTGTGACAGTTGATGGTGGTACTGTAGTGCTTACACATATTGTATCAGTGAAAAGTATATCATCTATAGCAATGTCACCATTACCACCTGAACCTGATTCTCCATCAAAGACAATCTGTGGTCAAAAATATACAGATTAATCCCACATTTAATGCCGAAAACTGGATTAAAATTATTTATTCTCTAGACATAATTAGCCAAAATGTGATAAATATAAGAGATAGCAGTGTTTTAAAATTCTTTCAAAATTAAGAGGATTAATGAAATGTACTATCAAGGTGAGTTTACTTGCTTACTATCACCAGGTACAGCTTGCCAGGTTCAAAACCACACCCAGAAAAAAATTGTTAAATCTATGTAGTGTTTCTTGCCTTACATTACCGCTCCTCCAGCCAACCCAGCTGTAAATTGGTATCTGACGCATGAGTTAGGGAAGGTAAACACAGCAAGGAAAGGAGCTGGCTGCCCCATCTAATAGATGCAGTGGCTTAGTACTCAAAGAATTATCTTCCATGGAGCCTACCTTTACCTGTTATGCTATCAAAGTACTGACAAACATATCCCAAAACAGCTGATAAATTGTGAGTCGCTTAAGGGAAGATGCCTAGCCGATCGACAGAAGAAATACTTCAAGGACTCTCTCTCAAAGTACCTCTACAGAGCTTCAACATTGACATCATATCCTTGGAATCTGTTGCTCAGTCATACAATGTGGCACAGCAAGACCAGAAAAGGAGCTTGCACAGCTGTGCAGCATCAATTCTCAAAGAAAGTGTGCTGTCTAAAAAGACAGAACAACAAATACAGATGTCCAATTTTAACCATACAAGGTGGGGATTCTATGCTAGAATTAGGCTTTTAATTCATCACTGCACACACCATAGAGATGCAACAACTAAAATATGACACAGTTATCATCATTACCTATAATAGACTGCTATTATTATTATTAATATCAAAATTATTTCATCTTCTTCAGCGTTCATTCTCAAACTCCTGCTGGATCTCTGTTGCAGTAGGAAAATGACCCTGCTAGATTTCCAGCAGGATATAGTCCAGAGAATGGAAATGCGTTGTGTCGCCATTTTATTTGCACCATTGGCCGGACACATCCGTCTTCGGCAGAGATAGAGATATTCAATCACCATAACTCTTGAAGGGGAATCCAATTTTTCATCATTTCTAAAATTATTTAATGTTTCCTACATCCCCTTGAACACAAAAAAAGCCATGCAACCAGTTTGTATTTAATAACATTCTTTTGGTGATTGTACTAACTGTGATAGTATGTTATAACTGATCACTATGCATACTCAAAAGACCAGATTGGCCTCCAGATTAACACATCCAAATAAAAAATTATGGAACCTACCAGCTCAACAAACAACATCTCAGTAAACAACCAAATATTAGAAAACATCTCCAAATTTACTTATTCGGGCAGCAGAATGTCCTCTGACAGAGACTCAACAACAGAAATAAATACCCGCGTAGCAGTAGCAGCGAGCACTTTCACAAAATTAACAAATACATGGATATCCAAAGATCTAGGAAGAGACACCAAGCTAAGACTATTCAACTCCTGATTTGTTCCAGTGTTGATCTATGGATGTGAAAAAAGCTGGAAATTGACCCAAGCAATGGATACACAATTTTTATCAGCCTAAAAAAAAAAAGCTTAGAAAACAAATGTCTCCAAAAACTGTTGAACATAAAATGGAGCAACTCTGTCTGAAATAGTGATCTAAGAGATAAAACCACCAAGTGTACATATCACATATCATAAGAAATGTAGATGGAACTACTTTACAGAAGTTTGTTTATATCAGTTTAGAAAAATAAACATAAAGAATAAATTTTTCTGTCACAGATATCCAGCAGACAGTTCAATAAACACAGTAGGTGACCTTATAAAATATTAGAGTGTATACACATTTTCTATAATTTTCAATAAAACAAAGTTGAAAGACTACTACCAAATACCACTTGAGGTAGCTTAGTATAAAAATGTTAACTCTCTGTACACCACTTTTTAGTGGTGCTTCAAATCTGTAACAGTTATAAGTATTTTCACTCACTTAAGCCCTATAGTTCATTAGCTGACTTCTGTCATCATAAGATATAATTAAGCCCTATAGTTCATTAGCTGACTTCTGTCATCATAAGATATAATTAAGCCCTATAGTTCATTAGCTGACTTCTGTCATCATAAGATATAATTAAGCCCTATAGTTCATTAGCTGACTTCTGTCATGAGATATAATTAAGCCCTATAGTTCATTAGCTGACTTCTGTCATCATGAGATATAATTAAGCCCTATAGTTCATTAGCTGACTTCTGTCATCATAAGATATAATTAAGCCCTATAGTTCATTAGCTGACTTCTGTCATCATGAGATATAATTAAGCCTTATAGTTCATTAGCTGACTTCTGTCATCATAAGATATAATTAAGCCCTATAGTTCATTAGCTGACTTCTGTCATCATAAGATATAATTAAGCCCTATAGTTCATTAGCTGACTTCTGTCATCATAAGATATAATTAAGACTAATTAATTCATCTAAGAGATTATCTCAACTGGATATATTAGTACCTGGTACTCTACTTGACTTGAAATGTTAAGCTGGACAAATTTCCACTCTTTTCCTTGATTGCCTGACAGCTGCCATAATACACTGGAAGCATTGTTAGCTTGAACCAGGTAGACTCGGAGGGTGCCAACATCTGAAATAAATATTTATTTATTTATTATATATATAGTCCAAATTCCACAAACTTTACGAAGGTGACAAGAAGAGCATTCAAATAACTTGAATATAACTAATAATGTACTATTAGTAGAAGATATTTAAGCATAGATTATATGTACACATACGCACACAAACTCTTTGCCTACAAGATAGATGTATTTCAATGTACACTGTACATAATACTTAGAGAAAGTAAAACAACCAATATTCATAATATTCAAGAACTGCACAGAATAGCTTTGAACAGACAGATTTGGAGGGATCTGGCCTCTGCTCTATGCGCTAACTTCAGCGCAAAAGGAAAATGAATGAATGAACACTGTACATGTTATAATAATGTTATATTGTAATGTGACATAAATCTTATATTTACTCAGTGTTCTGTTGCTTAATGAATAATACACATAATAGCTGATAGTGCTTGAATTTTTTAAATTTTTTTTTCAATATGTGTGTCAATTATAATATTTAATAAAACTAAAGAATAGACCTACATATGTCACAGTGATTTGTTCTAGAAATATTTTAATATAAACTACTTCTACACAAAAATAGACCTACATATGTCACAGTGATTTGTTCTAGAAATATTTTAATATAAACTACTTCTACATAAAAAACTGTTCACTAGTTATATTTGACTATTTATTGCATTTACATTCAATTTCTATAAAAAGAAAATCAACTTGACATGAATAGATATATTACAATATTCATACATTTGTATATCCCTTTTACAGCATATAATGACATAATAAAAATGTTAATCATTAAATATACAATAAACAAATAAAATGAGCTTCATACCCTGACCATACATGTAGTACCAGAACCCAATGCATGTAGCCTGTGTGGGTGGGATGAAGTCTGTGTAAAGCCAAGCTCTGTCCCCTGCCATCTGGTTATAAGAATCGGTATACAGGTAGTAACCTTCAAAAAAGAAAGGGAAATAACAAATAAATGTGAGATTATGATGGAAGAAGAGATTATAAAACAACATGAGTAATTCAAATGTCTTAAAATAGTCATAAAAGAAAGATAAAACAAGAATAGACAATCTAATAAAAAAAAAAATATATAGGCCTATATATACATGAATCAAAGACCAAATACTGTAACATAAGAGAAACTATTTAAAAATAGATATTACTGAATTATGTCATAAGCCTATGTATATTGTAACTGTATAAAAACCAAAACAGTATGTCCATGTTCATAACCCTTCAGGGTTGTAGGGATACTGCATTGGATGCATCAAATCACAGATTTCTCCCATGATTTATATCTTAATTGATGTGGATGAGAGTAGAAATATCGTGACTATTTCACTGTTTGATGTTCTGTCCACAATTTCTTTTGTTTTTCTATGCTCCATATACCTTTTACTGTTCCCTGCAGGATTATTTTTGACAGGAGTCATGTTGGCTTATACGTCCAAACTACACAAGCTTTTGTTGTTTTATTATTGAAAGTTGAGATTCTTGTGGGCATGCCCACATCATTATTTGATTTCTTACATATAAATTTTCTTATGCTACCTATAAAAATATAGAATTCAACTATAGCACTTGTATTTGAAGTAAGGCCTACTGTATAAATTTGTCCATGTCTGCAGTGATTCTTCAACTCTCACAACCATACAACATAATAGAACTATTGAGTTATATATTTATAATTTAATTCTAACACCGATAAGTTAGAATATAGAAATTCTTTCTGATAAACAGTACTATTAGCTCCTATTATCCATTACATTAGGCAAGCACACTGATGTAGGCCTATTATAGGTATCACAATGTATAAAATACAAATTGTACATTAGGACTTTAAATAAAGACATGTTTAAAAGAGCTTGATTGAAGTCACCTTGATCTGTATTGGTAGTGTGGTCTACAGGAGGGCCAGTCTGTGATTCTGATGATGCTCCAGAATTTCTCAGCCAGTCAAATACATCTATCATACTTGGGTTGAAATAGCCACACATGTCATATTCAAAGTCACAACTACCAATGTGAGGACAGACACCCTCTGTTACTCTTATGTCATCAAGTGCCATGCCACCTCTGAAGCCTTTCAGGATTGTGCCCTTAAACGTCACCTAAATCATGAAATAAGAAACGTCAATTACAAATTTGATAATTTACAAATTATCTTAATTTAAAATTCACAATAAATTATTGTTACATTTACTGTTTACTTTCACAGTGCGCCAGATATAACTAACAGAACTATAGTGTTCAAATCAGTAAATTATATCAGTGTACTGGTCACCCCTGTTCTTTGTTGCTTGATGAGTATATTCCTATTTTTGGTGAGGTTCTCTTTCCAGGCTGTGTGATTCAATCAACTCTTCTGTATTCTGGCTAGTGCTTATATTTCATGTCTCTGAATCCCATCAGTCTTGAAAAAATATCTGATGGCCCCTGCTTTAATTACCCGGTAGCCTATATGAAAAAATTCATGGTGTCAATCACTGTGCAAGTATTTGTTTAGTTCTGTAATCTCAATCACAGCAATGTTTTTTCTTTCGTTATCTCCATGTAAGACAACTTGTGGTGGCAGTAAAGGTTTTGGTGTCATTGTGGTCAGCATTTCCATCAAACAATGCTCTTTAGTCCACATTCACTGTGATCAGGTGATCCATACAATTTCTATCTAGTACAATGACAACAGTGATGGTGTAATGGAATTCAAAATGAATGCATACTGTTGACACACATACATAGAGGTTAACTAAACTATCACATACTTCACACACATTATAGATGATGAGTATATTGTAAATAATTGCTATATTATCAATATTACACACTCAATGTTTCAGCTATATAAAAAGTTAAATTGTGCTCTACTGTAGTGATTTATTGTCAAAATATTATATCTATGTGACGTGTCCTTTACAGAATGTTATCCTCACTGCCAGTCTGCAAGCCTTTTGGCTCTGTTCAAGCTGTCCAGCTGCTTCTTAGTGACAAGTTTAGATGGTCTTCAATATAATGTGTCCATTTTAGTCATGGTCTGCCTCCTGTTCTTTTTCCTAATAGTAACACTAGCAGTTTTAATTGAAAAATGAGCACAACAATTGTTTAACAACTTTCTTGTCATAAGACAATATACAAGTCTCCAAATTAATGGTTTGTGACTTATATAACATAAATATCAGCTAGTACGGATTTTCCATATTGATACAAATTTCCAAAAAGGCCCAAACCCCCCCCCCCCCCAAACTCTTTAATGAAAAAAAAAGCCATTTGGTGTTAGTAATTATTACTAATGCTGATGTTTTTTATTGTACATGCACATATTGATGGAAATAACTTTACCAAAAAAAATGTGGGTTCATTTTGGTGTTGAATATGGATGTTTTTATTGAAATATGGATATAAACTTGTTAAAAATACAGATTTATGAAATAATAAGTTGCCAGTTATGATATATTAACTTTATTACTTTTGATAAAAACAACTACATCAATATATTTTGTCAATACAACCACTGAAGTATACTTTCTTCTTCTTATAGTCCATCTTTGGTTATCATTTCTTTCCACAGCCTTCTATTTCATGAGCAGTCAATCATTTCTGATACCGATAAGTTCTCACATGCCACATTGCCAGGCTGTCAAGCCTCTTCTCTCTTGATCTTCTCCTACCCCTCTTGCTCTTCAACTTGTCTGTTGTGAAAAAGTGTTCCATCTTTCCTCTTCTCATGATGTGTCCATAAAATGTGGGCTGTCTGTTTTTGATGCGGGGAAGTACCGGTAACTCTCTATTTGAATTAACTTCTTTCAAGATATCTTCATTATAGTATACCGGTACTTTACTGTCATCAAATGTACTATTAGCCTATAATAAGTCTATTAGACAGACATGGAATCTGACTTAGCATGAGATTGTAAATAGTTTTTAAATGTGTTTACTAAGAGTTACAATCTTGTATGTTTCTGGTGCTTGTTTGTCAAAAGCAAAGCAGATAGTATGGAATGTTACTAAACTGATCAAACACTCTTCTTTATTTAGTAGAAATTTTCTTACACTAAAGTCACCAAAACTGCCATCAATGGTGGCTCTTCCTTGAGTCCAGTAATAACCACGGGAATCATTGTTGGACCATATTAACTTCTGCTGACTCATAAAGTTGGTAGCAAATACATCTATACGACCAGCATCTGCTCCGACCATATAGTACCAGAAATAGACACAGTGAGATGCCGAATTGATGTATGCACTCATTGGACTTATTAAACTGGCCTCTGTACCAGGGTCTTGATATGAGCCATCAAGAAGCATATAGTAACCTGAAACAAAAGCAAATCTTTATTATGAGAAAATGTTCTTTGCAGTGAATTTTAGCCCATAAAAGGCGTGGCAACATTAACTATATAATCATGTATGTAAAAAAAATGTCCTCTCTGAATGATCAAATGTCACTTTTAGCATTATCTATATAATCATGTATGTAAAAAATGTCCTCTCTGAATGATCAAATGTCACTTTTTAGATAGAGAAGTTTCTGCTACACAATCCATAAAATTATATTTATGCATAATAAATGGTGTCTTATTTAAAACTAAGCACTATTTAAAAAAAAAATTTCCATTCGATCTCTCTAGTAGCAGAATAATCATCTTACTAGATTTTCAGCAGGATGTAGCCAAGAGAATGGAAATGTGTTGTATCACATTTTATTTATGCCAATGGCTTGACACATTCAACTTTGGAGGTAAGTGTTATGAGACAGATTTGTAGTGTGGTCGCATTGACTAGTGATAGTTAAATAGACCATGCTGATATTCTGAATGTAATGAAGGCTCTAGTGCAGCTGGAGGATGTAGGGTGTATTTTTTATTCTACATCAATTGCTAGAATGCAGGGCGAGGGAGTGGAAGCATGGTGTTGCAAGAAATACGCAGCAGGTAGGAATTCAAAGAATAGTCATCGACCAACACAAAATTGGAGCAATCAATTAACACATGCTGAAGGACATACAGAATAGGAGATTGTTGCACCCATGGATGTTTCAGGAGTGCTGTGATGATGATCTGACATCTAACTAACTAGTTATGAATGCAGATAGTAAAGCAAAATTAATTAAACAGGTTACTAAAACACTTACCTTGCCTATTAATAAAAATATATAAAAAAGTATATATAAAAAAACATACAATAAAACTAAACAGGACAATTCTCCATGTATCGGCTCAAATTGAACATTTTTCAAGAGACAAACAACAGAAAACACCACCATAAAAAACAAAATAGATGACTTTAGATTTCATCAAGCCCCGTCTTCATGACGCAAGGATGGAAATGCATCTAGTAAAAGAGAAAATGCGTGCATTCATTATAAACAAACTGGAAAGTGGGAAATTAGAGGCACTATAGATGTGGTTGGGATGTTTATAATGAGTGCTAGAATAATAAAAGAAAAAGATAAGAAAAATACCCCTTTTGTCACTTTATCAGACAGGCAGGTTTTAAGAACATAGTCACAACAGGCAAGACTGAAGGGAACAGAGACAGATGGGGACGTGAGAAAATATTCGTTTGACAACCTAGCAAGGCATGGAAACAACGATCCTGATAACAATACTGTGAACAGAGAACCATGGTCACCTACACCAACCAGAATGGCATATGATAATGATTGATGAGTAATGATGAGGTTGTGTGGTGGTGGGGTGAGTGGGTTTGGGGAAGGAAAGATACAATAAGAATCATCATTTGAAGACACATGGAATGAATGTGAAACCAAATATAGACATAAACATATATATAAAACCAAACCTAAACATACATAGAAATGTATACACACAACAAGAGTTAAGAAATAAATATATAACAAAATGGACACAGATGTGAAAAGGATTCCCACACAAAATGCACAGGCATGTAAATGTATCCACACATAGGAAAGGGCTCACACCAGAATTAAAACCTGCCTGTCTGATAAAGTGACAAAAGGGGTATTTTTCTTATCTTTTTCTTTTATTCTTGCACTCATCTATAGTGCCTCTAATTTCCCACTTTCCAGTTTGTTTATAATGAATGCACGCATTTTCTCTTTTACTAGATGCGTTTCCATCCCTGCATCATGGAGACGGGGCTTGATGAAATCTAAAGTCATCTATTTTGTTTTTTATTTTGTCGTTTTCTGTTGTTTGTCTCTTGAAAAAGGTTCAATTTGAGCCGATACGTGGAGAATTGTCCTGTTTAGTTTTATTGTATGTTTTTTTATATATACTTTTTAAAATATATTTTTATTAATAGGATAGGTAAGTGTTTTAGTAACCTTTTTAATTCATTTTGCTTGACTATTTGTTCATTAGGTTACTGTGGCACCATCCACTTTGTCGGACACCCTCTGACCATTTGGTTATTTATATTTATGAATGCAGATTATCATCAGCGCACACCAGACGAGTCCATAGGTGATTCAATCCCTGTCTCAATAAATCTACCAGAGTGAAGTGATTTACAATTCCAGTTCAGCATTAATTCAGTATTTATATATTCTCTGTGTATATCTATTATGTTTCTCTTTCCAGGATGCTACAATCATTACTTCAACTCCAGCAGTCTTTAGAATGACCATAATTCACACTTTGGAAAATCTTATGAAAGGAGAAAGTACAATAAAAGTACCTCAGTGCAATTGCTATGTCATAATGATCCATTGATATACCTTTCAATACTGTGACCACACAAACCAGTTTATCAGCTCACTCATTACCCTTGACATTCACATGTCAGAGTACACAAATGATAATCTTTCTGGTCACAGATTGTGTTAACGGCTTCACACAGTGCCAGTAGACAACTAGTTTCAACTATATGGAAGCATGTTTATTGTGTTATTTGGTTCCTCAACATTTTATTGTTTCATTCCCAAATTGTATAGCATTTCTAGCAACAGTTGACACAAAGGTAAATAAAAAGCAAACATTTGACTTAACCATATCCATTTCCTGTTGTGTGATCTATTGGTGGACCAATTCCATATGTGCTTGTCAGGTTTGCCCATCTTGCCCAATGAGTTTTGTCTGTCTGTGGCTGAGTGTAACCACACTGGTCGATTTCAAAGTCACAAACAACTGAAAAATACATTATGAGTATTTTAAAATCAGTAGGCCTACAGTATATCTTGTGTCTATGAAGTAAGGTTATATAATATATCAAATCTGTTCAACTCAATGTCTCTAATCCAGACTCAATATTAATCTGTCACATAATAATATTTGACTATATTGAACCCATGTAGTCAAATGCATTGTGTGACCAAAATAGCAAATATTAATACTACCAAATGGTTGCAGACTTTCTTGTGATTGTATATCTGCATACAAAATGGTGGAACATGCCTTCTACATATAAACATTCATTCATTAACTCATTTCAAACAAGCAACTAAAAACCAGTAGGACTAAAGCAGACCACTTCTGCCAGTAAGCTGCTAAAATTCCATTTTTATAGTTACTTCTAAATATATTACAGTAGGACAGGAAAATTCCTTAGGAAATAATAAAAAAGTTAAGCCTGTAACCCTTCATGGTTGTAAGATTGCCAATTTGAAAACATCAACACAAAATTTCTTCCAATCCCCTCTATTCTCAGTTCATTGATTGAATGTGAAGATTACTAATCCTATCCAGTATTTAATATTATCAATACTTTCTTTTGCCCTCCTCTTCTTCCTACATCCTAAATTTCCCCCAGCAGGCTAATTTTGGAAAGGTAATCATGCCTCATCACATGTCCAAATCATAGAAGTTTGTAGGAGATGTTTGTTGACCTGCAACAACTTTAACTTTTTCGAGTTTAGAAGTAAGTTCTTAAAGTTCTTTCCCACTTCCAACCATAAGATCAATGTCATTTGCAAACCGCATGTTTCAATGATGGCAGCAGTGATTTAAATTGTTGATTAATGGTTCTGCAGCATGTCTTGCATGATATGTTCCAAGAATATATAGTCCCCTTGAACACAATAACAAATAAAACTACACCACAAAGATCCCCATATTTCAACAGTAAATTCACCTGAACTGCTTATGGTTCCTCTTTCTTTTTGTTCAATTTGCCCATAAACACCTTCTAGTTCTTTATTATCAATTAATATACTTTTAGAATGATCTTGATTTTATGAGTTATGATTTTTTTTTCATACTTCAAAGCAAAACTAGGCTTCACAGTGTTTTTTGTTGATACTACAAATTTCAGAGATATTAGTGAATACAACCAAGAGCTTTACACAGTAAAATACTAATCCTGATAGCTTAATTATCATGAAGATATCTAAAACAGGTTTACAGAGTGAATGATCAGTGAATACGAACCTTCAGGTGGGCATTTCTCCATTGAGATGGATATATCATCTAAAGCTATGTCTCCAAGGTAGGATTCACCAACCACACCTTGAAAAGCAACCTGGAATTTAACATGATATTCTATTAACTTTCATGAAACAAAATATAAAAACTAAAACTTCATTCATTCTGCCATGACTATAATCTCCATTTAAGTATAAACTGATATACTTAAGTTGCTGATTGTTTTAGCAGTATCTTTGAAGAATTAAAAATTACCGTGGTCTATATAAAAATAAATTAACTGTAGATGTTATTGCTGAACATAATATTTCATGCAAATGAATACTATTTCTGTAAGCAGTTTGACTTACCTGCCAAATTATATTAGAATTGATTGGTGCTTGTCCTTTACGCCATGTATTTCCTTGTGATGATGAGTGTGTCCATAATCGAGTGTAGTTAGTGGAGTTATAGCCAGTGACAAGATAAACATTGAGTGACCCAACTGTGGCACCAAACATATGGTACCAAAACTTCAAGCACATATCACCACCTGCATAAAGTTATTGAGGAAGAGAAAGATAATTATGTAGGCCCTATATATAACACTTTAATAAGATTCTTGAAAAAGAATCAATGTTGTAGCACAGAAGACATTTAAATAAGTAATTGGCCTTTTGCTCCATCACCCATCTAAGAGTGTTCATATTTCTAGTTAAATATTGATTACATGATGTTTGCTTCTTTCTAGAGAAGACAAATTTCCTTTTGTCTCCTTGCCACTTGCAGTGCAGAATATTCTCTATACATATAGACTATCACATCTAGCCTAAACTTCATAATTCTCTAGTCTATCTATAACTTCTCTTATTAAGTCAGCCTAACAATTTAAATATAAAACATACAAATATTAAAAGTCTACATCGAGTAACAAAAAACATTCACTGCAAAGAAATGCTAATGATAACAAGGACATGAATATACAGAAAGAAATGTCATACATGCCAAAGAGAGAAAGCAATATGTCAAGCACAATTGCAAACTATAACCAAAAGTGAAGACAAGATATTAAAGACTCATGATGGCCTGGCCAAAAAATGTGGTTACAAGTAATATTTATCTCTGATAGAAAATGGTGCAAATGAATGGTAGACTTTGATATTAAAAATGATGATAACTCAGACACACTTATGGATCTGTATTCTGAGAAACCAGGACGAGGCTTCTAATGGGTAAGGTTGATGTAGACGACTTCCAGTAGGGGAAAGCAGATTCAGACAGTCACAGCAGTTTTAAAATAACTCTCTGAAATCTCATTCTGTATAGTATTTATGTTTAATTTTTAGTCCACAGTTGAAAAAGTATTATGGCTATGGTATGTGACATCAGTTAAAGGGATTATTTCATATTATGGCTATGGTATGTGACATCAGTTAAAGGGATTATTTCATCATAATCATTTTTAAATATATTACAATGTCAACAAGCTGCTAATATCTTATGAAGTCAGCATTGTTATGCAGTGGATTCCTGGCCACTGAAACATATCTGGCAATGACAAGGCAGACAGACTAGCAAAGAAGGGAGCACAACAAGAACAGCCATATACACAAACGATCATGCACACAGTTAAAATAATGTTGAAATCTGTGAACAAAAAATATTTAATGAACAGAGGGGCCATAGAAAACACTGGGAGAAAAATCTATAAACATATGACCAGCCCAATTTCTAAAGACATCAACCTCCTGGGAAGGAGAAATCAGAGTATCATTTTTCATCTTCACACACAGTATATTCAGTTTAACAATACCTGAACAAAATACAACTACAACACACTTCAGGGTGCCATCTGTGTGAAACTGTTGACCACCACCTTTTTGAATGTCCAGCGGTGGATGACATCAGGAAAATTATTCTCCCTCCAAGGCCAAAAAATGGTACACATTATATGGAACAAAACAACAGCTCACAAACACATGCATATATCACACAATGGCATTGGGTCAAAAGGCATGAACCACTGGATCAGCAACCAACCAACCAACCAACCAACCATCATCATCATCATCATCATGACATGCGATGTATATCATCTGTATAAGTCTCTAAAATTAGGATTTTCTTCTTCAGTGTTCATTCTCAAACTTCCATTGGATCTCTCTTGTAGCAGGACCATGATCCTATTAAATTTCCAGCAGGATGTAGTCCAGAGAATGGAAATGTGTCACCGTTTTATTTGCGCTAATGGCCAGACACATCTGTCTTCGGTGGACACATTAGGATCTGATAATTATCAACTGAGATAGCCATGTATATGTTTGCAGAAATGGAAGAGCAGAAAAGCTTGCAACAAAAGAATCAATTGTTGGTATGTTATTATAAGGACAAAAGAAAATATTAAAGTTACTCAAGCACTTTCTCTGAATATCTCTATGCTAACATTTATTTATTCTGCAGCAATCTCTGATGTCCCATTTCTAATAAATAGTCAGAGAACAGCAACAACAATAACCTACCTGTAGGAGGCATCATAGCAGATATAAGCACAGCCTTTTCTCCAAGTTTCTGTGGGGCTGAAGTCTCAATATAAATGTAGTCTCCTGTTCCAGTTGTATGGTCACTTGCAGGCCCTGTACCTGATGATGGAGTTGACCCTGTACCTACTGTCCAGTCAAAATCATCAGTATGTAACTGATAGAAACCGCAGAAGTCACCTCCTGTGAAGCTGCAGTCTAGGGCTGTTGAGAAGATTCATGACATTTTACAGGTAACAAATCAGAAAATCTTATATTTGTGGTTATCAGATAGCAGCTTAGACCAAAATATATAACAATATTGTAAATGAAAACTATACTTTTTTCCTGTTATAACCATTAAGTCCAGATATTTGATAATCATAGCTCAAAGAATTTTGTTTCTGTAGTCATTTAAATTCGGTGGCATGGTTAGCTCACTGGTTAGTACACTACTTTTGAAATGGGATGTCCAGATTGGATTTTCAATTTTATCTGGAACATTTCTTAGATGACAAACTTCTACTATGTCTACCCAATCTAAGGAAAGAGTTACGAAGTACTGAATTATTTTTGAAGACTCACTTAAACTAATGAGAAAGAGTCACAAGAAGAGGATGAAATAACATCATTCAAATAACATCATCCTTACTTAACATTCGCTGAGTACTTTCTACTTCATATGAAATAGATGGCTGAAAATTTCACTTTCTACTTTTTTTCTCTCTCAAAACTCTACTCCCTACACTTGATGTCAACTGGATATTTAAAAAAAACAGTAGTAGAACTAAGGTTATCTGTTTCTCCAGAAGCATATGAAGCAGAAGTATATGAATTAAGATTACAATGATAGAAATATGGTGTTTTTTTTCTGGTCCTCATCTTCAAAACTTCTGTAATAGATAAGGCCTGTTTAGCAGTATTTCTTATCACTGACATTGTTGCACATCCATGGTTACTAATTAAAAGTTGTTGGTTATTGATTAATAACACTGAATTTAGTGCAAAATAACTGATCTGACTTTTTCAGAAAATAGTGATGTCTGTATTTGTTGGTCATACCAATTGCTTGTTGTAAACACAACTTTGTGTATGCTTTCAGGTGGTTGTGTATCGACAAGTTGTCTTCCTTATCAATATATATATATATATATATATATATATTCTCTACTAAAAACCTTTTGAAGCAAGTTTTTTTGTTATCATGAACAAAGTACATCTCTAGAATAGTCCTAAGACAAATCTTAAACATTGTCATTTATCTTGGATGATGCATCTGATCATGGGTCACTTTGGATATACTTTGTGTCATCAGCCAATAAAAACATGGAAAAATATCAGCCAAAGTCAGTGACACTGTTTGAGATCAGGTAACAGGACTATCCTGACAAAGGGACTTATATAAACTCTTGTATAGAACAAATAGTCTGATATAATAACAGTCATGGTGAGCCATTTCAAAAAGGCACTTCAAGATTGTGTAACTGTCTCAGTCTCTATTCTCATGCTACAGACTTTAATTATAAATACTCCACTTTGTTCACCAGGAATCTTATTTATTCACTCTAAATGAAAAGATACATTACTATTTCTTCCAATTCAACAACTACCCAAGAATATATAAACAACGGCATCATCTTTTCAAATAGTCTCCTTATTTAGCAGCTATTCAATTTCATCAATTTTACTGTTATCCATGAAGACATTTTAGTTGTAGAAATTTGGCAAGCCATACTTTTCTATCACTACACTGGTTGCACTTTCTGAGTATTACTAAAAGAATCTTAGATTTTCTGATATAGGCTAGATCTGTTGTTTTGTGTGAAGCTCTGATCCCTCAATATTTTCAGTTTTAGTGTGTGCTTTTTATGAGATTCTATCATATAGTCCTACATGATATTCTCTCTCTATATTTAACATGTCTAGAAGGAAGATATATCTACAACTAAACTTTAAAAAAAAACTGTTT
This sequence comes from Meghimatium bilineatum, assembly GCA_034231615.1. Classification (NCBI taxonomy): domain Eukaryota; kingdom Metazoa; phylum Mollusca; class Gastropoda; order Stylommatophora; family Philomycidae; genus Meghimatium; species Meghimatium bilineatum. The sequence continues at coordinate 35,206,618 of CM067318.1, forward strand.
TATTTAGAAGATGAAGAATAATAGTGTTGTCACACACAAAAATCATACTTACATTCAAAAGTGAAGTTGAAAAGATTATTCCGCTGGCACTGAATAAACTTCAGATCATCCACAGCCACAGCAGCATTACTTGAGTTATCTTGTCTACTTATAATCAGAAGCTGAAACCAATATTCAGATGACTTCTCATATAACAATTACAAGCACAAAGGTATGATTAGCAGGTGTGATTCATAGGTACAACTCAGATATAAATAATACTTTGAAATAATTCTTTAATAAGGTATCATCATGTACAGTGCAGACTGGCATAGGTAATTATGATCTTCACAACATTCTGTCACAGTGCTGTGAACAGTTTCACTTTAGACTCTCTACCATGCCATAATTTCAAACAATCCAGTACTTTCTCTCTTCCACCTTCTGTCTCATTAACCTCAAGTCTGCCTGTAATCGCATTGTGTTTCAAAACTGTATTGTGCCTCACATTGTGTTGAATAAATGTGGACAGCTTTTATTGCTGATGTTGATAAGTTGGTACTGTACCTCAGTACCTCCTCATAAGTTGTTTTAGTTGTCCATGGGATTCTCAGCATTCTTCTGTGGAATCCTATTTATGTGGAATCATATTTATGTGGCTTCTATTTATGGAAACATATTAGAAAAAAATATCACATAAACAGTTCCATATATTTAAAAATAATGAAAGCAGGAAAATCAAATAAAGAAAAACAATGAATTAGATTATTGAAATATCACTTCATACACATCCATCAGTGACCCAATCTCTTACTCATTAAGCCTATACCCTTCAGCATGTGTTAACTGACTGTCCTAATTATGTTTATTGATAATTTCTCTTTTGTTTTCTTTATATCACTCATTTCTTAGAATTCCACATGCCACTTTGAGAAAAACAGTAGTAGTAATGAAGAAAATAAAATGATTTACTACAAAAAGCAACTATCATTTTAAAATAAAACTATCATTTGAAAGATTGATTTATGCTTTGCTGATACTCTTATATAGTTTTTCTGTGCTACATTGAAAAAATTAATTTAAATCTTCTGCTTCTTCAGCATTCATTCTTAAGGTCCAGCTGGATTTCTATAGATTTCTGGTTGTATGTAGTCCAGAGAATGGAAATGCTTTGTGTTGCCCTTTAAATTGCACCAATGTCCTGACACATCCGTCTCTGTCAGAATTTAAACTAATATGTCATAAACAATAGATAAACAAACAGCAAGATCTTTGAATGTCACAAACAAGATTTCTGTTTGCAGACAAAAGACATTGCAACATTCCTTTCATACCAAAATACAAGAGGAACACAAATACTATAGGATAGTTGAAGAATGAGAACAATATTAATGAGAAGAACATATTCATCTACTATTGGGAGATCAAATAGTGCTTTCATATTGAATCTAGAGGGTGAGATAATATGGCTGCTCATTTATATTAAATTTGTTATGTAGGCCTAATATTTGAACTCAACTTCACAATACAAATATAATCAATAAGAAAATCTCGTGGCCATCACCTGTTTCCCAGCAGAAAGTTCACTAATGTCAACAGAGTAGTTCTCCCATTTTGAAGTAACCGGCACTAGTTTACTCCATATTCTCAAATAATTAGAGGTTCCTGTGTCACGGACATCCTGAATATTGATGGACAGATCACCTGTACATACAGAAAATATTGATTGAATAAAACCATGACAGAATTATTTATCACTTTATAAAACTCATTAAGTGATAATAATAAACACTGCTTCTTTGCTAGTGTTTGGAAAGTTATACATATGTGACTAAATAGGAACATAGATGCTTGCTACATCAAATAAAGACCACATAATGCTACAGATAACAATTCCTGTTCACACATCTCTAGTGAAAATATAGTATAGGCATGCACATGGAAAGACTTATTTGCATACTATTTGGCTGGACACTCATCATCCCTTAGAAAACCCCCTACATATTTTATACAACAGCAAGTGTAAAATTAATTATTTAAACAAAATGTATGCACACTTTTTATTAGTTCGTTAGACACAATCATCAGAGCACTCCGGAAACATTCATAGGCTCTCCAATCTCCTATTCAGTATTTCCTTCAGAATGTGGTAACTGATTCTGTATTGATTTATAACTGTTCTTTTTGCAGTTTATATATGATTAGGTACATCTATATTTAAATTATTTTATAATATGGTCAGTTATTTATAAATGAACATACCAACTCCAGCTCCTGCCATAAAGTAAGAGAAGGCCATTCGACAAATAGGACCAGTGGCTGGCAGTACAGGTGACATTAAAATAGCTGGATTTCTGAACACACCTGATCCTTTGCCAACAATTACATAGTGACCTAGCAATTAAAAGATAAAAAAATATGCACAGATTTACTAAAATAACCTTGATTTTACAAGAAATACATGCTCATAAATTTCATTAGACAAGATTTAACATCAACTAATTTCTTCAACATATGCTAGCATCCAGCTGATGAGAGCAAGAATGGTTATGCCTATCTATCTAAATGCTGTGGCACTTGTTTGCCTTGCGGCGTCAGGGGTGGAAGAGTTCTCTGGAGATGGCCTTCTTATGTGCTGTTTGTAAGCTTGTTCCTGTGGCTTCTTTGATTTCTGTGATCCATCTTTTACATGGTCTGCCTCTAGCTTTATAACCGTGGTCATTTGTGGCATGCTATCTCTTGGCAGTCTGAAAGCATGTGAAAACCACTTGATCTGTTGTCTTTTGATGTGTTCCAATACTGGTATTGGTTTGGTTATCTGTCTGATGTTATCGTTTCTAATTCTATCTCTTAATGACACTCAGAGTTTTGCAACTTTGTAATGTTAAGGACCATGTTGATGACAGCCTAGAGAAGACCATAATGGAGGGGATGATGCCAGGGAAATGAACAAGAGGCAGACCAAGAAGAAGATGAACTGACCACAAAGTCAGTACATGGGTTGTGCCTTGTAGGCAGATTGGAGATTGCCATGAGCAAGGGAAGCAAAACTAAATGACGCAACAAAAAAAAATTTATAGAGACAGATTTGGAACATGAGATTCATTCACAAAATATAAACAATTCTAAGCAGACATATTCACAGTGGTGACCTCCTGAACATGACACTAACAGAAGCAGGAAGACTGGCTCAAGATAAACAGAAGTTTCAAAAGGCCGTAATGACTGCTACATACTGTACAGGATATGCTACCTGATGATGACTATCAAAATCACAATATAAATGAATTATCATTGATTCCCATGACACCATTAATAATGGACTTCAACTAACTGTTGATACAAGTTTCTATTTTATTTAGTAGTTAAACACCACTGAAGACAGATGTGTTGGGCCATTGGCTCAAATAAAATGGCGGCATATGCATTTTCATTCTATGAACTACATCCTGCTGGATATCTAGTAGGAACATTGTCCTGCTACAAGAGAGATCCAGCGGGAGTTTGAGAATGAACGCTGAAGAAGAAGTAATTAAACAAGGTTCATGAGTGAAGTTTGCAAATCCTATCACTAGCAGCAGATAGTAAATAATGTTCAACATATATATAACCTGAGACCAACACACTTTGACAATACTGATTTATCCTGTGGTAACTTGAAAAACTTGCACTATATTGGAAACAATTAAATTTGTAATTTACTTTTACAATAGAACAAAACCTACTGTTCAAAGCTAATAGCTAATCGTGACCACACAGTTTAATGTCTATGATGCCCTTATAGATTTCAGGTAATTAATGAAATAAATTAAATTAAGTATTCAAACTGTTTATAGTACCATAAAAATTGATATATTTATACTTTACCTGTTGATGCATATGGCACATTTATATCTGTTTTTGGCTGTAATCCACTAGCATTGCTTGCTGCTATATTTCCCCAAGCAATAGTACCTGTACTGACATCATGCCATCCACACATAGAGTGTTCAAAGTCACAAGTTCCTGATAAATTTAAAACACAAAATATCAAAACAAACCAAAATTTAAAATTAAGTTTGTTACAGATGTGTATACGAGAACACAAAAGAGTGTGTAATGTACACAATATTACCTACTGAGAACACAAAAGAGTGTGTAATGTACACAATATTACCTATTGAGAACACAAAATAATGTGTACCGTACACAATATTACCTATTGATTTCATTGTGGTTGTCTATTGATGTAGACCGAAGTATTGATTTTGGTCACTACTCACATACAGACTGAGGTCATAGTTGTTATAAAAGCATTATTTAAGCATATCCTTTATAGGAATTGCTTCTGAATTATTACTCTATTTTAGACATTGCTTATTTTGTCTAATTGCATTGACAGTATAATAATAGCATGCACACCTTCTGTGTGCTTTCAACCGTAACCTAGTTAATGACAGTTGTGTGAGATTGGTCTATTAACCTAATTTTCACGAAACTGGTCTTGATTACAGGTTATTTAAAATAATGTTCACAATTAAGTTTGTGTTCCTAATAGTGGTTGTGTGCGTTCTAGTGAAAATGAAGCAGTAAAGTCACTAAAATTTCTTTTTGTCAGACATCCTCCGATATTTGGGTTATTTATATTCATTAACATTTCCCAGCTATACTTAAGGCAACTTATTTATAAGAAGTACATACCACACTGAGCTTCATCAGAGCCATCTTTACAGTCAGGCACAAAATTACACACTGAGGTTTTTGCAACACAACTTCCATCACCACAGGTGAAGTTGGAGCCACATTTGGATGGAGGAGTTACTGTTGGTGGTGGTGCAGTGGGAAGGGTAGCTAATACAGGGAAAAAAAAATTGATATCAGGATGCATTATAAGATGTCACTTTTATCACATCAAAAGAACATAACAATTATAAAAGTCTGTAACTGACACATACAACAATGCATAAAATTATAGATTATTTACTTCACAGTTCATAAAATCGAACTTACAAACTATCGAAATATTGCCCCAGTTGGATGTGTTTAACCACTGTTACAATTAAAATTATGATAGGCCTACATGGCATCTTCATTCTCTGAACTACATACTACTGAAAAAAATCTAGTAGGGACCATTATTTACAAGATAGCTCCAGTGGATGTTTAAGAATTAATGCTAACAAGCACAACACAAATTTCACTAATAATAAATAAGCTATCGACTATATATATGTATATGTATAAATATATTATACACTTTATAAATATTTATAACCAACAACTACTAGTCAATATTTAAATTATTTTTTTTTGGAACTGAAGTCATCATAAGTATTAATTAGTAAACTTTTCCTTTCTTGCTACAGTCAGCACATAGGGCTGAGGTACCATAAGTATTGCTATATATAAAATCTCTTAGGTTATATATCTATTAGGTAATAGGTCTAAATCAAGACCCAAAATTATTATTGAGAACTGCAATTTGGAAGAAGTGACACATTTTGATTATTTAGGAACTAATATAAACAATGCGGGGGACTGCGCAGTTGAGATCAAGAGAAGAACGGCAATGGCGCTGGCAAAATTAAAACAGATAAAGAAACTATGGCAAGGTACTAACATAAGAACCAAATTTTGTTTACTACGAACATGTGTATTCCCTGTGGCAAGATATAGATGTGAAGCATGGACACTAAATAAAATAGTGGCCAAGAGAATAACATCATTTGAATTAAAGTGTTATAGAACAGTTCTGAGAATACCATGGACAGCGAAGAAAACAAACCAGGAGGTGTTACGAACAATTAACGTCCAGGAAGGCTGGCTTCTGATCACTATATTAAAGAAAAATCTAGTTTTTTTCGGTCATATTAAGAGACACGACGGGATGGAGAGTGTGTTAATGGAGGGGATGATAGAAGGCAACAGGGGCAAAGGCTGAACAAGACGCCATTGGACAAAAGATATTCAAGAATGCCTGCGCATGTCACTGGAAGATGCAGGGCAACTTGCTCAAGACCGCTGAGAATTCAAGATATCCATAGGAAAGACTACGTTCTGGAAAGAATATGTCACTTGATGATGAATAGGTCTATACATATTTAAACAGTAGTAAACTGATTTCTTGTAAATATTTCATTTGAATGTTTGCCACTATGAAACTACATATACTATTATGAAAACACTTACTGCCAGCAGAAGCAAGGGTGCATCCTGTTGTCAGAGAAATATCATCTACAGCAATGTCTCCCATGTAATTTGGTCCCACAACTCCTTCAATAACAATCTAGGTAAAGACATGTGAATAAGAAATATGTACTTTACATAACACATAAGCCTACACTCATAATTTTACAACTCAAGGTCTACATGTTTATATAAAAATAGGCATACACATTACAGAAACAATATATACTGGGTAGCTACTGGGGTATTTGGAATTATATTTTTTCTGGTAAGCTCACATATTTAAAAAAAAACATAGGAATTTTGTCTGATTGTGTTGCTGTGTGGTACAGTGCATGTCTGTGATGGTCAAGGTCATCATCAGGTGACATATTCCTTTCAGAATGTAGTCTTCCCAATGAATCCCTTGAATTCTCCACAGTCTTGAGCAAGTTTTCTGCCTCTTTTAGTGACATGCACTGGCATTCTTGAATATAAACTTTTGGGTTGATTTATTTATGTTCAGTAGATTGTGTTCGTTTGTTGTTAATAGCACTGTGTCGTCTGCATATCTAATTTCTGGTATCTGCAGCTCTCCTATATTTAATGGTCTGAAATCAGGCATCATTATTTCTTGTCTCACATTTCTCATGAAATTTTCCACATAGATGTTGAACAAGTATGGAGACAAGGTACAGCCTTGTCTTACTCCTTTCTGTACAATGAATTAGCTCCTATCTAGCACCAATCACTTTACTGCTGCTTCTTGGTCTTTATACAGCTCTGCTATAAGTCGTGTAATGTGTTTCGAAAAACTCATGTCGCTCATTATTTTCCACAATTGATGGTGATTGACACAGTTGAATACTTTGGTGTAGTCTATGAAGCATGCATGTAATTCGATGTTATACTCTACATTTCTTTATGGCCATCCTCATATTAAATATATGATCTCTCATTAATCTGCCAGTTCTGAAACCTGCTTGCACTTCGTGTATCACACCTTCCATCTTGTTATCTATTCTTTTCATTAAAATGTGCAGTAGTATTTTACTGGCTTGGCTGATGAAAGGCGATTGTTCTATAATTTGATCATATTTGCATATCACCGCTTTTGGGTATTGATATGTATACTGAATGTTTCCAGTCCCTTGGCCAAGTTTCCGTTCTTCAGATCCTATTGCATAGCTGATAAAATTTATTAACTCTGCTTTTGCTCCCGGTTTGAATCATTTCAGCTGTTATATCATCACAACCTGCTGTTTTTCTTCTCTTCAAACTGTGAATTACTGATCTAATTTCTTCTATTGTAAGCTCTGGTTCTTGTGTATTTCTGTCTGTATTTATGTGGTTCCCTAAGTCAGTTTGAGGTGGCTCTGAGTACATCTCTTTACAGCATTCTTTCCACCTTTCTAAAAATGTAATATTGCTCTGTTAGGGTGTTTCCTGATTTGTTTTAGATGACAAATGTTCTGGTCATTCATAACTGAACTCAGATATATAATAATTATTTGACTCATTATAAATAATGATTAATTTGTTCTTACCTGAAAGTTTGTTGCTACAGTGAGAGGAATGTCCTGGCGAATCCATCTTTCTCCTTGGTTAGCATAGCGTGTAAAGATTTGATGTGGAGTTCCATTAATTGATGTTCTTGTGTAAACACTGAATGTTCCAATACCCATTCCATACATGTAGTAATAAAGTCTCAACTGAAATTAACAGTTCATATGTTAAGTACAGTGATTCATTCAGCACAGTTGTAGATATAGAGTTCAATAAATAATGCATTCTTTCCTAATAATAATAATACCCATATTCCATCAGTGTCAAAGGGCTGCCAATCTGGATACATCAACAAAAAAAGCTCTCCAAACAATTTTCTTCTCAGTAAATTGGAGTGTAGAAAAATCATGCCCAGATCATTCCTTAATGTTATCAATCCATGATTTTCTCTGTTCTCCTCTCTTCCTTCAACCCTCTGCTATTCCTTGCAAAATAATTTTAGACAGTGAGTCGTGTCTCTTTAAATGTCCAAACCAAACAAGTTCATGCCATTTCATAACTGTCAAAAGTGGTTCTTGATGACCTGCAAGTTTATTTATTTGATGATGGATAAATATATTTTTCTTGTGTTCAGTCTATATGTAGATAATTCTTAACAAACATCTTAAGCATTTGTTTTTAAAAGACTGAATCCATCTTTCTGTCTGCATTGAGTGTTCAACTTTCACTGCCATATAAAAGTTTACTTATTACTAGCGATCTGAATAGATTGATCTTTACTGTAATTTTTATCTTACTTTTGCATATTATATTCAACCTTACCTTGATCACTATCTCTATTCTTAGATTACCGGGTAATATCATTTTCTGAGTTGCCATAATCACATTGTTGGGACCCCGAGATATTTTATGGTGGTAACTTATTAAAGTTTGTGACTGTTTAACTGTGTTTAACATATTATGTTATGTCCGTATCTTGAAAAAGGCCTATTGGTCCGAAACGTCGACTTTGTCCTGTGTATTGTCATTTGTAGATTATATTCTGTGTTTTGTTTTGTCATATGTACCATATTTACATCCGTTAGTGATAGTGTGTAGTGTTTTAGTCGTCATTCAGTAGGACTTCATTACCTGTTTCACGTGAGTATTATTTTCCATTATGTTCTACTAGCAGTACCACCTTCTATTGTTTAACATATTCATAGGATCTTGTTCGGTTTTACTAGTCACCAATATTCTTGCTTTTCTCAATGCTAATTTCCATGTCTGTTTCTGACTAACTTCTTCCAACTTTGAGTTGAGTTCAGATTCAGAACCAGCCACAAAGTAGTTCTAAGCAACATTAACAGCAATATCTGTGCTTTCAGTGTGACAAATATGACTTCAAAATACCATTTTTTAGGGTACTATTGCTCTTCTATGGGGTGGGATAGCCCATCCTCCTGACAAACCTTTTATGACATGCATGGCATGTCATTATTCTTTGTTAAAATAATTAATTATATCTTCAACTTAAGATAACATCACATTACCTGGCATGGAGTTGTTAATCCCATCTTGTTAATTGTGGGTAAAATTACAGGACTAATGATTCTGGCCTTATCACCTTGTACCCTTGGAGTGGATGTTTCAATGAAGATATAGTGACCTACAAGAACAGAGTTATATACTTCAAAATACATGAGAATCATATGACAAGTTTTACCAGTAATAAAGTTAAGAAGTGTCCTCATAAGATGGACAAATGATATATATGACTGTTCAAACATGTCCCTGGAGGAGGCAGGTAAACTCGTCCAAGATCGTGAGGTGTTCAGGAGGTCCATAACGAAGACAACGTTCTGGAAAGAATATGTCACACAATGAGTGTCCTCATAATTGGGACTTCCAGCTCAATATGGCAGTTGATGATCCTCAACTAGATTGATTGTAGGCCTCTACCAAAGACAGATGTGTTGGGCTATTGGTGTAAATAAAACAGCGACATAATTCAATTCCATTCTCTGGGCTACATCCTGCTGGAAATCTAATAGGACCATTGTCTTGCTACAACAAAAATCCAGCAGGAGTTTGAGAATGAGTACTGAAGAAGAAGAAGATTATCACTCAAATATAATATGTTTTTCCAGTAACTGACAAACTTTGGGTGGAAATTGGAATGTTTCTTTGTATATGTGGTAACAGTAGATTGACAATAAGAACATGAACTGTGTGCTCATTAATTTAATGTATTTTTGCTGTGCAACAAATCTAGCGTATAATGTGTGTTAATACACATACACAAATAAGAGAATTCCAACTGTTGTCTAGAGTTTTTGTTATAGAACTATGTTATCATTCTTTATCAGTTTTTATTTTGCTGCTCTATTTTCTATTACTTATATATTCAAAGTTTAAGTATTGTTTAAAACTGCATATATTGTCCTTATGTGGTTCAGATGCGCTCCATTTCATTTCCAAAAACAACTTTCTTCATCGATGAGGCCTTTACATGTGAATTCCGTAAATTAATTTACGTGATCATATGTAAACCCTGTGGCAAGCAATATATCAGAGAAACTGGTTTAAGATTGAGTGACCGCTTCTGTAACCACATTCATGTCATCAAGCACAGAACACCAACTCCTGTGGCCACACACTTCAACAGCGATAGCCACCATGGTGTCCTTGATATTCAGGTCACTGTCATCAGATCCTGCACCACCAGTTATAGATCTAGGTACACTCTAGAAAATTTCTTAGTTTATCATAACATTTCAACCAAAAGGAAATGGTAAAACCTTTTGGTTGAAATGTTGAATACGATTTGTGTATTGTAATTTGTATGTTTTCTTGTGTGCACATCATTACCCACTAGTATTAGCTATAATCTGTCGTGTCTGACTGAAGCGATTATATAAACCTGTGTTTTATGTAAGTACAATAGTTGTGTTTTGTAGGCTTTTGAGTCTAAAATGAAATACAGAATAATATTTGTCTTACAGGTGCCTTTTTCTTTCTCGCTAAAATGAGCCCTAGTATTTCCAATAAACGTTGTTTACTGTCTGTCTGCCTTAAGCACATCAAGAATGGAAAGAGGTGGAATGAACAGTAAAGGTTTAAATTAAACAAAAAGTTTGTCTTGGCTGCTGAAACTGAGGCAAAGTGAGCAGTTTGACAAGCAACTCGTAAGAGCCATCATTATGTACACCTTCAATATCTACTGATAAAAAAATGTATGTATGAGTACCTATGAATTTTCCCAGACTAGAACTATATCAACTCATTATGAAATAACTAACAAGAAATGAATGAATCATCTCAATGCTGAAATTCATTCTAATAAACATATCTAAAAGTAGTATCCAAAATGACCAAATCATTGACATTTATTGACGGACAAGAAAACATATTAATATAACATTTAGCATCACAATGTACATTCATGTACAATATGTTAAAAAATTGTAGTCAAATATAATAAATGATAAAAATACCTTGGTTTGTCCCTCGAGTGTGATCTCTAGTTGGTCCTGTGTCTGTTGAACTGGTTTCTCCTTGAATTCTACTCCAATCAAAATTGTCAGTATTATCCTGACTCCACTGACCAAAGCTATACTCAAAGTCTGTACGAAGTGGGTAGGCACCTGTTACAGAAATGAAGGTATGCATGAGCACACTTTCAATTAGTATTGTTTTCTCATAAATCTGTATGTTTTTTATGTTTCTCTTTAGCTTTCTATGTTTGTTTAAATCTTCTTTACATTTTAGTGTGTCTATTTCTAGTTTCAAATGATAACTATGCTTAAAAGGTAATAATTATGACTGGAATTATAAGGAAAACTAGTGCCCACCAGGAATTAACTACAGGAACAGAAATATTACTTTGATATACTGTTAATATGATTTAGGCTTAAAAAGTCTGTTTGCGGCAAAATACTCGGAAGAAGTTGGCAGGTAACTCAACGGGTACATAGGCGCTAACAGCAGAGCTGTGTGGACAGCATAGGGCACAGTTAGACACATAGTACGCTCTGGCCATCCACTGCACCTAATTTTCTCCCAGTTGTCTCGACTTTGTCTTGCCACTGGACCAAGATAAAACTCAGGAGAGAGAGTGTGGTTGACGATTAGTGCAACTCTTCCACACTATAAACCAACTTCAGCGCTAGTCATTTCTCAACCCATTTATTTACTTATCGAAGACACGCTCAAGTCATCCTTGAAACATCTTAACATTGACGTAGGCGCTTGGGAGAGCCTCGCTCAGGATAAACCAGCATGGCGTTACAGCATTAGAATGGGAGCACTAGCGGCGGAAGAATTCAGACAAGAAACTGCAAGACAGAAGCGGACACGTAGAAAAGCAAAAACATCTCAACATCACAAAGATACCTTCTATTGTTGTCAATTCTGTAAAAGAACATTTTGTGTGCGCATTGGACTTGCTAGTCATTTAAAAACGCACTATTAACTTTATTATTTATTGTTATTATTATTATTATGGTTGAGTTTTTGGTCATCGTCGATCACGACGGACAAACATCATCATCATCATCAATATGATAAACAAATATGAACCATTACATCAAGTAGCACAAATTGTATAAATTAATACTATGTGTCAATGAGATAATATGAAATAATAAGTACTATAACATAGATATTGTGTTGAGCACAGTTGACTGGATTGACTTTATTTGTTATGGCCAATTTAATACGGAAGCAATTATTAGGTCAAAATTAAATTTCTATAAATTTTTACCACATACAAGATTTTGTGATTATTATGTTTTTACAATTTTCAAACTAGTGATTTACAAAAAAAGATAAATTATGTAGACAGTCCCCCTCCTCCTGCACGCTTTTATTAGTGTATAGTAGCTCCTACATATTTTAATCTCAAAGCTAACATGTATAAACTCATATGAGAGTTTTCAAGCTGACTTTTTATATCTTACGTAAAATTATAAATATTTTAAATCTTGTTACAAAAAAAATAATGTTGGTGAAATTTGTGTATTATGAATAACGTTTCACATAAATAATAAGTGGGTTCTTTCTTAGTAGACGCCAATACACTGTTCAGGTTTTTAATCCCACAGGCATTCTTGAATATATATTGTCCAACAGCATCTTGGGTGGCCTTTGCCCTCATTGTCTTCTATCATCCCCTCCAGCAGCACTCTCTCCATGCCATTGTGTCTCTTAATGTGACCCCCCAAAAAACCCACCTTTTTCTTTAATATGGGCTTCAGAAGCCAGACTTCCTGTACATTAATTGTTCTTAACACTTCCTGGTCTGTTTTCCTTGCTGTCCATGGTATTCTCAGAACTTCTATAGAACTTTAATTCAAATGATGTTATTCTCTTGGCCACTGCTTTATTCAGAGTCAATACTTCACATCCATGTTGCCACATAGGAAACACAATTGCTTGTAGTAAACACAACTTTGTTCTTATGTTAGTACCCTGCCATAGTTTCTTTAGCTGTTTTAATTTTGACAGCGTATTGCTGTTTTTCTCTTAATCTCAACTGCACAGCCACCTGTATTGTTTATGTTAGTTCTTAAATAATCAAAATTGTATCACTTCTTCTTAATTTTGGGTTTTTATTTAGTTTTGTCAGCTGCCATTATTTTTGTCTTTTTTTAAATATTTAAGAACAAATTTTGCTGCTCGCTAAACGTTTCGGTTGATTTAATTATGTTCATAGGTCATATTCATTTGTTGTTCATAGCAGTGTTGTCTGCACATCTAATTTCTAGTATCTGCATCTCTCATATATTTATGGATCTGAAATCAGGCTTCATTGTTTCTTGTCTCACATTTCTCATTATATTTTCCGCAGAGATTTTGAACAAGTATGGAGACAAAGTATAGTCTTGTCTTACTCCCTTCTGTATATTGAACCACTCTATATTGCACCCTCCGCTTTCCATAGAAAATGTCTTGCCACTATACTCCTGTAGTGTGCCATTTCTTTCAGGAGAAACATTCGATTTAAACTGTCACTGAGGAAAACACATACATTCTCACTCGCCATTTTGAAGTCCGACATGCAACTATAAATTAAAATACATATGACTTATGCTGTATACATTTTCTTGTATTTTTATCATGTTGTGATGATAGGATGGCATGATTATATGTAGTGATAAGCCACATGGGTACTGTACAAATGGATGTCAATATATTTTAACAAAACAAAACTGAACGCAATGAAGCTTTCCCATAACTAGGGTACAAAGGGAAATAACATCAAATAAAATAGTTTACACAATCAGAATTATTGAACATTTTCTATTGGGACAAGTAATATTTCAAAACAATGAGAATAGCATCAAATGAAATTTCTGTTGCTGTTAGCCTTGATCTCCACATAAATTCTGCAAGATACCTTTCAAGATGGTGTAGAGATGTGCCATGGTGTTTTGTTTTTTTCCATTTCAAGCTATCCCAAAGTTGTTTAATATTCAGAGTGCCATTGATTTCATTGTGCTTCTGTAAAACATAGATTTAAAAATGCCAATCATTCTTTCTGCATGGCCCCTCCCCACCTGAACGGTATAGTACATTGCTGGTAATGATCGAGGCTACAGAATTTATCAACAGGTAGTATTTCTCTGTTTGTATTTCTCTGTTTCGTAGAAACACAACTGCAGAAGAATGATGGTCAGCCTGCAGAGGACCAGTACTGTCAGCTGAAGTGCAATGGCGGATACACTCAGGGAGAGATCAGATTAACTATGGACGTGTCGAGTTTACAATGATGATGATCTGATGACTAGCTAACCAACTAATTAACAACTGCTTCCTGCTTGTTTCTGGGGAGACGCATAGTATTAACGGTCATATTTGTGTTAGCAGCCATGTTTGTTATTGTAGCAAAGAATTGTCCTGTGCAGTGACTATCTAAAAATTGGAATTAAAAAACTAAACTATGTATTGGTGTCTACTTGTACAGTACTGACACTTGCGGCTCTGTTTATTGAACAATTGATGTTGGTAGCATAGGCCTATTCTATTTAGGACAGTAATGAAAAACCTAGCATTTTCTCACTTTAATGGATTTATAGGATATATTTACACTCAGCATGTTGCCATTATTGTGTAAATGGTTTAGATGCTCAACTGTCCACAGTTGAAATTGAATTGGTATCTTGACCATCCTATATGCATTCACTGCTTTTAGCCATAGAGCTGAATTTGTAGGGTTAAATTTATAGTAAGCAGTAAGTTTATAAATATAAGCATCTCTGCATAGTCCACATTGTGATTATATTTTTTGTGATAGAAGATTGTAAAATTGTTGTGAAAGAATATAGGGCCCATTTCACCATTGTTTCAACACACTGCGCGTATCAATGTGGGAATTCTATTACGAAATAATTTTGCATTTGATATCAGCAAAATGCATAGGCCTATGAATATAGGTTTATATTCATTCCAATATATACACAAAATATGGCAAAAGATCATTTCTCTATTTGATCTGGGAAAGAACATTCTTGAGTCATATTTTCACTTCATATTGTTTTCTTCCATCTGTGTTGTACATATAATCATATAATAATTGAACTTTATTTTTTTTAAGTTAATGGCCAAATTGTGTACAATAAATCATTATCCTTCCATTCATCACCAGACCATTACATTGACTATCAATTTTTTGCAAAAGATGTTTTTAAATTAATAACTATTTCTGTTGTATTCATTGTCTATAGGGCCTATGTTAATTCAGATCAAGATCATAGACTTAAACTTCAACTGTTTTTGTCCTTATTCATTTTATGATAATTGTTTTGATCATCTTTTTATTAGTAATGGTTGGTATTTGTAACACATATTTACTCATTCAATATAATGCCTTTGGTATTGGTGTTACTACAGCCAATACCTGATTGTTGGATCTTCTCTGACTTTTTAGTAATTAGAAAATTGTGTAATATTCTGTTACATTTACAATTTATTATAAATACAATAAGTCTGATTTACAATTGCAAAATATACAGAGGTTTGTTAATATAAGACGGCTAAAATCTCTTGAAATTTAATTTTATCTAAATGAGAAAAATAATAATTGAATTCAAGATTTAAAATCTATAGGCAACTTACTGCATGAAGCTTCATCACTACCATCTCCACAATCATCGGCAAAGTCGCATACATTAGCTGTACTCACACATGACCTCCTAGCACATCTGAACTGATTAGGCTGGCAGTTTGGCAGCACAGCTGAAAACAGGAGTTCAACATTAGATTTTGTTTTCTGGAGTTAATTACACATTACAAACTTTTATGTACTAAGAATCGATATGTTAACAGTATGAAGCTTTATTACTTACGTGGATAATTGCAGTTAATAAAGCTTATGTCATCTATTGCTATAGATCCAGCCACACTGTAAGACCTTCTGGCTCTGAATAGTATCTGAAGAATGAAATAAACAAAATCTTTTATAATATAGCACATATTAATATAGCATATAGAATAGATATTAGCCATACAAACTAAACATGATAAAGCCATCAGAATTCAATTTGTTTTCTCAAACATTATTTACTGTTATTTATAAAATATATGTTTTCTGAGAGTGCATTCTGTTCTATTAGCCCTTTAATATCTAGTAATGATTTGCAGTGCTATATAACTCCTATACTAACTTATGAATGCGAGTCATGGACAATAAACAAACTGGGAGGTGAGAAATAGAGACAATGGAGATGTGACCTTGGAACGGCAGCTTAAGCTCTTACCCATACACTTAACGGTAAGTGTGAATACGGTCAACCATCATTCATCTGGGTACAGACAATAGACAATAGAGATGTGGTTCTACAGAAGAATGCTGAGAATGCCATGGACTGCCATAAAAACTAATGTGGAGGTGTTGAAAGAGTCAAATGCGAAATGGACCTTAATCAATAATATAAGAAAAAGACAATCTTCATTTTTTGGCCACTTCATGAGACAGGGAGGTTTTGAGAACATAGTCACAACAAGCAAGATTGAAGGCAGCAGAGAGGGTGACAAGGTGAGAAAATATTAGACAGTTTGACAACCTGACACAGCAGAGAAACAACAACAATTTTGATACATAATACTGGAGATAGAGAGATGCAGAAAACCATGATCGCCTATGCCAGCTGGCATGGCACCTGATGATGATTAATGATCATAAATTGTGTTTACTGAAAACAATTCATCTGGATGCTTAATTATAAGCAACTAGATGGATTTTTTCCCTGGGAAGCTAAGAAGAGGAGGATCTCCACAAAATGGCAGTTGCTTTTTATCATATTCTTAAGAATATCTACACAGCTAAGGACTTAGCTTCCCAGGGAAAAAAAATCAGTCTATATGCTTATAATAAAGCATCCAGATGAATGGTTTCCCTGGGAAACTAAGAAGAAGATCTCAGCAAAGATGCAGCAAACCCTCATCATATCCTTAAGGATGCAGCTTAAGATTCCGCAGCCATGGGGTTAATGTAGACCTCTTATTTATTCTCAATTTTTTAAAATTTAAATAAATACTGATTCTTTGAATATTACTAGAAAATACTTAATGTTTTAAGCATTAGTATAGTAGACTCATATAGTATTGCATAGCACTCTTATAACCTTATAAGGTTTAGGAATATTCTCAATACTATCATTACTGTATGATTTCCTATTACAGATTGCTTGGGATGTACTTGTTGGTGAGTGATAAAGGCAGCAATGGCCTTGCTGTCACCATGACATGTAGCTATTAGGTAGGTTTTTAAAATTTACCATCCAACTTAAATAGAATTCAGTCCTCAGAATGAGTCGAACCCTGAAGTTCATGGCTGTGAGACAAATGCTGTAACCTCTCAGCCATGTGCCACACAGCACATGTTATACTAATGGTCATAGAATAATTTTTCTAGTAATGATCATAGAATCTGTACTTTTTAGTAATGATAACAGGAATGATATCAATATTTTAGTATTATAAGGTATTATATATAATTAGTATTATTTTAGCATATAATAGTAATTTAGTAATGATAACAATATTTTTCCGCATTGCAATTTAAACAACAGAGAATGAATTAGCATTCTATCTATTCGCTGAAACCCTTTGTTGCCTTTCGAAATCAGAGGTAGAAGAGTTTTCTGGAGACAGCCCTCTTGTGCGCTGAGTACATTGTGAAATTTGTCGCCTCTTTTATCTCAGTAGTTTTCGTGGTCGGCCTCTAGGTCTGCCTACACTGTATCAGTGTAGCATAGCTTGTTGTGGTATGTTGTCTGATGGTAATCTGCTGATGTGTGCAAACTATTTGATCTGTTGTCTCTTGATCTTTATTCTAAGATTGGAATGGTGTCAGTTTTTTGTCAGATTTCCTCATTCCTCACCCTGTCTCTTAGCAATATTCCTTTAATTTTGTGTAAGCATGCCATTTCAGCTGTCACAAGTTTACGTTTTTCTTGCGCTGTCGTTGTCCATGTTTGGCATTGGTAGCACAGCATTGGCATAATAATCATTTTGAATAGTGTTACTATGGTGTTTAAATCTACATTTTTGATTCTGAAGATTGGTGTCATTTGCCCTAGGGCTTGGTATGCTTTACTACATCTATTGTATATTTCTTTGCTGCTCTTGCCATCTGTTGTTATATTACTTTCTAAGTACGTGAATTCTGTCACTTGGTTAAGTCTGTTGTTTTCAATATACATATTGGTGTTTGTTTCTGTTCTTCCAGTCTTCATTACTTCAGTCTTTTCTATATTTATCTTCATGTTAAAGGTATGGCATGTTTGATGTAATCTATCTATTTGTCTTTGTAGTTCCTCTTCTGATGATGCCACTAGTGCTTGGTCATCTGCAAAAAGATAACATTAAGTAAACAAAATTCTTAACCGATGATGAAATCTGATAATAATATTGATATATAGATCATTTTGATATAATTACTTTTCCAACAATATTACAAATCACAATTAGGATTATCGGGCTAACAGTAAATCATTTTACACGTTAAATAGTTGCATCAGGTAACAGAATTGTTCTTACCCTGAAAGGAACTCCTACATGGCCCATATCTACAGTTGCCTTCAACCAAGAGCTACCAGCATTGTAGGTATTCTCAAAGAGAACTGTGTCTGACTGAGATTCTCTCAGAATAACATATAGTTGACCAACACCTGAAAATACACATATCCAGAAAACACATCTTAGATACACTACAATGTATAAAATTAAAATGCACAAATGAAGCATGTGGACATTGAAATATCAGAAAGTAGCAGAAGTTATTTGAACCTGATCCATTCACTGATTATCCTTGCAGCTTGTGTCACCATATTTTCTAATTTCCTCAATCTGTAATGTGACATGTAAATATAAAACTGAAACCACTAGAACTAAATTTACTAACTTAATATAGTGATGCCAAAGTACGGGTTCGAATCCCACCACAGGCAATTGTTCATCCAGACCATTTAGAATGCAATGACAAACTACTGAACATATTTATATTGCCTAGAACATCACTATAGCCAAAAAAATGCTGGGTTGAAGGTTATATCCTGAATAGGATATGCTACAAATTTCTGTGAGTCATTAAATTGTATAATCAGAAAGATTATAAATTATCTAACAGAATGCAAGTGGAGGTCACTGTTAGAACTTGAGGAGATCCCGTTTGACCCCATTTTGAATGACATTAAGGAATACTGGTCTCAAGAATAAATAAACCACTTCTTAAAACAAATAATATGCATGTAAATAGATTAATATAAGAGAATAAATAAATCTTATTACCATATCCTCTCATGTAATAGTAGAACTGTATCTGACAAGTAGATGGTGATGGACCAAAGGTAAAATCTGTCATGACCTCTGCTACATTTGATGTTGTGCCACCTGACATCCCAACGTACAAGTAGTAACCTAATTGAAAACAAAGCATCATTAATTGAAAAGACAACATACAAATCAAACTTAACTATAAAGATGATAGAAAGTGTGTAAAAGAAATCATCAGGAGCCATGTTGACTGGCGCAGGCAATCATAGATCTCCAGAATTCTCCATTTCTAGTATCTTGTGTTAGGATTGATGTTGACTCTTTGCCATGCCTTGATGTTAAACTATTATCTCATGCAATGTCAGCAATTATAAATACAGCAATTAATAATAAGTGATACTGATGTAAAACTATATAACAATAGTCCTTATGTAAAACATGTCAATCCACTAATGGTTGAAATGTTGAAACTGTCTTGTATAATGTTATCTATATTTTTTCATATCTTATATATATTTCATATAATTGTTATACTTTTTGAAGTTTGAAATATATTTTATTTTGTCATAAAAAATAAATATTTTTAAATCCCTCGAATGAACAGGCAAATGCAGTAATCAAGTTAATGCTTTTTTTCATCAGAAAGAAGTAAAATTCTACTTAAAGAAAGCATCAATATTTACCATCTCCTTTGACGGAATTATCATACTGAGGTCCTGTATTAGATGTTGCACTTCCATTTCGTCCTCTATTCCACTGGAAATTTCCATTACTGATGTCCACATATCTACACCAACCAGCATCAAAATTGCAGTCACCTGAAATGAAAACCATTGGCATGAATAAAATAAGCAGAAATTTATAAAATCCATTCCAATAAAATTAACTCTTAGTGAACCAAGGACAAAACCAGCAAATAGGGAAAAATGACAAATAGGTCGTCGCTTGGTCCAATACGAGTGAATAACAACATAAAATGCCATTACTCTTTTAAATAAATATTTTTTTAAAAAGTTATGAATATTAGCCACATCTCATTTTATATATCTGATTTCTGCCAAAGATAGATGTGTCAGACCATTGGCACAAACAAACACAACTTATTTTCATTCTCTGTACTACATCTTGCTGGAAATCTAATGGGGCCATTGTCCTGCTATAAGAGAGATCCAGCGGGAGTTTGAGAATGAACGCTGAAGAAGAAGAGGATACCTGATTCTTCATTATAAACCAGCATCACAGCACAGGGGACAATATCCAGAGTATTTCGTTCTCAATTACAGTAGTCATTAAAAGAGTATTTAAACTTAAAATTCCGTAGTCAGATGTTAATTACATGATCAAAGTTTTTTCAAAAATACAAACTTTCTCCTCTCACTCCTGGTAATTTCCATTTCTTTCATTCTTTTTATGGGTACCTTATAATCTCCTACATTTTCTTCATTCTATAGCAAATATATAACTGGTCAGATTAATTTAGCCCTATCTCTGTGAAGCTTGAACCACTCCTTTCTCAACATGCACCATTCTATCTTATGAAGCATGTTTTGGGGGTCTGATAGTAACAACATGTGAGTTGGATTTTCAGCCATCAGCAGAGTATTGATGTCACTGCTTATATTTCCATTATGATGCTCAATGTGGTTGTGAAACACTCGCCACCATTCCTAAATGTAACAATACCTAATATCATATGTACATATGGATATAGATTAGAGAAATTAACTGCATTGATGGATGGAGTTTTGTCATTTTGTACATTTCAATGCTAAAGTAGGTGTGGTGAAATGGCATAAACTTGTTTGGTTTGGACAAGTAACTCTCACAAACTCTATAAAACTATTTGACAAGAAACAGTCAACAGATGATGGTGAAAGGAGAAGAAACAAAGAAAATCCTGATTTTAAAACATCAAGGCATGGTCTGGGAATGAGATTTTGTCAACACTCTTCCAAATGGCTGAGGACAGAGGTGTTTGGAGGGTTTTTTGTGATGATGGCTCCAGTTTGGCAACCCTGATAGGTTATGGATCTTATTATTATTATAATACTCTTCACTTATAGTGGAATCATTTATATCACCAATATCAACCTACTGCTACTGGAATTTGAATTTATACTAGAATGAATATAAGGCATAAGAACAATAATCACATTGGTAATGACTTTGAAACTTACCACAGTTGGACTCATCAAGATTTGTTTCACTACAGTCTCTCACAAAATTACAGACTTTAGAGTAGCTGATGGATTGGTTCATTGCTCCTCCACAACTGAATGATCCATTTCGACCTATAACAGAAAGGTAATATTCTCTTTAAAACAGTCCAGGTTTACAAAAATAGGAGTATTTTCTGTACTGATCTATCTATCATGTCTATCATAAGAAAAATTATGGGAATTTTTTACTTTCGTTATATCAAATATTTGGCATAGGATATTGTCAGGCTATAATGTTTTTGTATTTCTTTGATAATGTCTACCCTTTGATATTTAGTTTCCTTCCTTATGTTAGTTAGTTAGTCATTGGATTATCGCCACTGCACTCCAGACAAGTCCTTAGGTGCTCATATCTTTCCTTGAGAGTATCTGCTATTACACGTTGATTGACGGTCCTAGTACGTCATTGATTGACCATCATTATTTCTCGCCCACGAAACCGCTCCTTTCTAGCAACACCACATTTCAAACCCAGCTCCTTTATTCTAGTCATGGAACAAGAGTCATCGTCACTTGTACAGTCATTTGTTCGTGCGTTTTCCCATAGGGCATTCAAAATGTCTGCCCGATCCATCGTTCCACCAACAGCTGTAGTAGCAGCGTGGGCAGCCAACCTATCTGCTCTCTCATTACCCCGGACTCCCGCGTGTCCTGGCACAAAAAATAAAAGTCACTCTACACACACAGGAATTATTAACTGCATCCAGCCACTGTTCCTGAACGTACCCTGCCTGAAAAGTTTTCAAGAAAATATACAAGATTTGAGATAAGAAACTATAGAAAAAGTGTACACTCACTATTTGAAACTATACAATTTGCTTCAGTTTCTTACATATCAATAGATCTTTCATAGTCAAACAGTAAATGCATGCAAGAAAAGTTGGGCTCAATGCTCTTCAAAATTCAATCCAATATAAATAATAAATGTGATTGTCGTAGTTAAAATAATTAACATTCTTATACCATAATGACACTAGATGCTGGGACATTACAAAATTACACCAACAAATCTGGAATATGGACCCTAAAAAACACAAACTTTTATTTGTGTTATTTTATTTATTAGATTTTTAATGGGATGCAAATAAAAAAACTATCTGATGTATTAAATCACACCAAAACAAAAATGATTAATAACTACAGGATATGTTTTTACATCATCCATAAAGTCACCTTTATCACACGAATTAGGGGTTAGGCTGAAGTCATCTAGAGCAATGTCTGCTCTATAGGAAGAACCAACTGATCCTATTACAGAGATCTAGAAGAAAGGAAACAAGCATCAGTAAAATACTAAAACATTTATTTAAATAAACAAAGAAGAACATGTGTTCATATTTTCAGTCATGTTCATGGCTGAAGTTCATATATATATATATATAGCATCATGTGACATATTCCTGCCAGAACATGGTCTTCCTTATGGATTCTCTGAACGCTCTGTGATTCTGGATGAGCTGACCTGCCGCAGCTAGAGACATGTTTAAGCAATCTGATATATCACTGCACCATTGTCGTCTTGGGCGCCCTCTTCCCCAGTTGCTGTTAACTCTGTCTTCAGCTATTAATCTTTCCATGCTGTTATGTCTCTTTATATGACTAAAAAAAACTAAGCTTTCTTGTTAAGATGTTGTTAAGGAGCCAGTACTCTTCAACGTTTATTGATCTTAACATTTCTTGATTTGTCTTTTTAGATGTCCATGGTATACATAAAATTCTTCTGTAGCACCTCATTTCGAAAACAGCGATTCTCTTTGCTACTTTTTACTTAATGTTCATGCCTCACAATCGTATATTGACACTGGAAATATGCATGTTCTGATCATACATAGTTTGGCTATGTTGTTGGTATCTTGCCAAAGATTTTTCCATTTCGCAAGTTTCACTGTCACCATTTTAATTATTTAATTATTTACCATTAATAGAGAAGGCATGTGAATGAACCTAAACAACACGCAACAATTGAAAGACCTGGCAACACAAAGACAGAAATGGAAGGCTATGGTTTCTGCCCTATGCGCCGCCTATGGCCCTGGAGGAACAGAACATAACATAACATTTTAATTATTCTCTTGATTTCTACAGTGTAGTCTCCTGAGCAATTTATGTTTGTGCCACAATACTTGAAATTTGTTACATCCTCTAGTTTGAAGCTGTCAATTATTATCTTTGGTTAACAAACAAACAAACATGCATGCACACACCCCCCCCCCAGTATATAAAATTGAATACACATATTTTACATACATTCTTTGGCCACAACATGCGTTTAGGAATTTGATTGCTCAGCCCTTTATCATCAAGAAAGTGCATTTAGTCTAAGCAAAGTGCTTATATCCTATACTCACAGGATTTTAAACTTACCTGGAATGTATTTGATGGTTTAGGAATATTAATTAAGACCTGTGTCCATGAGTAATTTTGTGGACCATACAATGAGAAAACTGTGTGTGGTCTATGTCCATCAACGGTCTGAAAGCACAATAGTCATAAATATTTTCAAACACCATGTGAATGCTTTGAAATGTTCATATGTAATTCTTGATTGTAAAAGAGAAAGCAGAAAATTAATTTTTAGGGATGATAGAGAACACATAATTTTATTACATTAGCAGTTGCTCTAAAAATCTTCCATATTTGGTCACTAAATATAAAATAGCAAAAATTGTTCTGTCGCTGTCAATAATTTATCAATATCAAGCATAACATTTCAGAATTTGTTTATTATAATTTTACCAAAAGTTTAGCTATAGAATATTTTTGTAAAAAAAATTTGTATTATGCTTGTATCATATTCAGGATGTAGCCATCAACCAAGCATTTTTTTGCTGTAATGATATTTTAGGTAATATAAATGCATTCAGTAGTTTGTCATTCTTTCTGAATGTCCAGATGCACAATTGTTTGTGGAGAAATTTGAACCCTGTACCTTGGCTGTCATAGATGCATTTTGTACTACACCTTCACAGAGCCAGATGTTAATTATCCACACTTTCAATCACTGCAGTGTTTGTTATAATTTATTAACATTTTGTAACAATATTTAAATAAAACATTTATTTTGAATGAATTTACATACCTTTGTAGTCACATTCAAGTAGCCAATATCAGCTCCCCACATAAAGTACCACAGCGAGAAACAGAAGAAATCATTGGAATTAACCACAGGGATCATTTGTGAATCCAGCACTGCAATATCACCAGGCATGTTTGGAAGGCTACTTTCCAGGTAAATGTACTGTCCTGTTGTAACAAGGTTGTATTATTAATCTCAAATTTCAATTATTCTACTATTCCTAAAACAAATGTTATTCATAACGTTATTTTCTAGCACTTCTTCTTCTTCTGCGATCGTTCTCAAACTCCTACAGATTAGTAGGATGTAGTCCGGAGAACGGAATGCGTTGTGTCATGGTTTACAGCATTGCTGCGATATCTGCGCCTTTCAGCATGACACATCCGACTTCAGCATGGCTTTGGGTCACTGACCCTATATGGAATGGGACAGCCAACTCCATCCCATAACCTCCTTAGTCGCCTTATATGACATGCATGGAAGGTAAAGTGTTGCTATTCTTTGCTCCCCTTTTGGGCCCCGGCAACACACTGTTGATTTTCTAGCACTAAAACACTACTATACCACAAACTATATAACACATCAAGATCAGATGGGTATTGATGTATCCAACACACAAAGGCCTTCAGTGATTTCTATTGTTAGAAACGTGGATGAGAGTAGAAAAACCATGACCAGTTCATTCTTTAATGTTGTCTGCCCATAGTTTTCTTTGTATCCTTCACATTGTATGATTCCATGCAAGACTGTTTCTGACTGGGGCTTATGTCAGTTCAATTATGTCAGTCTGCAAGTTTTTGTCATTTTATTACTGAAAGTAGACATTCTTGTGGACCAGTATGTATCTCTATTTTATTTACACATGTGTCTTATACTCTTTATGGGAAATGTATAGAATTCTTCTTAACACTTGTATTCACAGAGGAGCGCGGTAGCCTAGTGGATAGTAAGCTTGCTTGCTATCATCTGGTTACAGCGTGCCAGGTTCGAAACCACATCCGGACATAAAAAAAGTCAGGGTTGTGATTTCTCACTTGACACGACCACTCCTCCAGTCGACTCAGCTGTAAATGAGTACCTGACGCATGAGTTAGGAAAGGTAAAAAAACAGCAAGGAGGGGAACTGGCCACCCCACCTAATAGTTGCTGCGGCTTAGTACATGAAGAGGTATCTGCATCCCCGACGGCAGATGCCATGGGACTTTACCTTTACAAAGGTCTACACTGGTCACTACAATGTCTACAATGAATATAAGAATAAAATAATAACTCAAGACAATACATATACAAATAAACTGTGACAAATCTTACCTGCAATATTACCAGTTGTATGATCTGTTGGGGGCCCAGTGTCATATGAGGGAGTAGGGCCACTGTTAAGCATCCAGTCAAGATTATCTGTTGTATTTTGTGTCCATGAACACAAGTCTTGCTCAAAGTCACAGTTAAATGTGTTAATACATGGATCCTTAGACAGCTGGAAGACATAGATACATTAACTTCATACTTGCATTTAACAATAATTAATAAATTAACTTTTGGACATCCTTCTAAACAGCCATCTCCACAATTTTCTTTTATATTCTAGCAGCATCTTTTACAATGAGATGCTAATTTATCATTTACTTTCAAGCCATGGTAACAATATGTTCTTTCATATACTTTTTCTTCAAATTATAATGGTGATAAAAATTATCAATCAATCAATCAAGTATCATGTTGAGTGGCATAGGCAATCATGTTTCTCCATGATTCTGTCTCTTGTGTTGTTAATGAGTTCAGTTAGTGACATTCTTTTCATGTGTTAGTGATAACCCATACAGAAATTTCTCTCTTCATTTTCCTCTGTCTCTTCTCTTGATCCTTCAGGTGGTTACTAACTGTTCAAGTTTTGCTTTTCTCATCACATGCCCGAAAATTTTTACTGTTTGCTTATAATTTTTTGCTATAATTTGTTGTTTACTCTAGCATATCTGAGGACTTCTACATTTGTTTTCTTGGCTGTCAATGGCATTTTCATCATTCTTCTTAAAAACCACATCTCATTTGCTTCAGCTTATCTGAGACACTTTTGTTTACCATCCATGCTTCACACACATACACGAGAAGTTATTCAATATAACATTCTAGCACTTGAATTTGCATATGCATTGATAGTACGTCATTGCATAGAATGTTTCTCATTTTTTTTAAATGCTGATTTTTCCTGTGTTATCCTGCTTTTTATCTTGATATAAATGATAAATATTACATAAGCATGTTTCCATGCTGAAATATAATGCATACGAAGAATAAACATGTAAGGTAATATAATAATACAGAACCATACATGTGTGAAAATCAAGCAGGTATACAGACAAATTATAGATATGAATCAATGTCCTGAGTATGAAAATACAAGTACTGTTAAATTCCGTGTATAACCCGAGAATTTTTGGACAAAAAACAGAGATGACTTCATACTCCTAGGCTTATTTTCGAGAGTAAGATCAAATTAAAAAAAAATTACGTCCAAATCACAGTAAAAATGGAGAAAAACACTTAAAAAAATTACAGTCACATGTCCCGATATATTAAGCCAGGATAAAATGACTAGGGCTCACCAGCAATCTAGAGCGTACTTACCATAATGCTAGGCCTCTAATTACATCAATTTCTATATATCATACAATATTTCCTTCAAAATCTCCTATATTTCTTTATAAAAACTCACTCACTAGGTCTATATCGTTATTTCCAACATGCCGCCATTTTTTTAGCAAAATTTCCCGGAAATGCTATTTTTAGCAATGGGTATTACCGGTTTTTTTTACCGTTTATAGAACATATATTTCTATCATAAAGGTTGCAATTGATCATCGAAATTGGTCAGAAAAGTATACCAGTATCTGATGTTATTTATTGACTAATATACGGTAATGGTCTGTGGAAAAAAAAAAATGAATTACCATAGCCTAAGCTGATGGGTAGCCTAGTCTTGTTTGTGTAGGGAAACACTAACTACCAGTAATCTAAACACTGTCACACACTTTCTTGTTGCGGTAAAGCAAATGTTACAACAGTTACTGACCGTCTACTAGGCTATAAGACCTGTGTACAGAAAATTTAAAACAACACCTCAAAGGCAGATTTTGAGTATTTCCGTGCATGTCGCTGGTCGGTCTTGCCATTTTTTAACATGGGACTCCAAATATATAAATATTGACCAAGACAATAATCAGAAACATAGAATGAAGTCCTAATTAATTCTGTACAGAGGTCTTACTCTTCATACTACAGTCTTGCACAAACACTCACATTTTTGACATCCAAAACTTTGCCGCTTAGGCAGTGTTGGAGGGAGGGGAATGGGGGAAAGAAATCAATAGTGAAACTGTCTGAGCTGTGCCTCAGTTTATATTACCGTATAAGGTAAACATACAGGTCACACAAAGTTCAAACTCTTCTGTATCTTTTAAAAACAAACGTGATCTGGCATGTTTTTGTCTGGCCATTCATCTTCCCGTTTCCCGCTTACACTTACGGGAATAAAATCACAATAACAATAAAAATGTATGAACTGAAGCTAAACTACTTGTGCAGTATTCTTGGCTAGCTAAGTCAGCCTTATATTCTGTTAATTAGTCCAGCCCACTGAGGCCACAGATTGACTACTGGCCCTACCCATTTCAATTGGCTCAACCAATCCTAGTTTCCCTCACATTATGTGATGCCATTCAGATAAGTGACTAAATGCAATCTTTCTTTATAGAAGATTTGATGCGAGGTTCCAAATCACAACACATCATAGGCATTTTGTAGTAAAATTGCGCCGTAATTGATTCCCTCCCCCCAACCACCGTACATTTAGTGGAAGAAGAGATCAATTTCACAATCCTCTGTTATGTTTATTTTATTACCCTATTCTCCCCACACGGTAAACATAACCAGGAACAAAGTTCAAACTCTTCTGTATCTTATAAAAACAAACGTGATCTCGCTGTCTTGCCTTTCATCGCTGTCTTGCCTTTCATGGTTTCCCACTTAAACGTCACTGTCAGAAGCGGGTGACATAATAGTTACATAGTAATTACTATTCACTAGCGCTGTTCCACCTCATAAACTGTCTATAGTCATGGATAGGGAAGTCAGCCTACGGGTATTCATTATTTTCGGATATATTGTTCCAGAATACAGTAGCCACCGGGGTTTCATTCCTTGATTCATTCAAGTTACGTGAGTGAAGCAAATGAAAGGAATGCTATTTTCTTAGAGTTGCAAAAGTTTGTGTTAATTTCCATTTAGCATGTCGGTTCTTTCTTATGATGATGAAGTTCATTATTGCCGGCTTTGTTAAGTTGGGGATGTCGGTCTATAGTCGGACTTTCGACTTTCTCCACTTTTGGGAAGGGATAGTTAGGTTATCGGCCTACAATCGGATGGGTTTATATTCAGAATTTAACGGTAGGTATACAGACAAAATATAGATAGGAATCAATATCCTGTGTCCTGAGTATTTTACAAGTAATATATCTCAGATAAACATGTATGGATCTAATGATTAGATTCTATTCTTAAATATTTGTTAAAAAATACATCTCACAATTGTGATGGTGAAGGTTCAAATTGTGGTAAGAACTGTTTATTTTAACAAATATACAGTACAAATTTCAGCCCTAACACATCATGGCATTAGCTATGAAAAACAGCCTTTGTTACCATGGCCTATAGAATCATCCTTGTGCTGCTTAACAGATAATCTTGCTATTAATGAAAGTTGAATGCTTTACTCAAACCACTAATATTACCTTGATATCATCTAGGGCTATGTCTCCTGTGTAACTTGATCCAACTGATGCTTGAAATACCAGCTATTGATGGGAAACATAAATGCATGAGCAAAGGTTCACTAAATATTTGACAGGTGAGATATAGTTGAGAAAAAACAAAACAATAATTCTAGCATTACTCTTAGTGTAATACATGATAGTAACGCAGGTCTGCATCTTGAGTGACTCTATGAGTATGATTAAGAAGGTACAAGTGGGTCTCGTTTGCGAACAGTGGATTGAGGCCTTGAGAAATGCGAGCTTGAAAGCGGTTACATTTATTTTCGTGCCGGGACATGTGGGCGTTCGAGGCAATGAAAGAGCAGATCAACTGGCATCGTGTGCGATTGTGGCAAAGGGCGATGGGGCAATGGATCGCACTGACGTTTTGAACTCCTTAAGAGATATAACACGTGAGAGTGAGACTAATGTGGATGATGATTCCTTTTCAATGGCTAGGATTAAAGATCATGGAATGAAATGCGGTGTTGCTAGAGGTGAACATTTTGGAGGGCGCAGAAGAATGATGGTCAACCAGCATAGGACCGGTACTGTCAGCAGAAGTGTGATGGCGGATACACTCAAGGAGAGATCGGAGCAACTATGGATGTGTCCAGTTTGCAGTGATGATGATCCGACGACTAACTAACTAACTATTAGTCTTTATGTGTTCATGTTTCCTGGTGTAGGTGATCATAGATCTCAGCAGCTCTCTATCTTTGATTATCCATTCTGTAACTGTCACTCTACCATTTTAATCTGTTCAACATTTTCTTCTTCTGACATCATCTATCTTCATAGCATTCTTACATTAATCTACTTAATTCTTCTTCTTCTGTTTTAATTCTCAAACTCTTGCTGAATCTATCTTGTAGCATAACAATATTATTTCCAGCAGGATATAGTCGAGAGAAAGGAAATGCATAGTGTCAGTTTTATTTGCACCAATGTTCCGACAAATCTGTTTTCTGTTAGTACTTAGTTCAAACACAACTTTTTAAAGAATTTTTTAACCCCTTAGCTGCGGAGGCATTCTTAAGGATATGATGAAAAGCCATTGCCATTTTACGAAGGTCCTCCTCTACTTAGCCTCCCAGGGAAAAAATATGTCTGGGTACTTATAATAAAGCATTCGGATGATGGGAAAGCATTCGGAATAGGGCCAATGTATTCTTTCCAGGCATGTCTGAGGAAAGTTGGGTTATTGGTTGACAACCTGTCACCCGTGAAAAAAGAATTATCACATCTCTCAATTTTTTTTTTACTTTTGTCTTTTATAAATAATATCCATGGATAATGAAGATATGCACGTCAACGGAAATTAGATTTTGGTCCTTTTTTGGCAGACATGTAGGTGATGTTGAATGTTAGATATGTCATCACTGCAGATTGGTGAATGAATCTGATAGAATAATGATAAGATACTAGGTCCAGAAATGTGTTTTGTGCTCCTGACAGGAGATAGTAATCTTGGGATACTGGCGCACTAGAATGACTCCTTTTAGAAACTAAACAAGCATCCATAAGTTGTCCCCTCCCTCCCTCTTACCAATTACACAACCATGCCTTTGAGACAACCTTATATGAGTCGGGGTGTTGCTCAAGTTACATAACTGAGAAGAACCTGCTTTTTTTTAGGAAGGCTATAGGCTGTCAAAAGCTACCTGCTCCCAGTTAAATGGAATATCTCATCATCATCAGCATTTCCTCGACTATGATATAAAATATGTACCCCATTTACCAATATTATTGTTGTTTATAAAAATAATGGAAAAAAATGCATGAAATTTTATAATTGTTTAAAAATATAGTTTGTTAAAATTCTACAACTAAAAAATAATTTTTTTCAAATCCAAAAAAAAAAAAAAAAATCAAGAAAGAGTGGAAATATATATGGAAAGATTTTTCTAGTAATTTTTCCAACTATAGAATGTTCATACATGGTAAATTACCATTAGTCCTTACAGACATACACAATTTAACAATAATGTGGTATTGTCTTATTTAATCATGAAAAGATACCTGGAAGGATGATTGAGAGATGACATCTTGTTGATATACAAGCCAGGAGTTCCCATAGTTTCCAGTCATATTAGTTATGAGTGTGTCAATTCCTCTGTCGTCTCTAACATACACAGCGAGAGTACCAATAGTTGCTCCATACATATGGTACCAAAATTTTAGACAGCGACCATCTGTAGGGGGGTTTACAGGGCTGATGATTCTAGCAATGTCTCCTTCTTGTCTTGGGGAAGATGATTCAATGTATATGTAGTGCCCTTGATATGAAAGAAAGAATGTACATTATATTTTTGTAGAAATATTATACCAGAATCAAATTTAATACAGAAATGCTTTAAT
This sequence comes from Meghimatium bilineatum, assembly GCA_034231615.1. Lineage (NCBI taxonomy): Eukaryota > Metazoa > Mollusca > Gastropoda > Stylommatophora > Philomycidae > Meghimatium > Meghimatium bilineatum. Next base: position 35,238,468 of record CM067318.1, read on the forward strand.
AATGACCTATGATGGAAATATAATATAAATAGGGCCTAATAGTCAATGTTCCTAAATAATATAGAAATGCTGGAGTCAACTATATAACAAATTGAACAATAATGCACAAATTGTACAACAAATTGTATAATAAATTGACAAATTATAGCAAGAATTATAAGCAGTCAATCAAGATTTTTAGGGCATGCAATGAGAAAAGCAAAACTTAAACATTTAGTAACTAGCAGAGAGATCAAGGGGAGAAGAGACAGAGGTAAACAAAGAAAGAAATCTGTGGATGGATTGTCACTGTGGCACAAAAAGAAGTCACCAACTGCACTTATTAACAACACACGAGACAGAGAGTTGTGGAGAAGAATGTGGAGCACACTCAACAGAACACTTTATTGATTATTTCATACACGATCTTTACAATAAATTGTGTAATTTTTTTTTTCAAACCATAAACATTTTTTACTCTGCCAGTACATGTTTTAAAATAGATCATTTTCATTCTGATTTTCTAATCACTGAATATTGGTAGCATATCCTATTCAGGATGTAGCCATCAACCCAGTATTTTTTGCTGTAGTGATTTTCTAGGCAATATAAATATGTTCAGTAGTTTGCCATTGCTTTCTGAACGGTCCAGATGCACAATTGTCTGTGGCGGGGATAAAACTTGGTACCTTGGCCGTCACAGACATGTTCTGTACCATTCTGCCACAGAATATAAGATTTAATCATTTGCTTAACAGTATATTGTTAACAGAAGAACAACATAAAAGATTACTCAGAAGAAGTACTCACCACGAGATGTGCCATAAGTATGATCATTTGTTGGTCCAGTGTTATCAGATATAGTACTACCACTGATTCGAGTCCAATCAAAATCGTCATACAGATCTTGATCATAACTGCACATACCATCATCTTCAAAGTCACATGTGGCTGGAATAAATAACAAGGTTTAATATAAGCCTAAACATAATTTATCCTCTTATGTACTGCCATCATGCATCCTTTCTGATACTATGAATACTAAAAGAGAAAAAAACTTTCCATTTCATTTTAGAAAAAAAAGAAATGTTTTTGGAACACTACTAAATTTCCAGTAGGTAGTTTTATTATAGGATGGTTGTACCATCTTGTTATTTGTTTTGTAGGGCTAATTATAGGCTATTATTATATTTACCTTAGGGTTAAGGTTGTGAGAGTGTTTAAACACTATACAATCTATAAAATTATGCTTCTCATGTTTGTATTGTGTTGTTGGAATGTGTTTTATGCTGTGTTATTTTTATACATGTATGCACCCTCTGTGGTTTGGAGGGAGCCAGAGATGCACTGCACGGCACTGAAGAGGAGGAAACTGACAGCACTGTGTTTTCCTATGGTTGAGGCCCATCATAGAGGCACAGTGACTCAGGACATAACAATCCTTTTGATTTGAACATTTGGTTGCATCCAGGAGCAATAGAGAAGTTTGGTATAACCAGTAGTCAATTGGTGGTGGAGAATAGGCACAGTGAACCCTATCTTGGCTGAGTGACTCAGAGCAATGCATAGGTTGAAGCCTACCTTCCTTGAATAGCAATGTTTTCCTACAGTATGTTTCAATTACATGTCCTATTAACATTTCAAAACATGAGAAACATTCAGGAGTGTGATAGTTATTCTCTGGATCTGGCCTGGGGTGGGCTGAAAATCCACATACTTCTCAGCAACATAATACCATTTTAATGGCACTGGGTCAAAGGGCATGAGCCAACACATCCTCCATCCACTCCCTGACTGCCCATATGCACAGGCTTGATGAGTAACTATCAGGCAAGTGAAATGATTGGGCTAATGTTGCCTTGTTTGTTTATGATGTTTCTAAGAAATTGCAATCAAAGCTGGATACTATTTAGTGGTTACTGACCTGGAGTCTGTTTATAGCAAAGCAACATTCTCAACTGTTATGCTTTATTTACTAAATTGTAATCTAACTTTTGTATTATAAACATAATAATCTACTTCATGTATCATGGGCCAAAATTTAAGAAAATCAACATGTACAAAGAAAATGTATCCAAAATGTGACCACCTTGACTAATAAATCTTGATAAAAATTGCTGGTTAATATGAATATAGATAATTCTTATTAATACTAACAGAAAGAAACAATCATCATTATTAAGACATATGAGAAAAGGTTGGAGCAGAGAACAACAGGAAGACAATTATGGATGTTTTGGCTTTATGGTATAGAAAACGTCAACATCCAAAATTACAAATGACACTGCACAGATCTTTGTGGAAAACAAAGATCATCTAAGGCACATAATTATGATGACATAATTATCTGAAAATTGATGTTATTTTACTAATTCGCTAATGAAATTCTGAAGATAGCTATCAAAGACACACAGTCTCTATTTATTGGTGACAATTGTTGAAGTTTTGAATAACTTACAGCTGTACAAGTAAACAGAATACATATTGCCTAGTCAGAACACTAAAACTGAAATAACACATTTACCTGTTGGAGGGCAAGGGCCATCTAATGCAACAATGTCATCAATAGCAATATCTCCCATATAGCCGTATCCAGCAACTCCTTCAAATACAATCTGTGGATGTTATTGTTTACAAATAGTTAAATAATTTGACACTATACAAATCAGAGTCAGTTGCTCATGCATAATAAGGAAAGAGTAGTTGTTGGCTACAGAAACAGCTTGAAGTTTCGGTTAAAAGATCATCTGCATACTTCACTATCACATTGAGCATGAGGATGGAGATAGAGGGAGCTGCAGCAGCACTAAGTTGGATGATAATGGTCATACATCAACCACCTGGTTATACTCACATACTCTCAAAGCATGCTGCACACGATAGAAAAGAACATGCTGAGAAAGGAATGGGTTACATTATTGAACAACTCGATTGTACAGAGAATTACCAGGATATACTGCCTGAGTCAAACTGGAGTCAGAGGAAACGAAAGAGCTGACTCATTGGCAGAAAATGCAGCAACTGATGACACAATATTGAGAAGAGATAAAGCTGACTTAATTTATTCATTCATTGGTACCATGCTTTTTGGCGTAGGCGATTATGTCTCTCCCCAATCCTATGTTTGTTATACATTTAAATATAGTTTCTGATGATTCTGCATCATGCCAGGCTTTCAAGCCATCCAACATTTTCTCACATTGTCATCCTGTCTCTCTTACCCTCGATCTTTCCAATTGTTACGATGTTCAATAGCCCACCTCTTCTCACGATATGATCCAGGAACCGTGATTGTCATCTTCTAAAACAGTTAATAAGTTCTCTATTTGAGTTGACCAGTTGTAGAATTATAGCATTACTCTTTTTAGCTGTCCATGATATTTTCAACATTCTTCTATAAAACCACATCTCTGTGACCTCCAGATATTTTCTTGCAGTATTGTCAGACTTAATTAAAACAGTCATACATTCATTACAAAATGAAGATGTTGACAATGAGACTGAAAACATACACATACAGAGAATGACAGAATAGGAAGTGATTAGAGGAGAGGAAAGAAACTGTACTCTTTTGGAAAGAACTGAATGAGTCTATATACACTTGAATGACTGCTGGAATAGAGAGCGGAGCACTTAAGAATAAGAGAAAGTGCTGATATTGTGACTATTCACAATTAGTAAATATGATCTCCAATATTTTTTGATGGTTGTAAAGCTCAGATATAACCAAATTGGACCAACATCTGCGGTTGAAAGGAATGTACCTCACCTTATGAAGTACATTTTACTTAGCCAAACCAAACAATATATCATAGTGATATATTAATGACGCATGTATAACAGAATAGAGCCAATCAAACTCAAAGACATGAGTGTCATCATAAAACAACATTTATGCCAAAGCATAAAAATTGAATAATAGGCCTATAATAACTGAAAGGAAGTGATTGAGAATGTAAAATACTGATAAAAACATGGAAAAGTATTAAATTATGGCTACAAGCATGCACTATTTTTCATTCCACTAGTTTTTGTTCATCTACATGCTGGTGTTGTATCTATAATTGTATTTTTAAATACAATTTTTGCTGATTATATGGCCATAGACAAGACAATTTTTAAAACAATATTTATATATATGCATGTATAGTCTATGTATTTGTTTTTACACAAAGGCAGAAATGGAAAACTATGGTTTCTGCCCTATGTGCCGCCTTTGGCCCTGGAGGAACATAACATAACATAGTCTATGTATTTGTTTTGTACGCCATCTTGGTATGTTTCTATGTATTTATATTCTTTTGTATTCAAGCTCACCCTGTCTTGTACACATATATTTTAAACTTACTAAATACTAATGGTTTATTATGTCTTTTGTATTCAAGCTCACCCTGTCTTGTACACATATATTTTAAACTTACTAAATACTAATGGTTTATTATGCATCTAATTATTATTTATTGTTTCTTATATGCACAATATGTCAAGTTTCCTAGCATCACCTCTCACTTTTTCAGTATGTTTTTTTATATATTCCCACAAATGCTCATAGGATGAGATCATATGTACCTTGCCTTGATAGTGCACTCTACTAAATTGAGTTTTAATACTCATCTAATCAAATGTATCTAATCAAATTATGTTGTAACTTAATTTATGTTTATTCTTGATAAAGTTATTACTGTCAAAAAGTCAACTTTGTTTATATTCACAGATTTTAGAAATATACATTGGCTGTTATCTTGTTACTGTAAGTTTTATTGTGATTAGAAGACAGTAGATAGCCCTACCAGATTTGCAGCATGATGTAGTCCAAAGAACAAAAAATGTGTTGTGTTGTGGTTTTATTTACACCACTGGCCCAGCACATCCTACTTTAGCAGTGATATGTATATATGTAGGCCTATATAGTGTTTTATCAAATTCACTGAATGGTGGACATCTGTAGCCACAGTGTTAGTAGGCAAGTCTGTGCAGTGGAGCCTGTTTATTTCTCAGCCCACTAATCTTTTTGGTCACCCATCCAAATTCTGAACATAATCATCATTGCTTGGTCCTTTTGCCACTGTTTGGGTCCCTTTCAACTTCACCACAGACATCCGCATTTTCACTAGTAGCTATATGTATTCTCTATTCCTGCTCATATTAATTATCACAATATACATATGGTAGAAAGAAAAATGGAAAGAGGCTAAAAAGTGCCTTAGTTATTGGCATGAAGATGTTCAGGTAACAAGTCACGTTAGTTATAAAAACAGCTATTATGTTTATGAGTGAATAAACATTTGTAAACATTTGCTCTTGCATCATGCTAAGCACAATTTTAGAACATTCAATATCACAAGGCTCACTGTTTCTAACCTTCACATAACTGTCCACAGCTCCAAGTTCAACCAGAGCATTCAGCCATACCAGGCCTTGCTCTCCATGTCTAGTCCATATTGCAGAGCCAAGAGTGATTGGATTAGTGGCATTTGCTAGATATACATTCAGCCTGTTAATATCAAGTCCATGCATGTGGTACCAGAAACTCAAGCAACGAGGACCTGAATTGCGGAACTGTAGACTAATCAAACGTGCTGCTGCAGAGGGTAATTTGCCAGATGCATCAATGTGCACATAGTGACCTATATGAGGGAAAAAAATACAATTTGCCTTAAAATAACTTTCATAAGTATTAATATAATCATCATTAATTACTGTTGCCACATCAAAGGTTAGCTTCAGCAGACCTCCAAAATCCTATGTACCTTGCCTTGATAGTGCACTCTACTAAATTGAGTTTTAATACTCATCTAATCAAATGTATCTAATCAAATTATGATTTATCACTATCTTAGGCCTATTTTCTACTGAAAGTTAGTACCACAGTAAATGTAACTAAATATTGTTACTTTATAAACCAAATACTGTTATACACATAAGCAACTAAGAAAAAAATGGAACATTAATTAATAATATGACCATTTTCTGACATTACTTAAGAAAAAATAAATTCCCAACATTAAATAATCATTTTAGCTGTGCACAAGTAGCTCTTGACAGCCCATAGATTTTCAGCAAAAGCACATGTTCTTTTCAGTTGTGTAACTGAAGCTATATGCAGACATATGATTGTCTCAAAGGGATAGGTGTATAAGGTGGTGGGGGGATTATGGATGTTTATTTAGTCCCCAAATGGAGCTATTCCAGTTTGTTTCCTGGGAGCTATTCCCAGGATTACCATGTCCGTCGATGAACACAGAACACACTTCTAGGCCAATGAACGCATCATTCTTCTATAAGATTTCTTGACCCATCCGTAGTAATGGCACATCTAGCATTCCCCATCACCTAGGAGTCTGCAACATAAGGACAAAGGTGCAATATTTGCTGGCCTGCATCTCTTCATCATTGATGGGATTATTTGATAGAAGACAAAAGTAAGAAATTTAGACAAGATGTAACAATCATGCGATAATGAACAAAAAAACCTAGGCCCCAGTTACCACATGAGCAACATGTTTGTATAAAAATAAGAATTTATGTATTTCATAATATAAACTGTTTCATGCTAATGCATAGTGCCTATACTGTTTTCAACAATGTCAATATTAAAGGTACATGTCCACATGATGAAGAGGTACAAAGTGGTAAAAATATAAACCGGTAATTAAACATTACCACCTTTTGTATTTCCAAGGGTGTGATCAAAATCTGGACCAGTGTTAAAAGAGTCTGTACTTCCTTGTGTCATTGTCCAGTCGAAGTTATCTGTGGGATCTTGAGAATAACTACATGTTGTATTGCGCTCAAAGTCACATGATAAGATGTAAATTGCAGCTGAAAGTAGAATACATCAACAGTGTTAAATATATTCCATTTTTTTAAATGGGAAAGAGACTGTATACCAAAAAAATGTCTCATTACACATGGTTATTCCATAGATGATTCTTGCAAACTGTACGTGTTACATGTAGTTCCCCAATAGATGATATATGCTAACTGAAAGTTTTAGCTGTAGAGTTCCCCAATAGATGATATATGCTAACTGAAAGTTTTAGCTGTAGAGTTCCCCAATAGATGATATATGCTAACTGAAAGTTTTAGCTGTAGATTTCCCCAATACATGATTTATGCTAAACTGAAAGTATTAGCTGTAGAGTTCCGCAGTAGATGATTCTACTGGAAACAGAAAGCTATTTGAGTGCAATATAATGAAAGCAAGTCATTAAATAATCTTTGGCATTTAGAATATTATACCTAATATAACTTTAAACGTTTCTTAATTTACCTTTACTTTACTCTTGATTTTATATTCGTTATTTTATGCATTTGTAATAATTTACAATAACAAACAAAACAACAATTACACATGGGAATGTACTTTTATATGGTTCTAGCTTATATAATCTATACATAGTGAAGTGCTGGCCTATATAATATATATGAATATAGTCCTTATATATAGTTTAATATGGTTCTAATATAGTCATATTAGAAACTGCTATACATACATCTAATTTTATCTTTACAATATATTGTGTTTCAATATTTTTGTCTGTATTAATTGTATAATCCTTACTTATTATATTGAGGCCACTTTCCTCATATTTAAGTTCATTCTATATTTACACATATTTATATTCGCTTTGTATGATTTTTGTCTCAATAATATTCAGAGATAACATGCAACTCAATGTTCTATAGCACTCTTTTGTATTTATATACTATTATCACAGTTCTTTCACAAAGTAATATCTAAATATAAATTTACAATTGCAACTGAAACTTATGTGGAACAGAAACTAACGTGGGAGAGTTGGTGCTGTGAGAGGTGGAGGAGTGGTCTGAGCTGAACAGACAGCCTCCAGCAACTGGACATCATCAATGACAATTGTGACATCATCAGATAATGGTTGTTGTGCATCAAATGCAACAGCATAAGAAACAGTGGATGTGATGTCTTGCTCTGCTGATTTCCAGTTGAGTGTTTTATCCTTTCCATCTGGATTTGTGAGTTGAAGCAAAGTGCTATTACCGGTACTGGTGACCAAGTAGATTTGAAGAATGCCTGTTAAAGTAATTGAAAATAAATATAAAGTTAGCACATAACCCACCAAGTATATGTTTTCTAATATATGATGATCCATATCTCTCTCTCCTTAAATATGTATAAGCTTATATTATATGCTTTTATATTAGTCTATATTATATTATTCATTTACCCATGTCACATCTGAAGCAAACCTTGATTATGTGTTATTTTTGTTTACAAATAGACCTAATTGGTCCTTGTAGCACTAAGATTTTCTGGCACATGCTGATGTTAAAATGTTTGTGGTTCTCAAGGAATGTATATATCCATGCTAAGTGTGTGTACTGTTGTTGTCTGTGTGTTCTTAGTTGCTTATCCAGCAGTCTATGAGTTCAGGTTCATGCCCTGATTCAATGCCATGGTGTGATATATGCATGTGGTTATGATCTGTTGTTTTGGTTCATATAATGTGTTCCATTTATCTGACCTTGGAGGGAGAAGCATTTTCCTGATGTCATCAAGCGCTGGACATTAAAAAAGATGGTGGTCAACAGTTACATAGGGATGAGTGCACAGTCAGCCCCCTGGCTGAGTGTCGTTCAACCAGTCCATATTCATAGTAGCTTGGGAATATACACTTTGAATGTCTTGACTAAAATTGCTTATTTTTTAGTAGTATAGGAGTTATATAGCACTGCAGAACTCTCTTTCTCACCTCTACTGGCAAGGTCATATTACACAATATATTTTTCAATTTCCTGAATGTTGTTTTTGCCTGCCCTATACTGCTTTTTAAATATACATACACTGCAAAAAAAGCAATCCTGCTGGGAACAGTGAAAACTGGAAACGAAAAGAGGAAAAGAAAGAAAGTCATAGACAAGCAATATAAAAGAATGGACTGGCCAAGATGTTTCTATTCTCATCCGAATTGCTAAAGATATAAATCAATGGAGTATTATGTGTTGATGTATTAATTGCAGCACATCTATGGCCCTAAAGTATTATAGGCTTTATAGATGAATGAAGACATATATAAATCATTAAAGTATTTGCAAATATTATATTAAAAAAAAACTAAAGTGAACATAATCTACTTTCTGTTACCTATACCCATCACTTGAGCATCCTATAGAATAGCAGAATGTATTCCAGAAAATGGAATATGCTGCCCCTTGATTACAGCTTGGCTGCATTATCTGTGTCTTTCTGTCTGACACATCTGACTACAGCATGGCTAAGGGTCACCATGATCCTCTATGGGATGAGTCACCTAAATCCATCCCTAAAAGCCTCATGGTAAAATTTTTGCTATTCTTTGTACCCCTTTCAAGCCCCAGAAACACATGGGTGAGTATCTATCTATCTATTCGCTGAAACCCTTTGTTGCCTTTCAGCGTCAGGGATAGAAGAGTTTTCTGGAGACAGCCCTCGTGTGTGCTGAGTAAATTGTGGAATTTGTCTCCTCTTTTATTTCGGTGGTCCATCATTTTCATGGTCAGTCTCTAGGTTTTCCGTCACTGTATCTGTGTAGCATAGAATGCTGTGGTATGCTGTCTGCTGATGTATGCAAACTAGTTGATCTGTTGTCTCTTAATATACTCCAATATTGGGGTGGTGCTGGTGTTTTGTCTAATGCCCTTATTTTACACTCTGTCTCTTAGTGATATATTGTCAAGGGTGAGTGCACTAGCTAAATAACACTTATTTACAAACATTACCACTGTATAGATATCACAACTTCAGTAAACAACAATATGATCACACCCACCATTTCCACTGATGCTATAAGCAAATCGAAGACATTTTCCAGGAGTTGAAGCCTGCAACCCACTTATTAGCGTTGAATGAACATTTGTACTTGAATAAGCAGCTGATGGTATTTCTGCTAGAGCATAGGTACCTGCAAAGTTAAAGATGTAATAACAAAAATGATCATGTAACATCGAAAATTGATAAGTTATGACAAAGAGTAAACAGAAAAACATTAAGCAGAAGTTATACTTTCACAGTATCACCATATGGATATGAAAAATATCCAATGACATCTGCAGTGGAAAAGAACATAGTATTTGAAATGAACTGTCATAAAAAATGTTTAAGAATATAAAAGCTTGAGAGGCATGATCTAACGCAGAGAATTACAAATACTACAACATAGATTGACTACTAAAAAAATATTTTAAAATGTAAGCTAGCACTATTTTTTTATATATGTAAAAGACATGATGGGTTATAAAAACTAAACTTGGAGGACATGCTCCTAGAAATAGAAAAAAAAAGTCACCCAACTCCTAGAAATAGAAAAAAATTTCACCCAACTCCTAGAAATAGAAAAAAAGGTCACCCAACTCCTAGAAATAGAAAAAAAGGTCACCCAACTCCTAGAAATAGAAAAAAAGGTCACCCAACTCCTAGAAATAGAAAAAAAGGCCATCCAACAAAGCCCATTGACCTACCACTATTCACTATGGCAAGTATTCATGTTCTTTTATTTCCCCCAACACCTGTGTGTCCAGGCACGCAAATGACGTTAACTATTCAGTACAGACTTTATCATCAACTCCAGCTACTGCATACTCATATAATTAGTAAGAAAACAGGCACCTGTAGCACTCAGAGTCTTAAACCATTGCACTGGTAAGAGCTATCACCTCCATCCTCTTACTGCTAGTGGTTATATAAAAAACACCACTTCCCTAATATAATTCCCCTCGAGCGGTGAAAGCCCATGCACTGTACACATGTTTAACTACAGGCCCATCAATGTAGACAAAAATATCTCCATCTGAGGAATTCTCACTGATCAGAGACTGAGCAATTAATCTACATACACTGGGATACTAGAATGTCATTTATATGTGTCCTCGAAAGTGCAATGATCATTTGAATATAAATTGTAAACTTGTTAGGCTTATTTTCCCACTCTTCTCCAAGCTCTATATACCTTAGTGTACAAACCTATTTCACCTCTGCCCTGTCTAGGTTTAATCTATTTCCTTTGATCCTTCCAATGTCATCATGTAATAGATGGTTGTACATTGATGCGCAATAATGAATATGCACAGCATATCTCCGCTATTTACATCATAGTAGGATCATCTGGCAGAAGCACATTGCCACTATTTCTGTAGTTCATGAGCATAGAAGAATTATATGAATAGCATAATTTTGGATTTTATCTAGTTAATAAAACTGCATTTGCCTAAGAATCACAATGGCCACGATATACTCTACCACTGACAGAACAAGCCTTTGTTACTACAGTACAAGAAGCTGTTGAAAGAATGAAACAAAGCACTATCATACCTGTAGCAGAATTTATTGTGTGGTCTACAGCAGGAGCCTTGTTTTGGTAGCGTTTGCTGCTGGGTGAAGACAAGATCCAATCATAGTTATCAGTTTTTACATTGTAGTATGTACACAGTCCACCCTCAAAGTCACATGATGCAGGATCTGGGCAAGGATGTGGTAAAATTTGGATATCATCAATGGCAACATCACTGGAGGAATTAACTCCCACTACTCCTTCAAATTCAACCTGAAACATCAAGCTTATCATCATTATGTTGCATATGTTAATGAGCTACTTAAGAGTTTAGGCAAGATTGCTAAGTAGCTATTTAGTGACAACTTGTTCATGTCCAGTCAAAGTTATTCATTTTTTATTAACAATGTTCAACAAAACAAACTCTAATCACTATGCCTTGTGGTGTCCTGAAGTGCAACACCAAACTCTCTTCGTCTTGTTCCAACAGACATCCATTGAAGCACACCTCAGCTCTGGCTCACCACTTCATCTCCACTTCTTTTCTTTACCATATAATCCTCAATGCAACTTAGTACTATCTGAATATGACTCAGACACGCACAAAATAATAAAATATTGTCTATTGTCTTAGACTAATTAGGACATAATAGTCTGTATCCCTAAATAAGAAGATGCAACTCGCATATAAAGAAAAGACTTGGCCAGGCAAAGATAAAAAGTAGAAGAACATTCAGAAGAAGAATATAATTCTAGTGATTAGTTGAACCAACATCACTGCACTTTGACACATCCACAGGTGCTCAATCTTGGTCAGCAGATGGTGAAGTATCCGTACACTGATAGTTCTCATAATTTGTTGGTTGTACACTTTCTTCAATCTTTCTATCAACACAATGAATGAACCCAGATCTTTGCAGATGACATATATGATAGGCACCATTGGGCAAGAAACTGTCAGTAATATACAAAATACACTGCAAGCAATCTGTAAATAGTGTGAGGACATAAACTCACAAATGTTACAGGTAAACATCACTAAGTCTTGTGTGCTGTGGTCTTCCTTCAATCTGTAAATTGTGAGGACATAAACTCACAAATGTTACAGGTAAACATTACTAAGTCTTGTGTGCTGTGCTCTACCTCCTTAAACAATAACACTGTGAAGGCTGTACATACCAAGTATAGTCATAATTGGGCAAACTATAGATTGGAATAACAGAAAGAAATATCTGAATATTTCTGTCATATTGCTATTATGTTGATAATGTTATACAGCACAGACAAAAGACTCTGTGTGACTTAGAATAAAGGCAGCTGCTAGGCTGGAATAGATACTGCTTGTTTTCATTTTTCATCTGTTCATGGTGAATTATGGATTTTCTCACATTGTCCAAATTAAAATGTAAATGTCTGAATTGTATACAAAAGAAGTCACAAATTTATGACTGTAACTCAAAGAGTGGTGCCAGAGAAGATAGTCATTTCAGAAAATAGATAAATAACAAGAAAGAGAAGATGCTAGCAGCATCATCATAAAATGGGGTGTCCAAAACAGATTTTATTGCCAACACTGAAGACAAAGCAGTGCTGAGATCCATAATAACCTATCTTAGTAGTCATGAAATGAAGAATAAGTTAAGAAGATATAATTTAATATTATTGTTTCATCACCTGATAAGGATTAGGTCTGTTAATGGTGGCTTGTGCCACAAGCCATTGATTTCCACGATCAGCACGCATATTCCATATAATTTTTGGTTGTTCTGATTTATCCACACTCTGTAAGTACACATTCAAGGAGCCAGATGCTGTGCCATGCATGTAGTAGTAGAACTGCAAACATTGTACTCCACCTCCAGGGTAGATAGATGAAATAATCCTAGCTCTATCTCCAGGCTTTCGAGGAGCTGATGCTTCAGTGTAAACATAGTAACCTGAGGAAGAAATTAATAAGAATAGAAAACATCGTAGAGATTAATATAAAATGTGAAAACAACACCAAATCTTCTGTTTGTGGCACAAAAGCAATATTACACAGAATGTACAGAGAACTAAATGATGAATTGAAAGTAGAAAAGAACATTTCAAGACAAAATATCTAAGAGAAGCTTACAAGTATTGCAGAATTCAGGTAAACATACCAGTCTACATTTCATTAACAATTATTTTTAATAAGCCACTGTAACTGTTACTGGAATCCACCAGCTTTGATGGTAAGCTGATAAATTCTCCATTTTTAATAGTAACATCAAAATATACATAGCAGGACAGGAGAACCCTTACAGAGAAATAGAGTTGAAACATTAATTTAAGAATCTCTGAATTTTCACTTGTTTGCAAACATAATGGAAACATACTAGGTTTGGTGAAGTGCCTAGATGGTTAGAAGTAGGTCTGATGAAGTGTCTAGACTTATTTGAAAAGGAAAATAAACTGAAGTGCCTAGACAACTAGAAGTAGGTCTGGTGAAGTGCCTAGACTTATATGAAAAGGAAAATAAACTGAAGTCCTGTACGTTGACTATTTTAAAATAAGTCTCTGCAGTTAGCGATTCCATAAGAGTAGATTGAAAAGCTTCTGCCCAGATGAATCAAACAGTGAATGTACCAAGATATCAGAGATAATCCAACAATTTGTAAAACTGAATGCTACTGTAAGATTGGTGAACACATTTTTAATTGCCTATAGATTAGACACAGTCTACTGACCTTGACTGGTAGTTAAGGTATGATCAACAGCTGGACCAGTTCCAGATGTAAGTGTAGACTTGCTTGCTCTAGTCCAGTCAAAATCATCCTGTGTTTCTTGTGTGTAGTCACACATGTCTTGTTCAAAGGTACATAAAGCTGCAATAATTGATTTTTAACAAAATATTATTACATCTGCTGTGAATTTAGTATTTGAAAAAATGTTAATGGTGAATATGAAATCTGAGTAGGAAGCAAATAAAAATACAAAATGGCAAATATTATTATCTGTATTACAATAGTATAAAAAAAAGGCTTAAAGGTCATGTCACTATGTCTTCTTAACATTATCTACCTCTCTATGTGATGTGTCCTTCACAGAACGATGTCCTCACTGCCACTCTATAAGTCTTATATTCCTGTCCATGGTGCCCAGTCTCTTCCAGTGTCATGTTCAAGCTTTCGATATCCTGTGTCCATTGTAGTCTTAGTCTGTCTCTTGTTCTCTTTCCTGGAACTTTTCCCCTCCAAGATTAATATTTTGAATTCAGTGTGCCTTTTATATGTCCAAAATATGTTAACCCCTTTGTTATGGGAGGTATCCTTAAGGATACGATGAGGAGGTTTGGAGAACATAGTCACAACAGGCATGATTGAAAGCAACAGAGACAGAGGGTGACAAAGTGAGAAAATATTAGACAGTTTGATAACCTGGTATGGCAGGGAAACAACAATGATCTTGATACATAATGCTGGAGATAGAGAACTGTGAAGAGCCATAACCGCCTACGCCAGCTGGCATGGCACCTGATGATGATTGCTTTTATTTGGGTACACTACATGTTCATGTAGACTTGTTTAGTTAAAACATGGAATGACTCACATTAAAATTTGTTTGTACATTTTATTCTTAAAACAAAATAAATACACAAATGATCAATGGTTTGCAATGACACATGGCAATTCTTAGACACATTAGAATGAAAAGTGTACTTTCAATGTGGAATATTAAAAAATACAGACTAGCATATTTTACCTTTACGTGGACATGCATTGTGAACAAGTAACAGGTCATCAACAGCAATATCTCCCATAAAGCCATTGCCCTTGGTAGCCTGAAGGTACATCTGAAAATAAATCAAATTAAATGTTCACATACTCATATTCTAAATATGAATATTATTGTTCTGTTATTTTATCTTCAGACTAGACATATGATACTTACTGCCACTTCAAACAGATTCTACACTTTTATAATTAGCTATGGTGTAGCCACAGTGCATAATATTGATCAGAGTACAATATCTGCAGAAATCATAGGCGTCAACTAGTACGGATTTTACATCCCCAATTTTTTGTTTGTTTAAAAAAAAAAATAATTTAGTGTTACATCTTCAGTAATTACTACTAATACGAATGTTTTTATCTTACATGCATGTATTGAACGTACTGATGGAGAAAAAAAAGGTTTTCTGGTACTGACTAAATACAGACATTTTTATTGAAATATGGAAATAGATTGTTAATAATACTGATTTATGGAAAATTAAGTTGACAGTTGTGTATGTTTGACTTATGTCCAGAACTACAATGATCAAGATCTTGTATCATCTCTCTGTGGGATGCACTATTATCAGAATTCTCTAGATAGTGAAGTAAAAACATCTGTTTTGTAGACTGGAGTATATGAGTTGACTTTTGGGAGGGAATCATTCCTTTAATCTTATGTACGCTTTTGAAATTATATGATTCACTGCAAAATCACATCTAAAGTAAAAAACTTCAGAGCCCATGGCATTGTACCATACAGAAACATTGAGCTATGAATTTCTCGGAGATTTGACATATAGCCCTGACACCCCCACCTTTGAAAGAATACCATGTAAAATGTTATCCTAACACAGTCAATCTGTAAGCCTGCCATAGGACACAAGAACACTACTTCCTTGAGGTTCGCAACTATGAACATAACAATAATACTATTAATGATTTTAACTAACCTGGTAGTTTGTGTCACTCTGAATAGTAATGGCAGCATGTATCCAATGATCACCCTGACTTTTTTGTTTCTGCCATTTTACAGAATTAGTGCCACCAACACTTGTGATCAGTTGCAACTGACCAATATTGGATCCATACATGTGATACCTGACACAAAGAGCAGTGAAATTATTGTAAATTTGTATGTCACAGGGTATTTTTTCAGTTTGTTCTTGAACAGAGATCAACAAAGTAGTCAGTTCAATATGGGAAGAGGTGCCTACATTCCAACTTTTTAATATTATGCAGTTTCCTTCAAACTTTGTTATAGTATGCGCAGCTTTCATGACATCACCACTGAGATCATGTCACTAGCAAACCTTGTTGGTAAAAAAATAAAATGGCTAATTTTATCGGAGATGTCTGTTTACTGAGCATGTCGGCTACACAAATGTTTGTTACAAACTCGTGGAGATGAAAAAATGAAACAAAAAGAAAAAGGATCATACGTTGGGGGGGGGGTGTGTGCTCTCAGTGGATAGAGGTGCAGATTGATGCGTCCAGCAGCAGTCCTAGTGACTGTGAAATGCATACTGTATCTTCATTGATATATATGCTAACACAGCTTATCTGCCCCTACTTTGTTTTTTGCAACATTCCAACTTTCTAATGTTATCTTATTTCATGTCCCACTAAATAATATAGGCATCTCTTCCTGTATTGTACCCAGTAGTCAATAACCATTATATCAATTGTTCTGCCTTCTATTGGAACAACAAACTATCTATAACCCACTTAATCTGTAGCAATTATTTGTAACAGACCCAATGACTATAATGTGCTCTAATTATCCTGTAGTTTAAACCACTGTCAGTCATACAAGTATTGTATTATGGTCACTCCTTAAATTAAAACATTTATTCATTTTTCTGTAACCGTAAATGATTGTTGTTAGTGTAATCAAGCTACCAAACCTCAAAAAAAGTAAAAACACTACTGATGATAGATGTGAAATGAATCACACATTTTTAAAGAGACCAAACATAACCTTAACAAAAAAAAATCATTTGTGCACAATAAGTGCACAACAACCATAATTGTTTTCTTTCCTACTATTTTATCCAAACACAACTTACCAGAATGAGAAGCAACTTAAACCATTTGTAGGAGGTATGACAGGGGAAGCCAGAATCGCTGTATCACCAGTATTACCATAAGAAGCTTCCAAATAGATGTAGTATCCACCTGAGACAGTTACAGAATAATATTATTGAAAAGTGATGAGAAATAGATGCTGAACACATCAACAAAATATCTTTCAATATAATGTTGTGAAGTGATCACAATATTTACAGCTTTGACTAGAAGTAACTTCTTCTCGTTCAGTTTCACATGTTTACACAGCAAGTCTAGTTTACTTGATAAATACTGCTACATTTTAAAGCTCCCCAAGACTCTCATACAACGTTTTGTGGATGTCTGTCTCTGCTGTGAGTTGTTGCTTTGCCCTGAACTGGTTTAGTGTAATGCAGTCTTGCAGAATATGTATAGCAGTCTGAGGTACCTATCCACAAGAACACAGAAGTGATGGAACCAGTCTTAGTCTGTTTAAGTGGTTGCTTAGTCTGTTGTGGCTTGTCCTGGTGCAGACAATGATAACTTGTTCAGCTCGGGCGAGATGATGATAGCTGTCTTTTGGGTGGTTGACTTTTCTAATAGTTTTGATGTGGGTGACAGATATAAACAGGTTTCAAGTGAACGAAAGAAGAAGAAATATTGAGTCTCTTTTCCTGGTAGGTGATTTCTTGGTCTTTTTCTTCCTGTCTTGCTCAATATTTTGTTATCATATCTGCATTTTCATTTTCTGGTATGTCCACCCATGTGAAAAACCACAGTATTGACTTCTAGTTCAGGATGCAAAGGCCACTGTCTTCTTTCCAAGCATGTCATTTCGAGCCCAAGCATGACTAAGGAAAGTTGAAGGATAAACTGACAATCTGTGACCTGTGAAAAAATCATCTTTGTCAAATCTTGTTTCAATTTATTACATTTGTCTTCTATCAAATAATTCCCATGAGTAATGAAGAGATGCATGCCAGTGAATATTGCATCTTTGTTCTTTTGTGGCAGACTCCGAGGTGATGGAGAATGCTAGATCACTGTAAATGGATCAAAAAATCTGAGAGAATTATGATGAGATAGTTGGCCCAGTTGATGAGAAAGTGTGTGCTGTACCTCTGGCCACTACCTATGACATAGTAATCCTGAAATACTGGCACACTGGAATGCCTCCCTTGAGGGACTAAACATGCATATATAAACCTTCCTTACACATCCATGACTTTGAAACCTTATATGTGTCCATGTGTTGTCTCTGTTAAACTTGAAACAAGGTAATGAAGTTTTGCTAATCACTGGTAACACACAAAATAACACACAGAAAATAACAACTTCAACCAAACATTCTTTATCAAGAACACATCCATAACATCATATGACAAGAAATGGACCAATTGGTGTTCACATGGCAGAGCTAAATTTAAGTGGAACCTGGAAGAGTAAAAGCTAGGTTAAAGGTAAAACAACGCGAAAAGACAATGGATAAAACACAATAAAATGTCAATAAAACAAAATAACCAAAAACATGACATAAAAACAGGATACCTACCCGCAGGACTGATAAGCATGGATACCAAAGGGCTCAATCAAGCTTTTGGTTAATTAAAATGTTTGATTTGTGTGTATTATTATGTGAGTCACCAGTGATTAGCAAAACTTTATTACCCTGTTCTAAATTTCACTTGTTGGATTTTAGCTTTGCTAAAGTTTTACATATTATATATTTGTCATTTCAGTTATACAACTGAGAAGAACCTGTGCTTTTCTAAGAAAGACCACAGGCTGTCAAGTGCTTCCTGCTCACAGCTAAAGTGATTATTTCATCATCACTATCCCTGGTATACCACAGGGGGGATGGTATTCCTTGAAGCCCTACCCAACTTTAAATGCTCATTTCTCATATTGCTTCCTTCAGGTCTGGCAGTTTACCGCAGTCAAGGGCTTCTAGGACAGACAATGCATCATAGATATTTAACTAAAGAGATATTTAAAACTGTTTCACTATAAATCCTCTATTTATTTCACTTCTCTATCTTTCTTTTATTTAAACTTAAAAATGTTTCATGATTTTTCTTTATTTCACTTTCTATTTAACTTATCTTTGCCTCCACATTTTAATGATATCAATCATGTATTATTATATTGAATTTTATAAGAATGTAGATCTACCTTTGCCAGTATGATCAGATGAAGGTCCAGTGTCAATACTTGAGGTGCTACCAGTGTTGATTGTCCAACTCATTTTACTCTGTGCATGCTGTGACCAGTTACACAATGTACGTTTATCAAAGTCACAGTCAACTGAAGCAAAAGCTACATATGGAATAGAGAATTACTGCATAAACAAACCATCATAATATTTCTAAGTAGTATTAAAAAACTAAAACATCTCTATGAGAAGAAATACTTTAACACAGGTAGACAAATATATTACATCTCTTTCTATCATGCACAAGTACACACATACACACATTAAAAAACAATATAACAGTAATTTTGAAAAAAATACCATCAATAGTTAAACATCATCATCAAGTACCATCTCCGTAATAAAGGTTGGCTGCAACAGACCTCCAGCCTCCTCTGCCTCTTGCTTTAGTGGTGCACTCATCTAGACTATAACCTGTCCATCTCGCGATATTGCCCTCCAACTTATATCTCTGTCTACCTTTTTCTCAATTCCCATCAAACTCTACTCTCAAATAAGAACTTCAACAAGGTATCACATCTCTTAATATGTCAAAAATACTTTATTTGATTTTTATTTCCTTTAATAGTTCTTTTTTTCACATATAAACATATGTTGTTAATAATAATATAATAGTTAGTTAGTCGTTGCCTAACTATAGTTGCTCCGATCTCTCCCTGAGTGTATCTGCCATTACACTTCTACTGACAGTACCAGCCGTATGCTTGTTGACCATTATTCTTCTGTGCCCTCCAAAATAATAGAAGCATATCTTGTACAGGACATTGCTATTAAACTACTGGTATTGTTGAAATTTTAGACAGCAGCAAAAAAATACATGCAACCACATCGTACCAGTACAAAGTCAATGGTCAGATTTATAACCATGAGCAGGTTCAATTGAGTTGTATTTGTTAGATGGGGCCCACTAACCCTCTCTTCTACCAAGCTGACCAAATGTTGGTAATAAACACAATAACTTGAAAAAGTTAATAAGATATAACTTACAACTGTGTACATTGCATCCACATTAATTAGGAACATATGAATCGGTAAGAATATGTGCAGCAAGCAGCAGAGAAAAAAAGTGTAGTAAATTTTGGGTAAATATTATTGACAAATGTAAGAGAATATGACACTAATCTTCAGCATAATTTACCAGATGTTGTTGGAAGGGCTTTGTCAGGCACGGTTTTGCAGCTAAAAGTGTCAACATTTGTGTCATCAATTGCAATGTCACCATCATAGCTTTTACCAATAACTCCTTCCAGTACCAGCTGTGAGAAATAGAATAAAATCATGTAGATATAATCAATAGAGACACACAAGAAATGATCAGAAAAGTCTTCCAGAAGGTGTACAGGACTGAATTTTACATAGTCTCATTTGGAGATTGAACATTTGCACCTTCTGTTACAGGGAAATAAAACTGTCTCATTTATGTGGACATCCCTGATGTCATTCCAGGACAAACTCTTAGAAACACTGACAGCCTTTAGTTGACAATTGTTTTATTTGAGAGAATTCTATTTATATATGTTAGATAGATATGTCAGAATATTTGCACAAATGAAATAATGGCACAACTCAGTTTTTTTCTCTTGACTACATCCTGCTGGAAATATACTAGGACCATTGTCCTGAAGGAGAGATCCAGTGAGAGTTAGAGAACAAATGGCAAAAATTAAAATATAGCTGATATGTTTAATTATATATTCTTTTTTCAATATAGGAGACTATAGAATAAACAATATATCTTTCTTTCAATATAGGAGGCTATAGAATAAACAATATATCTTTCTTTCAATATAGGAGGCTATAGAATAAACAATTTATTCTTCTTTCAATATAGGAGGCTATAGAATAAACAATTTATTCTTCTTTCAATATAGGAGACTATAGAATAAACAATATATTCTTCTTTCAATATAGGAGGCTATAGAATAAACAATATATTCTTCTTTCAATATAGGAGGCTATAGAATAAACAATATATCTTTCTTTCAATATAGGAGGCTATAGAATAAACAATATATTCTTCTTTCAATATAGGAGGCTATAGAATAAACAATTTATTCTTCTTTCAATATAGGAGGCTCTAGAATAAACAATTTATTCTTCTTTCAATATAGGAGGCTATAGAAAAAAATATATTGCATACATATATTTTTAAAATAAAAATTATATTAATCAACTGACCATGAAAGGTTTTTTGGTGTAGATCTTGCTGACGTTGACTTGAGCATTTAGCCATTGATCTCCACTTTGACCATCCAACTCCCACAAGGTTGCCTCAGATGTGATGACATCAAAGCTGGCATTATTCAGAACTATAACCCTCAAAGCTCCAATGTCAACACCATACATGTTGTACCAGAAACTAAAACAATAATCCTGGTTATCAGCTGCTGGGAATACCTGCAAACAGGATCAATAGTTCAAACAATAATTCCAGTTTAAATGATGATTAAAAATAAAATTTTAAATACTCTTAGCAAGGTTTACTGTCGCAGAAATTTTGCTTCTTCTTCATAATACTTATATTACACTGTTTTCTAATTGAAAACAGTATAACTCCATAGAAAATATGAAGTAGAAAAAAACCATGCAGAGAAGACAATCGGCTTTCTCTCATCTCAAGATCTTTATTCCTGTTCACACTGAAACAAGCTTTTTCAATTCCACATTGGACTTTTTGACCATTTGTAGTCTCATGAACAATAACATAATGGGCTTTATTTTACTTAATGCTCATCTTCACTTGCGAAGGAGGAACCATTATCATCCATCATCATCATATTTAACAATTATTGTCTACATTGCAGTTGTTTCTGAAAGCATTAATCTCAACCTGCTTTCTATAAAGAGTTATTCAAACTTAGAAAAAGACATGAGGAGTACATTGACTTGATTTGTTAATACATAAAGAAAGGCTACAGTTCGGGCAAGTTTTTGAAAGTACTGGCAAGAGACTTTGCTACTTCATACTAAAATGCAAATCTTCTTGACCAATCCTCAATTATTTTTTATCAGTTGTAAATTTGTTTCTGTGATTATGTCTTGTAAAAGTTTCTTTATCTGCATTAGTTTTGTGAGGCTATTTCAAGTCTCCTATTTTGTAACGTAGTTGCCAGAGCACAAAGATAATCCTAAGCATTCACATTCTTTAACACTTTTCAGATCTTTGTTGTCAATTGTATTTTTAATTGTCTTTATTGTCAATATCTTGGTTTTTTTTTTTTGGTGATTAGGAACAGATTTTGAGTCCTCCTGCCCTTTATTTGGTTGATACAATCAGTTGTTTAAGAATTTCAGAGCTGGTCAATAGGAGGACTTGTGTCCTTATTACATATAGTTTCAGGAATCTCTAACACCCACATGTGTCTACTACAGAACATCTGGTTATTGATATAAAAACCAGGAAAACTAATTGATAAACATGATCAAGGATATACTTGAATGGCTTATACAGTTCTGTTGATGTTCTACAAAGTTTCAGGTTGACCTATTTTGACAAAAGTAGATAAATTAATCTCCATACCCTTGGCAAAATTCCACTTTACTATATCTTGTAATATAGTGCATGGTTTATATCAGAACTGCCTACTTCCCTCACTTGCATCGATTCAGTTGTTAATCTGGCACAACCAGATTTTGGTTTTATTCAAGTGCTTTATTGCCTTTTGAGCTTCTAGAATAGGTTTTTCCTTTCAGCATAGAAGAATTATATAACCACAGACCTACCAAGATGTTGCATAATTAACTACAATTTCTCAAAACAAATGCCAGTATTGAAAACATTTCTTAAAGTATTACTGATCTCTAAAGGTCTTTATATCTCAGTAGAATAATAATAATTTCATAAGAACAATTACCTGACTTGCAAGTCTGGCACGCTCTCCCATTATCATGCTGCTACTTTCTATGTACATGTAATAGCCAGTGTCAGTCATAGATGTATGGTCAGTGCTTGGTCCTGTACCTATTGATGCAGTTTCACCACGATTACGAGTCCAGTCAAAATCATCGGAGCCATCTCTGACATTTCTCCACAAACAAAGATCTGTTGTAAAGCTGCATGCCCCTGTAAAAGAATTGTTACTGTTTTGGTTATAAATAAATAATAAAAAAATTATCAATAAAACAGGTTCTATTGTAAAAGTATCACCATTGATTACATCTAAGGTATCTAAATTGCACCCAAATTCAAATAAAATTGATGTCTCTGTCTGTATCCATGGTTGTTGACCTATACACTGGACTTCCAACACTGTCACTCATCCTGATGGTACTCTCTGACAAGTTTTGGTTTTGATTTATTCATCTCAAAACGTTGTCAATCTACCCATATAAATATCTTCAATTTTATTTTATATTTTAAAATCTGACTTAAAGAATAAACCATTATCTTATGACTCCAAACAGAACACAATAGACTGAGAAGTCACATGTAAAGAAAGCTAAAGATTGGTGAAACATAGGCCTACTTGTGCACCTGTGTATTGAATCCTGAAATTATAAAACACACTCTTTAGTAATCACCTATTCTGAGAAAAGAGGAAGAAAAAGTGGCATACTAAGTCAGTCATATCTCTTAATCTGAAGTTAATCACATAGTCCATTAAAGCTAACAGTGCTGTGACATGATGGCTGATAACACAACAGCTAAGAAGAGAAGCTAAAGCTAAATACTTTGTACTACAAAAAAAAGATTTTAAAATGAGAATCTTACTTGTATTAGGACATGCACCAACTGCAATGGTGATATCATCCAATCCAATATCACCTCTGTCACCATTACCAACAATGCCTTCAAATATTATCTGAAAAGATGAAGTCATATGCAAAAAAATATATTGCTATCAAAATTAATATATCACTTAATTATAGGCCCAATATGAAAGAAATGCTATATTTTTTATGGAAATAATGAAACACTGTGATAAATTATAAATGACAATGTTAACATCCTGCTCTAGATTGCATAAACCAACAAGCCAGAAGTAAAATTTTTGGACATAATATGAGAATGTAATTTTGGAATAAATACACAGATTAGTCAAGATGCTGGTCAGTCATTCGTCATCACTGCTGTGATTGAGTTTTTTATACACTGTCTGGTACAGAAACTGTCAGACTATTCTGCACATACCAGACAAGTCCATAGGTACAGTTCTAGTAAGTTTTTCTTTATACATTTTCATATACCTATTAAGTTTCCATTTCTGTACTGCTCCAATCTTATCTCATGCAATCTTGAGAGCGACCATGATTCACACTTATTAAAATTTTCTGAACTTACAAGGTTCCAATGTGCATTGACTATGTCAGAATGATTAATTGCTCTAATTTTTTTATACTCACTAGCTATAAGCTCACACATTACCCGTAACACCACCTATCGGGCACACAAATGAAGGTATTAATCTGCACTGACAACTCTACCCATTATTGGTGGACAATGAAGGATCACAAATGTAAATATACAAAATTTCATGAACAGAAATATTAAAACATTAATTAAAAATTATAATAAAAAGATATATTGAAATATACAAGATAAATTTGAATATTTTCAACACAAAAAGAGAATGACATTCTGCAGACCACAACAATAGATGACTAAATACTAGATGAACAAGTTGAGGTCAGAAAAGTGCACATGTATAAATAGAAAGAAAATAGACAACTAAATGTACTAAAATATCAAGAGACAAACAAATGTTGGAGATGCAGCTGATCTTTAACTTTTTGCTGATTGCATTATTGTTATTCACTAAAATGCAAAGATAAAAACCTGGTAATTTTCAGTTAAGTCAAGAGTGACTTCTCCCTTTCTCCATCCATTGCCCATGTCATATGATCGACTCCATTTTGGCAGAGATCTGCTGCTTGTTTGACTGGCCAAAACTTGGTAAATATTGAGCATACCAATGTTTACACCATACATATGGTAGTAGAATGTCAGACAGTGCTGTAAGTTCTGACCAACAGAGTAAGTTGGACTGAATAAAACAGAAAGAAACATTTGTATGAGTAGTGGTGCACACCATACATTGCTAAATTTACAATATAATAGTAAACATTCTAGCAGACTAAATATGTTTACTACAATTTGCATAAGAAACATTTGTTCTGAAGTTTAAAAACTACAAAGAATGTAGTTCTTGCCTATTTAATTATTTTTTCAAAGTGAAATTGTTTATCTTCATTTTGTACAGATCAGTACAAAATGAACATCATCAACATCATCAAGTGCCGTTCCACAATGAACTTTGACTGCAACATACCTCCAACATCCCGTGTCTCTTGTCTTGGTGGTGCACTCTGCTAGACTACAACCTGTTCATCTCGTGATGTTACTCTTCTATTTATATCTCTGCCTACCTTTTGCCCACCTCCCCTCGATTTTATCCTCAAGTAAAATCCTACCTTTTCGACAAGGTGTAATTTCTTCTAATATATCCAACATATTTTATTTGCTTGATCTTTATTTCCTTTAATAATTCTTTCTTCATACGAAGTGTTGTTGGAACCTCTTTGTTGGTTTTCTTCTCTTTCCATGATGTTCTCCCTATTCTTCTATATAGCCACATGTTTTTGTGAGAGTGCCACTATTTTTACTGTTTGTTCACTATCTGTCTTATATTTTCTTGAAAAAGGTTGAAACATTGAAAATAGCTTGTATACTGTTAGTCTGATTGTCTGTGTATTCTATTTGAAGCTAATCAACTTGTGTTTTACATAAGCATTATTGTTATACAGTTTTACAGCAGTCTCACTTATTAAAAAAATAGGAGAGCTTCCATGGTACTGTCTTTTTAATTAACCCCATAAAATATATACCACATGGATAGAATGTTTGACCTTGACCCTTATTTGGACTTGAGATTTTAGAGTGTAATCAATTTAGCAGTGAGAGAATAGAAAAGAAAATAGAAAAGAGTTACTTGTCTTTAGCATAAAGATAGGAAACAAGTAAACGCATAAATAGCACCTAAAGGGTTAATAAAGTGTTTTAGGTCTACCTTATTAGCCTTGCAGTATCATTTATCTTTCGTGGAGCTGAGCTTTCAATGTAAATGTAGTGACCAGAAAAGGATCCATATGTGTGGTCAGTATAGGGTCCAGTGTTTGGTGTTGGAGTGTCTTTCTGATTTAAAGACCAATCAAACTGGTCAGTAGTGTCCTGGGTAAATCCACACAAAGGACTGTTAGCTGGTTGGTTCTCAAATGTACAGCGTATTGATCCATCTGAACAGACAAATATATGTTCTTGTCAATAAACATACATAGAATGTAGTCATATTTTTTTTAAAGTACAAAAATCTTAAAACAATTTTCACAAATAATTATTTTCAAATATCTATTTCATCAAGTAACATTTATCTGAATGTTTAAACACAGTTTTTAGTGTAGTAATATGTTAATGGAATAAAATGTCTTCCAACCTTGAGGGTCAAGTGCTGTACATGGTCCAGGTTGAAGTGAAATATCATCCACAGCAATGTCTCCTTCCCAAGAAGAACCAACTTTGCCTTCAAACACAATCTGGAAAGATTATAATGTAACATTACATTTAAGAGGTTATACAAAATAATGCATGAGAAACAAATTTCTATTATTTATGTAGTGAAACCCCTCTATAGTGCATCCTTTTATTTTATTAATTTCCTCTTTAAAAACACTTTCAAAATACCCAATTATTTTTCTTCTTTATTGTTTGTTAGCTAAAGGATTTGTCTGTCTAGAGTAAGACACGCCCCTTTCAACTGTGGAATGGTTTTCCTTTAGTTATATCGAGGCATATTTATTGTGGCCCAATGGCCCGGGTTGTCCTGTTAGGGACTGGTGATTTGACATGGGGTCTGGTCTACGTGTCCTTATATGGACAAAAGGAATATTGGGGGATTGGGATGTAGTCCTAAGAAGGACTTGTTTGTTGTACTTGGTGCGTTTGGTGTTAGGCTCGTGGGTCTTGGTTCTCCTCCTAGAAATAGACGATTGTTGGTCTTTTGTTGGCATCCAAAGGTTTGGATGATTTTATAGACTCTGTGGAGGAAATTTTGTTATTTTTTAAAATTTTAATTTAAAAAAATATATTTTATATTTTTTTTCTTGATTTTTTTCTTCTTTTTATATAATAATTAAAAAAAATTTTTTTTAATAAACATTCAATAAATGTAAATTTCCACACAAAAAAATTGTGGCTTATATTGTGGCTTATATTGTGGCTTATATAGTAAATTTCTGTTATTACATACATATTTAATTGGTCCAGATAGAGTAGTTATAACGGGATTTTATTGTATTACTATATGTAGTAGGTCCTTTCCATACGATAGTATTATTTGTGTGCTATAAGAAATGTAATTTACGATCCATGGTTATGATGGATGTGACTCATAAGATCAATCTGAGCCACAAAGAGTCTTTCATAGTATGTACAAGTTATTACAAGCCCAATTGTATCATCGTTTGTGCTATTGTATGTCTTCTTAGACCTGCACCCCTTGAACTAACTGCTATCACTTTGTCATTATACTATTCCTGATCTTTCCCCTCCATATGAGTATGACTGCATAGGGGCTATCTTTCTCTATTTGTAGCCATTGTAATACAGTGAGATGGGGATAGATAAAAACTATCTCTCTGTAGTTTAATTTGATTTTTGTGTGTTTATTTAATTTGTTTTTGTTTCTTGATAGAGGTCCCTGTTGGACCGTAATGTAGAAACAATTTTGGTATTTTGGTTTTTTGCTATTTCTTTTTAAAATTTGTCTTATAATGAGTTAGTTATTAGTTACACCAGCAACAATAGTACATTATAATAGTTATCACTTCTTTGTTTTGTTACTATGGCACTCTCCACCTTATCGGATATCCTCTGACAGTTTGGCTATGTATATTTTCCAGGTTGTGATAGACTCCCATATAAAAGTGTTTTGAACAGATAGACATAGTGGGAGGAGTTCGTGGCTGTACCTTTATAATAGGCTTTAACTAACATGAGATCTAGATTGGTTCTGTTGACCTTTTGTGAAACTGCACCTTTTAAGTTTTTTTCTCCCCATCACACAGCCTCATGCACTGTAACACTGTGTCATGGAAAGGGTATGATGTTTCTTGCTCAGTACAATGCCAGTACAGTCTCTTGGCGTACTAATTTATTTGTCCAGACAGTACATTTTCAATGGTGCTGAGATTAAGCACTATCACCTTGAAGGTCCTTGGAGTGAGTAACCAGTGAGACATTTCAGTGGAAAAAATTACATATAAATTTAAAGTGACCGTTTGGCATAGTATCAAGTGTCTAGTCGCATCAGAGATCACCAATAAACTTCCAGGTCTCATGTGCAAGTTGCATCCACTTGAAAAATCCTTAATAGTTTTTAAGTTTTTTAAATTGTAAATCTAAAATTAACAAATTTGTGTTCACTTGGTCTGAAAAACTATTAGGAAACAAAACAGAATTCTGAATTACCCCCAGTGCAAGCAAAATGATATGCTTGAGGGAGAAGGTTAAGGAGTGTGTGTAACCAGCAAGCTACAGGAACCATTAGCATATATACTATGGGTTTGCCCAGAGTGCATCAACTTGATTCCTAAAACTAAACTAGGAAAGCTAAATAAGAAAAGCAGAAAGTCAAGATTGAGCTACATATGATGTAACCAGACAACAAACCAGACAACACAGTTAGAAGACAGCATATTCTTCTTCTTCTTCAGCATTCATTCTCAAACTTCCACTGGATCTCCCTTGTAGCAGGACTATCATGCTACTAGATTTCCAGCATGATGAAGTCCAGAGAATGGAAATGCGTTGTCGCCATTTATTTGCGCCAATGGCCCAACACATCCAACTTTGGCGGGAGACAGAATCTGAAATGGTGGAATATTGAAAAAAGACAGAAAGCTATATACAGCATTGGCAACAAGTCAATTAAATACATCTAAGATGGTAAATCCCACATCTATAAGCTTATACTTCTTTTTCTTCATCAGCATTCATTCTCAAACTCCCGCTGGTTCTCTCTTGTAGCAGACAATGCTCCTACTAGATATCCAGCAGGATGTAGTCCAGAGAATGGAAAAGTGTTGTTTCACCGTTTTATTTGCGTCAATGGCCCGATACATCTGTCTTCGGGGGTATAAGCTTATACAATTCTCAACTTTCTAAATCACTAAGTATGGTGTAACTTACCTGATATTGTGATGTTTGATGCAATGAGAATGAGATACCAAACCATCCAGGTCCTTTATCACCCTGTTTACTGAAGATCTGATTCATATTTGTGCCCTGCTTGATGTAAACATTCAGCTGGTATATATCTGCACCATACATAGAAGCAAAAAACTGTAGACAGCGTGGGCCAGCAGGTATCAACTGGCTAAGAAGTCGAGCACTATCATTTGCCTTACTCGGAGAAGAGGCTTCGATGTACACATACCAACCTTGAGCTGCAGAATGCAAAAACTTGTTAATTTTACTTTAACAGCATGCACATTTTCACAACTCTATTAGAATCTGTATTACATTAACAATTGATGATGACCATTTGTTACATTCCCTTTACAAAATTCGTTTAAAAGGTACATTTTATTGTATATGTGTGTATATCAGTGTGTTTGTAAGATAGATATCTTTCAATTCTACATATTTAGATATACGAAATATTGTTCTGATACTTTCCTACTAGAATGTTATAATAATGTGTTAGACATTCTTCCTTAAATTCTATAATCATAAACAGCCTGTAAAAATCTGTTTTACACTTTATATACTTAAACTTAATCTGTTCATAACCTGTGCTCTGACTAACCTGTCCCTAGAGTGTGATCATTCTCAGGCCCAGTATCATATGATGAAGTGGGTCCTTGTGCCCTAGTCCAATCGAATTGATCAGTGGTGTCTTGTGTCCAAGTACACAATCCATGTTCAAAGTTGCAGTCATATGGTGTTGGAGCTGTCAATTGCAAAATAAATATTGTGTAAGTTTCTACAAAATACAACTGCTACTACTACTAAATCATCTGAAGTTCAGTAATTGTAATTGCAACACTTCACTAAACTTTATTGGGAAATACAAACTTGAATGTTAGACAAGCAGAAACATTTTTGACACACAACATTTCTTCATTTGTCTCCAATTTTCAATTTAATTTGCAATATTGCAACCCATGCTCTTACAGCTAGACACTATTATCAACTCATTGATAGGTAGATTTGTACTTAAATAGTTCAAATACTATGAGGTCAATCATTGACTAGGCAGCTGGGTTTTGCAGATCCACATGTTATGACTTATGAATCAACATTATTGCACTCTGGGCAGATGAAGGTGCCCAGTCTCTCCTTGTAAATAATGAAAGGTAAGCATGCTAATGGTTACTATAGCTCTTGGTTGAATATGCTCCTCATTCTAGCCTGCAGACATCCAATTTTACAGATTCCATGTTCAATACCAAATTCTCCAAATCTCAGCCTCACTGTGTCATCGATCAAGATGTCCATTGTCTATTGATGAATTGGATGCAAATCTGTCTGCTCTCTCATTGTCACAAAATCCTGCATGTCCTGGTTGGTAGATCAATGTGATGCAATAGAAGTTGGAAATAGCTATAGATTCTTGCCAGTCATTCATACAAACAGTGTCTATTTTATATATTTTGTAGCATGAACAGAGAGCTCTAATTTCTCACTTTCCTGTTTGTTTATTGTCCAAGACTCGCATCCATATGTTAGTATAGGAGTTATATAACACTGCAGAACTCTCTTCCTCACCTCTAATGACAAGGTCATATTACACAATATATTTTTTTGAAAATATATATATATATATATACATATACATTTATAACTAAAGAACTTACTAGAATATTCACTCATTCATACTTTTATTTGCCTCTATTATCTAAAAATATGTCTGCTAAGTAAGATTAAACTGAACTACAGAAAGTAAATAAGTTTAGAACACATTTTACTTACACAGTGTGGAATGATAAGGAGTGGTAGTTCCAGGAGTAGTTGTGACTGTTGTATGAAGTGCTGGATTTGCTGTTGCAGGTATCACTATAAGAAGATCATGAAATAGAACATGTTAGGCATGACAGTACTTGATTAGAGTAAACAACCATATTTTGTTTGTGACAAAAAAAAATTCACATTACTGAGCAAAATGTGTTTATATATACTCCTCTAAACAGTTATAATCACATAAATAACTTCAAGACTAGACATCTGCATAATCTATACATTGTGCGCCAGTTCGGCTTATTAAACATCTACCGTGGAATAATGCTCAGTGTGTAAGCAACGAGAATAATGAAACAACTCAACTCTGACAGATGGAGCAACTAGCCTTAACCAAGCACATCCATGATGTACTGTAGGATGAATGTTGGATATGAAGTATCAGCTGCAACATAAGTTCATTTCATATTGGATGGATAGCAGCCTTGGAAAAATGCTTTCCCACGAGGATTAGACAAGTTTTAAACAGACGTTTGCACTCGATATGACAATGATTCTCTTGATTATATAGGGTTGACTTAATTGTACTCAGATTTCCCTGTATATGCTCTGTTCCACTCAACAAAGCAGCATGCCACCTACAGAGAATACCAGTCACAACATGTAACTCCATAGCTTCAAGAATTCATCCCCAGAGATCTCTGAAGAAATAATTTTGTAAGCAAGATGTCATGACCAGGGATTGAACTTGCAACCTTTTGAGCACTAAACTTCTAGAATTTTGAGTTAAACTAGAAAAATAGTTTAACCACTATGTCAGGCAGATTCTCAGTGATGGAAACATGAAAGTATCCTGTATAGAACTGAGCCATGGACAAGAATCAAGCATACACACACTTACTGTGACAAACAAGCATGCATATTTACTAAACAGCAATTTCACAATGGATTGCTACAAATGGTTGGTTGGTTTTCATCAGCTTTGCATGATGGATATAAAGCCAGGGCAGACCTTGAAAATTATGGATTACAAAAATAATCTTTAGATTAAAAGATTAAAATGTTGTTCTGGTCAATGTACAAATGAAACTTGTATAATTTTTGTCATTTAATAAAACAAATATTAGAGAACATTGTAAAATGAAGAGACAAAATTTATGAAAAAAAGGACAGAGAATAACACAGAGAGAAATAGTACACATCTTGTCATGTCAGAAAATTGACAATAGCACTAAATAGTTTGAGAGTCCCCATGATCACTAGTGCCATCTAGTATGATAAATGATATACGCTATGCATATCAATGTGACACTCAAGGAGAAGACAACATTGTGACGTTATAGTACATTGTTATCTCCATAAACTATGCAGCAGAATTTGTCATAAGGTATATAAAAATATACAATTTATGCAACATATAGTTTAATTTATATGTTTAACAATACATTTTAAATCTGAATTCAACCTCTATAATTAACACTTTATAACTAAACAATTACAAATAACACAAGCACAATCATCATGATTTGTTACTATACTAATGATGATGGCATTTTGAATTTTTACAGATGGTCTGGAATCAGGCCAGTGTAAAATTTCAAATTAACAATGAAACCCTCAAACTGCAACTTCTCTCTTGGCTGATTTTGGTGATTCTCTATCCAAGGGAGTGAGAGAAGAATATACATGACAAATCAAAGTTTAACTCTTTCTTTGCGTTTGTCTATTATTCAACCCTAAGATACTATTAAAAATTTTGGATCATCGATAAAGCAATGCGGACATTTTTTTTTATATTTAATAATAATTTTCTGCATTTATATCAACATAAGGATGGTTCCAAACGAAACTGTAATATGTCCACATTACTTCTGGCATGATTTTGATGTGCTATGATATCAATTTTGTAAGGTATTAATATGTTTTGAACATGTAAAGTATGTGACGCCATTTTTCTTTATATGTTATATATACCGGTATATTTTTGAGTGCACTTATATTTCGTAAAAATATAACTATTTTATTTAGTTTTGGTCGCATTCATTATGGAAATCCAACCTGGCAACATGCCTAAGCAGATTTATGCTAATTTGTAAGAAACATTTGATAAAAATGTTGATTTAAGTCTTAGATCCACCTTAAAATCTAAGAAAACCGGTTTGATTTTTGGGGAATAGCAAATATACTTGAAGCACTATGCCTATCTGCTATACATTTTTGTGTTCGTATTTGAATTATAAAAAAACTGAGTAAAATTGTTTGATTCAGAAGTTTGGTAAGTTTACATTTTATGTGTGAAATTTTTTCAATTTAAAATTTGTAAATCATATTTTATTAACCACATTCTCTACCCATTTATTTTTCAATATATATCTAAAAAATCTCAAAATCTCAGAAAATGAATTCATTCTAAATGCTAAACATACTCCATAGAAAATGAGTTAAGGTTGATGTTGCTTTTTGTCTATGTTGATAATTTTTTTCTGAGAATTCCGTTAGATAATTGGATGTCTCAATGTAATGCAGCATTTCATGCTGTATGATCATCAGCCAGATTTTGGAATTGATCATAAAATTGTTCAAGGTAGTTTTACAGAGAGGCCTATCCTTATATCTCAGTTTTAGTCTGCCTCTTTGCCATTCACTTTGCTATACTATTTTCAATGTTAATGAAAATATACAAATTAATGAAAAAACAATGTGAATGTTCTAGAATTATATTCCAAATTTAAAGACAAGAATTTTGAATATTTTTCATGATAACTTTGTGACAAAGATGGTGTGAACTATAGTTTGGTATATCTTACTTGCGCAGTCATCATTGGTAAACATAATATCATCGATTGAGATATCACCATCAAAGCTATAGCCAACAGTGCCTGCTATGATAATCTAAAAAGATAAAAATAGTGTAGGTAAATGTAATTATCTACAGTAAAAACATATAAATATGTTTACCTAAAAGATAATGAGATAACACATGAAGCAATAGACTGGCAGAACCATATTTCCAAGCTAGAAACGTAGCAGTTTACACAATCAGTCAGCAACTCAATGAGCATTATAAGAAAAGTACAAGAGGATTGCATTTGTGAGCAATGGCTTGAGCTTTCATGTGTTATCTGTCGAGGTCAAAGATGGAATTTGTCATATTTGGTTCAAGACAATGAGAAAGCAGAAAGACTGGCAAGCTATGCTGTGGCGCTGTATAGAGCGGCAGGACAATGGGCCAGGCTTTCATTAACTTCTTATAACTGCATGGTCAAAGTTAAAGAGGGTGATAGTTCTTTTTCCAAATCTAGAATAAAGGAGATGGGCTTGAGACATCACGTCATCAGAATTGAGCATCATTATGGACTGAAAAGAATGTTTGTCAACCAACAGAGAACTTAACTTTAACTGTCAGAAATCGTGTAACTGCAGATACACTCAATAGGAGATTTGATCACCTGTGGACACACATCCTGTGTGCAATGATGGTGTTCTGATGACTATATAACTATCACCATTACAGATTCATATATATATATATATATATATTTAAAAAAATATATTACAGTGATATTGGGTATACAATTTTTACCAAAACAATGCTGTAAACAGTGTTCAAACATATTATATTATATATACTTGTTGAAAATATAATGTCTTCATATGCTTACATTGTAGGAAATTGGATAGTTGACTCTGACTCTTGCTGGTAACCAATCCTGACCCTGTGGTCCACTTAGTGTCCACAATGGTTGCATAAATGTAGTACTGTTGCTAGGCTTAATATACACAGTTAAAGTTCCAATGCTTGCACCATACATGTTGTAGTAAAACTGAAGGCAGCGTAACTGTAAGTGGATACATTCCATATATATATTTTGTACAATGGGTTTGGTTGAGTTAAAGAAACAGCAATTAAAAACAAATAGAAAGTTATTAAACAAATAAATTGTTAAAGATTTCTAACAAGTGTTATTCTAACTGGGGCACTTGTGTTAACCATGCATACTCGATGACCAGATATTGTGATTCATATGTAAACAATTTTGTTACTGAAAAATAAAAATAATTTGCAAAGATTAATTATGTTGATAGTTCAAATAATCTGCTGATTGTAAGCATATGTCTTTCATGTTTTCTGAATTACATTTTTCATTGTACTATCTTATTTTGAACAAAATATTTATTTAATTTCTCTTGCTACCTCCTGGGAAGGAAGGATCAGAGTATCATTTTCTGACTTCACACACATGTACAACTTAAACTTAACGGGGATTGAACTCATTCTGCCACAGAGCCGGACTTTCTTTGATATAATAACTTAATGAAAATTATAATAACCAATGGCAAAAAAAAAATCAGTTACATCACATAGATGTAAATTTGTTTATTTAACAGATATTTACCTGGTTTCCATCAAATCTGCCTGATAACAGGTAAGCTTTGTCTCCTTCTATCTGAGGCAAGCTGGCTTCAATGAAGGCATAGTGACCTGAAATTGAACAGTGTATGAATAATTAAAACTTTTGAACTTTTAAAAATGTATTTCTCTCTGATAAAAAATGTTTAAATAAAACCAATATCTACCACTAGCAGTCAATCAGAACTTTGATAATGATAAACTCATCATCATCATCATCAAGTGCCATCTCCGCAATGAAGGTTGGCTGCAACGTATCTCCAACATCTCCTGTCTCTTGTCTTGGTGGTGCACTCTGCTAGACTGTAACCTGTAAATCGTGTAATGTTACTCTCCCACTTATATCTCTGCCTACCTCTTGCTCGCTTCCCTTTGACTTTACCCTCAAGTAAAGTCTTCAATAGGGTGTCATGTCTTTTAATGTGTCCAAAGTATTTTATTTGCCTGATCTTTATTTCTCTTAGTAGTTCTTTCTTCATATTAAGTGTCTTTAGCACCTCTTTATTAGATAACCTATGCAACCGCAATTCAACTATGACAATAGGCCTATATCTGTAGCCCTAACTAACAATCAAAGCTTCTATCCAAAACATAGTATAAAGTAATAAAGAAATATATCAATCAAGCAGTGTACACCAAAATATGTGTATAATTACCTTGATAAGTACCAAGGGTATTATCATTTTGTGGCCCTGTGCCAGCAGAAGCAGTAGAACCTGTACCTATTTGCCAATCAAAATCATCAATATTGGCAACATTTGTCCAGGTGCAGAATCTTGTTAACGCTGATTCAAAGTCACAGGCACCTACAGATATTGAATATTTACATATTATTTTTTGCAAAATCTCTTGATTGGTCCTATCTATAAAATATATAAAATAATATATAACCACAAAAAAAAAAATTTTTAAATGGCAATTTCTTAAACATTATTAACAGTTTCACATCTTCATATCAGAGGTCAAGAGATTCCAGAAATGTAGTACACAGATTACACTTCCATTATATCAAGAAGCACCACTGGTCTAGAACACATGCTTAGGCCTATGTTATTAAAACGTATAGCTAGGCTGAAAATACATTTCCTCAATACAAAATATATCAAAATAACGCAAATAAACAGCAATAAACTTTATCCAAAATAAATATTTACAATAAACAACTAGAAAATGTCAACAACTTTTAATATCTATGGTCAACAGTTATCACTACAGAAAAGATAACCAGTGATCAGAAAGAAATTTATAATCACCCTACAAAAACCCCCACATTAAAATTAAAAATATATTGCAACGGTCAAACTGGAAAGCAAATTATAACTATAAGTAGCTATATTTTCATGTGCAATGGAAAAGAAAATATAAGCATTTGAAATGAAATGCTAGAGAAAGGTCCTATGACTATCATGGATAGAAAGATATCCAACACAGGTGCCCATTAAGACCTGACCATAGAAGACTAGCTCCTCAAAACATCATAACAGAACTAACAATTTAGAATTTTTTATAATGGGTTAGAAATATTAATTATTAAGGAAAGAGAACAAGAGGCAATACAAAATGTCAATGGACACTAGATATAAAAACCTTTTTGCTACTGGCAACTATCATATTTGTAGAAAAAAGCTATTTGAACAGATTGCAAGAACCGAGAGACTTACAGAGTGGCAGTGAAGACAATGCTCTGTAAATAACACATCATATGGAAGAAGAAAATCTGTACAAATTAAAAAATGCTTAACTGTTGGCTCTGTTATGATATTTTATGTGTAAGTTCTTTGAACTGTTTCAATGTATTTACTCAATTGTCTATCAACTGAAAATTACTCAAAGTGTTTTAATGTATTTACCGCTATCAACTGAAAATTACTCAAAGTGTTTCTTCTTCTTCAGCGTTCATTCTCAAATTCCCACTGGATATCTCTTGTAACAGGACAATGGTCCTAAAAGATTTCCAGTTGGATGTAGTCCAGAGAATGGAAATGCGTTGTGATGCCATTTTATTTGTGCCAAAGGCCCAACACATCCATCTTCGGCGGTACTCAAAGTGTTTGAATGTATTTACCTAGTACTAAAATTTCTGTCAATTAAGAATCTAATGAAATGTATCATTAATTAAAATGAGTTCTTACCTAAAGTATCACATGCTCCACTTCTGAGGCTGAGATCATCAATAGCGATATCACTCTCATAAGACTGACCAATCACACCTTCAAATTCAATTGCAATCGGCGTGTTGGCATTTCCTGAAACACTGACCTCTGCCATAAGCCACATATCGCCTTCATCACCTGCCCTTTTCCAGATTAGATTTCGTCCTTGAATGATACGGTAGACATGAAGCTCACCCATGGTTTGACCATACATATGATAGTAGAATCTAAGGCAGTATGAACTTGAGGGCAGTGATAGCAAGGGAGAGATAAGACTTGCTTTATCACCTTGTAGTCTGCTACTGGCTTCTACATAGACGTAATGACCTGACAGAAGAATAAATGATTGCAATAAAAATATTATACAATAACTGAAAGTTGAATATATTCTTTAAGGTATGCATAAATACAAAAAAAATGGGTGGAAGGACACAATATAATAAACAACTCAATCTAGAACTTACATTGAAACAAAACCAAATGTTCTTCATGGGTGTATAATATTGAGATAGAATAAAACATTGTATAAAGTTTAGAATCCAAAAAAAAAAAATTAAATGATTAATGATTTATTTGAATAACTCACCTTGATAAGTACCATATGTGTGGTCATTTGATGGTCCAGTGTTTGCACTTAAAGTAGCAGATGTTGTCCGTGTCCAATCAAAAGTATCATTGAGACTTTGAGTAAAACCACAAAATCCTTGCTCAAAATCACAGTCACTAGCC
Source organism: Meghimatium bilineatum (assembly GCA_034231615.1). NCBI lineage: Eukaryota > Metazoa > Mollusca > Gastropoda > Stylommatophora > Philomycidae > Meghimatium > Meghimatium bilineatum. Next base: position 35,276,976 of record CM067318.1, read on the forward strand.
ACAGCAACTGAAAATTCACATTTAAAAAAGCATCTGTTAATGTAGTAATAGTAATTAGCAATTTTCTGAACGTATGGTGGTACACTCTGGGCATCCCCATATGATGTCCGTCTCTTTCAGCAGATGGCGTGAGTATGTATGATGATAGTTCCTGCAGTTCATTGACTACATATCTTCTTTATTCCACCTTCCCTCCCCCTTTCACTGTCTCCCCAAGCGATTCCAAACGCCATCAATCTTTTAATAATATTATCATCCACCACAATGTCTTCATTTAAAGATGCATATAGACGGAATTCAAAATGTCCTCCATTATCAAATGTGATGACACCTGTGCTCTTGAAGGCAGCCTGTCAGTTTTTTTCCCATTTCCCTGAATTCCAGAATGCCTAGGACAAAATATCCATGGAAGACCCTCCAGGTATGTAATTACAATATAGGACCTACTCGATCCATTCATGGTGCAGCCATTTCTTTTAAATCATTTGCTTGTGGATCATAAATTGAGTGTCTGATATGATAACATCCCCAACATCATTTGTTTCAGAGACATTTAATTTTAATGTTCGTAACTATGATTTAAATTAACTGGCTGACTATGCAAGATCTCATCTGAGATTCTAAGTTGACCTCATACATTTGAATTTCAAATGAGATGAGGTATTTAGTTTTGTATATCTTGTTACTTTTAGAATCCATATTGATGCAATTTTGAATTTCTGAGGTATTATCTGCAAATGTAACAAATATATGAAATAATAATTGCAGTATCACATGCACCACTTTTGAGGCTGATAAAATGATAATTCACAATCACATCAACTAGAGGACAGAATTGATGACTTTTAGAGAAGAAAATGAACAAAGAGGTTCTAACAACACTCCATATGAAAAAAAAGAATTATTAAATGAAATAGAGTTCAAGAAAATAAAGTATTTTGGACATATTAAAAAACATGACACCTTGTTGGGACCTTACTTGAAGATAGAGTCAATGGAAGGCAGAGGTCTGCAGAGATACAAGTGGAAGAAAAAACATCACAAGATAGATGGGTTACAGTCTAGCAAAGTGCACCATGAAATCAAGAGACAGGATTGTTGGAGGTCTGTTGCAGCCAACATTCATTGCGGAGACGGTACTTGATGATGATAATAAATAAATAGCTTTGGCTAAAAAACATGAAGACCAATGTAAGTATTATACATATTTGAAAATAGCTGTTTTCAATGATTAGTTGACTAGATAAATTGTCTAGAAGACGACTGTACAATAAGTAGGGAAAAAGCATTCTACTACTAAATAAAATATAACTATATTGTATGTAGGCAATATTATATAGAATTTTTATATAAGACATGTACTTAGAAAGAATGAAAACAGACTGCCACTACAAGCATTAAAATGGGTACCAGATGGAAAAAAAGAGGAAGACCAAGAGAGACTCTTTGCAGAACAACTACCAAAGAGGGTATGATCATGGGTCTCAACAACATACAAGAATTACACACAATAGCATCAAATCGCTCAAACTTTAGAGCTCTCGTGTCTGCCCTATGCACTATGTTCAGTGCTAAAGGAACATAGATATATATATATATATGTAGCATATCCTATTTAAAACGTGGCTATCAATTCAGCATTTTTTGGCTGTAGGGATTTTCTAGGCATTATAAATACGTGCAGTAGTTTGCCAGTGCTTTCTGAATGGTCCGGTCTGCACAATTGTCTGTGGCGGGGATCGAACTCGGTACCTTGGCTGTCACAGACAGTACCACTCTGCCACATATATATATATATATATATTATTATTATATAATATTCTATATATACTACGTATATAAAATCTGGTATTAGATTAGAACACTCTGAACACTTGTTTTGAACTTACAGTTAGCCACTGGACAAGGTAAGCGTGAGAAATGGATATCATCAATGTCAGTGGCTCCCAAGTAGTTTGTACCTCTCAATCCTACAATGTCAAACTGATGAAAGCAGAAAAGAAAGAAATTATGATAAATTAATAGCATGTGTGTATGTTATCACATTTGTTTCCTGCTAATTTCTCAATCAAAACATCACATTATTTTCAGCAACAAGAGATGTAATGTTCAACTAATATTTTCTGCAACAAGAGATGTAATGTTCAACTAATATTTTCTGCAACAAGAGATGTGATGTACGACTCTAATAATATTTTCTGCAACAAGAGATGTGATGTACGACTCTAATAATATTTTCTGCAACAAGAGATGTGATGTACGACTCTAATAATATTTTCTGCAACAAGAGATGTGATGTTCGACTCTAATATTTTCTGCTACATAAGGAGTTTCTCTTCTATCAGTGTTCTCACAAACTAATTCTGAGGGTCAATGAATTTGAATGACTAAATCAAACTAAAATAACTATTTTCTCAGAGTTACGTCTTTATTTCCTACATAACTTTCACAATCATCATGTTAGTAAGTCATTGTATTGTATCACTCCATTGTCCGGATCTTAGCTAGGGTCAAATGTTTCCTTCAGCAACTCTCTTCAGGTTAGAACAAATGTGGACCCTGATGTGTCTGCATACTTGTGTGATGTAATTATTTCTTGGATATCCTCTTGCTCTGTAGTTGTCCTTGCTCCTATGCCTTTCAACAGTGTAACCCGTGACATTTTTCTCTCCAATTCAACCTTTACATGATAGCACTATTTTTTAAAAGTCTTCCATGCAAGGTTTCTATGTTTTGTTTTTAGAGTTCATTACAATTATTGTAATAAACAATAGAATATCCTGCATAGGACATTGCTAATTAACTATTTTAGGCTCAAGTAAATTTAAGTAGGAAGCCAGAGGACAATTTTAAAAATTCTTGAGACTAACGGGAATTGAACCAGTCCGTTCTAAGGCACCAAATCGCCTAGCAACAATTGCACACGCGTTTTTCAGTACTTGACTAACCGCATCTCCAAAAAAGATGCGATTTCATCAAGCCATTCAAATCGTGCACACAAAGTCACCCGAACGGACCAATCGAGACAAGGACCATTACAACAATTTTTTGTTACTGAGGATATTTCAATACCTGTACGGGATGTTTGTTGTTGTTGTAATGGTCCTTGTCTCGATTGGTCCGTTCGGGTGACTTTGTGTGCACGATTTGAATGGCTTGATGAAATCGCATCTTTTTTGGAGATGCGGTTAGTCAAGTACTGAAAAACGTGTGTGCAATTGTTGCTAGGCGATTTGGTGCCGTAGAACGGACTGGTTCAATTCCCGTTAGTCTCAAGTATTTTAGGCTCATACATTCTATTACTTTGCCAGTACAATGTGGATGATCAGCTTGCAAACCACAAACAAGTTCAACAATGTTTGTAAGATAAGGTTTGTAAGACACTAACCACTCTACCACCGAACCAACAATTCGGCTACAATTGTTACTTAAATAAATATGTTTTCTACCACTTACTAAATAGATAAAACTATGTTAAATAAATACAAACCTGATATGCCAGGTTACCAGCAACATCAATATGTGCAAACTTCCAAGTAGAGCCCTGCGTACTTGCACGTTGCCAGAGAAGGGTCCTTTGACTGCCTATAACTTTATAGACCTGAATTCCATCCACATTTGGACCATACATGCGATACCAGAAACTAAGGCAGTTTCCAATACCAGGAGGAATAAGTGTGGGAGACAGTAGACCAGCTGTGTCATTTGGATGGCGTGATACACTAGTAGGCAAATGTAGTGTTCTGCCTTGGCCTATTGTCAACAACAAAATTAACTGCATTTAAATATGTGTGTAACATAAGAAATTATATAGATTTGATATTCCAATTTAGAGGAGTAAAGACTAGACATGTTTATAAATATTTTTAACATGTGAAATATTCTTGATTCTTAATTAGAAACCAGCATCAAGACATTGGGGGCATTCCCATAAATTCTCAGCTTGCTAACCCTTCAGCCATTTAAGGGAGTATTTGGTCAATTGTTGGTTGCACTTTCTTCAAATTTATCCAGAGAGGATGCAGAGAGGCTCTTCTCTCTCCCCTTGATAATTTTCATTTCTATCGTTATCTGAACTATGTAAAAATATGTTTTTCCGGGATTACTGTGAAAATAAAAACAAATGTACATGTAAGTATCAAAATGTAGTTACAATATTATCATCATAAAATTCTGTCTCAATAACGCAGGTTGGTTGCAACAGACTTCCAACATTCCATCTCTTATTTTGGTGGTGCACTCTGCTAGACTGTAACCTGTCATTTTGTGATGTTACTCTCCTACTTGTATCTCTGCCTACCTCTTGCTCGCTTCCCTTCGACTTTACCCTCAAGTAAGGTCTTCAACAAGGTGTCATGGTCTTTAATGTGTCCAAAATATTTTATTTGCCTGATCTTTATTTCCTTTAATAATTTTTTCTTCATATTAAGCGTTATTAGAACCCCTTTGTTTGCTTTTTTCTCTTTTTATAATGTTCTCCCTATTCTTCTATATATCCACTTCTCAAAGGCATCAACTCTGTCTTTTAATTGTTTGTTAAGTGTCCATGTTTCTGAGCCATACATTAATATAGAATAGATGTAGCATTTTATAATTATCATTTTTAACTAGTTTGTAATTTGTTTAGATGTTAACATTTTCCTCATGTCATTGAAAGTAGATCATTATCTTCATATCATATGACTGCACAACATTGACCCTAAGTAAAACAGTGTCAAAGAAGATCAATACCTTTGAGATGAAATGCTACAGAAAGATACTTAGAATATCATGGAAGGAAAAAAGAGAAACTCAGATATTATAAATACATTGAAGATTCCAGAGTGTTGGTTACTAAACACAATAGCAAAAAGAAACCTACACCTGTTTGGTCATATAAAGAGACAACTGTTTAGAAAGACAAATAATGGAGGGCATAGCACCTGGGCGGAGGAGGACCAAGAAGACAACGAACTGACGACATTAAAGATAACATTAATACTTCATTGGAAAATGCAAGCCGCATTGCCCAAGACAGAGAGTGTTCAGGGAGTTCATTGGAAAGACAACGTTCTGAAGAGAATACGTCACATGACACACATTGAAAGTATTTTTAGCCATTCCTATTCTCTTTTTTAACTTCTTTTTCACATCTGCCATCATTTGTGATTATGCATCCAAGATATTGATAGTGTTCTACTTGATGTAGTTTCTCTCCATGTATGTTTATGTTTAGCACCTGTTCATCTGTGACTTTGCTGATTATCACAATTTGTGTTTTTTTGATATTTATATCATCCATATTCTTTACTTGATTTATTGACTTGATCTATTAGTTTTTATAAAATAATAGTAGTTACTATATAAAATAATACATTATTAAAGTACACACAGAAGAAATAAATTCTTATCTTCAGACTTAGCAGAAATCACAATATACCATGAGGTCTTATTTGTTCAACATGCAATAGATTAGAGATTCTGTCCAGTAAGTGCAACTATCACTCAGACACAATATATTTGTTGTTGAAGTATTAAAGATAGTAAGAACTATTCAGGGACAAGCTTTTTGGAAACTTTAACAGGCACATACTTAAGTGCACTTAATAAGAATGTCATGGGAACCATCACATGTATCCTTCAACATCTGCTATGGATGAGAGTGGAGGGTCAATGAGTACTATGACATAAATTTTGTAAACCAAGACTCATAACTGCTTTTGACATGTGCAAATGTGCATAAATTTATTTCAAATATGATACAATAACATGACTAACTAAAGTGAGTCAATAAGTGCATACTTACTTGTTCCTGTGGTGTGGTCTAAATGTGTATCATACATTCCTAGAAAGATATCTGAAGGTTTTCGAATTATCCAGTCAAATTGATCATGAGTATCTTGACTCCACAAACAGAGATTGTTTGCCTCAAAGTTGCAATCAAACTGAGAGGGAACTGTAAGTAAAAATATAATGGAGTATAATCAATAATTGAATGTGCTGGTAACTGTTATAGCCACTACAAGCATTAAAATGGGTACCAGGATGGCAAAAGAAAAAGAGGAAAATCAAGATAGACTCTTCGCAGAACAAACATCAAAGAGTCTATGGGTCTCAACAATATACAAGAATTACACGCAGCAGCATTACATCACTCAAACTGGAGAGCTCTGGTTTCTGCCCCATGTGCCGTATTCGACACTGAAGGAACATATATATATATGTATTTTTAATACATATATATATACATATACATATATATATATATATATATATATATATATATATATATATATATATATATATATATATATATATATATATATATATATATATATATATATATATATATATATGTTCATAGTATGAACTATTTAAAATGGGAGTTAGCAGAATTCTTTATATAGATGAATTATTGTGTAGATCAGTTAGTTTTAATGTACCATATCTGTGTGTATATATAGTCACTAAATGCAACCACGGGAACACATATGGCCTTGGAATGACAGCTTAAGCTCCCACCCCTACGTTTAATGATAGGTGTGAACATGATCAAACATCATTCACCTGGGAACAGACAATAGACAATATATATAGTCAGATTATCTTCTGATCTGCTTTCAAGTGTGTCTCATCTCTGATAAAAACGTTTTAGTTAAAGCTATTTATTGTTGTTTCTTCTTTACTGCTATATTAGCTAATGGTTTCCATACTATGAACTGTTTAAAATAGGAATTTGCAGAATCCTTTACATAGTTGTATTATTGTGTAGATAAATTAATTTTAAATTAATTTTAATGTACCATATCTGTCAACTAGTAGACATTTTTTAATACATAAAATGCTCAGGTTCCATTGAATATGTCCCTATTGATGTTTAGTATTTATCATTAGTCAAGTTCTTTTTTGTCTTGTCTTGTCCTGTTCATGTGTGCTACTAGGAATCATGGAGAGCCAAAGTCTTCTTTCTTTAGCTAACTGTGATGCCGTTACTATAGTACAACCTTGGGGTTCTAGTATTTCTCTGAGGTCATCTATCCATCTTCGTCTGGATCGTCCCGTTTCTCTTTTCAGATGATATTTTATTGAAGGCTACTGATGGAATGCAATCTGGTTCTATTCTGATTAGGTGGCCAAACCATTTTATTTTTTGTGTGTCTATGTATTCTTTATTCTTTATTCATTAAAGAAAGATACAACATAATTGTACAAAAAAGATACAATGCCATTGCAAAGATTTAGAGTATTGAAGATCAATGGAACATGCTAAAACAGTTGATAAACCAAACATCTAAAGAGATAATACCAAAAGTAAAACATACATCAAAACAAAAATGGATGACAGAAGAAATATTAGAATTGATGAGCAACAGAAGGAAAAATAAACACAAGATAGTGGAATATCAGAAAATACATAAGGAGATACGAGAGAAATGCAAAATAGCAAAAGAAAGCTGGCTGAACAAGAAATGCACAGAAATAGAATTGCATTACAACCAAGATACAACATTACTATATAAGAAAATTGAGATGATAACAGGAAAGAGAACGCAAACAGTTACAGGGTGTCTAAAATCTAAGACAGGGCAGGTATTAATGGGAATAGATCACATAGTACAGAGATGGTCAAAATATATCAAAGAACTTTATGATGACAATAGACCAGAAATAAACATACAAGATAACGGTGAGGGTCCATCAATACTCATAGCAGAAGTAAGGGAGGCACTAAGACACATGAAATATGGCAAAACCCCAGGTCCAGACAATATCACAATAGAAGAATTAGCAGCTTTAGATGACTTTGGAGTTGAAATAATCACAAAATTGCTGAATGACATATATAACAGCGGAAACATACCCGGTGACTTAATGAGGTCAATATTCATAGCATTACCTAAGAAACCAGGGACCACCGAATGTGAAGAACACCGTAAAATCAGCCTCATGAGCCAAATAACCAAAATACTTCTCAGAATCATCATGAAGAGAGTGATAAAAACAAGATAAAATCAGAAATAAGTCTAGAACAATGTGGTTTTGTAGAAGGCAAAGGCACCAACAATGCTATTTATATATTGAGAACACTAATAGAGAGGTCTATAGTGGTAAATACAGATCTGTACCTCTGTTTTATAGACTACACTAAAGCTTTTGACAAAGTTAAACATAGCGAAATTATACACATGCTAGAGAATCTGAACATTGACAGCAAGGATTTAAGAATAATCAAGAACATGTACTGGCAACAAACAGCTGCAATAAAAGTAGGAAATCAATTTGGCCCTTTTCAACAAATAAAACAAAGAGTCAGACAGGGATGCGTGCTTTCACCAGACCTGTTCTCTCTATACAGTGAAAACATATTGCGTGCAATAGTAGATATCCCAGGAATATCAGTGGGAGGACATAACATAAATAATTTGAGATATGCGGATGACACTGTTCTGATTGCAAAAAGTGAGGAAGACCTTCAAAACTTAATTAAAGTAGTAGTCACAGAAAGCAAAGAGAAAGGCCTCTTCCTAAATATCAAGAAAACAGAAGTAATGGTTATTTCAAAGAAAGAAAATAACACACCTTGCAAGATCATAGTGAAAGATATAGTATTAAAACAGGTCCACCAATTCAAATATCTAGGTACAATTATTACAGCAGATGGAAGAAGTTCAACAGAAATAAGATGCAGAATAGGACAGGCAAAAACAACATTCAGAAAAATGAAAAATATATCATTTTATTGTGTAATATGACCTTGTCATTAGAGGTGAGAAAGAGAGTTCTGCAGTGCTATATAACCCCTATACTAACATATGGGTGCGAATCTTGGACAATAAACAAAATGGAAAGTGGGAGATTGGAGGCAACAAAGATGTGGTTCTATAGAAGAATGCTGAGAATACCATGGACTGCCAGAAAAACTAATGTAGAGGTGTTAAAAGAGTTAAATGCGAAACGGACCTTAATCAACAATATAAAAAAAAGGCAATCTTTTTTTGGCCACTTCATGAGGCAGGCAGGTTTAGAGAACATAATCACAACAGGCAAGATGGAAGGCATCAGAGACAGAGGGCAACAACGTGAGAAAATATTGGACAGTTTGACAACCTGGCACGGCAAAGAAACAACAACGACTTTGATACATAAAACTGTGGACAGAGAGCTGTGGAGAGCCATGACCACCTATGCCACCTGGCATGGCACCTGATGATGATGATGATGATGTATTCTTTGCATGATATTATGTTCATCAGATTTCTTATAGTGTCATTGTTTATTCTGTTTTTGTTACCCCGGTGCTGTTCTCAAGTACTTAATTTTGCATATGGCTAGATTTTGTTATAGTTTTTGTGAGTGTCCAGGTCTGGCATTGGAAACACAGTGACTGTATGAACAATATTTATTAATATTATTTTTAGATCATGTCAATATTATTGTGGTGTTCCAGCAGTGGTGCCAATTAATATAAAACTGTGATTCCTTCATGACATCTTGTCTCTGTTTCTCTATCTAGTCTCTCATCTTCCGAGAACACACTGCTTAGATACTTAAATTTCTTTACGTGGTTGAGTTTTGTGCCGTCTATACACAAAATGATCCTTCAAGAAAACAATAAATCAAGTGTTGTGTCGAATGGCATAGGCGATCATGCTTCTCCACAACTCTCTCTGTCACTTGTGTTGCTAATAAGTTAGTTGGTGACTTATTTTTGTGCTACAGTGACAACCCATCCAGAAATTTATCTCTTTTTCTTCCTCTGTCTCTTCTCCCCCTGATCTTTCCAGTGGTTACTAAATGTTCAAGTTTTACTTTTCTCATCACATGCCCTAACACTCTTGATTGTCTGTTTCAAATTTTCGTTATAATTTGTCGTTTTACTCCAGCATCTCTGAGAACTTCTAGAAATAAACAGATATTACTACAGTTTTTAATAAAGGATATGTATGTTGATTGTTAGTGTTTGTTCTACAACTTCTGCTGGATCTTATAGCAGAACAATGTTTGTACTAGATCTCCAGGAAAATGTAGTCCAGAGAACAGAGATGTGGTGTGTCATTGTTTTATTTGTGCAAATGACATGACTTGCCCAACTTTAGGTTGAAAGGAGTCAACTTTCAAGTGATTGTACTTATTTATATATTTCATTAAAAATACAGTTAAGCAGTACAGTAAATATTATAACAAACTATTCAGGATTTACATATAAAACTGTAACATCAACTACATGAACTAAACTAAACTTCTATAATCTGCACTTTTCAGGAACATCTTGTCTTACTTTGTGTGGTAGTTAGCTGAGGTGTTGTTGAAACTGTTGAAGGAAGACCACCTTGTCTTGCTGAGTTTGGATATGCTGAAGTACAGACAATAACATAATATATTAGTTAAACAAAATTATAGATTTCATTCATTACATTTATCCTTTTTTGTCAGTGTCTTCTAAGACTTCAGTTTTCTATTAACTGTTTACTTTTTTTACATTTATCATAAAATATAACCTGCATACATGATTATTTAACTCTTTCCGGACCAATCACCACTATACTGGCTTTATGGCATGGGTCTACAGGACCTTTCGCCACTTTACTGGCTTTGATTTGATATTTGATTACTTCACAAGGCTAACTGTAACCTTGTGAAGCAATCAAATATCATCAATGTACTTATATATTCATATTCTGTATCCATTCCCCTTTCCAATGATGTATTACACATACACTATTTATCAATATTAGTATGTCAAGTGATACAATAAAAAAACACATATATAAAATTAATTTGGTCCAAACCTAAAAATAATCAAGTCCTGAAAGAGTTAATCCTATTGCAATTACAGCTCAAGAAGAGTATACATAACAATCACAGATAAATCTTACTTGCACATGTTGAATCCTGTGAGACTATATCATCAAGGGCTATCATGCCGTCTGATCTAGTTCCCACCACAGCTTCAAACATGACCTTAAGAAAAACATTAACAGGTATAAAAATGGATTTAAAATTGTTTCATTTACACAAACTGTATAGGGCTACAGCAAGAACATCAAAAAGCATCTTCATGAAATAACTACATCAAATATGTGCAAATGATATCAACTACGTACACACAATGAAATAAAGGAATATATACTGTTTCCAAAATACTGCTTCATTCTCTCTCATTCAAGTTAAATATTCCATTGTTTCTCAAATTTCTTATATTTCACAAGTAAAATGTCTTTTCAAAGAAAATTACCTGAAATCTATCATTGGGTGAACTAATTCCAAGACGACCAAGATTCCAGTTGTTCTTTTGGTCATTTAAAGACCAGATTAAAGTTTTTGTCTTATTGTCTGGTAGGTATAAATAAGCATTAAGAGTGCCTGGATCCTGGCCAGTCAAGTAATAGTAGAAAGTGACACACCATGAACTGTCAGCATTATGGATTGGAGTCAAGAGGAACGCATTGTTTCCTGTACTTTGATGAGTTTCCAGAGCAAGAGCAAAATGACCTGTAATCAAGATTTTGAAAATCAAGTATTTATAAACTAAAATTTAAGTGTTTATATCAATTATTTTATTCTGATATGAAAATAGCATGATATATGATGCTGTGGCCAACATGCTTAGTTAGACTGGATAATACAGCTAAAAACACAACAAATAGTGTAGCTACTCTAAAAATATTAATGCTCATAATAATGTACATGCAATGACAAACTATTATATTATTTTGATGTTTTCATGATAAATCAGAACTTCTAGCTCTCTTTCCCTCACCTGAAGATGTACCCAGTGTATGATCACTGAAAGGAATGTGAACTCCCACAAAGTATGTGATACTTGATGCAACAATCCAGTCAAATTTGTCAGTACCATCCACCACATTGGTATACAGATCTAAACCATTTTCAAAATCATTGCTTCCTGTAAGCAGAAACAGTTATTCTTGAATATGAATAATTATTCTTTAAATAAAATATCTTTTTTTTTAAAAAACATAAAGACTGGTAACTAATAGTTTATTGTGACTAGGAACTGCTTACTTCATCTTTAGTAGGGATCTCTGTGGCATAGTGGTTAAGCCATTTGTCTAATTTTCAAGAAGTCATGTGTTCAATCCTAGATCATGGCATCTTGTTTACAAGTATATTTTCTGGAGATCCCTGGGGACCTCCAGGCTATGGAGTTACAGCTATGAGTGGTACTCTCTGCCATTTTGTTGATAGAGACAAGAGTATATATGGGTAAACTCAAGTACAATAAAGTCAATCATCTATGTCATTTAAGATTAAGTAATTAGCATATTTCACTTTTTTTGTATAATATTCGTTTTTCTATGTAATGATTTACAGAAATTAGTTCTTATTGCCACTCAGTAAGCCTATCTGTGCAAGCTGTACTGTATCTGCTAGCATTATATTCAAAAGGTCTTTGATATTCTGTTGCATTGACATCTTAGGATGCCTTTTTTTCTCTTTCCTTGTACCTTTTCCTGCATAATTAATCTTTCTAAACTATCTTATATTTTTATTTATCCAAAATTTATTAGCTTATGTTTCTTAATGGCTTTGAGCCACCAATCATCAGTTCACCTATATTCAAGTCTTTAAGGACATCTGTATTGAACCTTGTAAATACTCAATCCTTAAAAAAAGCACTTCTATGGAAAATAAGGTAGCCTGCTCAATTGTAAACTAGCATATCAATAAGTCTGGAAAATTAGAAGTAATAAGTTAATTTTCATACCAATTACCAGATAAATATGTATTATCTGCAGCTTATTTCAATTCATAAGCTTCCATTTATATTTTATTACCTCTAAAAGGACACTCTCCATCAGTAACAGCAATATCATCAACAGCAATATCACCACGGTAACCATTACCAATAATGCCTTTAAAAGCAACCTAGAAAAAAAACACACATTCCTACTTTTTAAACTTTTGTTTTTCAAGTATGAAGAGAAATTAACTTATATGTGTTTAATGTGTTGTTTTAACACTATAAATATGGTAAGTAGTACTTTACAAAATAATTTTAAATACTTGCCATTAACACACTAATTAATGAATTAAAATAAGTCAAAATTACACTTTCTTCATTATTCTGACATTGTAAGTGCATTTGGAAATCAGCTGATTTGTTTTCTGGTGTCTCCTTAAAAATCCAATGTAGATTTTGGATTTATCAATCATCTCAATTGAGATTTTCTGAATGATTTCAATGATTGAACATTATTTCATTTTTTTATGTGAAATTTTGGAATTTACCTGAATTTTCTAAAGTAACTAGAATTAATATTACTGTAAAAAAACAAACCATAATCAATTATTGTAGCAATAATTGAACAGGACATGTTCAAATACAAGTTATTTATTTTCAATAAGGTTTCATCTTACATGATAAAGTTGACTTGGATAGGCAACAGTAACTTCTGCTTCCCGCCAATCACCAGACTGGTGTCCAGAAAGTGACCACAATGACTGGAAAGTAGACAGTGAAGTACTTCCGGTGAAGAAACCAAATTGTAGTTGACCAATGTCTTGTCCGTTCATATTGAACCAGAATCTAACACACTGTGCTTTAGTGCTAGTAACAGTTGGACTGATTAGATAAGCAAAATCTCCTTGTACCCGAGGTGAACTTGCATCCACATGATAGTACACACCTACAAATATTCAAAACAACTGATAAATAAGCTGAAAACTTAAGCATACAGCACTCAAGTGTCAAAAACATGTCAACACACAGCACATTAAATTTCTTTTTTTCTTTTTGGATATTAATGTTTTCTAACTGTATTATAATGTCTGTTTTTTATTAATCTTGTTGAATGTTTTATTTTGTAAGTCGTTAATCTCTGATGGATTTATTGAGACGGCAATCAAATCACTCATAGACTTATATGTATGTTTCATAGATTACAGCAAAGCATTGGATTATTGTGAATGCAGATCATCAGGACACACTGTATAAGCCCATGAGTGTTTCGATCATTATCAGAATTTACATTATTACAAGCTTCAAGTTGTATAATGGGACAACCATTGTCAAATTTGTATAGTATTAGTTTAGCTATTAATGTTATCTTGCAGTTTCTGTAATCATTTTTTATTTATAGGTTTGAGTTGGTAATTTTATTTTGGAAAGCTAATTTATTAATTATATATGGGTTTCCCAAGGATATGTATTATTTATTGCCTTCAGCATAAGGTTTTTGTAACCACATCTCATTGAATCTTCTAGCCATCTTCTCCTCTGTTTTTTCAAGCATGACTGATTACTTTTAATATATGTTGTGCTGGGTATAATTCATTCTTTACTTTCATTACCAATTTCATCATTATTTCTATGTATAGGCCTAAAATGTATTTCTTGTACCTTGTTCTATAAATCCACAATGTACTGATGCAATTATCTTTCTGCTTTTGTCTTTCCATTCCAAATCATAACTCATCTCATGAATATGAGAAGTATAGTTAGTTAGTCATCAGATCATGAACATGGGACTCCGGAAAAACCTTAGGTGCTCCGATCTCATATTCAGAATGTCCTTCAGCATGTGGTAATGACTTTTCCAGTTCTGTGTTAGTTGATAACTCTTCTTTTGATTTCTATATGCCACTTATTTCTTGCAACAACACGCTTCACTCCCAGGTACTGCAGAGTACAATATTCGTCACCTGGATCATAAGCATAAGATGGGTAGTTTGGTGGTCTATTTATTCAACTAGAAATTCAACTAATTTCTTTGGCAAGATTATTTCTAGTAGATGGGTATAATAATTGAACTCAATCAAACTTCTCAGACATAACTCTAGAGACTCTAAACATCAGCAAAAGATATTAGTCATATAGTGCATGTACTATAAAATAAATTTTTCACTACTACCAACCTTGGTTAGTTCCCAATGTATGATCATTGTCAGGGCCAGTGTTATCAGAAAGAGTTGTACCACTTTGCCTTTGCCAGTCAAATCTATCCATTGTTCTGTTACCTTGTGTCCATCCACAGTCACCATAATCAAATGCACAGCTAAGACCAACTGAAAAGAAATTACAAAACTTCAAAATCACAAAAACAAGATGAAATTTGGATTTATGTGGACAAATTAATACCAGTCTGTAACATGCACCCGAATTTGACATGAATGAGTTTCCTTTGCATTCATTAGTGGGAAAGTGCAGATAACATAATGATTTCCCATGGTATTTTGTGTTGTGTTCTGTGTAGGACACAGAATGTAAGGTCTGTTAATTAGAATGAATGTGTTTAATAACAATTTTTTTTTAAAGAGTACAATCACGCATTTATCTTTCATTATAACAGTTGATAGTAGCAAGACCCAGTTGATGATGAAGGGGTGACATTAGAATTGGTAAAAAATTTTTATAATGTGTAGCATAAAAGACACTACATAATGATGCCATCATATTAAGAGTACACATTTTTGTCCCCAAACATGAAATGACACTGCATTCTATGGACACCCATGTTTGCCAAAATTCAGATGCATTTTACACACTGGTAATTATTTTGCTTCACATGTTCCAAAATTTGTTACTACAAGACTTAGGTAACACATCAGTTTTATTTGTAATACATGCTACTATTAGTTTTTCACACACTATTATACTATATGCCCAAGTATTGCTGGTGTCCAAACGGGAATAAAAGAATAGCAACTCTGTTATCTATCATGAAAGTTGTAGAAGATGACTAAGAATGTCTTGGGCTAGAGTTTTCTGCCCCCTTCCATAGGTCAAGATGACTGAAAAACCATGCTGGAGGTTGATGTGCCAGTCCACAAAGTACAGATATTGTAATACCATCGCACAATGCATTATTTCTGCTTAATTTTAAGAATGAATACAGAAGAAGTTGTACTATGGACAATCTTTCACTAAAGATTATAGGCCTACATATTTTGTCTACGCATGCGCTTGCATTTGTGGGTCTCACCAATGGCTCACTTGACAAATCACCCATGCAACTTAAAACCTTAGTAGATTATCATCATCACCAAGTGCTATGCTGAATGGGATTGGTGAACATATTTCTCCATGTACATCTATCTCTCATATATGTCATCATCCCTGTTGGTGTTATCAATCGAAGCCATTTAGTAAAACTGTCCAATATCTTTTCTCTTAGTACATGCCATTATATTGAGGCTCTCTTATGGAAGCTTTGTAGCATGTCTAAGTAGAAGACTCCTTCAATAAACATTGCACAAAGCCAAAAGCTGAAGTCTCCCGGGTATGAAAGAAAAACCATCCCACTGCACATAGGAAGTAAAGAGTTAATCACTCGCAATTCCTGGGGTTCTAAAAAAACAACAAACAACATATTTATTTTGTCTCTTTTCTATACTACATGCATTTAACTGAACAGTTATTGTGCCAAAGATGGATTTCATTCGCGCAAATAAAATGGTGACACAACACATTTCTATTCTCTGGAATACATCCTTCTGGAAATCTAGTTGGACCATGGTCCAGATACAAGAGAGATCCAGTGGGAGTTTGAGAATGAATGCTAAAGAAGAACAGTTATGTATTACAAAAAGAAAAAAATATCAATATAATGAACAGTAAACTGGACAAATTAAATCACAAATTGAGCTTAACTCTTTCCAGACCAATCAAAATGGGTTTTTATATTAACACAGTTCTTTTCTGCTACATGCAAGAATGCTTCCATTTTCTATTTCACCAAAATAAGCATATATCATCTTGGGGGGGGGGGGGAATTATATTAATTCTATTGTGTATTGTTTATTTTTTAGAAATATTGCCAATGACCCATTGTTTCTAGATGCAGTGTAGATAGAACAAGATATTGTTTTTATTAATAATTTGTTCAGAGATAGAAGATTGCCATTTATATATTGTTTACAAAGTGGATTTTGTTTTGAAATCCCTGGAGATTGAAGTTATGTGCTGTGAGTGGTACCCTGGTAAGAAGGAGGCATGTCACCTCATTGCGAGGGACACTGTACACATGGGGTAACCTGAGTACAATGATGTCAATCTTCTACACCTTTTCAGCATTTTTTTCAATCTTTCAGGGGCAATTATAATTATAGTTATGACTGGCTTAATAGAAAATAGAGGAAAGAGGTCTGGATTAGATTTCAATACTTTTGATACTAATCACTTACAGTCAAGAATTGTCAATGTCTCTAAAATATGAAAGAGCAATGATGACACAACTAATTCAGAAGATAGAATACCTAGCTCATTTCCAACTGCTACAATCATAATTATGCAAGAAGACCTACTTTATGGAATGCAATACAAAATAAGATAACTTGTATTAAGTATACAGAAGCTTGCATTAATGAAAGTGAAAATAAAGGGCCCAGTTTAATTTTTTAAAAGAAAACAGAAATAATGAAGATGTGAGGATGTACATTTCTTCTTATTATTTTTGCTTTCAACATTATTTATAAAAATTTACATAATGTCAACATTTTCAGACATGATTGCATTTAATAAATTGAGTTTTTACTAAAACTAGACAACCTTTATTAAAATGCCAAAAAGGACCACAACCATTGTTTAACTAGGTGCTGAGCTGCAATATTTTTATTTAAAAAGATAAGCTCCTAATTGTTTTTCTGTTTTCCAAACTATTCATTCCAATAAGAAGACTTCAACAATTTATTTTTTCTGTAAACTTTTTTCTCTCTAATTACACAATATATATATATATATATATATATATATATATATATATATATATATATATATATATATATATATATATATATATATATATATATATATATATATATATATATATATATATATATATATATATATATATATATATATATATATATATATATATATATATATATATATATATATATATATATATATATATATATATATATATATATATATATATCTCCCATTTATCAATGTTATGGTATAAAATCATAAAATAAAAAAATTACATGTTGAAATTATTCTACAAATGAAAATTTATTTGGTCCATACTTAAAAAATATAAATATCTGAATGAGTTAACTAGTAGACAATGATAAATCATTCTCACCAAAATGAGGACTTAATCCTCCAATTCAACTCCACAAAAGCTGATACTCACTGCAGATCTAAAGAGGAGAATCCTAATTTTGAACACTATTGCTATATACATATACTACAGATAGGTCTATGCTGTACAGATCATATAACAAACAAATACACCCAAAACAAATCAAAAATATTAAGTACTCCAAGAATCAGATATCAACAATTAAATCAAAAAGTCTAAAACATTCTTACAGGATCAGGAATCAGATATCAACAATTAAATGAAAAAGTCTAAAACAATCTTACAGGAAATAGTAGAGAGTGGAAGAAGAAGTATAGAACAGAAAGTCATGAATTGATAACATCAAGAAGTGGACATGAATTCTACACAATCATCCACATCTCAGATAACAAGAGAAAATGGAGATCCCTATGTGCTGACATATCCTTCATATCAAGTTAGTTATAGTAGTAATAGTATAAGTTATAGTAGTATGTCATAACCCCAAGGTGTTCTAGAACATGCTATTACTACTATAACTTCCTAGTTTGATGATCCAAGGTTCAATTTCCAGTTCTCCTGGAAATATTTTAAAAATCATAAACAGCTCCTATATCAATCCATCCTAAGAAAATGGGTACCAGACCTTATGGGAAAGTAAAGGCGGCAGGTGTGATTTTTACCACAAAATCAGTGCTGTTGGTTCATGAAAAAAATCAGGGCCTAACACTGTATCTTCCAATGCGCCTCAATCATGTGGAAAAGGTAAAATTTGACTACCACTACATAACATCACTAAATAGATGATAAACTTATGCTTGCTGTTACAATTAAGGACTTTTCAAAACTTAATTAAACTATATGATCATACTAACTTTGATTTGGACATTTGGCATTGGTCTGGACTCTGATGTCATCAATAGCAATATCACCCAAATAGCTAACACCTCTGACACCTTCAATGACAATTGTATCAGCGTTACTGTAGCTAGTGAATTGAATTTGCAAAAACTGCCACTGGTTTCCCAGGTTGCCACTCTTGGATGCATATTTATTACTTCTAGTGCTCTGAAAAACAATTATAATTCAATTCACACACAAATTTATTATATATTTAACATTATATAAAATACATGTCAACATGTTTTGATTCCTATCAACAGTGAACTTTTAACATTTTTTGTGGTATGTTAAGCTTTATCAGTAGCTTTAAAGGGGTACTCTTTATCTCTAGTTTTGAAGGGGTGATGTTGAAGTTTTTTCATTTGGGTGAAGGATTTCAATTGAAATCTTATGCTGCAATTTTCAGTATTTTGTATGTGATCTCAAGAACAAAAGGTGCATTTGGTGTTTGATTCTTGTCTGGTGTTCACCATTGTGCATATTGTTGTAAGTTATTCAGTGATAATGGTGTCTTGTATCACCATAGCCTTAACTAATTACTCTGCAACCTATATACAGAATGTTAGGGCACTTGATATGTAGTGATGAAATGGAGTCTTAAAGTATCAGTCACTCCCTAATTAATTTTTTTCTGGGCATTCTTCTACCTCTGCTACTTTGTATCTTCATGTTGTAAGATCTTCTCACTAGAGCTATTGAATCAATTCTCATATAAGGTGTTTTATTTTGTAAAAAAAAAGGGAACAGTAATCGCAGAGCATACCCCCTACTACTTCCTGTTCAAAGTTTTTTTTCAGAATTTTGCACCTGTAAAAGTTTTTATTGTTTTGGAAAACCGCTGGGAAGGGATGAGACATGTATTAATATTAGCAATTTATTGTAAACACTATACCTAACGATAATAGAAATAATAATGGAACCAATAAACAATAGATGTACTTACAGATTTGACATAAATATTCAATGAGCCCACATGAGGGCCATACATGTGGTAGTATAACTGTAGACAGTTGTATACACTTGTAGGTACAGCTGCTGACACAAGCCATGCTGTCATATTTTGTGACTGGTTAGGGTTGGAAGCATATGTTGATGTGATATAGAGATACCAGCCATAGTCTGAAAAAAAATTTAAAACACATATGTAGGGTCTACACAAAAATTAGATCTTCATCAATAAGTATTACATGCAACATGGAAAAACACATATAGGTCAAATCCCAGTTGTCGGGTCTACATCAAACACTTTTTAAGAAATCTGCGCTGATCCGAATTTTGAAGAACTTTGTACCGTTGTACTCCTAGTTACATAATGGCAGCCATAATCGCGATCTGATCACTAATATCATTATTACCTTAGCAATGAGTGTCCCCAGAGGCAAAAACATGCAAAGGGAAGAAACTTTGATGTTCACCAACAACACTGCAGTAAGGACTAGACTGTTAACAAGAATTTTGCGCAGGTAGGTAAATAATAAACACCGGTTTGGTCTTCAGTTTTTAACACCAGGAAAATAATCACAAACATAAATAAGACGAACAGCATAGTCTCCCTTTTTGGAGATTCCCCTTTTTTTGGAATATTCAGTCTGTTTCACCTAATCTTTGTTCTATATAATATGTAGGCCCAATAACTGGGATAGGACCCACATATATAATATATATACTAACAGCCATTAAAGATATACTGAAAACATGATTTGTTTTCACAATTAAAATATTTATTTAAATGTGTGATTTTTCATCCCAGAAAGCATGCAATTGATTAATTTTGTGAAGTCATTGTTTTGTTGATCTGATGTTTTTTGCATTTTTGTTTCACTTATAAAACAGCACATAAATAGATTCTGACTTGATTAAAATGTCGAAACATATTGAAATTAGGCGTATACATTATTTTAGCTTAGGCAAGTAAAAGTCATTATGTAATTTTTATTGAAAGAAGGTCTGTTACTATTTTTTCCATGTTTTGACACACATTAAAAGAGCAATGGCAAGCTGCTGGTATGCCTTTCAGTGGAATTGCAACCAGATAAATTGCCAGACATTTCAAATATGATGGGTCCACTATAGTAAGACTGCACAAATGATTCCTGACAAGAGGTACCAATGATGACACGCTAAACCTGGTCAACCTTGTGCAACAACACTAACTCAAGATTGTCACATTGTACTGATGCATCTGTGCAACCACTTTCAAGCAGCAATTCAGACAACAGCTCATACACATGGCACTGAGAGGCTTATTAGCGAAGACATTGTGCGAAAGAGATTTCACTTTTCTAGATTGCAAACCAGATATCCTAATATTATTCCTATCCTTACTAGACACCACCAGTCCAACAGACTGGCTTGGGATCAACAAAATACTCATTGTCCAAGGAAAGAATGGAAGATTGACAAAGTTTGCTGATGAAAGCCATTTTATTGTCTCATTTAATGATTTTAGAAATCATGCCTGGTGTCGTCCGGGAAAAAGATATGCTGATGTGTGTATAGTCCAGTATAACAGATACGGAGGAAGAAGTGGATATGCTTGAGGTGGATTCTCCCATGAGCACCATACTCCCCTTCATGTTTTCACAATTACCGTAACCATTGGTATCTACATTAATCAAATATTGTGACTTATCATTGCACCTTTCTTCCACAATCATCAGGATGTGGGAATCTTTCAGCATAACAACACAACCTCACACTATAATGTAACAGGAATTTCTAAGCTCAGCAACCTTTTCTTGTACTGGATTGACCTGCAAACTCTCCTGACATAAACCCAATTAAACACGCTTGGAATGAGCTGAACATAAGGTCCGGAAGCATGACCTCAACAATGTGAATGATCTCAAGTGAGCATTCATTGCAGAATGCTTCGAGCCATACATTAATATGGAATAGATGTAGCATTTTATAATTCTCATTTTTAACTTGTTTGTAATTTGTTTAGATGTTAATATTTTCCTCATGTCATTGCAATCATTGAAAGTACTTTTAACTATTCCTATTCTCCTTTTAACTTCTGTTATAATCTGCCATAATTTGTGATTATATGTCCAAGATATTGATAGTGTTCTAATTGTAGTTTTTCTCCATGTATGTTTATGTTTAGCACCTGTTCTTCTGTGACTTTGCTGATTATACTACAAAGAACACTTAAAAGTAATCTGATTCACAAAGTACCACTAAAAGCAGAATAATGCAAGCCTATTCAATTTTTTTTTAACATCATTATCCCTACTTTATTCAATACAATCTTAGAATGGTGTTATAACTACAATCAAACTTGTAGATTTCATCAGAGCATTTGCATGGATGACTGCTGTTAGTCTTCTCATTTTCTCATCTAGTTCATCCCAGAAAAAAACTATTATAGTTAGTTATTTAGTCGTCGGATCATCATCACTGCAAACTGGACACATCCATAGTTGCTCCGTTCTCTCCTTGAGTGTATCCGCCATCACACTTCTGCTGACAGTACCGGTACTATGCTGGTTGACCATCATTCTTCTGCGCCCTCCAAAATGTTCACCTCTAGCAACACCGCATTTCAATCCCTGATCTTTAATCCTAGCCATTGAAAAGGAATTATCATCCACATTAGTCTCACTCTCGCGTGTTATATCTCTTAAGGAGTTCAAAACGTCAGCGCGATCCATTGCCCCATCGTCCTGTGCCACAATCGCACACAATGCCAGTTGATCCGCTCTTTCATTGCCTCGAACGCCCACATGTCCAGGCACAAAAATAAATGTAACCGCTTTCAAGCTCGCATTTCTCAAGGCCTCAATCACTGTTCGCGAACGAGACCCACTTGTACCTTCTTAATCATACTCATAGAATCACTCAAGATGCAGACCTGCGTTACCTTCTGTGTGCGTAGCCACTCAAATGCCTTGGTCACCGCCATAGTCTCCATGGTCATACTACTTGTAGTGACCGCAAAAGCACCACTTTCCTCCTTGATCGTTTTACCTGCGCACTGAGCTGTAAAGGCCCAAGCACTGCGAACATGCCTAATTACAGATCCATCAGTGTATATAATCACATCCCCCTCTTTGGTATTCTCACTGATTAAAGCCTGCACTTCTTTCTCCACAGCTGTGGGACACCATTCTCTGCATTCCCTGCTAAGTGATATTACTACTCTCAAACAAGTTTCGAAATCTATGGGTAGACCTATCCATTCCGCACCATCTGCCACATCCTGTAATCTGCACACGCTTTGTATTACATCCTCAGCACGTCCCATCCACGACCTTCCTCTCTTGAGTCTGCTGCCTTTAACTTTCTGTATTTCGGAATGCAACAGGTGTTCCTTATCTGCATATATCTGAAGGTATTATGCTTTGTGGTATTCTGAAAGGCAACTAAGAACAGTCTCTCCACCTTATTCAATCAACAGCTATGTCTTGGAGTATATTCCAGCTCTGACCAAAGTACCCTCATCTCTACTTACTTGGCTATTCTTGTGTGTATATATATATATATATATATATATATACACTCCTAGCTTGTCCCAATCTTACTTGTCAAGGCAATTCTCATGAGATCATCTGGATCTCTATTGATGATGTGATATCCAATCTCATCATCTTGTTATTGCAATGGTCTATATATCTTTCTGATTATTCCTTCTTTTTCTTCTTCTTCCTTGTTTTTCAGTCAAAGTCATGCGCTGATATTGATTTCATGAACTGTACTGTGGTCACAAGTCCTGAAGTAGCGCTTATCTCCAGAGCTGTTTAGATGGCCATAGTTTTCTTCTTTCTTCTTGTGGTGCGATACAGTGGGAAGTTCTACAAATATTTTCTGTATTTTCTCTAATTATCCCTAGTTAGCAGATCCTGGTTAGTGAAAATTGTATGTATAGTCACTTTACATAATAAGGTTTCCAGTGTTATGCACATTCCTTACTAGACATCTTTGACAACATAGTAAAATGATATGTCTATTTTTGTCTTTCCTAGAAGAGATTATACATAATTTTACTAATAAAAGTATTTCTTCCTTCACTTAAATATACTTACTGGACAAAGTGGTATGGTCAGTGATAGGACCTGTGGCTGAAGAACCTTGAGGTCCCTGAGCTCTAAACCAATCAAACTTGTCCAAGACAGTTTCCTGTTTCCAGGAGCATAGACCTTGTTCAAAGCTGCAGTCATATATTGAATGTGCCACTGTAGAAAAAAAGTTTCATCTTCACTCTAAAAAATCACAGAATGCCAATAATAAATAAATATATAAATGAGATGCTGCTGAATGTGTCAAAATGTTCACAAATAATCTGACGGAGAACTCAAATATTTCTAATAATATAAATGAGGCTACAGAAAATCAAGTGATCAAAATATTAAACATCTCTGTAGTTCAGAAGCTATAGAATATGTAGAAAATAAGAAAAATTGGTAGCATATCCTATTCAGAATGTAGCCATCAACCCAGCATTATTTGATTGTGGCGATTTTCTTGGCAGTATTTATGTATTTAGCTATATTATTCAACTGGCAACATATAGATATGAGACTTGGGCAATGACATCTAGAATGGAACAGAAAATATCAGCATTTAAAATTAAATGATATAGAAAAATTGTAAGAACATCATGGACAGAAATATGATCAAACATCGAGGTTCATAAAGAAATGAAAATAGAAGAAGAATGGCTCCTCAAAAACTATAAAAAAGACAAACTCTTATATTTTGAACATATAAAAAGACACAAACTCTTATATTTTGAACATATAAAAAGACACCTTAACATCTTACCATACAATCACAGAACCGAACAAGTAGAAGATAACTAGATTAACTCTTTCAAAACGTAATTATACCCGGGGTTTAGACGTAATTAATTTTAGGCTAATTCTTTAGACCCCATCATGATTCAGGCGCTAGCTTCCTGAAGACAAAATATTAGCTATGGAAAGTCATTTAAGGTATCAAAAGAAAGATAATTGAATGTGAAATTCTTATACAATATAAAAATATAAGAATTTTTAAGAACAATAGTACGTGTCATTTACGAACAAAACAAGGCAATTTGGAGGGTATATATGGAGTCCCATTATAACGGGCTTACGTCCTGAAAGGGTGCCGTCTCTGTCCCGTTATAACGGGCTTACGTATGAATTGAGTTAATAGGAGAAAAAACTTTAGATTCCATGCATGAAACCACTATCAGATCTTTTTCCTCTTCTTCTTCTTCAGCGTTCATTCTCAAATTCCCACTGGATTTCTCTTGTAATAGGACAATGGTCCTACAAGATTTCCAGTTGGATGTAGTCCACAGAATGAAAATGCATCGTGTTGCTGTTTTATTTGTGCCAATGGCCCAACACATCCGTCTTCAGCGGAGTATCAGATCTAAGATGCAACATTTTAACATGAGGTGAAATTACAAACTAGAATAGTGGATTGTAAAACAAATCTATTGCTGAGATGCTGAATATTATTTGTATATCTATAACAATGTAAAATCTTTAAATGTATTTAGTTTTTTCCTTTGTGTTTATTCTCAAACTCCTGCAGATTAGCAGGAAATAGTCTGAAAAATCAAATGTGATGTATTATGCTTTACAGCTTGGCTGCAATATTTGTGCTTTTTGGCTGGACACTTTTGACGGCAGCATGACTTCTGGGTTACTTTGACCCTCTATGGGGTGGAACAATCAACTCCAACCCAAAATCTCCTTAGTCACCTTGAACAACATCATGGCAAGCGTACGGTGTTGCTATTCTTTGCTCTCCTTTCAAGTCCTGGCAACACACATACGTTATATTTATTTAATAATATATACCAAAAGAAAGTAGTCATAAAGTGTGATAATAAGACGACATACTATTTGAAGCAAGTATTTTGTATCTTCCTACTTACCAAATGGTGTTGGTGTGGTGGTAGGTAAGGTTGTAGGTGAAGTCAGCAGACCATAAGGCTTGGCATTTGGTGGGTTAACTATAAATGAAGAGCATTATTTACACATATTTATAGAAAATAAAGTGAGACACTATTTTTTTTACATGTAAATAAAAATAATAGAATATTGAAGAATAGTTTTAACCTGTATAATAGTGTTAACCTGTATTTTTCTGTGACTAAATACATGCTAAGGATGATGTAATCAGCATCCTGCCTGCTGCCCTTATTTTTTTTTAGATTTGTTCTGGTTGTTTGTTTGTTTGAGAACCCCAGGAGTTATGAGCAATTAGCTCTTACATAGTTCATTGAATGAGTTAGCAGCCAGTGCAGTACGGTGTGATATATCCCTAAGTCCCAAACCTAATTTCTTCTGTATGAGCCATGTTGGGTAACGGTGATGGTGGAATTAGACTCAGAGTTGATACACATTCCTAGACGAGGTGCTGCTTTGCGAAACACGTCGGGAGTCTGGAATTTGACCAGTGCATTTCTCACACACTTACCTTGTCCACTTGAGATGGCCTTCCAATCCATAATAAAGCGTGTCTGTGTATTTTGACTCTTCGCCATTGCATATATTACCCAAAGAGGTATTTAAAATATGAATCTCGGACGAGGAGCTTCACAGTGGGGCTGGGGTACTGAACCCAATTCACTCTGTATGAGCCGTGTTGGGCAACGGTGGACAGTCAAGTAGGGCTAGATTTGCAGTGTTGCTAGAGACTTATGCCCCCCTCTACGTTGCCAATAGTTTCCAGATTCCAAATAAAGATACTGCATCAGTAAAACATTTTAACAATGCGCTCCCCAACATTTGTTCAATGCTTGTCCTGTGTGTAATGGGGAGCTGTATTTCAAGTTGGCATATCCAATACCTGAGTCATGACTTCTACTTTGAATGGGGTCAACTGTGATGTGACATGACTTTTGTGTGTTCTTGAGCATGAACAGCACTTCTGCCAGTTGGTCTCATGCTGGACCATTGTAGCTCTGTTGCCAGTGAATCGACTCACATACACTACGCTGCCCTCTAGCGTGTTTTACCTTTTCCAGATTTGGTGTGTACTCTTAAGATCACTGTATGTTAGGGACATTAATATTGGTCACTCCTCCAATGTTTCTGCTTTTTAAGCTGGCAAATCAGAATGAACACATGCCTTGCATATGGTGGATGTAATGGCGTAGAGGTTTTGGAGATATTTCATGTCTCTCTGCAGGCAATTCTCATTTCATTAGATCATTCACATCCACAGACATGAGCCTAAAAGTGTTTGCCAGGAATACAGCAAGAGCAGCTGTATTTCTGTTTCCAGGATGCACCATGTGGAGATATGTTTAGGATCTTGGTTAACTGCCTGCTAACCCTGGGTCCACACAAGAGCAATTTGAGACCCTTTGCACCCCATTTGTTCTTGCACCCACTTCCTGAAGCTGGGTCAACCTTGAAGCTGTTTATTGTTGATAGAATACAGCTCAACTGGAAATCAAACACTGACCAACAGCTTGGGAAGTCAGCAACACTAACCACTGTGCTACCACTGCTCCATCATTTACATGTGATGATTCCTAAATTATTATGCAGAAATTAAAAGAATGTAAATCTCAAACATGAGAAACATACACTAGCAAATAATGTTTGGTAATTAACATAAACTTCAGTGAAGGTCACTGTGTGTGAGATAAAAATAGTAGTAAACTCCATAGACCTATTTCTGATCTGATGCTATAAACGTATCTTAATGTCAATGAAAACAATCACAATTGAGTATTTAACTATGCTTGATTATAATCTTTTAAATTAAATATATATTAAATATTAAATTTAAATTAAATATTGATTATAAGCCAACATCATTGTATTACAGGCAAACCCAAAGGTACTAAGTCTTCCAAATAAATATTGAAATGTGTGCATACTGATTGTGAAAATAATATTGGTTCTAAACAACAAACGGTGTTTGAGACAATGAAAGAGCAGATCAACTGGCTTCATGCGCGATTGTGGCACAGGGCAATGGGGCAATGGATCAAGCTGACATTTTGTACTCCTTAAGAAGTAGGGCCTATAGCAGGCTAGAGTGAGACTAGTGTGGATGATGATTCCTTTTCAATGGCCAGGATTAAAGATCAGGGTTTGAAATGCGGTGTTGCTAGATGTGATCATTTTGGAGGGCACAGAAGAATGACGGTCAACCAGCCTATTACCGGTACTGTCAATAGAAGTGTAATGGCGGATACATTCAGGGAGAGATCAGAGCAACTATGGACGTGTCCAATTTGCAGTGACGATGATCCAATGACTAACTAACTAACAAAAAGTATTTTTCACTGTAAAAAATAAGAAAAACACCCTCCGAAAAAATAATATTTTAAAAATATAAGTATATCGTACATCTATAATGTTGTACATCAAACAACAATTATTAACTTATCACTTTAAATGGCAAAAATGAAAAGCTTACAAGCACAACTCAATGTGGATGAACGTTTTCCTGTAAAATCATCTAGTGCAACAAAACCAGCAGCTTGATTAGATGTTCCTTCAAAGCGTATCTGAAAAGACAACATAGCTTTACTGTAGCAATCACAATTGACTGACATTAATTCACAATTTAAAATTAATGCCTGATAATTTAATTACAGGTAACTCAAAGAATGTTAAATATTTATTAGATATTTCCTCAGCATAGCTGTTTTTATTGATATAATTAAAATATACAAAATAATTTCCTATAAGCCTATACCTATAATTTACTTATACAAACAATATTAAAGATCCAGCTGATATTAGATGTGTTGGTTTAATGTGTCACAAATAAAACAGCAACACAATGCATATCTGCTCTCTGGACTACATCCTGCTGGAAAATCTAGAAAGGACATTGTCTTGATACAAATCACTGACAGCAGTCAGTGAATGATATGAAATGAAGTGAAAAGTATTATTCTATAAATAAATATCCAACAGTTAATCTTTCAATGACATGAATTATTAATGAATATGTACATACCACATAATTAGTTGCCTGAGATGGAATAGGAATACTGGCATAGGACCACTGTGTTACAGCATCAGCAGGTAAAGACCACATAGGCTGTCTATTTTGGTTGTTGATGTCCGTAACATATACATTCAATGCTGTTGATAGAAATATATGAAGGTAACCATTACGCTAACAAATTAATTGTATTAAATAATATCAAATGGAAATATTGACATAACTCACAAACATTTATGAACACATCATCATCTCTATAATTATCAGCTATCAGTTGACTTCATTATAATATTTAAATAAAATAGCAGAAAGCACAAAAAGTAACGCCTTTGTTTAACATGCTACTAGTTGGAATCTAGGGCAACAGCAGAAACTAGCCATTTTTCTCTGACTAAATATCTTCTGTACCAAGCTATACATGTATTTTATTAAATACATCTCTTGCTTCATTTCTCTTCCCATGTAACTTTTGGTCTAATTTTCACTTTCCCTCTCAGGTATCCATCTCACTACAGCCAAAAAGAACTGCAGCTAGAAAATGCTTGGTTGATGGCTACATCCTGAATAGAATATGCTACCAATTTATCCATCTCAGAGAAGTATTTACGATTCATTAATGTATAGTCATCATCAAGTGCCATTTTTCATATCAAATGCTAGCTGCAACTAGCCTCCAACATCCTGTCTCTTGCCTTGGTGTTGCACTCTGATAGACTGTATCCTGTCTATCTCATGATGTTTGCCTCTCACTTG
This sequence comes from Meghimatium bilineatum, assembly GCA_034231615.1. Lineage (NCBI taxonomy): Eukaryota > Metazoa > Mollusca > Gastropoda > Stylommatophora > Philomycidae > Meghimatium > Meghimatium bilineatum. Next base: position 35,306,555 of record CM067318.1, read on the forward strand.
TATCTCTTCCTACCTCTTGCTTATCATACCTCAAATTCTACCTTCAAGTAAGATCTTAACAGGATGTTATGTCTTGTAATTTGTCTAAAATATTTTCTATGCTGTCTGTGCCAAATCCAGTCCCAGTGTCTTTTTATTAGAATCATGGTAGGAGGTGATGTCTATTCCTGAATATCCTCATGTGCATGAGATAGAAGAGTGCTGCTATTAGAAGACCAATAATCCATGTGTTGCCAAGCCTGAAATGGGAGCAAAGAATAGTGACACTGTTACCTGCCAGACAGCATAAGTAGCGATTAAAGAGATTTTGGGGGATGGAGTTGGCTCGCCCCATCCTACAGGGACTCACAGTAACCCATAAATCAGGCTGAAATTGGATATGTCAGGTTGACACAGATAAAAATAATTAAGCTGTAAACCATGTTTCCTGTTCTCTTGACTAAATTCTACAAATCTGCAGAAGTGTGAGAATGAACGCAGAAGAGGAATGAGTCCAGTTTCCAAAATAAAAGTCAGGGTTCATCTTGTATCCTTGTTTAATCCTCTATTATTTTACAACAAACAATAATTACTAAAAATATAAACACATAAAAGATAAAAGGAAAGATAGAAGAATTAACATATAAAAGGTTATGGGCTATAGGTTAACAAAGGCAGCAAAAGTCATAAGCAATTGATGAAGAAATATTGGGTAAATGTGATACTTACTTGCACTTCTCAAAACGATGTACCAGAATGTAAAACATTTTGTTCCAACAAAGGCAGACATAGGCTGACTGACAATAACACCATCATTTGTGTGTAAGTCATTTAAAAAACTCAATAATAAGAACTTCCCTGAAAAAAATACACAAAACAATGTAACTTAAACTTGGATTGACTCACTAATCAGATAGACATTATTCTATATAAACTCATGCCTTTCAACCTGTTCAGATGCAAACCTGCACAAAACACCCCAAAAGTAATTTTAAACTTTTCACTTACAAAAAAGAATAAAACCTTACAAGACAGATTACAACAATGGTGCTTTCTACTAATGTGTCAGTTATTCTCTTACAAATGTAATATGATTCTAATTTTAACACAATATAAATTAGGTTTTATTTATATCGTACATCATAAAGATCTATATTAGTGTGATATTAGTGTATTGATTTTAGTAGTTTTTAGTAGGTGTGCATGGATAGATGTGGATAGAGAGAAAAAGTCTCATGAATGTAGTAATACAACTGCAGAAAGTATTCTTGACTGATACTTTTGGGAAGTAGATGACTGCTCTGTTGAGAGGAACACTAGTGAAAACTGAGTACAACGAAGTGAACCCATTACGCCTATAACTTTCAACTATGATAACTTATACTTCACGCAACTATGATAACTGTTATTTCTCAAAACTATGATAATTGATATTTCTCACAACTATGATAATTGTTATTTCTCACAACTATGATAATTGATATTTCTCACAGCTATGATAACTGATATTTCTCACAACTATGATAATTGATATTTCTCACAACTATGATAATTGTTATTTCTCACAACTATGATAATTGATATTTCTCACAACTATGATAACTGATATTTCTCACAACTATGATAATTGATATTTCTCACAACTATGATAACTGATATTTCTCACAACTATGATAATTGATATTTCTCACAACTATGATAACTGTTATTTCTCACAACTGTGATAACTGATATTTCTCTCAAGTCAACTGTGATAACTGATATTTCTCTCAACTCAACTGTGATAACTGATATTTCTCTCAACACAACTGTGATAACTGATATTTCTCTCAACTCAACTGTGATAACTGTTATTTCTCACAACTATGATAACTGATATTTTTCACAACTATAATAACTTATATTTCTCATAACTATGATAACTGATATTTCTAACATATCAAATGATTACCATCTACAGTTCCCTTGGTATGGTCAAAAGAGGGTCTGCTGCCTCTGGCTGAAGTAAAACTAGTCTGAACCCAATTTCTGCCTGCTGGCACATTTCTCCATGTACACATGTCAGTTTCAAATGTACAAGACCCTTCAGAAGATCCACAAGTGCCATCTGAGATAACAATGTCATCTACAGCAATGTCACTTTGAAAGCCTGATCCAACAGTGGACTCAAACACAATCTGTAAAGACAAACAAATATCCTTAAACTTCAAGTTCTCTTGTAATTCAACAGAAATGAATTTACTTTAACATTAAACTCTGTTGGCAATTTGTACATCTCTGCTACATAAAAAACCTTCAACATTGCTAAATTCTATAAACTGACACATTATAATGAGATACATATTATTAAAGCACGGAATGAAAATCTAGTAAGGCATTGAATGAAAACATTGGGCTTGAGGAGGGCAAAATATGGTCCACAGGCAAAATTTTTTTTTTGCCATGCCATTTATTTATGGTTGATTTAAATGTACCACTTCAGAGTGGTACATTTGTGCCCCTGCGCTTAGGAAATACTAAATCATAAGTTGTCTGAGCCAAATTTAAATACAATGTGAAACAGTTATAAGAAGGAAATTATAAGAATGAACAGTTATAAGATATCAAACCACTGATGCTACTAGTTAAAACAGTGTTGCCTGAAGTCAACTTTTGATATTCAATATCAGAAAACTCAAACACTGCATTCCTAATTGTGTGGAGAAAGTTTTTGGCATTTGATGACAACAACTTCAACTTCCATTGAAACTTTAAAGGATTTTAAAAAATAATTGGATCCCAACTCACGTGATAAGGGCTCAATCTGGCCTGCCTGCACAATAAGATTATGTACCAATACTAGGCATATACTATGGCAGAAGCTTAGGCATAGAGGGTGGAAAAGACAAAGATATAAAAATAAGATCACAGAAGGCAAGAGAAAACTTTACTGCATTTGGAGACTATTTCAAGCAATTGAAAATTACATCAACTACAAAATCTTGCCACATGCGAATGTGTCGGGTCATTGGCACAAATAAAATGGCGACACAATGCATTTCCATTCTCTGAACTACATCCTGCTGGAAATTTACTATGACCATTGTCCTGCTATAAGAGAGATTCAGTGGGAGTTTGAGAATGAACACTGAAGAAGAAGAACTACAAAACTATGAATTTCAAGCTCAAAACATCAAATATTATGTAGTATGACAAAGAAATATTATGAGTAATGTAATGAGCAAACAGAAAAGTACAGAATTTCATGAATTAATATATTTATAATATGAAATAATATGATAGGACTGCCAATGAGGTATCTGTCCAATCAAACATTAATTCCCATTTCAAAGAGTTAAAGCTTAAATCAGTTGATACCTTCATATATCTATGCAGCAGACTTGTAAACATCATAGTTGGGTAAACAACAGAATAAATAAAGATGGTATCACACTTGAAAGAACATAAAATAAATATTGAAGGGGAGTAACAACTGCCCCAAGCTCAAATTAATCATGTAGCAGTAACGCTATCATTTCTCTATGTATGTGAAACATGGACAGTATATGCCAGGCATGCTAAAAGACAACTATTTCCACCTAAGCTAACTCAGCAAGAAACTAATCCCCATTGCTTGAATAAGATTACTAGATAGTGATATATATTTATAAAGTCTACCTCTGTGAGCATCCACACAAAGTTTATTTAGGTATAGACGTGCTGGACAAATCAAATGGTACATATAAAATATCTCAGCAAAATTTGCAACATTTAACACATATCTTGCAATGAATAGGATAAAATAATTTGCAGCTTTGCATAATCCAAGTTACAAAGTATTGTGACCTGTGAATTTATGGAGCTCATTATTTTGTTAGGTCATATGTATTCTAAGAATCCATGAAAAAAATCATTACATAAAATATTTTGCAAGAAAATTTAAAGAGATTGAGGACAGGAATTTAAGAATTAAGTATAACAATAATAGATCATGCTTTAAAGTAAAGGTGTCAATTTTATGAATTTAAAAATACCACACCACTTACCTGATATGACGATGTTGACTTTATTGTCACCTCATTTCTATTCCACTGATCACCCAAGTCTCCTGTGTGGTTAGCTAAAGTGGATTCACTACCTGGCCCAGTCCTGATTCGTACACTTAGAGACCCCATTTGTTGGCCATACATACTGTAGTAGTAAGAGAGACACTGACCAGTTGTTGAAGATCGAGGTCTGCCAACCATTCTTATCTTGTCTCCTGGGCTAGCCGGAGAGGAAGCTTCAGCATAAGCATAGTGCCCTGAATTGATCACAGAAACATGATATTTTAAACAGTCATTAATACAGGTGACACTCCCATAATAAAACATATAAAGCAATATACAGAAAATACATCTATAATACAATATAAAAGCAGAATTTCCACATAGAATAAAACATACAAAGAGTGCATAATAAAAAAAGAAAATCTTGATCTATGTTTTCTTCAATCTTGTATCTATGTTCTTCATACCTCTATGTCTCATACAATAAATATTTTCTCTTTCTGATATTGTTAAGTAATCCTCATCTCGCATTTGATTCTATCAGCACCTCCTCATTAGTTTTTTTCTAGCTGTCCATGGTACTCAGCATTCTTCTACATAACATACATACTATAGTAGTAAGTAGAGCAATAACATCTCTGTTGCCTCTAATTTTCCAAATCCTGTTTATTGTCAGACTCACTCAATATGTTAGAATCAGTGTTATGTAGCTCTGAACGACTCTCTTCCTCACCGTTAATGACAAGGATATATTAAACAGCACATTTTTCATTATAGGATTGTACACTTTGTCTGTCCAATTGTGCTTCTTATCTCTTTTGAAGTTCTTCCATCTGATGTCATCATTGTTTCTAAATACATTGTTTCTGATTAATTGGTGGACCTGTTCAAGTATTGAGTTATTCACTTTTATCATGCATGCTGAGGAATTATGTTTCTTACAAACAACCATCACTTCTGACTTCTTGTCATTAACCCTTTAGCTGCAATGCATATGTTTAAGAGTTTGTCTATATTACTGCTTCTGAAATGTTAACCCATTTTTGTTATCTATCCCCACAGTGCTAAAGGCAAGTTAATACATTTTGCACTTCCTCTATAGATGTGTATATTTGTTAGTTAATGAAATACAGTAGCTATTTTTTAGCTCTATGTGACCTATTTTCACACAATGGAATTTTAGATGTGTTTATACTGTGTAGTTTTTAACTTGTGACCATGACATGACATCATTTTGTACACTGAAAAGTTAATGGTGTGCAGTCTATTTCTACTCTGAAACTTGTTGTGCATTCATGTGTGTCTAACTCACTATAATACTTTATATGTATTATAAGATGGAGAAGAAACAATTGTGTAGATGAAGAGTTAGAGTCTCTTTCAAGGAGTGAGAGTGAATATGAAATCAAGAGTCAAGTCCAAAACATTACAGACTAACAGTCTAACAAGAAAGAGTGTGGTGTGTTCATCCAACAACAGAAAATATGGGAAACAAGATACATGTATCTGGACTGTGATGTAGAATTATGCGTCACACCATGCTCTGGAATATTTCATAATCGTAAAAGCAATATTAACAAACAATCTGTTTGTTATTTTTGCTTAGTGTTAAGTGAATCAGGCAATGAAAATGTTGTGACTTAACCTGTTAACTACATTTCATGTAAATTTGTTTCACACACCAGTGGAGTATGACCTAGATTTACAACATTTGTTTTTTGCCTAATAGGCCTATTTTCTGGGTATGACAGGCTAAACCAAAGGGAAAAAACTCTATTTCACTCTGAATTCGCCAGGTGCCAGTACAAACTCATCCACACAATATATATCCCCATCCACACAACATAAATACCCATCTACACAACATATATTTTCTGGTGTCAAGAAAAAAAGTCAGAAACATGGAAGCTAGTTCTCTTATTTTTGTAAGACAAGAAAAAGATTCAGCACAGGGAAAAATTCAATGGGGGAAAGAACTTAGCACAGCATGAATTTGTTACTGAAAACAATGTAGCAGCTAAAAGGCTAAGAAAAGACCTTTGTATTTGCTTTCTACTAATGCTACTTATATCTACACATCTGTAATTATAAGATAAAAGCACTATGCTGACTACATATCTATAAAAAGACTATACACAAATCATAGTACTGAGTACACAAGCATCTATAATAATGCACACGGAAATCAGCATTTTGAGCACACATCTTTAGGAATACAATATGAAAATCAGAATGTAACCTTGCACTGTTTGATAAGTGTGATCATTTGTTGGTCCCGTTTGATAACTGCCTGTTGTCCTCTGCCATCTTAGCCAGTGAATTGATGTTTCAGATGTATAGCCGCATATATCTATCTCAAAGTCACAACGATCCACAGTGTTATCAGATCCTAAAAGCAGATCAAATTAACAATAAATGTATTTACTTAAAAACATCTCAAATATATATATTTTTTCTCTAAAACATATAATTAGATCTAATAAACATTGGCACAAAATACTTAGAAACACTAATGCTACTTATATGTGTCTCATCAATTTTATGTTGTCTACAAAGAAAAAAAAATAATTTAATAGCTAGCACTAACAACAAAACTAAATTAAGCACAATATTACTTACTGCAATTTCCTGTCAATGTTCTTATGTCATCTAGACCAATATCTCCTTCATAGCTTATTCCTCTTACTCCCTCAAATAATAAAGTGTATGATCCTGATGTCTATATTTTTACAAATACAGATTAAATAAAGAAACATTATTACTACAGTAATATTAGTATATCATCTTATTAGATTATAAACTATAAGAATATCATTTTCCCAGCACAATAATGTCATTTGGATCATAGGGTATAAGCCCATGGACCATTGGATCAGCAACCAATCATAAGCATATCATTATTTCACCTATTATGTAATAGAGTGTAGGGAAACAATGAAATCATGCCATTCCTTTTTGTTGATGGTTATTTTCTGTATTGTGCTTCATCTGTGGTTCATTATCTGTTGGAAGATAATTGACCTGGTGGCCACTGTTAAGACCTTCACACCTTTAGCATGCGAAAGTGTGTTAACATAAATGGCAATGTAATTAGCAAAATTAATATTACAGAACAAAGGTGAGAGTCTAAAATATATCATATATTTTTGGGAGTGCCATATAAGGTTTGTTTAAAATGTATCATAAATTTCTTCCCATGTAAAACAAAGTATGAAATACAGATATTGTCCTCATCTAATGAGGTTTATGGGACCTTCATATACAGAAAACATCCTTCGCTGGAAGTTAGACTTCTAAAGAAGTTGGTAGTAACACACCACCGTCATTTAATTGTCATAAACAAATTAATTCACCAGAATATTTGATGAAACCTGTGGTAATATTCAAGTAATGGTATTAGCATCAACAGTGCTCTTTTCTTTTCAAGATTCACTCCAGGTACCCATGTACTGAGATCGGGTTAACCTTGGATTATGGATAAAAATTATTTTAGCACAGCTGGAAAATAATCACTTTCACAAATGATTCATACCACTGATATATTATGTATAATATATATAATATATATATAAATATAATAATATATAAAATGTATAGTTATCTGCAGTCATGCTTCGAACCCAGAATATATATATGTATATTCTTTTGTGTTATCTCATATTTTAAACGATAATTCTTTTCCTTATATATTTTTGTATACAACAGATGTAGTTTGTGGAAACATTGCAGTAAATTATTCATAAATCATACCGGTAAATCCACTGCTGCATCCATCCAGTCACTGCCTTGATTATGATGACGTGTCCATAGCAGTACTCTGTTCTGGCCTTGCAACTTTGTGTACAGGTTAAGTGCATTAATACTAGCACCATACATATGGTACCAGAATGTGAGGCACATTGGACCTGAACTGTTTAAAAGATGAATGCAGTTATTTATAGTGATTGTTAAGCACTGAAATATGATGCCCGAACTACTGACATCGCTGCGAACATAGTAGCAAAATAAGGAATATATAATTATTGTAACAAATTTAGATACTATACTATGATATATGAAGTATACCAGAGACTGTAAAATATGTAAGTATTAGTAAAATAATACTGAAGCAAGTGCTTTTAGTCAAATATGGTTTGTTTTTAAAGTAGGAATATATCTAATATAATTAGTTATTAGAAACCTGGATGATTTAAAACATGTTTTATAATGTGTTGATGTTTTAAAATACAGTAAAGGTGTTTGTTACTTTACCCAACTAGTTTATTCTTTAGCAAAATAATTTGTGCTCCATGTCAATGTGGGCAAGCCATTTACTTTTGCATATGAAGTCATGAGTTAAAAGTCAGACAGTGTTATCTGGTACAAGTGTGATTTTTTTTCTGAGGATTGTTGCTTAAACTATGGAGCTACATGTTCATGAGCGATACTTTCAGAAGACAGCATGCTACTTTATTGAGAAGAATAAAATACACATGGGGGAAAACTGGAGTAGGCCAATAATAAAGCCAAACTTGTATGCATTAAACTATGATTGTTAAAACAATGTTAAACTTGTATTCAAGAACCATAACATTTTTATTTATAATTTTCCAAAACAAACAACTGAGACAAATTGATAAAATGATGTCTAAATTTACCAATAATTAAAACATTATTTAAAATTTCAACCTCTTACATTTAAGTAAATCCAGCTCTGTGGCGGAGTGATATAGCATATTTCTCGAACATCTTAAGTACCCGGTTTTAACACCACCAAGAGTGTATACGGATGGATCAGCACAGAATGCAGTAAGAAATGGGGGAAGTGGTGTATATATGGAATACCAAGATAGCACCACTGATACCACATGTATACCAAATTAACACAACAATTATGAATCTGAAGTCAAAGCTATTTGTGCAGCTGCAGAGAAACTTTTAACATCAGACAGGACCTCACACCCTATTGTAATACTTACATATGCAAGATCAGCACTAGAGGCACTAAAATCCAATAAACTACCAGAGTTAAAAGAGAAATTGTCCACAAAATAGGTGTAGAATTATACTGCAATGGAGTCCATCACACTGTGGAATAGCAGGAATTGAGAGAGTTGATCAACTGGCCAAAGAAGGTTCCAACATGCGGCAACTGGATGTACCAATCGGCTATAACCAAAAGAAATCCTTGACAAAGGCACAGAGAAAGCCTACCACCTACTTAATAGACAAAAAAGAACAGGTCATCATATTTCGACTGAGAACTGGACACAATAGACTAAACAGCCATATGTATAAAAAAATGTAATTGGCACAACAGCAAAGTCTGCATGTGGGCAAGCTAACCAGACTTCAGAACATATCCTTAAAGAATGTGCAAATTATGACACATTAAGGTGCACATACTGGTCTTCTGATACATCTATGAATGTTAAACTCTATGGTACAAAACAAGAAATTGAAAACACTGTCTAATTTATACAAGAAATAACACTGCAAATATAGACATTATTAGCGAACAAAAGAAGAACTCCGCCACAGACAACTGTGTATCTGAACTATTCAGAAAGCAATGGCAACCTCTGAACATATTTATATAATCTATAAGATAGCTACATCTTATAAAATGTAATATAACAATATTCATCAAATATCTGTTAGTTCTATGTCACTGTGAAGTAACTTTTTATCTGTGTAGTTGACGATCTCTCATTTTGAAGAACAAAATAGGACTGCACACTACTGATGTCATGAAAGTTGATAAAGTAAGATATGCACAGAGCTAGCAGTCTTACGTAAGAAAAAAATTGCTACAGGAACCACTACTACAAAAATACAAATAATCTGCTGCAGACTTCAAGGAGATTAACAGCTGTAGTGGCTACATGTAAAGTGTGAGAGTCAAAATGACAGGATCCTGATGACATAGTATATCAGCTATTTATCATTTAGTAATTGTATGTTGACTTGTTCAATTGATTGTGTTTCTAGCAATACAATGGTGTCGTTACATGTCAAATTGTTCAAAATAAGTGCACCAATCAACTCACCTTTGTAATACTGGGCTTTCAATAACAGCTGTATCATTGGGAACTCTGGGGTATGATGTTTCTATATAGATATAGTAGCCAGCAGCTGCAAGAATACAAGTAAGTTATATATTTACTGTGGACCTATTCATTAGTTAGGTAGTCGTTGGATCATTGTCACTGCACTCTGGACAAGTCCATAGGTGCTCAGATCTCTCCTTGAGTGTAGCCATCATTACACGTTGACTGAAGGTCCCAGTACACAGTTGATTGACCATCATTCTTTATTTCCCACGAAACTGCTCCTTTCTAGCGACACCACATTTCAAACCAAATTCTTTTATTCTAGTCATGAAACAAGAGTCATCGTCACGTATGCAGTCATTTTCTTGTGCGTTTTCCTGTAAGACATTCGAAATGTCTGCTCGATCCATCGCTCCACCAACAGCCGTAGTAGCAGCATGTGCGTTCAACCTATCTGCTCTCTTATTACCCCGGACTCCCGCATGTCCCAGCACAAAAATGAAAGTCACTTTACGCATAAAGGAATTCTTCATTTCATCCAACCACTGTTCCTGAATGTATCCCACCTGAACTTTCACAATCATGCTCATCGATTCACTGAGTATGCAGGCATGCTCGCAGATAGTCTGCGAGCAGACCCATTGTAAAGCTTTTGGTTACTGCCAAAATCTCCATTGTAATGCCGCTTGTCATCTGAGTGAATGCACCATTTTCCTCTCTGATGGTTTCTCCCCACCTTTGAGCTGTGAAGGCCCAGGCACTTCTGATGTGTCTTTCAACTGAGCCATCTGTATATACAATCATATCACCTTTCCTGGAATTTTCATCGATTACAGCGAGTACCTCAGACTCCACCACTGTCTGACACCATTCCCTGCATTGATTCTTTGAACACCTATTCATTGGTCTTAGTTAATACATCTACAAATTAAAATTAAGAAATATTTTAGGGTGGACTTTCATACAATCATTTACAACATATTTCCATACATCATCTCATGGCTACATCTACCAAACAGGGTATACAATAAAAGTGAGGGCTCCTGAAATTAATATGGTGTCATAACATGGTAGCATAGGAAAATGAGAAATATGTAAACAGTGTCATATAGAAATTTAGACATGATTTAAGTGAAACAAATAATTTCCAAAGTTTGCTAAATTAAAGAATAAATTTATACTTCCTATCAATTCTGGCAAATATTTATTTACTTCTTTACATCCTTCTACTCACCAGTGCCAAGAGTGTGGTCAACAGAGGGACCAGTGGTGTCAGTGGGGCTGCTGCCTGATATTCGACTCCAATCAAACTGATCATCACCAGTATGCTGAGTCCATTGACAAAAGTTCCTTTCAAAGTCACAATCTGCAGGCTGATCTGGACCTGTGCATATGAAACAATATACATAATATTATCTGCTATTAAGGTGATGTTATAATTCTCTGTTATCTATAACTTTTGCATCACCTTTATTCTTTTACAGTAGTGATCGTTCTTACAATTTCATAAGATTTCTAGCTTTATAAACACATTACACAGTCAAACTTTGTGACCTTTTCAAATCAAGTCGTATTTATTATCCCAAATATGGTGCTCAAGGAACATTCACTTTACTCTTAGCACTCTACATTAAAATTGTGTTATTTTTCTCTGCCACTGCGCAGCATTCTTCTTTGATCTTACACATTATTTATGGAGAAAATTTGAAAAATGCAATACCCCAGTAACTTTTTTTGTTTTTTAGAGATATTTGTATAATTGGTTTTTTTTAATTGAAATAAAGGAATGGCTACTGAATGTAATGATGTAAGTTCTGTTGGTGAATGTGTGATAAGCTATATGTGAGAAAATTGTGAAGATAAATTAAACAAAAATTGTATGTTGACATAAATATTCTTGTTCAGTATTTTCAATCTGGATATAGTCATAATGCAGCTAAAAGCCTAGGTCTGTTTTATTTCTGGTGTCATTACATAATCAAACTAATATATTCACAATATTATCTGTTAAAACAAATGAAACATATTGATCTTACTGACATTACAAGATAGGCCTTAAGAATCATACAATTTTAGAAACCAGAAATGATTGTAACCTGAAGGGGAACTATCAACTAAACCCATGATACTTTTCACTGTCAGACACACTCAACAAAGAACTGCTGTCCCAGCTATCTGGAGCTGAGAAACAATATTGGATCTGTAAAACAATGAAATACATCATCGGAATCCGAAAAATATTCTTCAAAATTGGTCTCCATTTTGAACGATTTGAACAGATATTCACTAAAACTCTACCATGACATTTTGCTTTGTGAATACAAACCAGAAATAAAGTTAAACTTCTACTTTTGATTCCTAGGTTACCTGGATGAATAATGTTAGTTTACAATCTTGATTTCCCTGTTGAAAGTGACGCATAGCAATGGGCAACTCAAAATATATTGCATCTGCAGTCACCAACAGCATGCTAAAGGTTAATTATTGTATATATATTGCTATATATATAATCGGTGTTCATTTTCAAACTCTTGCTGGATCTCTCTTGCAACAGGAAAAATAGTCCAATTAGTTATTTAGTCAGTTAGTCGAGAGAACATCATTATTGAATAGAAAATACATCCATTGGTGCTCCAATCTCCCTTGAGTATATCCCCAGTTACACAACGACTGAAAGTTTCGGCTCTCTGTTGACTGACAAATATTCTTTGCCGTCCAAAAAAATGTTTATTTCTGGCTAAGCAACATTTAAATCACAGCGACTTTATTCTGGACTTGGAAAAGAAATCGCCATTCTCATTAATTTTGTTTGGTCATGCAGATTCACTTAACAATCTAAATATGTTGATGTGGTCTATTGCCATGCCACTCAATACAGTGGTAGAACGTGTCAAACTATCAGCTCTCTCATTGCCTTGAATGCGCAAATGACCAGACACAAAAATGACGTGACACCCTCCAACTTCTACCACCCCCACAGTCTCAAGCCACTGTTCATGAATAAACCAAAACAAATTAACCAATCATCTTTAATGTTCAAAATATTAATTCCCTTTCTATAAATAATTTTCTAAAACAAATGATTAAAAAATATGACAGACTCCCTCACCAATAGGAAGAGTAGTCGGAGTTGCTGTTGTAGGAGCTGATACTCCTGACACTGCGGCATTTGCTGGTTTAGCTAAAATAAATAAAACATGGCAAATATTTTGTCAATGATATATTATATTATTCATCACTTATAACAAAATAATTTAGGATAACAGGGTGTGATTTTTATATTCAAGTTTAGATAATGAAACTAACTTTCAAACATTTTTATAAAATCTGTGTTTATCACAACATTTGTGTAATTCTGTGACATCACTGACTGCTGACTAATACAAAATGGCTAACCTAATCTAAGTTTATTTAGTTTACCATCATTCTATGTTGACCACATCACATGGACTGCTGTCGGATGCATAGATGTGCACAACACACACTGAGAGCCCCATCCATTCAACTCTCATAAATAAATAGCTCCTCCCTCGCCCACTGAATGGTAATTATTGTCAAAGAAAATGATTATACAAAAATTGTCTTGTTTTCCAAACATGAACCCATTTTTAAAACATAATATATCTATATATATATTTGCAGAATTTTTAAAACTATAGAGATACCGTAACAAATAAATGCTAAGAGCTTCATTTTAAGCAACATTAAGATAATAGCATTTAGCAGGCAAAAAATGACATTTTTGAATCTATTTTCACAAAATACAAATAATTCCATCAAGTGTCAATGTGTTGTTTAAGGGTTAATATGAACAAAAACCTCAAAAGATATAACATGACTAATGGAAGAGTGGAGTAGAATGAAAATATGGCAGCACAATGAGTGGATATTATAGAAAGACAAAAACCACTAGATAATATACTTAGTGCATGCAAAATAAAACAAATAAAATGTAAAGCCATAATAACACAATATAGGCCTATATAAATATGAAATGATTTCAAGACAGAGCCAGATAGAACTGCTGGCTGAGATGCATTCGACTAGTTATTTTACAAATTTAAAGAACAATAGTTATTGGGTAGAGTTGCTTGTAGATAGCACAATGAATGAAGCACAGATCAAAGTAAAGTTTATTCATACTCTTAAAATATGCTTTGTGTTTTTGGTCTTTAAACCTATTTTTGTGTAAGTTTTCTGTGAATTATTTCATATTTTTCCCAATTCTTTTTCAGAGTATTAACATACATGCAAGAATCATGATTCTGATAACAATCATATTCAATGGTTTCTTATTTGAAGAGTAATTGATAATCACTAACCTGTACAATATCCACTGGTGATGGTAAAGTCATCGAGGGCAACTGAGCCCTGACCTCCATTCAGTGTAACATTGAACACTAATTTGAAAGTAGTGGAACTGTAAATAAAGGCTTGAGCTTCAGATAAACCCGATATGAAGCCACTATTTAGTTGCCACACAGTTTGTTGCGCCCTTGTCATGTCAGTTGGCTAGAAAGATATATAACACACAGACAAGTTAGTTGGCTAGACGGATGTTTCACACAGACAAGTTAGTTGGTTAGATGGATGTTTCACACACAGACAAGTTAGTTGGCTAGACGGATGTTTCACACAGAAAGTTAGTTGGTTAGACGGATGTTTCACACACAGACAAGTTAGTTGGCTAGACGGATGCTTCACACACAGACAAGTTAATCAGCTAGACGGATGTTTCACTCACAGACAAGTTAGTCGGCTGGAGAGATGTTTCACGCACAGACAAGTTAGTTGGATGGAGAGATGTTTCATGCACAGGCAAGTTAGTCAACTAGAGAGATGTTTCATGCACAGCAGACAAGTTAGTCAACTAGAGAGATGTTTCATGCACGGACAAGTTAGTCAACTAGAGAGATGTTTCACGCACAGACAGTTTAGTAGTCAATTCCACATACAGTTTTATAGCAGAATTTATAAAATTACTTTAGGCAACTTAAGCCAAATATGATGTTCTATATCAATTAACATAAAAGTACACATATTTAGCTAAAGAAAAAATGTACAGGCCAATATTATAAAACTGCATCCTGAATAAAGTCAGAAAAGAGGTATCTCAATATATATCGGTTCAGCCATATTTTATTTTAAAGAAACCATCCAACCACACACACATCCATCCATCCTTCTATTCTCCCAACCACCTACCCATCAACTATTGTTCAACTTACTGCACAAGCGAGTCTTCTACTTTCTGTCATATCTACAGCTAATTCTTCAGTTCATTTCCCATTCTTCCCATATTTTTATATATTTATATATATATATAAGATGATTCTTGGTCTTCCACTTTTTCATTTTTCCTTTGGATTCTAGAATAATGTTCATCATACAATATTCTGTTTGTTTTCATGCCCTTGATGTGAAAACAGGTGCAATATTTTCATACATTCTACATATGCATCCACTTGTGAAAGTCTTCATTTTTCTGGTTATCATGTGTGCTATTCTCCATATTTGTGAGCCATACTGCATAACTGATTTAACATTTGAGTTAAAGATTCTTATTTTTTAAAAATTGAACTTATTTCCATTGATTTTGATAGTTTCCGTTTGCAATAAAGTGATCTTGTGCCTTCTGTATTCTTATACTGACATCCCTGCAAATTTCTTTCTTTCTTTATGTTGCTGCTAAGGTATTGATATATTATTATCACTGAATGAATTTCTAATTTTCATTGAAGAAATTGTTTACAATTTAATAACTAGTTAGTTGACTTATTGTCTTACCTTGATACTAAATGAAAGTGTAGAAAATGTAGCTCCATAGTTACTGTACCAAAAATGGAAGCATGCTCCATTGGAACCTGTTGGCTGGAGGATATCTGAACTCAAGAGCACAGCTTGGCCTTGTTTACTTCCGCTGTTTAACACTGAGTACAGTATCATGTAGCTTCCTGTAGAAAAAAAAAATTAAACTTCTGTTTACTTATATTACCTTTTCACTATATGTCGTTGCTAGCTGCTTTCCATAATACTGTATTTCTTAAATTTATCTTATTACTAAATCAGGAAGAGTTGGTGAATGACACAGCTCTTAGCGCTAGTCATAACTCAATGGAGATTATCAGTATACAAAGTCCATAATAGGTGTAGAAGTTTGACTACATTACACTTGAGTTTCCCTACATGTACTCCGCTCCCCTCAACAGATCATCATGCCATATTGACATCCCTCATAGCACATAAAATTGTAGCTTCAAGCGATGATTCTCCGAGATTTTTTATTAAATGCACTTAGAAACAAGATTAAATAGTCTGGTATCAAACCTAAAGCATTTTAAACACAAGGCAAATGATAGCCCCTACACCACAAAGATTTCCAAAGACACAAACAAGGACATGTGCCACAAACTAAACTAATTCTATATACCTAAATCTAATATGCACTCAATTCTGTTGTATGATCAAAGACAAGGAAAACAGCACTAACAGACACTCACATAATCAGTTTTCAGGGATGATGTTTATGAACAATTATACAAATTTATTGGACTGGAATAAAAATGTTTCTAATGTTGAAATTAGTGGACAAATCAACAATATCAATGATGAAATCAGAAAGAGGGGATGGAGATGAACAATGCATACATTAACAATCAGATATACAACATGGCTGAAATGAAATCTATGTGGCAAGAGACACAGGAGGAGATCTAGAGACATGTAGTAGTAAGACATGTAGATACATGTAGTAGTAAGACATGTAGTAGTAAGACATGTAGTAGTAAGACATGTAGAGACATGTAGTAGTAAGACATGTATTAAGACATGTAGTAGTAAGACATGTAGTAGTAAGACATGTAGAGACATGTAGTAGTAAGACATGTAGAGAGATGTAGTAGTAAGACATGTAGAGACATGTAGTATTAAGACATGTAGTAGTAAGACATGTAGTAGTAAGACATGTAGTAGTAAGACATGTAGTAGTAAGACATGTAGATACATGTAGTAGTAAGACATGTAGAGACATGTAGTATTAAGACATGTAGTAGTAAGACATGTAGAGACATGTAGTAGTAAGACATGTAGTAGTAAGACATGTAGAGACATGTAGTAGTAAGACATGTAGATACATGTAGTAGTAAGACATGTAGTAGTAAGACATGTAGTAGTAAGACATGTAGTAGTAAGACATGTAGATACATGTAGTAGTAAGACATGTAGAGACATGTAGTAGTAAGACATGTAGAGACATGTAGTAGTAAGACATGTAGATACATGTAGTAGTAAGACATGTAGTAGTAAGACATGTAGTAGTAAGACATGTAGAGACATGTAGTAGTAAGACATGTAGAGACATGTAGTAGTAAGACATGTAGTAGTAAGACATGTAGATACATTCCAGATCCCTCTAGGATTATATGGGTGCTGTGAACAATGTGTCAGCACAGAGATCTTCTTCCTCTTCTCTGTTCATTCTCAAACTCCTGTAGGTCTGCAAAATATAGTCCAGAGAACAGAATGTGTTGTTCCATGGTTTACAGCTTAGCTGCAATATATAGAGATCTATATTTTCTTCTATGATCTGCAGTGTGAATGAGTGTGTAGATTTCAAGTTCTGTCCATTCTTTGATGTTATCAATCCATGATTTTCTCTTTCTCCACTTTTTATTCTTCCACTGTTTCCTGCATGATTGTTTTAGACAAAGTCAAGTTGGGTGATATGCCTAAACCATGTCCGTTGTTTTTTTTCCTTAACTGCTTAAGAATAAGTGATTCTTGGAATTCTTCATATATCTGACATATTCATTTGTTACATCTTTATAGCAAATGTTTAGTGGTTTTTTTTTATTGTTAAGTAGACTGTACCTCTCATGGTGAGGTAGAATGTATATCTCATGGTAAGGTAGAATGTATCTCTCATGGTGAAGTAGAATGTATCTCTAATAGTGAGGTAGAATGTACCTCTCATGGTGAGGTAGAATGTATCTCTAATAGTGAGGTAGAATGTACCTCTCATGGTGAGGTAGAATGTATCATGGTGAGGTAGAATGTCTCTAATAGTGAGGTAGAATTTATATCTCATGGTGAGGTAGAATGTATCTCTCATAGTGAGGTAGAATGTATCTCTCATGGTGAGGTAGAATGTATCTCTCATGATGAGGTAGAATGTATCTCTCATGGTGAGGTAGAATGTATCTCTAATAGTGAGGTAGAATGTACCTCTCATGGTGAGGTAGAATGGACCTCTAATAGTGAGGTAGAATGTACCTCTCATTGTGAGGTAGAATGTACCTCTCATTGTGAGGTAGAATGTATCTCTAATAGTGAGGTAGAATGTACCTCTCATGGTGAGGTAGAATGTATCTCTCATGGTGAAGTAGAATATATCTCTAATAGTGGGGTAGAATGTACCTCTCATGGTGAGGTAGAATGTATCTCTAATAGTGAGGTAGAATGTACCTCTCATGGTGAGGTAGAATGTATCACGGTGAGGTAGAATGTATCTCTAATAGTGAGGTAGAATTTATCTCATGGTGAGGTAGAATGTATCTCTCATGGTGAGGTAGAATGTATCTCTCATGGTGAGGTAGAATGTATCTCTCATGATGAGGTAGAATGTATATCTCATGGTGAGGTAGAATGTATCTCTAATAGTGAGGTAGAATGTACCTCTCATGGTGAGGTAGAATGTATCTCTAATAGTGAGGTAGAATGTACCTCTCATGGTGAGGTAGAATGTATCATGGTGAGGTAGAATGTATCTCTAATAGTGAGGTAGAATTTATCTCTCATAGTGAGGTAGAATGTTTCTCTCATGGTGAGGTAGAATGTATCTCTCATGGTGAGGTAGAATGTATCTCTCATGATAAGGTAGAATGTATCTCTCATGGTGAAGTAGAATGTATCTCTCATGGTGAGGTAGAATGTATCTCTCATGGTGAGGTAGAATGTATCTCATGGTGAAGTAGAATGTATCTCTTATAGTGAGGTAGAATGTACCTCTCATGGTGAGGTAGAATGTATCTCTCATGGTGAGGTAGAATGTATCTCTCATGGTGAGGTAGAATGTATCTCATAGTGAGGTAGAATGTATCTCTCATGGTGAGGTAGAATGTATCTCTCATGGTGAGGTAGAATGTATCTCATGGTGAAGTAGAATGTATCTCTTATAGTGAGGTAGAATGTACCTCTCATGGTGAGGTAGAATGTATCTCTCATGGTGAGGTAGAATGTATCTCTCATGGTGAGGTAGAATGTATCTCTTATAGTGAGGTAGAATGTATCTCTCATGGTGAAGTAGAATGTATCTCTAATAGTGAGGTAGAATGTACCTCTCATGGTGAGGTAGAATGTATATCTCATGGTGAGGTAGAATGTACCTCTCATGATGATGTAGAATGTACCTCTCATGGTGAGGTAGATGTACCTCTCATGGTGAGGTAGATGTACCTCTCATGGTGAGGTAGAATGTATCTCTCATGATGAGGTAAAATGAATCTCTCATGATGAGGTAGAATGTATCTATCATGGTGAGGTACACTTCTTTCAATCTCAGAAATTAATCCAATTTGGTTATATCAGAGCTTTCAACCATTAAAAAATAGTGGAGAATGAGGTTCTGATAATTTAGTCACCATGACTTTCAGAGTTTACTTTTTTGTTAGCAAATCCATAGTGTATCTGTTTATATATTTTATAAGATGGACATCAACTGTAACAAACTAAATTAGCTTGCTCAGGATAGATCTAGATTGAAGAGTTTTGTTGATGATTTATGATTCAAAGGGGACAGAAGTTGTAGTTGTAGCTATGGTCCTCCATTACTCATCTACAAGACCTGTAGTGATAAGGACGTGGCAAACCACAAAGTGTGAAATGAAGTCAAAATCCTAAAGAAAGGAACTTTAAACTAGAACTGTCTTGTATGGCAGCTACACATGGAGTCTGTGAGCTAGAGGAAGTAGGAAGAGGCTGTAAATGAGGAAAGTGGCCAAGGAGATAATGTCCTTTACTAATGTCGTGATACAGCTGGGAAGAGAGTGCCATGACTGGGCTGCCACCAGAGCTGAGATGATACAAGAACTCATCCAGCAGTATTCAAAGCCACTGGATAAATCATCTATACAGATGGCTCAGTAATATGAGAAACAAACAGGTGTGGATGCGGTGTTTTCTACAAAAATGGTACGAAAGTTCAAAAGAGATCTATTGTCTATCCAGTAACAACATCAGTTATTAGAATGGAGATAGAGGCGGCGACAGCAGCTTTCGCGTGGCTCATGATGCAACCACTAACACACACAGTGACTATCACCCTTTTGGAGCATGGTACACAAGAATATAAAAGTTATGATAAGAAAGGATTGGTTTACTCTTCTCAGCAAAATCCAGGGTAGTCCATGCCACTAAGGAGTCTGAGACAATAATAGAGCCGACATATTGTAGGCAGTGCTATAGTGGATTGATAAGTAGTAAGATGAGACAAGGCTGGGTTAATTGGGGTGGTTCTGGATGCACTGCAGAGTGATGAGGAAGAGGCTGAAACAGACAATGCTCATGTTCAAAGAATGATGGAAATAGGAGTGACCAAGACAGAAGGAAGAAGTGTCTCCTCTCTAGAAAGATCCGAAGAATGCATATCCAGCAGCTTAGCTTATGCATTCTTAGATGGATGATGTATTGGCAAGCATTTATGGTAATGCTCTCAGTACTGTGGTGCATGTTCCTAATCAAGAATCACAATCCTACACACAATCCTATATTGTTCAAGACAAATTGTCACTTTCTGTTTAAATCTCACTGATGTCATTACTATCATCAACATTGTTCAAGTTGAGCTATGGTTCTCATAAACAACAACAGATGAAAAGCAATCTGATAATAATTTAACATGTTTTTTATTTACACATTTTTACCCATCTAAATCTTTGAAAGCTACAATACTTTCTTGTAAATGCAAATAAGGTAAATAGGTTACTAGAAAACTCAATATAAAATAAGAAAATATAGAAAATAACAATAAAACAAAGAACAAATACAATTGTCAACGTGTCAGTCCAATTGGGACCTTTAGCAAGACAACAAAAACAGTTAAACAGATGGAGACAGTAATTAGAAAGTTTTTTTAATTCGTTATGGATTTGTGTTCTTAACTGTTTTTGTTGTCTTGATAAATGTCCCAATTGGACCGACATGTTGACAATTGTATTTGCTCTTTGTTTTATTGTTATTTTCTATATTTTATTATTTTATATTTACAGTTTTCTAGTAACCTATTTACCTTATTTACATTTACCTCTATTTGTCTGGTTACTGCGGCACTTCCTTTTTTTCTGGCATCCTCTGATATTTGGGTTATTTATAATACTTTCTTGTACTTGAATTAACAAGATTATAGAAAGCCATTATAAATATTTGCACTGTACTTCCCTGCCACACAATTGCATGTCAATAGATTAACATTCACCGAGCCTATATCAAGTCCAGCCGCCGAAAAATAAAATGGCGGCTAACGCCGTTGGCGACATACCCCATCCAATGAGATATCGTTATAATAGACATGTAGTAGTAGTAAGACATGTAGAGACATGTAGTAGTAAGACATGTAGAGACATGTAGTAGTAAGACATGTAGTAGTAAGACATGTAGAGACATGTAGTAGTAAGACATGTAGATACATGTAGTAGTAAGACATGTAGTAGTAAGACATGTAGTAGTAAGACATGTAGTAGTAAGACATGTAGTAGTAAGACATGTAGAAACATGTAGTAGTAAGACATGTAGAGACATGTAGTAGTAAGACATGTAGAGACATGTAGTAGTAAGACATGTAGATACATGTAGTAGTAAGACATGTAGTAGTAAGACATGTAGTAGTAAGACATGTAGAGACATGTAGTAGTAAGACATGTAGAGACATGTAGTAGTAAGACATGTAGTAGTAAGACATGTAGATACATTCCAGATCCCTCTAGGATTATATGGGTGCTGTGAACAATGTGTCAGCACAGAGATCTTCTTCCTCTTCTCTGTTCATTCTCAAACTCCTGTAGGTCTGCAAAATATAGTCCAGAGAACAGAATGTGTTGTTCCATGGTTTACAGCTTAGCTGCAATATATAGAGATCTATATTTTCTTCTATGATCTGCAGTGTGAATGAGTGTGTAGATTTCAAGTTCTGTCCATTCTTTGATGTTATCAATCCATGATTTTCTCTTTCTCCACTTTTTATTCTTCCACTGTTTCCTGCATGATTGTTTTAGACAAAGTCAAGTTGGGTGATATGCCTAAACCATGTCCGTTGTTTTTTTTCCTTAACTGCTTAAGAATAAGTGATTCTTGGAATTCTTCATATATCTGACATATTCATTTGTTACATCTTTATAGCAAATGTTTAGTGGTTTTTTTTTATTGTTAAGTAGACTGTACCTCTCATGGTGAGGTAGAATGTATATCTCATGGTAAGGTAGAATGTATCTCTCATGGTGAAGTAGAATGTATCTCTAATAGTGAGGTAGAATGTACCTCTCATGGTGAGGTAGAATGTATCTCTAATAGTGAGGTAGAATGTACCTCTCATGGTGAGGTAGAATGTATCATGGTGAGGTAGAATGTATCTCTAATAGTGAGGTAGAATTTATATCTCATGGTGAGGTAGAATGTATCTCTCATGGTGAGGTAGAATGTATCTCTAATAGTGAGGTAGAATGTACCTCTCATGGTGAGGTAGAATGGACCTCTAATAGTGAGGTAGAATGTACCTCTCATTGTGAGGTAGAATGTACCTCTCATTGTGAGGTAGAATGTATCTCTAATAGTGAGGTAGAATGTACCTCTCATGGTGAGGTAGAATGTATCTCTCATGGTGAAGTAGAATATATCTCTAATAGTGGGGTAGAATGTACCTCTCATGGTGAGGTAGAATGTATCTCTAATAGTGAGGTAGAATGTACCTCTCATGGTGAGGTAGAATGTATCACGGTGAGGTAGAATGTATCTCTAATAGTGAGGTAGAATTTATCTCATGGTGAGGTAGAATGTATCTCTCATGGTGAGGTAGAATGTATCTCTCATGGTGAGGTAGAATGTATCTCTCATGATGAGGTAGAATGTATATCTCATGGTGAGGTAGAATGTATCTCTAATAGTGAGGTAGAATGTACCTCTCATGGTGAGGTAGAATGTATCTCTAATAGTGAGGTAGAATGTACCTCTCATGGTGAGGTAGAATGTATCATGGTGAGGTAGAATGTATCTCTAATAGTGAGGTAGAATTTATCTCTCATAGTGAGGTAGAATGTTTCTCTCATGGTGAGGTAGAATGTATCTCTCATGGTGAGGTAGAATGTATCTCTCATGATAAGGTAGAATGTATCTCTCATGGTGAAGTAGAATGTATCTCTCATGGTGAGGTAGAATGTATCTCTCATGGTGAGGTAGAATGTATCTCATGGTGAAGTAGAATGTATCTCTTATAGTGAGGTAGAATGTACCTCTCATGGTGAGGTAGAATGTATCTCTCATGGTGAGGTAGAATGTATCTCTCATGGTGAGGTAGAATGTATCTCATAGTGAGGTAGAATGTATCTCTCATGGTGAGGTAGAATGTATCTCATGGTGAGGTAGAATGTATCTCATGGTGAAGTAGAATGTATCTCTTATAGTGAGGTAGAATGTACCTCTCATGGTGAGGTAGAATGTATCTCTCATGGTGAGGTAGAATGTATCTCTCATGGTGAGGTAGAATGTATCTCTTATAGTGAGGTAGAATGTATCTCTCATGGTGAAGTAGAATGTATCTCTAATAGTGAGGTAGAATGTACCTCTCATGGTGAGGTAGAATGTATATCTCATGGTGAGGTAGAATGTATCTCTCATAGTGAGGTAGAATGTACCTCTCATGGTGAGGTAGAATGTATCTCTCATGGTGAGGTAGAATGTATCTCTCATGGTGAGGTAGAATGTATCTCTAATAGTGAGGTAGAATGTACCTCTCATGATGATGTAGAATGTACCTCTCATGATGATGTAGAATGTACCTCTCATGGTGAGGTAGATGTACCTCTCATGGTGAGGTAGATGTACCTCTCATGGTGAGGTAGAATGTATCTCTCATGATGAGGTAAAATGAATCTCTCATGATGAGGTAGAATGTATCTATCATGGTGAGGTACACTTCTTTCAATCTCAGAAATTAATCCAATTTGGTTATATCAGAGCTTTCAACCATTAAAAAATAGTGGAGAATGAGGTTCTGATAATTTAGTCACCATGACTTTCAGAGTTTACTTTTTTGTTAGCAAATCCATAGTGTATCTGTTTATATATTTTATAAGATGGACATCAACTGTAACAAACTAAATTAGCTTGCTCAGGATAGATCTAGATTGAAGAGTTTTGTTGATGATTTATGATTCAAAGGGGACAGAAGTTGTAGTTGTAGCTATGGTCCTCCATTACTCATCTACAAGACCTGTAGTGATAAGGACGTGGCAAACCACAAAGTGTGAAATGCAGTCAAAATCCTAAAGAAAGGAACTTTAAACTAGAACTGTCTTGTATGGCAGCTACACATGGAGTCTGTGAGCTAGAGGAAGTAGGAAGAGGCTGTAAATGAGGAAAGTGGCCAAGGAGATAATGTCCTTTACTAATGTCGTGATACAGCTGGGAAGAGAGTGCCATGACTGGGCTGCCACCAGAGCTGAGATGATACAAGAACTCATCCAGCAGTATTCAAAGCCACTGGATAAATCATCTATACAGATGGCTCAGTAATATGAGAAACAAACAGGTGTGGATGCGGTGTTTTCTACAAAAATGGTACGAAAGTTCAAAAGAGATCTATTGTCTATCCAGTAACAACATCAGTTATTAGAATGGAGATAGAGGCGGCGACAGCAGCTTTCGCGTGGCTCATGATGCAACCACTAACACACACAGTGACTATCACCCTTTTGGAGCATGGTACACAAGAATATAAGTTATGATAAGAAAGGATTGGTTTACTCTTCTCAGCAAAATCCAGGGTAGTCCATGCCACTAAGGAGTCTGAGACAATAATAGAGCCGACATATTGTAGGCAGTGCTATAGTGGATTGATAAGTAGTATGATGAGACAAGGCTGGGTTAATTGGGGTGGTTCTGGATGCACTGCAGAGTGATGAGGAAGAGGCTGAAACAGACAATGCTCATGTTCAAAGAATGATGGAAATAGGAGTGACCAAGACAGAAGGAAGAAGTGTCTCCTCTCTAGAAAGATCCGAAGAATGCATATCCAGCAGCTTAGCTTATGCATTCTTAGATGGATGATGTATTGGCAAGCATTTATGGTAATGCTCTCAGTACTGTGGTGCATGTTCCTAATCAAGAATCACAATCCTACACACAATCCTATATTGTTCAAGACAAATTGTCACTTTCTGTTTAAATCTCACTGATGTCATTACTATCATCAACATTGTTCAAGTTGAGCTATGGTTCTCATAAACAACAACAGATGAAAAGCAATCTGATAATAATTTAACATGTTTTTTATTTACACATTTTTACCCATCTAAATCTTTGAAAGCTACAATACTTTCTTGTAAATGCAAATAAGGTAAATAGGTTACTAGAAAACTCAATATAAAATAAGAAAATATAGAAAATAACAATAAAACAAAGAACAAATACAATTGTCAACGTGTCAGTCCAATTGGGACCTTTAGCAAGACAACAAAAACAGTTAAACAGATGGAGACAGTAATTAGAAAGTTTTTTTAATTCGTTATGGATTTGTGTTCTTAACTGTTTTTGTTGTCTTGATAAATGTCCCAATTGGACCGACATGTTGACAATTGTATTTGCTCTTTGTTTTATTGTTATTTTCTATATTTTATTATTTTATATTTACAGTTTTCTAGTAACCTATTTACCTTATTTACATTTACCTCTATTTGTCTGGTTACTGCGGCACTTCCTTTTTTTCTGGCATCCTCTGATATTTGGGTTATTTATAATACTTTCTTGTACTTGAATTAACAAGATTATAGAAAGCCATTATAAATATTTGCACTGTACTTCCCTGCCACACAATTGCATGTCAATAGATTAACATTCACCGAGCCTATATCAAGTCCAGCCGCCGAAAAATAAAATGGCGGCTAACGCCGTTGGCGACATACCCCATCCAATGAGATATCGTTATAATAGACGCCCCACAGCCTGATTGGTTACTCGGGAACATGCGCTATTGAAGCCGGTTCATTCCTACGTCCGACATGATCGTTGTAACAATGGCTAGCCAGAAGATACAAATTTTATAGCAATTAATCTGACCACATCGGCACACCGGTACGATGCCATGATAGTCGACCGATTTTATAGACCTTTCTTTCATCGTATTTTGAATAAAATAACATTGAATCATGGCTTGAATCATGAATTATTTAGTTATTTAGTTTCACAGCAGTGAATATACAGAATGCAGCGTTGGTTTGGAGACTTGTAGACGTTTGATATCGAATATGTGGATGTTGCACAAAAAATGGCTCTAGACCTAATCTCAAAGAACGATTTTACCGCAAATCTACATGTTTTATACAGTTCTCCAGGCTATATTTTGATAATTTTGCAGTGAAAGAACATAAATACAACAGATTTGTGTGATTTAGTTTACAGTGTTGCCAAGGAATTCGATAACTAAGGTAAGTTATTTTTTTATTTATTTTTTTCCTCTTTATTTGTTATAAAATATATGTTTTTGGTGAAAAACGTCTTTACCACTTTCTCATACGTCTGGTATCACACACACACGTACATAAATTACACCAATATATGCATAATTCAATTCTTTATTTATATGTGCAAATATTATTTAAATATCTCTAACAACCAAAAAATTATCACATTTTCAAAACAGTCACCATCAATAATGCAAATTTTCAAAAAAGAATCCGGTGGCAGGGAGACGTTTCGTATTTTTTAATCTGGCTTGCTAAAGGTTAAAAGAGAGGAATTACTACCATGCACGTTGTAATGAATTCCCACACAGTCATCTATGAGTACATACTAACCATTGCCTGTCCCAGTGGTATGGTCTACTGCTGGATGTGGGATGTTAGAGCTAAATATTCTTGAGTTAGCTGTAGACTTCACAAACTGGCTGCTGTAACCATGAAATATTGAGGCTTGGGCCACCCATCCGCACATGGAGTCCTCAAAGCTGCACTCTCCTGATGACATTAAAATATTGTACACTGCACAGCATTATTTGGAAACACAAATTTTATTACAAATAGCATCTTCAGTTTAATTCTTTACAAGACACTATCATTACTGTGCTTAAATATCTTCCTAATTTCAAGATAGCATAATTGCTTTATTATTTTAGTTCAATAAATTTCTTAAAATATTTGGTCTTATTGTCTATTTGGTCTTATAAAATATTTGGTCACACCTTGTCCATTTGTGATTGTGAAAGTCTGCATGCTTCTTGTAGTTGTTTTTGTTTCATGTAGTTGCTATTTTGTAGTCATTTCACCCCCCCCTTTTGAAGTACTAGTCTTGTCATTATTATCCTGCATAAATGTATGTCAGTAAAATCTACTTTGATACAATTTCATAGAAATTGGATGTACACAATTTGAAAATCTCACCTGCTACAGGGCACGATGGTAGAAGTTTGATGTCATCAATAGCCATATCACTCATGAAACCATTACCAATAGTTCCTTGGAAAACAATCTATTGATATCGAAGTACATGAGAGAGTAGAAATTTATTAATCTATCCATACATAGATGTATGCACATGTCTCACTTTCATTCTCTGAACAGTAAATCTTCATGTAAGAAATTAACCATTGATTCCATTCAGAATCAAATCTAGAGAAAGTTCTAAGTTATCAGTAGTAACTGCTTATATATATAAATTTTATATATATATATATTATATATTATATATATGCCTATATATAATCATCTATGTGACATATTCTTTACAGAACATTGTCCTCACTGCCACTATACATAGCCTCCCGGTTCTGTGTGTGCAAGCTGCCCAACCTCCTCTAATGTCATGTTCAGTAGGTTTTCATATCCTGTGTCCATCATAGTGTTGGTCTGCCTTGATTCTTAATTAGGAACAAGCGTCACAGCATTGGGGGTATTCTCATATATGTTCTGCTTGTCGTTCCATCAGCCATCTAAAAGTGTATAAGCTCAGTGTCCCAGTCAGTTGCTGATTACGTGTCCTTCGTATCTTTCCAAAAAGGAGTACTTTCTCCCATCACCTCTAGTCACTCCCATTTCTACCATTCTCTGAATATGTACATTTTCTCGTTCGAATTCCTCCTCATCTTCTCATACAGTATCCATGACTGCTCTAATCAATTCAATCCTTCTCTTCTTATCTCGGTGCCATTCACCAAGGCTTTACCAGCCAACACATTGGCTCTTTCATTTCCCCTGACCCCAGCATGACCTTGACAGTAGATCCATGTAATGCTCTGTGCATTGTTGAGAAAAGTGACCCATTCAGCTCTGATCATACAGTTTTCTATTTTGAGCAGAATACTGTGAGAGTCCAATAGAATCATTGAGTATGTTGGTGGTTGCTTCACCAGCCAAGTGAGAGGATGCTGTCACCGCTTCTATTTCCATTCTCATACTCCATGTTGTAGTGGGGTACGCAGCTGACTTCTCAACTAATTCTTGCCATTTTGGTAGACTACGAAACCACAACCATACCAGTTTTTTTCTTGTGTTACTGAACCATCAGTGTAAATTATTATATTTGTTTTCTAAAAGTTTGCCAAACAATACCAGCTGTAACTAATGGCATGTGTAGGACACATAGTTTTTCCATTCCATGTGCTAAACTAAATGGTTTGTTTCATGCCATTCCTGGACAATTGGTATGAAGAATGTGTCTAGTCCAATTTGTACAGAACCTCCCTTGACACTATTTTACTTAAAGAGAATGACAAAGTCTCTACATATGAAGGTTGAGCAAGGTAGCAGAGGATACTAGAAGTTGAGTTGATACATGAATAATAAACAACTTCCGAAATTTTAAATTTAGATTTACTGCTCCTATCCTTTTGCATTATCATGCGTACTCATAAAAATGCCAAAAGATTATGCTTGTTTTGTAATTATCTCCCTTAACTTTTTAAGGAGTAGTCAATAAATTATATTTAGATTACTATGTCAATATAAATATTATTTTATTCAAATATAATTTTTGAAAGCATCTCATGCTTCTCCTTAGTTCTTATAAAAAGTTAGATAATTATAAAATATATACTTATATATGTACATGCATCAGGTAGATCCAGGAAAAGGGTAATAAAGTTTTGCTGATACTAGATAACACACATAATGACACACACAAATCGACATTTCGACCAAAAGGCCTTTATCAAGACAGACAATTGTAACAAAATTAAAACATATAACAGAAAGCGAACAGTAATAACATCTACGTTCACATTGATATGAGTAGTATGTACATGCATGTCTATTTTATAAACATATTTTGTTAGAATATATAGTCAGAGTTAAATAGTCAGAACAATAACTGTATTCATTACGAATACTGCAATGCATTGCATTTAATGAATCACTAATATCAATTTATTATAATTAAAATAATATTTTTCTTTCAATATAATATGCATGTACTTTAAAAAAGCATGTTTCTTCACCATGTGAAGTTAATATTTTAACCCAAAAAAAACTTACATTAACTGGCTGGGAAACAGGGTCAGACAGAGGGACAAGCTGTTGAAACCATTGGTTAGGCTGTGGACCACTCAGACGCCATAATGGGTAGATACTATGTGAGCCACTTTGGTTCAGATAGCCATAGTTAACAGACATGGTTCCCATGTCAGTTCCATACATGTGGTAGTAGAAAGACAAACATTGACCAGAGATTACTGTGATTGGCTGTGACCATAAGCGAGCACTGTCACCTTGGCTCTGACCAGTGGCTTCAGTGTACATATAGTGGCCTGGGAAAACAAATTTAATTCATATTTCATAAAACATAAATGCATAGAACTTATACGTACATTAGCTTAGACTGACATTATAGACCATACTATAGTAAATATAATTTATATTTTGTACTGTATAGTACACAATTTCTCTTTCATTACCATGTAGAGTGTGAATGGCAAGAAATAATTCTAGCAAGGACATGTAATGTCCAATCTCAAAAAAAAGCTAGTGCTTTTCCTGAAAAATTTCATACTTCTGACAAATGAGATTTGGGTCAAAGGGCATGAGCCCATGGACTGCTGGATCAGCAACCAACCAACCAAAAAAGGAGATTTGGTACAGCACTGGGACATTTGCATATCATGTATGATGTACATGAGAGATTCCAGGTGAATGAGGAAATGATTGCATGGTAACTGATCTGGAAGACACATATTACAGGGTGAACTTCATGATCATCATATCCTGTTATGAACTGCTAAATTAATGCATATCATCTGTGAATGTTAGTTTTCATTACAACCCTGGTGACTGATTATTGGGAACATACTTAAGCTGTTTCATACACAACTACACGATGCAAAAATTGATGGAATTTCTTTACTAAAATTTGTGGAATTCTCTATTAGCTGTGGTATTATAGAGCTGGACATATGCCAGGTAGAATAAAAAGCATATTTAACCAAAGTGCCATGGAATCATCAGAATGTATGCTCTTCAAGATCTGATAGGAATAAACAGCTGTTGAATACTGTATTTTACAAAGCACGTACTTCTGATGCTCTACTTTTTACAATCTGAATGCAATAAATAATTTAATCTGAAACAACAACCTTCCTGTTACTTTGGCTCTACACATCTATGATAGAAAATCGAAAATATGTACTCACTGCACAAAACTGAAATCCAATAGGTGAAGCTTCATACAAGATTATGAAGTTTTGCTAATTGTACGAAACACACAATTTGATTTGTGTGTGTGCCTATGTGTGTTTCGTACAATTAGCAAAACTTCATTACCTTGTTTGAAGCTTCACATCTATGATAGCAGTTTGGGCAAGCCTGTTCTTACATGCTACCTAAAATCTACAAAGAATCTAATCCACATAGACATATTGTCTCTATCAGCTCCTGTCCTACTCAGAGTATATCTGAATTTCTTGACAGTATTTTCCAACCCTTGGTAGTGAAACTTCCTACCTTCCTAAAAGGTGCTAAGCATGCACTATATAAATTTTCATAAATTCAGTTGTCTTCGGACACACTTATAGTTTATTTTTACTTTACATACTTCTATACCTCATTCTGAAAGTCTTAGGCATTGCAGTTCTTTCTTGATAATAGACTTCATCCCTCTTTATCTACCCTCACTCTTATCTGCCGCCGAACTTGTGCTTACTCTAAACTCTTTTGAATAAGAATAAAATCCTACAGACAAATATATTTTTCGTGCTATACACTTCCTCCTATCCACCTGCCAGTCATAGCTCTTTGCTATTCTTCTAACTTCTTTGCCTGCGTCGCTTATGTAGTAATGATGGTGACTTTCTTGATAAAGCATATGAGACAATTGATTTTGTTCACTGATGCTCAAATCCTTTCATCTCTGCTTCCTGTCCATAAAATCTTTCAGCATTCTATCTTGACTATACTCATAATACTTTCTTGTCTGAAAAGGTTAAACTTGTTTTAACTTTTCATCTCCATAACTCTACTGTCCGTAAAATCTTGTTCAAAAATTATTCCCTTCTCAAGTCTGATCCCCTAACTCATGCTGCTTTCCAAGATTTATCTCTGGTTGCCTGTAGGTGTGCTAAAAATCTTAGGGACATCTTAGTCCATAGTCACCTCAAGAGATAATGTTTCATGCCATTGTAGAACAATTTATTGCAAATGCTGGTATTGTAAAACATATGTCTATATATTGTCTCTAAAGTTGCAATGATGACTAAAAACTTTCCAAAATGAAAAATCTTTGGCAAGGTACCAGTAACATAGGCAAATCATGTATGATCAGAACATGTGTATTTCTAGTGGCAACATATAATTGTGAGGCATGGACATTTAATAAAACAATAGCAAAGA
Organism: Meghimatium bilineatum; assembly: GCA_034231615.1. NCBI lineage: Eukaryota > Metazoa > Mollusca > Gastropoda > Stylommatophora > Philomycidae > Meghimatium > Meghimatium bilineatum. The sequence continues at coordinate 35,338,667 of CM067318.1, forward strand.
GAATCGCTGCTTTTGAAATTAGATACTACAGAAGAATTTTATGTATACCATGGACAGCTAGAAAGACAATTTTAATTTGCACCTCGATGATAGTAATGGAGGTATTTGTGAATGTATGTCATTGTTACTTTGGATCATTCTGATGTTAGATGTCTGTAGTCTAGTCTTTGTGATTTTACGATTACATTTACCACTCGTTATCTGTTTTTATCTTGAGAGATTACTAATGGCTGAGGTATTGATTTATCATGTTTTGTATACTTTCATCGATATTTCTTTGTGATGGCTAGCCTGATAGTCTGTTTCAACAGTAAAGCTCACTGCATTGTGTTCTATGTAAGTAACTTTTTGTAATAGTTTTACTGCAATCTCACTTATTATTGAAGATCTGATAGGAAGATTAAGCACCTAAGGGCCTACTGAAATACATGATGTCAGTACATGATCAATAACCACCTAACAGATACCGGAGGTATAACCACTAACCACCTAACAGATACCAGAGGGATAGGTAAATTATGTAAAGAAATAGATGAGCTAGATAACAATAGACAAGGACAAAAGAGGTTTATTGAAGAAATGTTCTGTAGGGAGTAGAAGCATTAACTCTCACCTGAAAATGTGCCATAAGTATGATCACTGTCAGGTCCTGTTGAAACTGATAGTGTAGAACCTTGAGATCTGGTCCAATCAAAGGTATCTGTTTTATCTTGCATATAACCACAAATATTTGCCATCTCAAAGTCACAATCTATGGGTGAGGGACCTGCAGCTAAAGAAAGAATTTTACAATCCTTAGTTTCATTATCAAAAGTCTCTTTAATCATTCAATACTACTCATATGTACCTGATTTCCATTATTTTTGCATGCTTTTCTGAAAATGCCACTATCTTATTAAAACTTAAAATTGATTTTACTATGAAATACTTATATATTGGTTATATAGTACATGAAGAGTTACCTTCATCCCAATGACAATTTGCTGTCATGGGACCTAATTTACTTATATATACGTAATCATAATTTTCTGAAGTGCTTCAAGCATTTGTTTGTAATTATAAGTAAAAAGAAAGCAAGACAGAGTAAATATATTACTTGGGCAGAGTCCTGCAGCTAGATACACATCATCTACAGCAATATCACCGGTAAAGGAAGACCCTTCAACAGCTTCAAGAACAATCTTGAAAAATGAAAAATAAGATGTCTTAGAATTCAGTGGTAGTAAACATGGTCAATACAAGTGAAATATAATCTGCGAATGCTATGCTGTAAATATTAGACAATAATTTCTTGCAAAAATCTATGTATTACAACCATAATATTAACTCCTATCTCCACATCGAAGGTTCGATACAATGGACCTCCAACATCCTATCTCTTGTACTGGTAGTGCACTCTGCTAGACTTGCTCCTGTCGATCTCATGATGTTTCCCTCTCATTTTTATTACTGTCTCCCTCCTTCTCACCTCCACTCAACTCTACCTTCAAGTAAGGTTTTCAAGGTGTCTTGTCTTTTAATGTGTTCACACTATTTTATTTGTTCTCTTTTATGTAGGATAGTTTTGGATAGGAATCATGCTTCATCACATGACCAAACCATACAAGTTTGTAACATTTCACCACTGCCATGAGATGTTCTTCTTGACCTGCAAGAGTTTTTATTTTGTTTCTCAAATATATGTTGGTTTTATGTTCTGTGTAATGGGTGTCAATATTCATCTGAAATATTTGTTTTCAAAACCTGTATTCTCCTCCTAACTTTCACATCCGTACAAAAGAATGTGTATTATTACATATTTATATAGGCTTCTCTTCACTGTTGTACTTATTTCTGCTCTTCCATATGATTTTTAATCTGGACATTGCAATCGAGGCTATTTTAAGTCTAGTCTATTTCTTTGTTAATGTTTTTTTATTACACACGTGCGCATACACACACACACATATATATATATATATATATATATATATATATATATATATATATATATATATATATATATATATATATATATATATATATATATATATATATATAAATATAAAATTTCATTGTATACTGTATTACAAAGTTTTACACTCCTGACAAAGTGTGTTTAAATCATAACAGGACACTTACTTGGTTGGCAAAAGCAGTAACAGGAGATCCAATGTTAACATTGGCCTGAATCCACTTATCTCCCTGAGTGCCATTCATCCGCCATACTGTGACTGAAGTTCCATTTGATCCTTTCAACTGTACATCAAGACTTGCCACTGTAGCACCATACATGTGATACCTAAAAATTGGTCAAGTAGAAAATGTTGCTATTTGCATTTTATGACTATCATCACTGCAGGTGAGTTACTAACCATTTGTGCTATGATGTCTTACACAGGGAGATATCAGAAGCAGACAATTCATAAACATTGAAACATGCAAAAGTTTAAAAAGGTCTAGAGGATTGACTTCATTGTACTCAGGATTTCTCCATAAGTACTCTTTCCCTCTCAATGAAGTTGGATGCCACCTACAAAAGTACTCTTAGAATATAACTATGCAGATTAAGTGATAATTAATTCCCATGGATATAAACAAATAACTTTGTTGTACAAATACTTCCTCAAGCCAGATTTGAAACTGTGACCTGCTGAGTTTAAATAATCTTCCAGAAATATAATTTATTAGAAGAGAACAAATAAATCCAAAGATAGGAAATTTAAAACAGTTAAAGAGTCTACATATTCTCTTCTCTTCAAATACATCAGAGAAAATTTCACCCATGTCTTGCCAGGACCCAAAAAAAGGAGGTACATACTAGAAACACTGTGACCTGCCATATGTACAATAAGAGGCAACTAAGGAGGAATCAGAGAAAGATTATCTGCCTCATACTATAAACAGTTTAAGTAACTCAAAAGGCATGCAGACATTGGTTGTGCCAGGTAGAAAAGCACTGGAAAAAAAGTAAGATCACTATTACAGTAAAGATCAAACTATACAGATCGCTAGTGCTAATTAGGCATTCTTTTATATGGGTGTGATAACTGGATACTAAATGTTGACACAAAAAGATGGATTCAGTCTTTTGAATGTAAGTGCTACAATCATCTGTCAAAAATCAATTATATAGAATATTAGACAAATACATTTATAGTCGGGCATGATTTTTTTATATTTATCTGATTAGCTGAGAACAGAAGTGTCTGGAGGAAATCTTTGTACAGATGTCTCCAATGTGGCACCCCTGCAACCTTAAAGGGTTATGGGTCTTACTATTATTATTATATATTGGATGAGACAGAAAACATCACCCAAAAAGCTCCTTAGGAGCCTCTGACGGCATACTTGACAGATAAGTGCCATTAGTCTTTGCTCTCTGTTTGAGTCCTAGCACTATGTGTGCAATTTCATTGTTCTAAACAATTGAGTTAATCTGTAAACAAAATCTTTTGTAGGACATGACCAAAGTTATGTCTGCAATGTTATGTCTTTTCACAAGGGCAGACTAATTTGTCCCTTTTCAGATCTAATCTCCCGCCGAAGACGGATGTGTCGGGCCACTGGCGCAAATAAAACGGCGACACAACACATTTACATTCTCTGGACTACATCCTGCTGGATATCTAGAATGTATCATGGTCCTGCTACAAGAGAGATCCAGCAGGAGCTTGAGAATGAACGCTGAAGAAGAAGATCTAATCTTATATTCTATATATGCAAGGGCAGACTAATTTGTCCCTTTTTAGATCTAATTTTATATTCTATATATGCAAGGGCAGACTAATTTGTCCCTTTTTAGATCTAATCTTATATTCTATCTATGCAATGGTAGTTATTACAAACATAAATACAGTGAATAAATTAGTCACAAGGGCAGACTAATTTGTCCCTTTTTAGATCTAATCTTATATTCTATATATGCAAGGGCAGACTAATGTGTCCCTTTTTAGATCTAATCTTATATTCTATCTATGCAAGGGCAGACTAATTTGTCCCTTTTTAGATCTAATCTTATATTCTATATAGGCCTATGCAAGGGCAGTTATTACAAACATAAATACAGTGAAAGTTAGGATGTATTGAGCTATTGGTATACATAAAGCAATGAAACAATGCATCCCTGTTGTCTGGAGTACATCCTGCTGGAAAACTAGTGAAACCATTTTACTACTACAAGAGACATTCTGTGGGAGTTTGAGAATGAATTTTAAAACATATCCAAGGATGGTTTCTGTAGATCTGGACAGAAATTGTAAGTTTCAAGTACATTCTTGGTCATGCAAAGTGGAAATAAACACTTCAATAGTAAAAATTATTTGATGGTCATGTTACTTGTTTTTTAAACAATCTCATTAAATAAAGTTTTTTCACAATTGGGATGTATGCTAAATAGTGTTAGACCAGTATTTCATATGACCAATGATAGAATGATAGACTAAGGGTGCTTGATAACAATCACATGAACCACCTTTACTGTCCAATATTTAGTTTGGTACAAATTCCCTATAGCTCAGTCAATCTAAAAACTATTTCTGATGAAAAAACAAACCTTGTATTTAGTCAAAATTTTCTGGGTTTTTTTTAAATATACTGATAGGCTTACATGGAATTATCATCATGCGACATATTATTTCCAGAATGTGGTTTTCCTTATGGATTCACTGAACACTCCGAGATTTATCATCATGCGACATATTCTTTCCAGAATGTGGTTTTCCTTATGGATTCACTGAACACTCTGAGATTCTGGGGGAGTTGACATGCTGGAGCTATTTTATCATTTATAATTATTGTATATATTTAAGCTATTTATGTCTGTGCCTAAATATATGAAAAACTTTCTTAAAATAAAGAATACCCAATTAAAATTTAGTGTAAGATAGCTAAACCAGGAGAAAAAAATAGACACATATATAAGAGGGATTGGGTAAGGCAAGCATTCTCAACCTGGTGTACTCATAAGGACATGTGCTAGCGACATACATGATAAAACATTTTCAAAAACACTAGTGATTACAATGTTTGAGAACCCTGGGATAAGGCATGGAGAAAAACAAAAAGGACTAGCTACCAACAGAAAAAAAAAGATGAAAAATATTTGCCTAAGTCCTGTGCTTCACAGTGAGATGTAAGGCGAATGATAACTATATGGTCCACGAATGAAATTTGAAATTGTATTACATTGAGGACTGCTAAATCAGAGGTTTACTCAATACCATGATATTTACATGTACATATCGCAATTTTAAAAATAATAAACTGATTTACCAGAATGAGAAACACTGTCTGGCTCCACCTACAATTTGTGGGCTAACTAATCGTGCTTTGTTACCCACAAAACCATCAGATGTCTCTAGATAAATGTAATAACCATCTGTAGAATAAATGAAAAGACAATTAAACTTAACACCATTTTCAAGTAGCACTGAATAGTAACTACTACATTTAGATAAGCCCTTAATTTTGCCACTTGTATAAATTTCACTATCCATTGTAATTCATACAGAATTGCACAGAGCTTTGATTCTATTGTTATTTCTCTGGGCAAGTATGTTTGTCTCAGAGTTTTAGTTCATACAGAGGTCCACAGAGCTTTGATTCTATTGTTGTTTCTCTGGGCAAGTATGTTTGTCTCAGAGTTTTAGTTCATACAGAGGTCCACAAAGCTTTGATTCTATTGTTGTTTCTCTGGGCAAGTATGTTTGTCTCAGAGTGTTAGTTCATACAGAGGTGCACAGAGCTTTGATTCTATTGTTGTTTCTCTGGGCAAGTTTGTTTCAGAGTTTTAGTTCATACAGAGGTCCACAGAGCTATCTTTTCTATTGTTATTTCTCTGGGCAAGTGTGTTTGTCTCAGAGTTTTAATTCATACAGAGGTCCACAGAGCTTTGATTCTATTGTTGTTTCTCTGGGTAAGTATGTTTGTCTCAGAGTTTTAGTTCATACAGAGGTCCACAGAACTTTGATTCTATTGTTGTTTCTCTGGGCAAGTATGTTTGTCTCATCAGAGTTTTAGTTCATACAGAGGTGCACAGAGCTTTGATTCTATTGTTGTTTCTCTGGGCAAGTTTGTTTCAGAGTTTTAGTTCATACAGAGGTCCACAGAGCTATCTTTTCTATTGTTATTTCTCTGGGCAAGTGTGTTTGTCTCAGAGTTTTAGTTCATACAGAGGTCCACAGAGCTTTGATTCTATTGTTGTTTCTCTGGGCAAGTATGTTTGTCTCAGAGTTTTAGTTCATACAGAGGTCCACAGAGCTTTGATTCTATTGTTGTTTCTCTGGGCAAGTATGTTTGTCTCAGAGTTTTAGTTCATACAGAGGTCCACAGAGCTTTGATTCTATTGTTGTTTCTCTGGGCCAGTATGTTTGTCTCAGAGATTTAGTTCATACAGGGGTCCACAGAGCTTTGATTCTATTGTTGTTTCTCTGGGCCAGTATGTTTGTCTCAGAGTTTTAGTTCATACAGAGATCCACAGAGCTTTGATTCTATTGTTGTTTCTCTGGGCCAGTATGTTTGTCTCAGAGTTTTAGTTCATACAGAGGTCCACAGAGCTTTGATTCTATTGTTGTTTCTCTGGGCCAGTATGTTTGTCTCAGAGTTTTAGTTCATACAGAGATCCACAGAGCTTTGATTCTAGTGTTGTTTCTCTGGGCAAGTATGTTTGTCTCAGAGTTTTAGTTCATACAGAGGTCCATAGAGCTTTGATTCTATTGTTGTTTCTCTGGGCAGTATGTTTGTCTCAGAGTTTTAGTTCATACAGAGGTCCACAGAGCTTTGATTCTATTGTTGTTTCTCTGGGCAAGTATGTTTGTCTCAGAGTTTTAGTTCATACAGAGGTCCACAGAGCTTTGATTCTATTGTTGTTTCTCTGGGCAAGTATGTTTGTCTCAGAGTTTTAGTTCATACAGAGGTCCACAGAGCTTTGATTCTATTGTTGTTTCTCTGGGCAAGTATGTTTGTCTCAGAGTTTTAGTTCATACAGAGATCCACAGAGCTTTGATTCTATTATTTCTCTGGGCAAGTATGTTTGTCTCAGAGTTTTAGTTCATACAGAGATACCACAGAGCTTTGATTCTATTGTTTCTCTGGGCCAGTATGTTTGTCTCAGAGTTTTAGTTCATACAGAGGTCCACAGAGCTTTGATTCTAATGTTATTTCTCTGGGCAAGTATGTTTGTCTCAGAGTTTTAGTTCATACAGAGATGCACAGAGTTTTGATTCTATTGTTATTTCTCTGGGCAAGTATGTTTGTCTCAGAGTTTTAGTTCATACAGAGATCCACAGAGCTTTGATTCTATTGTTGTTTCTCTGGGCAAGTTTGTCTCAGAGTTTTAGTTCATACAGAGATCCACAGAGCTTTGATTCTATTGTTATTTCTCTGGGCAAGTATGTTTGTCTCAGAGTTTTAGTTCATACAGAGATCCACAGAGCTTTGATTCTATTGTTGTTTCTCTGGGCTGTTTGTCTCAGAGTTTTAGTTCATACAGAGATCCACAGAGCTTTGATTCTATTGTTGTTTCTCTGGGCCAGTATGTTTGTCTCAGAGTTTTAGTTCATACAGAGATCCACAGAGCTTTGATTCTATTGTTGTTTCTCTGGGCAAGTTTGTCTCAGAGTTTTAGTTCATACAGAGATCCACAGAGCTTTGATTCTATTGTTGTTTCTCTGGGCAAGTTTGTCTCAGAGTTTTAGTTCATACAGAGATCCACAGAGCTTTGATTCTATTGTTGTTTCACTGGGCAAGTATGTTTGTCTCAGAGTTTTAGTTCATACAGAGATCCACAGAGCTTTGATTCTATTGTTGTTTCTCTGGGCAAGTTTGTCTCAGAGTTTTAGTTCATACAGAGGTCCACAGAGCTTTGATTCTATTGTTGTTTCTCTGGGCCAGTATGTTTGTCTCTCAAGAGTTTTAGTTCATACAGAGATCCACAGAGCTTTGATTCTATTGTTGTTTCTCTGGGCCAGTATGTTTGTCTCAGGATTGTTGAACATTGACTATTTTTTAGTGTAAAGATCACAGAACATGAATAGAATATAGGGAAATCCAATTGTAATACAGGTAGACACAGCACAAGAATCAACATCATGGCATGAACATAGTGCAATATGTATTACTTGAATAATATTTTAATGGCTTATTCAAAATTTGGATAACAGTTGAAACAATTCCTCCACTTTTTTTTCTCTCTCCAAATCTCACACATGAGAACAGATACATGAATAAAAGTATCGGAGCTAATCAAACAGTAAGAATGAGCTGAAATTAACTCACAAATTTCAGTTCAAGTTCTCTAATACATCTAATAACAGAAACATAAGTAAGCCTTGAACTAACTAGACATTATTTATAATCAGCTTGCTCTTATCCAAATTAAAAGCACATATTTGCTATTCAGTAACACACAATACAGTATGTTCAACAGAATCACTACCAATAAAAAATGTCAATATTTTCTCATACATGTAAATTAGAACATTTCTTTATGGTTGGTTACCTATACTATAGTAGCTATTAAATTTTTAGGAATAGTAAAAAGAATTGACCAATAATATAAGGATAGTGAAGGAGTGGTGTGCAGCCGTGGAATATGATGGTCTGTATAGTGAAAATGGCAGAGTTACGGTGCAGCAGAAAGTTTAATGCTGTTATTGGCTTTCAAAGATAAAGTTTCCCATTCTTGTCCAAAAGGGATTCAGGCAGGAATCTTTGGTTCCTAGGATACCAGAAGGATTAATATTGCAGCAAGATGAAGCCCCTCCACACTATGCAAATGAAGTAAGAAATTAACTTCATCAACAATTTTCAGACAGATGAACTGAAGATTAGGTCCCACTAATAGGCCACCAAATTTTCCCCCTTCCCCCCCCCCCACCTTAGATTTGATTCTATATGGCTGCATAAAAACCTTTATCTATCGAACTCTTTTGCAGGTATTGGATCATCTTTGACAGCGAATGATTGACATGTGTGTATCCATCACATCTCAAATGCTTCAAAACACTTGGTGTGAGATAGAATATCATCTCGATATTCTTCTGGCCACTAAAGGCACTCATGTTAAATTTTATTGAAACTTGTTTCTTTTATCTAATATAAAATCTGAACACGGTTCATTCTGCCATTAATAGTATAAGAAATATTGACATTGGTTATTGGTAGTGATTCTGCCAGACACACTGTATAGTAATAATTTTAACATGCTAAGTTCTAAGAAACTTACTTCCAGTTGTGTGATCAAATGCAGGACCTGTGAGAGATGAAGGTGTATCTCCTTTGTTTCTAATCCATGTTTGGAAACCACTTGAATCTTGTGTCCATCCACAAATATTTACCTCAAAATCGCAGTTGAAGTGGTCTATAGAAGTAACATAGTGATGATGAAGATTCACATTCAAAGTGGTGTTACAGTTAATTACAGTAATGACTTCAGAACTAACAAGAACTAAAATGAGCTATGCATCACTGCAAAGTGGTGTTACAGTTAATTACAGTAATGACTTCAGAACTAACAAGAACTAAAATGAGCTATGCATCACTGCAAAGTGGTGTTACAGTTAATTACAGTAATGACTACAGAACTAACAAGAACTAAAATGAGCTATGCATCACTGCAAAGTGGTGTTACAGTTAATTACAGTAATGACTACAGAACTAACAAGAACTAAAATGAGCTATGCATCACTGCAAAGTGGTGTTACAGTTAATTACAGTAATGACTTCAGAACTAACAAGAACTAAAATGAGCTATGCATCACTGCAAAGTGGTGTTACAGTTAATTACAGTAATGACTACAGAACTAACAAGAACTAAAATGAGCTATGCATCACTGCAAAGTGGTGTTACAGTTAATTACAGTAATGACTACAGAACTAACAAGAACTAAAATGAGCTATGCATCACTGCAAAGTGGTGTTACAGTTAATTACAGTAATGACTACAGAACTAACAAGAACTAAAATGAGCTATGCATCACTGCAAAGTGGTGTTACAGTTAATTACAGTAATGACTACAGAACTAACAAGAACTAAAATGAGCTATGCATCACTGCAAAGTGGTGTTACAGTTAATTACAGTAATGACTACAGAACTAACAAGAACTAAAATGAGCTATGCATCACTGCAAAGTGGTGTTACAGTTAATTACAGTAATGACTACAGAACTAACAAGAACTAAAATGAGCTATGCATCACTGCAAAGTGGTGTTACAGTTAATTACAGTAATGACTACAGAACTAACAAGAACTAAAATGAGCTATGCATCACTGCAAAGTGGTGTTACAGTTAATTACAGTAATGACTACAGAACTAACAAGAACTAAAATGAGCTATGCATCACTGCAAAGTGGTGTTACAGTTAATTACAGTAATGACTACAGAACTAACAAGAACTAAAATGAGCTATGCATCACTGCAAAGTGGTGTTACAGTTAATTACAGTAATGACTACAGAACTAACAAGAACTAAAATGAGCTATGCATCACTGCAAAGTGGTGTTACAGTTAATTACAGTAATGACTACAGAACTAACAAGAACTAAAATGAGCTATGCATCACTGCAAAGTGGTGTTACAGTTAATTACAGTAATGACTTCAGAACTAACAAGAACTAAAATGAGCTATGCATCACTGCAAAGTGGTGTTACAGTTAATTACAGTAATGACTACAGAACTAACAAGAACTAAAATGAGCTATGCATCACTGCAAAGTGGTGTTACAGTTAATTACAGTAATGACTTCAGAACTAACAAGAACTAAAATGAGCTATGCATCACTGCAAAGTGGTGTTACAGTTAATTACAGTAATGACTTCAGAACTAACAAGAACTAAAATGAGCTATGCATCACTGCAAAGTGGTGTTACAGTTAATTACAGTAATGACTTCAGAACTAACAAGAACTAAAATGAGCTATGCATCACTGCAAAGTGGTGTTACAGTTAATTACAGTAATGACTACAGAACTAACAAGAACTAAAATGAGCTATGCATCACTGCAAAGTGGTGTTACAGTTAATTACAGTAATGACTACAGAACTAACAAGAACTAAAATGAGCTATGCATCACTGCAAAGTGGTGTTACAGTTAATTACAGTAATGACTACAGAACTAACAAGAACTAAAATGAGCTATGCATCACTGTATACACATGCAGTCTGAACTCAATTCATACGTAAGCCCGTTATAACGGGACAGAGCCGGCACCCTTTAAGGACGTAAGCCCGTTATAATGGGACTCCATATATACTCTCCAAATTGGCCTTGTTTGGTTCGTAAATTACAAGTGTTATTGTTCTTACAATTCTTATATTTGTATATTGTATATGAATTTCACATTCAATTATCTTTCTTTTGATACCGTATATGACTTTCCATAGCTAATACTTTGTCTTCAGGAAGCTTGCGCCTGAATCATGATGCAGTCCAAAAAGTTAGCCTAAAATTAATTACGTCCAAACCCCGGGTATAATAACGTACTGAAAGAGTTAATGACTACAGAACTAACAAGTACTAAAATGAGCTATGCATCACCATGTACACATGCAGTCTTGGAATGCAATGTGTTACGTTTTACAGTTTTGTTATAGTATTGCACCTTTTGGTCTAATACATTGCAACAATTAGACAAATTTGCAGGTTATCTTCTTCTTCTTCAGTATTCATTTTCAAACTCCCACCAGATCTCTCTTGTAGCAGGACAATGGTCCTACTAGATTCCAGCAAGATGTAGTCCAAAGAAAAGAAATGTGCTGTGTCACTGTTTTATTTGCACCAATGGCCCTGACATGTCCACCTTTGGCGGATTGCAGGTTATTAAGGATGCCTTTTGGCAGTTATGAAACAGCATAAACTTGTGTGATTTGGACATGTAACAATAAATGACTCACTTTCTAAAAATATTTTGCTAGGAACTGCCAATGGTGGAAGGAGAAAAGGCAGACAAAGAAAATCCTGCATTGACAGCATTAAGTAATGGTCTGGGCATGATTTTTCTACACCTGTCTGAATTGCTGAGACAGAAGTGTATGGAGAGCTTTTTTGTGCTGATATCTCCAATATTGCACCCCTGCCATCTTAATGGGTTATTATAATTATTATTATGTATCAGTACAGGTAATAAATACTATCAACATACTATTCTATAGATGTTGATGAAAGGAGATTGTAAGGGAATGAGCATACAAGTAACCATGAGTATTAGTCAAGGTAGACTACTGAAAGATTTTATGGACATGAAGCAGAGCTGATGAAAGGAGATTGTAAGGGAATGAGCATCAGTGAACAAAATCAATCATCTCATATGCTTTATGAAGAAAGTTACCATCATTACTATATGAGCGATGCAGGCAAAGAAGTTGGGAGAATGGCAGAGTGTTACAACTGGAAAGGGGGATAGGAGGAAGAAAAAGGCAGAAAAATGTGTGCATTTTTAGGTGCATCTGCTGATAATCTTCTGTTTCCTTTTCTGTGTTTGCTCTCACACTATTGCTGGATAGTGAAGAATGTAGTTCATAGAACAGAATATACTGTCTCATGGTTTACAGCTTGACTGCATTATCTGCACCTTTGGGTTTAACACAACCAACTTCATCATAGAATATTTTGGTTATTTCAAACTTCATCATTTCAACTGTTATACTCTTATTTTCTGTTGGATAAAATGAGGAGAGTGTTTAACCAGCAAGAAATAGGAACCATCAGCATGCGCATTTTGACATCTAGAAGAAGGTGATTGGAAATTAATGATTTTACAGTAAATATTTAGACTTGAAATTAATTCAATCTTGTCAATTTTCTTTTAAAATGTTTCATTGATTAGGGCTGTTTCCTGTTTTAGCAATTTTTCAATGGAATCCTACAGATCTAGCAAACACTGAAATGATATCAGTGCTTTCCATATTATGACTACTAAATGTACTTCATAGAAGATGTTTATGAATAATTTACATTTGTTTGTAACAGTTTTCTACTATTTATAAACTATTCATTCTCAGCATTTGAAGTACAGAACTAATGAATGTCATTACTTATAGTTCACGACGTTTGAGTGCTTGTTAAGAGGATGTAAAAAGGTGCACATAACTCTCATGTTTACTCCAGAGTTAGATGATGCCTAACCAAAACTCTAAAACACTTCTTCATAGCACATGATAGAACCTTTGCAAAATCTATGCTTCTCCTTCTTCTCTATTAATTCTCAAATTCCTACTAGTTAGCAGGATGTAGTCCAGAGAATGGGATGTAATGTATCATGGTTTGACAGCTTGTGCTACAATATTGTGCCTTTTGGTCTGATATATCCAATTTCTGCATAGTTTTGGGTTACATTAAGAAATAAATATATGATAGCCAATTCCAGCTTCACTCCCCACAATCTCTGCAACTGCCTTTTACAATGTGCATGGCAAGTTACAGTGATGTTACTCTTTCAACATAAGAGTGTAGGTTTTTCCATTTGTCTGACCAATATTTAGGTATCGATCACAATTTTATTGCTGTTGTTTATGGAGAATATTTGTTAGTCAGTTTTGCTAATTTTCCAAAGTACTTGCATAGAATACAGGTTATGTAGTCTTCTGGACGACAACTAACAGACTATCACGGTCAGGTACTAATGTGGAAAAATAATTATAACAGTACACAGGACATAATCAATGTTTCTGCCAAAAAGCCTTTATCAAGATAACATGCACATTACATAAAAACGAGTAGTTATGACACAGCTAACGTCCCAGCTAATTGGAACTTGTTTTTTTTAAATGTAAATATGTATGTTATCTTGATAAAGGCCTTTCAGTCAAATGTTGATTATGTCCTGTGTACTGTTATTTACATTTGTTCACATTAGCACCTGACAGTGAAGTAAGCCTACATAACCTGTGTTCTACATAAGTACTATTTTTATACAGTTTTACAGCAGTATCATCTTTTATTGATTGTCTAATTTTTCATAGCATCTTGGAAAGGATTTACATATGAACAAATATGATATGTAAAAAACAATAGTTGGTGCTATATTGTCCTAAAATGGTACATGCAAAAATTGGGTCTAGGAAAAGGCAAAATAAATACAAAGCACATAATTAGAACTAATTTAATTTACCTGGAATCTGTGCAATTGGAGGTGTTGTTGGTGGAGGTGATGTAGTTACAGGAGGAACAGCATTTGATGGACTGAGATTGCATGATCCAACAAAATTTAAGGAAAGGTCATCAATGGCTATGTCACCAGTGAATGATGAGCCTGCGACACCTTCTACTAATAACTGCAACAAAAGATTGTGTTACCTTCTTAAAATGAACTCATAATTGACAAAATATACATGTTGTTAAACATATCGGTTTACAATAAAATAGTTTTGGATTAACAGTTTTCCCGTGGGTCATTAACATTCAGACAGACATTCTCTTTAGAAATGAGAGTGTTTCCAATGAAAACCTTAATATTGTTTTATCTGAAAAAGTAAAACACAACTGTATAATTTTTTTACATAGTCACCATTGCATGAGCTACAAGTCCTGCAGCACCTATAAAGTACTTGGATTAATGTGAAAAAAAATATCTTTGTTGCATGTATAATTTTCTGTACATCTTTATCAGACCTAAAAGTCATTCCTTTCAATGACTTTTTCAGTCATCCAACCAGAAGGAAATTATTTGGACAAGGTCTAGTGAGTAAAACAAATGTGGTAGGTACTGAAACTGGAGGTAATCGATTCTTGCAGCCATTTCATTGAAAATATGGATTTGAGCATTGTCATGTTAGAAAAGGACACCTTAATTCAGAAGTCTGTACTACTCGACTGCTTTCAAAGATGATTCTTGAGAATATCTCACTGGTGAACAGTGTTCCCCCTTGGCAAGTAGTACATTAAATGGTTCTCAATGTGAGCTATACACATCTTTCCTCCCTCTCTACTTCCAGTTTGTGGTAGTGAACACAAGTTATTATAACAATTCTTAACAGGAAACCATTACCTGCCACTTCAAACCACTGTAAAAGTTATTGACAAGCATCAATGTGTTTTTTTAATTTTGGAGTAAGTTTCTGTGACATTCCCCTTGCAGATATTTTGTGGTACTGTATGACATCACTGATAATACATATGTTAAACCTTGACTGATTCTGTCTCTCTTACCGAAGAAACAAGGTCAAGTGAAATTGACCTTGTTTCTTCAGTAAAAGATACTAGTCAAGTCATTCTAGTGGTTCATATATTTACAGTTTGGTGTTGTTGTTTTTTTTGTGTATTTCTTGAAAAAGGTCCCAATAGAACCGCAACGTAGAAAATTGTCCTGTTTTGTTTTATTGCAAGTTTTTTATTCACCTTTTCATCTAAATTTGTTCAGTTAGGTATTCCCAGTAACCTGTTTATCTAATTTTGCATTACTATTTGTTACCTTGGTTACTGCGGCACCCTCTACTTGGTCGAACACCCTCCGACCATTTGGTTATTTATATATCACTGACAGTGAATTGGTAGTTTACCATTATAAGGTATTCAACAACTGCAATCAACTATTGGGTCACTATTCAGTGTGCCTCACTCAGTTGTGAACAGTCTGTAACAGAACTCACAACATTTTGAAACTTATTACTCCAGTAATAGCTTGTTGAATTGACAGACATGCCTCACCTTACTGAGCCCTCATTCACTGATGAATTTATATAGGTTTCACCCCTTTATTGCTAAAAAATTGAATAACAGAACAATGATCCTCATTTGTGCATGTCAGTAGCATGTGCAGCCATCTTTTAACTGCCATTCTGACATCACATTCTTCCTCTGCAATGTTATCACATAAACAGGACACTCCTGACACCCTTAGCAACAATATTAACAGGTTACTAGATAATGCCATGGTTACTTTTTTTCAACTTCTACAACACTTTTAATGTTTTCATTTGAAGCATTACAATCTGCAGCTGTGTAAATTTCATACATCTACTGAAACACTGTACATGAAATAATTAAGTTAAATTCTACACCATTAGAGCACTGTACAGTATGATTCATAAAGTCACAGAATTATTTAAAACATTTATAACAAAAATACTGTGCAGTGGACATTCATAATTCTTATGCTGATAGAACAATTATCCACATTTTTATGAATGCTTGTATACCAACCACATAGATAAATGGTGTGGGTGGTTTAACCCCTCCCCAGAAAATTAGAACATGACTTTTAGTATTAAAAATTTAGTCAAAATACCCCTTACCTTTAACGGTTTTCTAAAAAAAAGTCACTACAAATGTCATGCAAATGCATGAATTACACAAAAATGGGCAAATTACCTTAAAGGTAAAACCCTCACCTTTATTGACACTATGTCCCTGCTGTATTCACAGTATCTGTAATTTATTGATATAGGATAGAGGTTGCAGGTATGGTATTAAGTTAATGTGAAAGGTCATTTTCTGTACTAGAACATGAAAGAACCAAACCATCTGGCAATGATATGACATAGTTATATCATTAACGGACCTAAGCTACTTGGAAGATTTTCTAAAGTGTGAATCATGGTCGCTCTCAAGACTGCATGAGATTCGTAGAGATCAGAACAGTCCATAAAGAGAAACATAATTGATATGTGAAAAGACATAAATCAGCAATGAAATGGAACTGTCAGCTGCCACTCTCTGATGGATTTATTGAGATGGAGATCAGAGCACTTATGGACTTGTCTAGTATGCACTAGTGATAACTGCAGTCATTATTCATAGCCTCATCCATTGTGACTGTGTCACAATAATTTTAGCAGAATTTCAAGGATGCATTGTGTAGAAAAGTATCAATATGGGGCACTTAAAATTCATGAATGAAAAATGCTTGTACACAGCTCCTAGGTAGGGACAATGGAATTATGAACAAGAGATCATAGCCAGTTGCAAAAGCACAAGCTCGTAAGCATAAGGTAAATGACTTGATAACTTTCCCAAAGATTGTAATACCATCAAAGTGCATGCTGGTTTTCAAAACATCATGGAAAGAGACAATGTTTCTAAGCATATTTCATGACAGCCCATGCGTTTCAATATTTTATATATAAACATTGCTCATTATTTAATAACTGGATCTCAAAGATAGAAAATATTTTGGACAAAAATTTACCTTGTAGCTATTTGTTTGTGGGCTAACTGGCACAATAGCCTCAAACCAAGGAGTTGATTGATTCCCACTGAGCTGCCACAGAACTTGGCGATTCATTTCTTTCAAACTCTGTGAGCTTACATTGTAAGTTGCCAACCACACACGTAATGTGCCAATTGTGTTTCCATACATGCTATAAAAGAAATGGAAGCATAATGTGCTAGTCTGAGGCTCAAAGAGTTCACTCATGAGAACTGCATTGTCACCAGGAGCAGTTGGTAGTGATGTCTCAATGTAGAGGTAGGTGCCTGAAAAGGAAAACAATTGTTAGTTGCAGGAAATATACACTGCCAACAATGTAGCTGAATAATATTCAATAAGGACAGCATTCTGAGAAAATGACTGAGAAAACTAATGTAAGAATACAGTTGGCTTAAAATATTTTTTAAATTTCTTGTTTACATACTTCAGAAACGTTACAGGGAACAATAACGAAGACTTACTATGTTTAATTTTGTGCTGGTCACAAAGTTTCAACTTGAATTGTACTCTTATTCATTTAAATATCCCCATGAATACTAATGTAGGCCTACCTATTTTTGAACAATTAACAAAACCACTAATACATTCACAATTCCTATCAAGGCTAGACCCTTGTTGTGGAGATTGGGGAGGGAGGGGCTTAGTTCAGCAACAGAGGCTGAAAACTAAAACAAACTAGATCCTCAAATAATCGAGCAAGACCACTCTCTGCCCCAGTAAGTATAGGTACTGAAGATGGAGGAAACCAGGCAAGAGGAGCACTACAGCAATCAGGATGTCATGCACCAACCCAGGCAATGGTAATATGTTTATATCTGATTTATGTTATGATACGGTACCTGCTCTGTGATAAACATCTGAGCAGGGATGGTGACAGTCCCTATGTTTCAAAAGGGTCCAATCCCAGCTAGTAGAAGTTTTTCTCAATTTTTCTAAAGAGCCAGGTGTCATCAGAATAGAGCAATTGGCCAAAAACAAGATCACTGAAGTTAATGCACTGGAATTCTGAAGGTGTAAATTGCAAAATAGTGGAGCTAAAAATATCCTGAATGAAGAGCAAGTAAATGTATGCTGCTTGCAAAAAACCAATCTCAACAAGAATATAGCTTTCAAAATAAGAATCTTTCAATGTTATTGATCAGATTGAAAAGACAGGTGAAAGGTGAAAATCTTATGCTTGTTAAGAATAATATCAGTACACGCAGTTAGAAACATAGGTGGACGGAGCTAAATATCAGATACCCCACATCAGGACAGAAGGTACAGAATTTTACCTCCTCAATTACTACCGTCTAAATGACCACCCATTAGCACTAGACACAATCTCAGTGAAAGGAAAATTGATCTAATTACTTGTGGAAACTTCAACAGCCACTCACAGAGTTGGGGTTATGTTCACATGGACAGAAATATAAGTTTTTAGAAAATTGGCAGGATGAACATGAAATTATGCTTATCAACTAACCAATTGACTCCCAATATTCTACTCCAGATCATGTCATACTACCTCTACTCCAGACTGGCATTGAATTCATCAAATTTGGAGTGAAATATCAATTACATTGCTTGAAAACAATATAACTTGAGAAAAAAATAAAAATGTAAACTCTGCATAATATTTGCAACCAGTCAATACATTAATATAATTCCTCCAATTTCTTTAAAAAAATTATATAATACAATATGCTTTAAGCTGATTCATAATTCAATTTTATTTTTCCCTAATGCCAACAGATAAGATAACAGTTAGCTAGTCTTGCTACCCTAACAGACAGTCAGCCTATGAATCGAGCATACATACTCACTGCTCTTCGTGAGTCCTCACGATCAGAGGATTTTGAGATGAATAAGCATGAGTCAATATCAAGAATGCTAGAATTGGGTGTGAGGATGGGCGTGGCCTGAAGAGAACCCCTGACAAAGATTTAAAAAAGAGTAGTGAACCAATAAAGAACCGGAACCATCAGCCGTATACCCTGAGAGATTTACTGAAGCGGAGATCGGAGCACCTATGGACATGTCCTGTGTGCAAAAATGATAATCAACATACCTAATACGTAATACCTAAAGATAGAACTTAAGCAGTTTTAACTGTAATAATATTCCTTACCTGATATATTTTTTAATGTGTGATCATTGACAGGTCCTGTGTCAAATGAATCTGTCTGACCATGACCAACCAACCAATCCATACTGTCAGTTTGTACATTAGACCAAGAACATAGATCCATTTCAAAGTTGCAGTTGCCTACAAAAAGGAATTAATGACAGTGACAAATATTATTTTACTAGAGACACAACATAATCACATTTATAATGAAGAGATACACCATTGTAAATTTTAGTAACAAAACAACTAACAATATACTAGAAATACACAATTTTTTCTGACAAGATTTTTGAACACTTCCGGCAGAACTATACAGATTGTGTTAAACACAGCTTTAGTACCCAGAAATGACAATATATTTTTTGCAAGTGTTTAAGGAGACTACTGACTACCAGTGATATCATGTGCATGTAAGCATTCAAAGTTTTTACAATTATAATTTTATATTGATTGTGTCATAATGCATGTAATATAATCAATTTAAATCAACATTAATTAAGTCTAATGTTTCTTCTTCTTCTTCAGCGTTCATTCTCAAACTCCCGCTGGATCTCCCTTACAGCAGAATCACGGTCCTACTAGATTTCCTGCAGGATGGATTCCAGAGAATGGAAATGCATTGTGTCACCGTTTTGTTTGCGCCAATGGCCCAAATCTTCGGCGGAAGTCTGATGTTTAAAAAAAACAAACTTATTTCATGTTTTCTGCATTGAACTATTGTGAAAGGTACCATTCCTAAAAACTTTGAAAAATTAAATGAAAAAGTTACTAATTCTCATAACAGAGTGATACTAAATGATGTTATACTGCTAATCATTTATAAAACGTACCATTTCCCATGCATTTTCCATTCCTCAATACAATATCATCAATTGATGTGTCGCTTTCAAAGGTGCTTCCCCTGACTGCTTCAAACACAATGTCGATTCGATCAGAATTGCCCGGAATATCAAGTAGAGCTCTGATCCAGTTTGAACCTTGGTTGCCTGTACAGGAAAGGAACAAATAATTATAAAATTGATTAAGTATAAATAAATACATCATTATCTAATGTGCTAGAGAGACATAAAAACAATAATGGTTTTAGTTCAATGAAGGAAAGTTCTTAACAGTAGTTCCCTGTGGAGTAGGATGGTCAATAAGACTACATGATAAATGATATGGAACTAGCATCTACTGCTATTGACTGAATGATTGCGAATCACAAGGGTATAAGTCTGTCCTTTTATTTCAATGTCTTTTTTTACAAAACTATTAGTCATGGTATATAAATAAATTTGTATTAAAAAGATAACAAACCACTTTTTTTCCATAATATAGGTCCACTGCCAGTGGTTCCAGTTAAGCGTTTAGATACACTAAGGTCTCCTTGGCCTGGTCCCAACATATGATACCAAAACTCCAGACACATATCAGAGGCTGAATTATTTACAGGTCCTACGTAAATTCTTGCAATGTCTCCTGGGGATTGGTTGGAAGCCTCAGTGTAGATATAGTGGCCTGTTAGATATAAGTATACTCAATCAAAACGGTTTATCCTACAATTATACAGCACATGTAGTGAACATGAATTAGATATGAATACCACGAAAACACAAAATATATAAATTAGTAACATAAGCAGTAATGGAAAATCTGAAATCAAATACATAAAGATGCTTCACCACTGCATTCATCAACATGTGACATATTTATTTAAGTGTTCATTCTGAAACTTCAGATGGAATCTCTCTTGCAGATCTGGCAATTGTCCTGCTAGTTTTACAGCAGGATGTAGTCTAGAAAACAGAGATTCAGTACAGCAGCCCAACACATTGACGTCAGTGTTGATATCAAATATGATCAGTATTTTATCAATCCCACTGAAAGGTGGATGTCTGTAGATATATCACTAGTGACTATCCACATATCACAAACTGTTTGTACCAGTGCTCACATTGTACACTTGCCTCTTTCACCAATCTGAATGCTATCCACAATCATCATTGTTCGATCATTTTTTGCTACTGTCTAGGTCATCAACCTGGATACAGACAGCTATTAGTATCTAAATGAACTTGTAATCAACAGATCACTGGTACATTGAGCATATATACGCTTATATGAGTTTATATACCCTTATATGAGCTTATATACCCTTATATGGCTAATGGAATGGCAATCGGAACACATTTGGGAATGCTTCCCCCCTCCCCCCTCCAATGTCGTGATGCTGATTCCTAATTAGGAATCAAATATATAGTTGTAAAATATGAGCATACAGTTTCTCTGTGTTACATAAACATGGACAGGAAAAAAGAAAAAGAGATGTAGACTCACAAAAGGATTTAGTGTATTTGATGGACACAGATACGGCTGATGAAGGAAAACAAATTAGATGTAGAAATTGAAGAGATCAAAATAAATCTAATATTTTGGAAATATAAAGACACATATTGCTGAAACCTAAACTAGAGAGAAAGACAGTGGATAAACAGACAAAAGGAAGACAACAATACAATTTGGAGATAAAATATTGAAGATGAACAAATAAGAATTTATCAGAATGCATCACCATGGCAAGAGACTGAAAACGTTGAAGACTTCATTACAGTCAACCTTTGATGTTGAGATACCATATAATCTGATATATTTCAAATATACTTATCTGTATATTCTGATTAATTACATTATTAAATCTTGACCAAAAGGACAATTCTAATGCAGGAACAGTAAAACAATTTGACAACTTATCAATATGTTATCTACCATATTGTGTTCCATATGTATGATCTTGGTCAGGCCCAGTGTTGGATGAGCTTGTACTACCAGATTGTCTCAACCAATTATAATTATCTGTAGTATCTTGAATATACCCACATAGGTTCAACTCAAAATCACAGCTTACACCAGGATAGCCAATATTTGCTTCAAGGATAAAGACAAATAAGGGTCATTATAATTTCAAATGTCAACTACCATCAACATCATTATAAATATTTATATCTGTACTAACAATATATTTTTGTTTACATTTGGTATAGCATATTGAAACATTATCATGGGAATTATCATGAAACCTAAGGAGTACATTTTGTGTGAAATATTAGTACCAAACATCCATAGGGATAAAAAATATGTATATAAAAGTATTGCATTTGACCTAAATCACATAAGAAAGAGAAAAGTGAAAGTGAGAAACCATATAGTTACAAGGGCTGTTTAATATGTTCCCAGACTGACTGACTTTCCTGAAAAAACCGTTATACATCTCATTACAGACAGGTTCTATCTCATTCAAGTCTCTTTTTGATTATATACAACTATTCTAGTGCTCCTGTGACAGAATCAACCTTGATATGCATTTTTTGGAATAAACCTCCATTTTCTTGTTAGCTTCAATCCCCTTAACCCCTTGGCTGTGGAGGCATCCTTAAGGATATGATGAAAAGTTACCTATATTTTGTGGACATCTCTATATGGAGCCATGGGCCATGTATTCTTATAATTTATCCCTGAAAGTATTTAATACTCTGAGTGGCTAGTTCAAGCTGTCTAGAGGACATCTTACAATTGTGATTCAGTATTTGCATATGTTTTTAAGTCTAATTTCTAATTTCTGTATGTTGACACACCTGGCCTTTCTTTGTGTAGTCATTTTTCTAGACCTACAAATATGGTGAAGCGTAGATTAAATTCTTCTTCCAAGCAACCCTTCTAAATTTATCAAGGACTTCTTTTAAATCTTTTGAACTTACTCTCTTGAACTAGATCTCTTGAAAATAAAAACTTACATTCTGAACAAGTGCCATTTGTCATTGTGATGTCGTCTATGGCAATATCACCTTTTGAATCTGATCCAACAATGGCTTCAATTTGAACCTTAGAAACATAAGATTAATAATAGATATGAAATAAGTTAAATATTTACTTATGTGGTTACTGCTTTTGGAATGAAAATAACAACCAGAACAACAACAAATACAAGTGATTATCAGATTCAAATATAATGTCTAATATTCATATTGATCATATCTTGAGATGTGATTTATAAAAATGGTAATAGACCATTTCAATTGTTAGCTAGTCAACAACTATCAAGAATACAAAGAAAACATCTACTAACCTGGTAACTAAAATAGCTGTACGTGTTGATATTAGCTTGCAACCACTTCTTTCCCTGTGTTCCTTGCCTTTTCCAAAGCAGACTGTGCTTGTATGGCCCAGAATAAACATTGAGTGTATTTATATGCTCTCCCCACATGAAGTACCAGAATGTGATACAGTGTTGCCCAGACAATGCTGGACTATTGAGAACGGCATTATCATATATATGATGGGTAGAGGAATCGATGAATGCAAAGTATCCAGCTATTTATGGATAAAAGAAGTACATAGATTAAAATGCTAGTATCCACTGATTTGCATACAATATGTTAATTTTGTTCATTTGTTTGCAAACTCCCACTGGATCTCTTTTGTAGCAGGACAGTCCCACTAGATCTCCAGCAGGATGTAGTCCAGAGAACACAAATGCTCTCTGTCGCCACTCATTTGTGCTAATGGCTCAACACATCCAACTTAGGTGGTGCATACAACAAATGAAAATAAAATTTCTGAAAATGTACAAAATAATGACTAAAGCCTCAATTGTAATTCTGCATAAAATTAAAACATTTACTAGGTGTATGCCTTTTTATATGTTCAAAATAATTGATTTGATTGTTATTTCCTTAACAATTCGTTTTTCTTATGCAGTGTTGAAAGAACCTCTTTGCTTTCTTTAGTTCTCCCTATTATTCTAAATAGCAACATCTCAAAGGCATGAATTCTGTGTTCAAGCTGTTTGTTCATTGTCTATGTTTCTGAACAACACATTAATTTACATTGATATGAAAAAAGGAACTGTTAAAGGAAAGAACAATCAAATAAACTTTAAATATAGTTTATACATGTTATATTTCTCACGTTCAGTTATTTGATTTGTTTAGATCTTAGCAGTTTCCTCATATCATATAAAGTACTTTAGGCAATGTTTATTCTCCTTTTAACTTTTGTTTCCAATTTATAATATTGTGTAAAATTTATATATGTAACAGTAATGGCAGAGCATACACCCTACTACTTCCTGGTCACAGTTTTTAAAATTTTGTGTCCATAAAAGATTTTATTGTTTTGAAATGCAACTGAGAGATGTAACTTTTTGTGACATCATTCTGTCTGCACATATCAATGGCCACTGTAACGTTCTTGAATTTGCCTTCTACTAACAAAGACGCAGTCGTTACAAATGCAAAGAGTGCTTGTGAGCAAAAATATATGCATGCAGGAACATTGGATGAAATTAATCTACTGTTCTAATGGACGAATTGCCCCTGCATGTTCCCATCCATAATACCCCCTCCCTTTCATTATATTTACATGATTGTAAATGCAGACACACTCACTATTTGTTAATATTGGGAAGTAATAAATGACCATAGCAAGAACACACTTGTTTGTCTCTCTCACCATGAAGAAATGTCAGCAGAAGTATAATGGCAGATACACTCAGGGAGAGGCCGGACCAACTATGGACATGTACAGTTTGCAGTGATGATGATCCAATGACTAGCTAACTAACTAAACACGAAGGGTAGGACATGTACTAGCTTTATATTTACTGTAAATACTATACCCTCCTTTCCCCAGGGTCCTAAAATCTAGAAGTTGTACTAACATTCTGCAAGTGACATATGTGGTGTAATTTCTTAGACTGTGCAATAAAATGAAAACAATGCGCATATCATCATACACTACTAATGAACATGTGCATTGAATCTTGTATTGTTTACATTCTGCTATAATAACGAAATATAAGGGATATGTTTTGCAATTATAGAACCTTATATACTGCTATCAATATGACAAAACTCTGAAACAATGCTGTGACAGATCTAGCAAATCGACAGGGACAAAACACACTGTTCATAGAAAATGAAGAATGCTAAAGAGACGACTACCAGATCCTAGGACAGATGACGTATGTTTAAGAACAAAAATGTAAACATAGACACTAAAGTTGCATTATACAAGACTATTATTATTATCCCATTACTGTGCTACCATGCTACCAGTGCCTAACCTAGACAATGACAGCACAAGACAAAAGAAAAATAGTGATAGTGGAAATGACATGTCTATGAAGAATACTCAGAATTTCATTAAAAGATAGAATTAAAAATGATAACAGACAGATAACCAAAACAATACCAGTAATGGAACACATCAAAAGACAACAGATCAAGTGGTTTTCATACACTTCCAGACTACCAACAAGCAGCATGTCACAAATGGCTCTGATACAAAGACATAATGGTTATAAAGGCAGAGGCAGACCATATAAAAGATGGATCACAAATATCAAAGAAGCCACAGAAACAAGCTTACAAACAGCACAAGGCCATCTCCAGAGAACTCTTCTACCCCTGACGCAGCAAGGCAAAGAAGGGCCACAGCGTACAGATTGATAGATAGAAAGATAGATATGATAAAAGCTGATTGTTAAATTGATGAAATTGTGGTATAAATCATGCAGGAACTGAATATGTTATTAAATTAACAGTCTGATTTTAAATATTTGCTCCACAATGCTTCTCTGAAGTCAGCTTGTTCTTCTGCAATTACTTCTTCTGACTTATGCTTTATTCTGCTCAGGAGAATTTTGAGAATCACTTTACTTTGGTGTGTTTATAAGGCTAATAGTTATATAACTCTTACTTACTTTTAAATTTTCTTTTTTAAAAGTGGGTACTATTAATGAATGTGTCCATTCAACAAGCCATTGTTTTGTACGCACATTTTTCTGGCAAATTTTTGTCATAGTATTTAACACATTCATTTCTTCATGTTTTGAGAGTTCTGGGATGTTACCTACACCAAGGGATTTCACTGCTTTCAATGTTTATATTACTAGTTTCCTTTCATCTACTAGATTTCTGCATTTCCTATTTCTCTGTAATATATGTAGTCATAATAGATGGTATATGCACCTCAACCTCTAGACTTTATTATTTAAATTCTTCATGGTTTTTTAAATGCCTTACTTTGGATGCTCTAACATTTAGGGTGTATAGTTTTTGATGAAGGTTGATTAGCTTTTATTGTGACAAGATGGTCCCTTGGAAAACCTTGCCATTCTTATTCAAACGAGCGTATGCAATGATTTTTTCTTTTAAATATATCTACCTCAAATGTATTTACACTTAATCAAGAAACTGTTTTGAAGTATTCAATTGTTATTGAATAATGGTCATTTAGTTTATATATTTCTATAATACTTCACTGATGTTTACACAGTTCTACAGATTACATTACATTTTTATGCTTGCTTGTTTTTTTAAATTAATGTATGATATTCAAAGGATGCTCCTAAGGTATTTTATTTAAACTGTTTACATTTTTCAGTTAGTTTATCAAAGATCATTCTCATTGCACATATAATAATTGGTCTATAACTGCTTGGATTTCCTCCTAAAGATATCTCTCAGCTTGTAACGACAGACTACACCTATTCTGTGTTGGTTTATCAGTCTCCTCTAGTTACCTGCACAATATTCTTGTTTAGCCATGCTCCTCTTGACATGGTATTCCTGTAATCGGCTCAGGGTTACAGACTTATCTCCCTAAGAGCATTCAGAACATCAGCTCGGTTCATTGCTTGTCCAGACCTCATGAGCTCTTAGTTGTAGTTAGTTACATTTCTTTTATTCTAGTTTAGTAATTTAGTGTCCATATATCAAGATTATATTTCATTATAAACATATATATAATTCTGAAAAAATCAAACATTCTCTTTTTAATATAACCATTACTTATGTGTTTTTAGTACTAAAGATTTTTTTAATTTTGTGTCACTATTTTCTAGATATTTTATAATGTGCATATCATGACTTTTTACATATGAAACTTTTGCTTTTTCTCCAGTATTTTCCAATTTATAAGTATCAAACACTGTAGTTTTAATGTTTAACTTCATAGCCTGACAAGGCCTATTAATGATCATTTTCCCATCTCACAACATAATACTAATCAGAAATACTAGTAGAATTATTCAATCTTCTTCTTCTTATGGTCCATGCCATGTGGTGTTGGTTGTCATATATTTCCACAGACTTCTATGTCATGTTCTGTCAATCATTTCTGATACCAATGTTCTCCCAAGTCACAATGCTAGGTTGTCAAGAATGATTAAATAAGCAATATAAATTACACTTATTTATAAATTATAGCTAATAGCTGTTGGCTATGAGATGATGGTGTCTTATTTTCTTACTTTTAAATCTATTACTTACATCCTGAGTGATCAACAGTTGGTCCATTGGTAGTAAAAGGATTCCTTGTAGCTTGCCTCTGCCAATTAAATTTGTCTGTTGTATCTTGTGTCCATGAACAAAAGTCACGATCAAAGGTGCAGTTTAATGATCCGTTGGCTAAAATAATTAAGAAATTAAATATGGTATACTGAATGTTCTAATACAGTGGTAATGTGTTGAATCAGTTACAACATACTGTGTAATGCATACAAGGTACTAACTCACTTAAAAAAACAAAACCAACATTGCAATAACCAAACTGCTAAACAGTTATATAGACAATAATAATAAAACCCATAACCCTTTAGGGTTGTAGAGGTGTCATATTGAGATATTTGATGCACAAATATCTACCAGCATCTATATCTTCTACATCCTGATGAGTTTGGAAACTCCACTCCCTATCCACTCCTTGATATTATCCAGCCGTGTCTTCTGGCTGCCTCACCTTTTTCCACCCTTCAATGTATCTTGAAGAACATATTTTGTCATGAAGGAATGTCTCATCACATGCCCGAATCACAGGAGTTTACAAAGTTTCATGACTGTTAACAGTGGTTCTTGTTGACCAGCTAAATGTATACAATACTGATGATAACATCAAACATTTGCAAGAATTTGTTCTCAACTGATTATACAAAATAAAAAGTACATCTATATATATTTTTTAAAATTTAGTTATGTAAATAAACGTTATGTGTTTATACTAATAAGACCAAGAAAAGCTCTACATCAAACCCATGTCAGCAGATAAGAAAAGGTATAAATTGGTACTAACTGAGCCTTTATTGCCCTTTTTTTCCACAACTGGAAAAATAAAATGTAAAGATGAATTTAAGAATAGCTCTGTGATGAATGATGTATGTGGCTGGCTTTTAAGAAAGTATAAGGAAGAAGAATAAATTATGCAGATATAGACTAGACATTGTCAATAAGATAATCAGTACAGGTGAAATTTGCTTCCTAAATGTTTTGATTTAAACTCTTTCTTTGTCTCACAATAAAACTAGTACTTACGTAGAACACAGGTAATGTAGTCTTACTGGATGACGGCTAACAGACTATCACTGTCGGGTCATAACGTGAAAAAGTAGAAATGACAGTGCACAGGACAATACTTAATAACAAATACAAATAACAGTACACAGGACACAATCAATGTTTTGACCGTTTATCAGGATAACATGGTCTTTTACATTAAAAAAAAACAATGAGTAGGAACAAAACTAAAGTGTCCCAGCTTAATGTGGAAATGATCAGAAGGATAGGAACAGGAAATACGTAAATAAATGTGGAAACAGATGAACAAAGAGATGAAGTAATTCGCAGAACAAAATGAATAAAACAAAGACCATTAACCAAGAACTAAACAAATTAATGGCCGGAATTAAATCCAAAAGGCTTGAGGGTACCAAACAATAGGCTTGAGGGTACCAAACAATAAAACTAAGGATGTTTACCAGAAGTGTTTTTTTGTGTATTATGACATCCATCACTCTAGAACGTACAAATGTGAGGATATACTTACTTCATTTATAGATTGTAAAATATTTACTTCATATTTGTTTATATTAGGATATGGACTTTAAACCCATGGACACAGTTTTCATAACAAAACAGTCATGTATAACAAAGAGCACTAGGTCATTCTTTATAGCATTATAATGTGATATGTGTACAGTTTACTATAAGCGTCATAAATTTCTACAAATGCTTATAATATACATAATGTTTGCCTTTTTAAAATTTATAATTATACATTTTTTAATTGGTTTTAAATAAGGTGCCCTTCTTCTAATGGTTTACATTATATAATTGATAATATTTATTTATGGTAGCTGTCATAAACATTTAGTCAATAATATACTTTCAGAAAACAGTGTTAATATAACATGTATTACATATCTGAGTAATTATACGTAGTAATTAAAGTAAAACCACATAAAATACAGACTATTTGAAGTCATTACACATTTAAATCGTTATTTTAAACAACACAACGTTTGCTATGGCAAATCATAATCTAAAATAAAAATGTAATATTTACAAATCTGAACTGGTGGTGGTGGCGTTAGCTGAGGTATATTAGTTTGTACAGCTTTGTATGGATACGCTGAAATATAAAACACATTATTATATTCTGTGCTACTCGTATATTTACATCTCACACATATTTAAGTACATTATGTAATATATGGTTCAACATTACAATAAAAAAAAAAAGATGTTTGAGGTCAACGTGGATAGATGTCACACAAAAATAGATGTGGTGATGAATAGAATGTTAATAAGACAAAGCAACAATAAAAACTTAATATTCCTCTCTGTCTTTAGTAATTTTCTGTACTGAAACTCAGCTGTGTTTCCTTTCACTTAGTTCCTGTCAATTGTTCTCTTCATTGTAACATTTCACTTATCTCATTTTGTCTTTCCTTCAGGTGTTCACGTCACAGCATTTTTCATGATTTAATTATCTTCCATGCAGAGTAGATGCTCAATTAAGCTCTAGTTTTTTTTCTTTATAATTCATATTATGAAAACTCCCATTGGAATCTGTTGACTACTTTGTGCAAGGAGTTCCTGATTAGCGATAATTTCTAATAAAAGTATCACAGAAAATATTATTTAAAACTCACTTCCACATGGCACATCTAGATATCCAACATCATCAATTGCAATGTCTCCATCATAGTCACTGCCTCTGACACCTTCAATTAAAATCTGAAAGTGTTTCAAAATAACAATAAATCACTAGTAAACAAAAACTATTTATCATAAAAGAAATAATGAAACTTAAATATAAAATCACTGTGCTCAAAATGCTAAAAACGTATGCAGGATTGACTTCATTCTACTCAGGTAACCCCATATGTATTTGGTCCATCTCAAAGAATCAGCATGCTGACTTCTGAGAGTACCACTTATAACACATAATTCCACAGCTTCAAATGATAGTTTCCAGGTATCTCTGAAAAAATCCACTTTATAAACAAGATGTTCCAAGTGAGATTCAAACCCAGTCTTGAATACAAAGCGAACGGTTTAACCACCCACCATCCCTTGGAGATTTCATTGCACTAGCTAAAGCAAAGGCCTCATCTGTGGTATTTTTTTAATGATAGATCAACCAAACATCTATCCTTACTGATCTTTAAGTTTTTTTTTGTTCCTCTCAGTGTGTGTTAAGGTTGCATACTTTCTCCAGTACTTTTTAATATATCCTTGGATATATAATACAGGAGGCACTACAAGATCACCCAGACATAAGTAACTATTGGAAGTAGGCCACTTTGTAATTTGCTTTATGCCGATGATATCAATCTCTTGGCTGGTTCTGAATCTGAACTCCAGGAACTCACTTCTAAATTGGAAGACATTAGTTGGAATTATGGCATGAAAATTAGCATTGATAAATGCACGATATTGGTTACTAGTGAAAACAAGCAAATTCCCACAAATATCCAGTTAACGATCACAAACTTGAGAAGTTAATAACTTCACATATTTTTGGGTCCCAAATATGAGATGATGACAACTTGAGAAATGAGATGAAGCTAAGACTGGAGATGGTGATGGCTGCCATGGCAAGGTTGAATATGATTTGGAGAAGTAAGATCAGTATTAGAGTAAAGATTAATCTATTCAGATCGTTAGTGCTAGGTATTTTTTTATACGGGTGTGAAACACTCAATGCAGACATAGAAAGAAGGATTCAGGCTTTTTAAAACAAGTGCTACACACGTCTGTTAAGAATTAATTATATAGAACACAATACAAATATATTTGTCCAGCATCAAATAAACAAACTTGCAGGTACCACTTTTGGCAGAGGTGAAACTGCGTAAACTTGTTTGGTTTGAAGATATGAGACATGACTCTCTATCTCTCTAGAATTATTTTGCAAGGAACAGTCGAGAGTGAAGGGAGAAGGGGGGGGGGGGAATTCTGGATTGATAACATCAAGTAATGGTCTGGGCTTGATTTTTCTACACTTTTTCGAATGACTGAGGACAGAGCTGTTTGGAGGGCATTTTGTGCTAATGTATCCAGTGTGGCACCCCTGCGACCCTGAGTGGTTATAGATATTATTATTATTATTATTATTATTACGGTTTTTCAGCTCATTTATTTGTTTTTGTACAAATTTATGTTTCAACAAGTTTAAATCTATGACTATTATACAAATAAATAAATTGTATTATTATTACTTTTGAGAGTATTTAACCACCCTGGCATTGAGGTTAGGCAGTCGCCTCTTATCCAGATAGTTTTGAGCTTGATTCATATGTGATGAGATACAGGAAAATTTAAATGTGAAGTGATCCCAAACAGTATATGAATGTGGTTTTGTGCCTATGCCCATTGGAGATGAATAAATAAGCGTGAAGACCCAGTGTGTAAGTAGCTAGGGTATTTAATCGTATGCATCTATTATTACAGTCTTACATCTACTTTGATTCTGAATTCTGGAGAACTTAATTTATTAGAGATGATCACAGTATCACCCACATTCCATTATTTATTTTCAGAAATATGGTAACTGCTATTTTGAAAAGGTAATTCACTTCAATATTATTAGTAGTTTGCCAAATAAATGTCTGTTACTTGTAAATGAAATATATTGTTTGTCTAAATTACAAAATGTCAAACATCTAAGGATTTTACTGTCAATAAAATAGCACAGTTGTAACTATAAAACATCAAATGAGGCAATAAAAAGTAATTGATCTTACAAAGAAGCTATAATATGGTGACTTGATAGCTGCTTGACCATTCAGCCACATATTTTGCTGATCACCAGATAAAGACCAAATTGTCACATTCTGTGTAGGTGTGATGCTGAGAAGAATGTTGAGAGTTCCAATACTACTGCCATACATGTGATACCAGAAGGTAAAGCAGCTGCCATTCGTTGGTGATAGTCTTTGAGAATAAACAAACAGTGGATTGTCCAACAAATAAAATGTGTAAGCAAATATACAAATACACAAAACGCAAACTTTAAAATAGTTTAGTGTACAATAAAATTGTGTGAATGAATGAATTCATGTTGATAATATATAAATTGCTGGTACTTGTGTGAATGAATTAATACATGGTGATAATATATAACTTATTGGAGCTTGTGTGAATGAATACATGGTAAAAATGTATAACTTGGTGCTTGTGTGAATGAATGGATACATGGTGACAATATATAAATTGTTGGACATTGTGTGAATGAATACATGGTGATAATATATAATTTATTAATGTTTGTGTCAATGAATGAATACATGGTAATAATATATAACTTGTTGGTGCTTGTGTGAATGAAGAATACATTGTGATAATATATAACTTGTTGGTGCTTGTGTGAATGAAGAATACATTGTGATAATATATAACTTGTTGGTGCTTGTGTGAATGAAGAATACATGGTGATAATATATAACTTGTTGGTGCTTGTGTGAAATTGTATTCTTCAGTTATAACCATCATGCTTCGTGTAATAGTTTTGAAATTATGCTATAGGTCTGTTCTTATTACACATATTAGCAGTAATGTTTCTTCTTTACTCATTCTCAACCACTGCTAGTTAGAAGTTTGTAATCACCAATATGGAATATCTGTAATCTACAATATGGAATATCTGTAATCTACAATATGGAATATGTTGTGCCATTATTTACAGGTTGGGTTCACAGGTTTACAAAATATCTGACTTCAGCGTGGCTATTTGGTTACTTTGACCTATTAGGATGAAACAGCCAACTCCGCAACCAAAATCTCTCTTATGACAAGTATAGTGAGTCATCATCATCATGAAGTACTGTCTCCGCAGCGAAGATAGGTTGCAGCAGACTTACAACATCCCCTGTCTCTTGTCTTGGTAGTGCATTCTGCTAGACTTTAACCTGTCCATTTTGTGATGTTACTCTCCCACTTGTATCTCTGCCTAGCTCTTGCTCATCTCCCCTTAACTTTACCCTCAAGTAAGGTCTTTAACAAGGTGTCATGTCTTTAATATGTCCAAAATATTTTACTTACTTGATCTTTATTTGCTTTAATAATTCTTTCTTCATATGAATTGTTATTGGAACCTCTGTTTTGGTTTTATTCTCTTTCCATGATGTTCATCCTATTCTCCTATATATCTACATCTCAAAGACATTAATTCTCTCTTGTAATTGTACGTTCATTGTCCATGTTTCTGAGCCATACATTAATATAGAAACGAATTAAAATTTTACAATTCTAATTTTTTAAACTTGTTTGTAATTTGTTCAGGTGTTAATATTTTTCTCATGTCATTGAAAGTACTTTTCTCCATTTAACCTTTGCTTCATATCTGCCAATATAGTGAGTCACAGTGTTGCTAATCTTTGCTCCCCTTTCAGGTCCCAATAACAAATATGTGATTAGTAATATTAATATGTCATATAGTCAGATAGGATGAGAGATGCACTAGTAACTAGAATGCTAGACAAGATTCAAGAAACAAGTGTGGACAACAGTAACACAGATAAGAAGGTAATATTAGCAATTTTATGTAGAGATTCAATACACATCACTGAAACATATCTACAAAGTCAATATAAATAATATAGACAATGACATATGTGGCATTTTGGCAAACAGTAGACTTTCTCAAGCAACAAAAGTAAATACACAAAACTAATGTGATCTAGATCAATGAGGATGGATCTCACGAAAAACAGGTCCTGTCTCCTGTCATTACAAGAACAATGGTAAGACAGAGGTTATGAATTCAAAAAAACAGTCCCCAGTATTTTTTTTTTTAAAATTAAATACGAGGCGTGTTCAAATGAAAACGGGACTTGTTACACCACGCGTGATAGAGCGCACTGATATTGATGACATTTTGCACTAGTAATGAGTATCCAATAATTTACATACGGTCACGTGTTCATCTTCCCAGCATGCATATGTGCTGCAGAAGACTTAACAATATGGCGGGTGTGATTCCGAACCCGTCCAAAGTGAATCAGCGTGCTGTGATCCAGTTTCTTTCATTTGAAGGATGTCAAGCAGTAGACATTCATCGGAGAATGAAGGCAGCATATGGTGACAAATGTTTGTCGAGGACCAGAGTGATGGAGTGGGTGCGTATGTTTAAAGACGGACGTGAGTTAACGGCAGATCTTGCACGGCCAGGTCAGGCGCATATTGTTGCAACAGAAGAAGCCATAGCCGTGCTTGATAAAGCAGTACTGACTCACCGTCGTCGGAGCATTCGTTCGCTTGCAGAAGAATTTCATATGTCAATTGGGACAGCCCACATGGTTCAGAGAACAGCCACGCAACTTTTTCTCGGACAGCATTCGACGTCTACCTAAACAGTGGGATGCTTGCCTAAATGCATACGGAGATTTTTTCTGATGAACCCAGGTGCATTCTTATTCACAAGTGGTTGCTTTGTTCAATTCCGTTGAAAATATTAAATTGCGCATGATACTTTTTAAATAAATCCACAAGTCCCGTTTTCATTTGAACACGCCTCGTATAATTATCAACTACAGTCAAACTGATAAGTCATCTTAGCGTGCAGTATTTGTTCTCATGCTTTCATTTAAGCAGATTATGAACCATTACCTTTCACTGCTGAGAATAGCTACTTGTCCCCTAGCATGTGGACTGGATGCCTCTAGGTACATATAATAGCCATTGCTATTTTGCATTGTGTGATCATTATCAGGCCCAGTGTAAGAAGAGTCTGCAAATTCATAATATACTATTACTAATTAGGTATATGGTTGTCAGACTCAACATGCATATAGCCAAGTCTGCAATAAAATTTATCTCTCAATCACTTGTTGGTGTCAAACACCATACAACAAAAGGATACAAAATTAATTCAACACGATGGGCAGGAATGTTGATGACCTAATTTTTAGGAAAGGCTCACTATTTGCCTGTACCATTTTTAAAGGCCAAATATTTTAAAATTTAACAGAAGTACTATTTTCTGAAAAAAAAGGAATGATTTTGTATTGGTACCCACACTTTAAAAAAAAATTTCACAGCCAAATTGAAATTGATACTTATCTTCAAGTGACTGCCTCAGTAAAAGTGCCAAACATTTTCTGCTACCATTTACAGATTTGAGACTCTTATGCAGTTTTGAGCTATGATGGACAATATTGTACACATAACTTTCACACCTCAAATACTTCTGTTTTGTAAACACTGTTGGTTGCAAGTGCTGCTGTATTATACATCATTCAATGTTCAACTAAAAAAATACAATGAACCAATAGCATTACAGTGAGAATCTATAGCAACTTCCAAACTTCTGGGTATCCAATAGATTTAAATGCCCAGGATATGCTGATGTTTGTTATAGACATTGCCATGGGCACCAAGATGGAATCCAGCTATGCCTGCTTGTTTATGGATCAGCTTGAGCGCCAGGTATGGGAGTCCTATGGTGAGTCATTCCCATTGATGTTTCATAGGTATATCGATGATGAGATCAGTATCACTAAAATGGCTGAGGCTGATGTGTCCCGCTTCATTAACTTCATCGATAACTTTCACCTGGCTATCAAGTTCCCATCAGAGGTCTCTACCTCCCACACTTCCTGGACATATCCATCACTATCTACCAACCCTCCCATCTTAGAACATCGGTACACTACCAACTGATTAATACCCACAGCTTTCTCCAATACACCTCCTCTCATTCCTCTGCCTGTCACAATTCCCTTCCATTCTCTCAACTTCTTCATCTTCAACATCTGTGTAGTGGTGAGGAGGACTTTCTTGAGTGAGAAGTCCACAAGATTATGGACCATGGACTTCTTCCACAGTCGCCTATACCCTCACAGGTTCCTCAAGTCTGCTCTGTCTCGAGTGTGCAACCTCTCCCACCAGGATACTTTCTCAAACACTTGGAGGTCTTCTCCCTCTGACAGGGTCAAACTTTTTTCCACTTTCCATCCCAAAACACTGCTGTTCTTCATGTCCTACTCTATCACCTTCCTTTTCTACTGTCAGATCCTAAGATGCAAAGTGCTAGTGCTGATTCCGCGGACACCTACACAGCATCAAACATCATTCAGGTTATCCTGTTGACGTTAACTTCAATGGCACAGGCCATCAATGCACCCAGGATATTCAGGTGACGGTCATCAAGGCTTGCCTCTCAGACAACCGGACCCGTCTTGCGTTTGAGAACTGCAATATACATGAATTCAGCACTCTTAAATCTTTCTGGATCAATCAGCACCAGTTATATGGATGATATCATGTTACTCCATCATTTCTTTCTTTGTCCTATTTTCATATGTATTTGGGTGTGTTCTTTATCTTTATATGTTTCCTGTTTGTGTCACCTCTGACCTAATTTCAATCCTTCCGGTCATTTCCACATTGTACTATCTAGGCCATGTGAACCTCAGTTGTGTCATTCCTGATAATCATTTTTTTAAATGTATATGTGTATTGTAATCTTTATAAAGGCCATTTGGTTCAAACATTGATTTGTGTGTGTGATATGTGTGTTTCCAGTGATTAGCAAAACTTCATTACTCTTGTTTCTAGCTTTACCTGTTGGATTTAAGTTTTGCGCAGCAAGTACATATTGTGTACCACATACAGACTTACATCCAAGGCATCTATAATCTTGAGAGTTTGTGATAAATGTATTTAAATTGCTAAATGATGCACTGATGGATTGTAAAATATGAAAATGATCCTAAATGAAAATGATCTGCATCGATTGAGGGAATTTGCTTTAATGTAGCATGAGCAGGACTGACACCTGCAGGATATAGTCAACCTATCAATTTCCAGAAGGATCATTTTATACGTAGCCCAAAATACTACAATTAAGTATTTGTACCCAAAATTATGTTCAAATTCTGTATAAACAGTACTTCAATAATGGTAAATACTTAAGATTTAATATGGGCATATTCAAAGAAACTTATTAATGTTAATATGGGCATATTAAAAAAAACTTAAGTATTTTCTGTACAAAATACATAAAATCTGTAACCTACTAGTTAACTGGTATGTAGCAAGAAGTGTGTTTTAACTAGTGAGCCATGGAAACCACCAGCTTATATACTCTCCAAGATCTGCTGTGGGATCATGAGCACTGATGTGTTTGCTGAGTGCGTTTGACAGGAGACAGTTGATAGATTTGCTTCAAAAATTATGCTTCAACTAATTATGATCAGGAAATGGAAAGTCAAGAAATCTACTTTAGTAATATTTGATATCAACATTTCAAGACAAGTAAAATTGAGGATCATATGGAGAACCAATACCTCTGCCCTATGTGTCGATTGCGGCACGAAAGGAACAAACTAACTAACTAACTAAGATTGAGGGTGAGTAGAACAACATATCTGCAAAACAATTTTATGTCGATCTAACAATTTTTTTTTTGTAGTGTAATTTTTTTAATTTTGTTGTTAAAATTCTTATATTTGTATATTGTATGTGGATTCCACATTCATATCTTCCTTTTGATACCTAATATGACTTGCCATGGCAAATACTTTGTCTTCAGGAAGCTTGTGCCTAAATCATGTTGTGGTCCACAAATTTAGCTTAAAATTATTACGTCCAAACCCCAGTTATAATTCCATCCTCATAGAGTTTAATGATTTATAAAAATACTGACAAATCACTCATCAATTGATCAATAATTCACATGAATACCTGTTTAGATATCAATGCTTTCATAACGATTACTCTTTGAGAATATTTTTGGTACAAGACTTACCAGTAGCACCATGATGTCTAATCCAGTCAAAGTCTGCAGGATGATAGCTTGTAAAAGCACATGTGTCCACATCAAAGTTGCAAGTACCTAACAAGGTTTTCAACACATGTAAATTAAGAATTTTGGATTATTGGGGGTGCTGATGCTAAAACATTTCCACTAAAACATTTTAAAAATTGTTTTATTCAACTGTGCTCTATACAACTTTCCACACCAATGATTTACAAAAAAAATTACCTATCTATCAAGCCTATTTATTTAAACTTTAGTAACAAGAGATCTTAAATGTGGCAATTTTCCTGGCATATCATTAAACTGTGTAATGATTAAATATACTTAAGTGAACAAATAACTTGAGTGAGAATGTTGATTGTCTATTGCTTATCCCCAAGTGCAAGCTGGTTGATAGCATCCACACTTGCCACTAAGAATAGGGATGGGAGCTGTAAGTTTCTGTTTAAGGTCCCAGATGTGATGCCTAAGTCGTACTGAGTCCGTGTTTGTGAGGGTGGTCATGATGTTATTGATCCATCTCTTTCTCAGTCTCCCCTCTGCTTTGTATCCAGATTGATCGTTTGTTATAAGCTCTCATTGGTAATTGGCTTGAGTCCATTCTCACAAGGTGACCAAACCACTTTATCTGCTTATGTTCTATATATTCGATAGAAGACATTATTCCTACTCTTTTTCTGAGATTCTCATTTCTTAATCTGTCTAATTTGGTGACCATAGCTGCTTTTCTCAAACACAATTTTCTGTGTATAAATTCAAGAAGGAGCATTCACTAGTTTTACAAATATCAATAAGTTTATCTATTTATAAATAGTTAAGTACTGGAAGTGCAACTGAGCTTATGTCATTAAAAGCATTTAATCATACCCCGTGATGCACATGGTCCTGTTTTTACTGACACATCATCTAAGGCAATATCACTGTAGTATGATGGACCTCTGACAGCTTCAAAAGCAATCTGGAATATAAGCATTCCTTCAGTAAATCTCACTTAGTTTTTCTTCTACGTACTATTAATTTTTTCCTCATTGTTTCCACTCAGAAAGTCTTATATGATCACACCTTTAATTAAGCTTAAGAAGAAGAGTCTAAAGGTAATAAAGTGTTCATACAGAAAAACATAGAATATATGCTTTGACTATGGTTAGAGCAACTATGTTGTGACACTGTGTCACGGTTATATAATACCAACAAACATCGCCTTAAACAACACCCATATAAAGCAAGTCGACAACTGTTGCTAAATTGGATCCACAATTACATCCACCCTTTTCCTGGAAAATGAAATAAATGCATATATAGGAAAAGTGGTTACCATTTTTGGCAGACTGTCAAAGCAAGCTTGGAAAAACCATACGCTAAAATTGAAGATATAGATTTATCAAACATGTGTGCTGAGTAGACTATACTACAGATCTGAAACATTGACTGTCTACACCAAACATGAGAGGAGACTTAATATCTTTCATCTAAGATGTTTCCACAAGATCTTAAACATTACATGGCATGACAAAATCACAAACATGGAAGTGTTGTGCTGCACTCAGCTACCATCTGCCATGGAAACATTCAATATAAATAGATTGTGTTGGCTGGGTCACGTCTGCAGAATGCCAAACTGCCGCATCCTAAAACAAGTACTATTTAGGAAACTGACTGAAGCCCATCGAGTCCGTGGTAGACCAATGCTGAAGTATAAAGACATCTGTAAATCTTCAATGTAAGGCTTTCACATAGAATCCAAAAACTGGGA
The DNA here is from genome assembly GCA_034231615.1 of Meghimatium bilineatum. Lineage (NCBI taxonomy): Eukaryota > Metazoa > Mollusca > Gastropoda > Stylommatophora > Philomycidae > Meghimatium > Meghimatium bilineatum. The sequence continues at coordinate 35,378,740 of CM067318.1, forward strand.
AAACACAACCAAAACTTGGAATGTCTGAAGATATAACCTGCGTGTGAGAGCATAATTTTTTCATAAATAATATGCTTAAAGATATGAAAGAAAAAAGAGAAAGACGCAAACAAAAATTATCCGTTGCTTTGATATGATCACTTGAAAAATCACATTCCTGAGAAAATATTCAGCAAAATGCTTCTTATTGCTAAATGACAGCACAAAAAAGGCCATACATACATGGTTAGAGCATGATGGAACACAGTATCATAAACCCAGTTTATACATGTATTTCTTTTACAAGTCAACACAGAATATTTTTAGCAATTTTTACCATTTCTTTATATCTATTTAAATATTTCGTCTATTATTCTCGTGCAATGAAACATGAAGGGGAAAGCAAAATATTACATTTAAAATATATTCAACAATAAAGATAATTTCTGTTGCATGTCAAATTTGGATGTGCTGGGTCAGAAGGTGCAAAATAACACAGCTCAGCTGTGAAACTGGCAGCACAGCGTACTTTGCACTCCCCAGCAGAAAACACATGAACTTTCATGTTGGTTATCAGAGCATGAATGCAGCAAAATTCTGTAGAAATTAACAAGACAGAAGTTTAAGTGCCTTAGCCACATTACAGACAACTTTTGAAAATCTTTATTTTTTCACACATGCAGCAATGACACAAATTCATAAAAATAATTAAGAATTTAAATCATTGTTATAAACATAAATACCTGAAAGTTCTGTGTCAACATCAAAGATGTCAATGTTAGTTCCCCTATGTTCCACTGATTACCAAGATTTCCACTCATTGTCCAAAGCACTGGCTGCAAAATTGGTGTGCTGGTTCCAGTTCTCAGCTAGATTGAATAAAATATAATAAGCATTTATAAAAAATAATTTTTGCAAAGGATTTTTTTCTTCTTTTTCCTCTTCTCCTGTCAGAGTCCTATGCCAATATGGATTTATTCAATGAACTGAACTGTGGTCAACATCCCCAAGGCAGGGCTATAGCGCTTGTATATTATAACCTTTTCAGATGGACACAGTATTATTCTTGTGGTGTGGTACAGTGGGCAGTTCTGTAAAATATCTTCCATATTTTTTGCAGATTGACCACAGGGGAACATATCAGTGTTATCAATTTCAAACCTTCCATGCAGGTGTTGCAAAGGACAGAATTTAAACTAATAAAAAATACCTTCAATTAAAATACTATAATTTTAAATTATGAGGTTTTCAGTATAATTAGCAACCTATTAAAAAGAAAATAATTTCTTCTCAGTATAGTAATAAGTGATAGTTTACTTCATACAAATCATAGATAGGGTAAGTATGGGGCAAGAAACCACACACTCTGTCTGCTGGCATCATTAATATCATGACTTTTTAAAATGTTTAAACTTAAATTTATGTTGTGTTGTTATGTTGTGTTCTTAAGTGCTTAAGCACATTATCTTGTCAGACTACTTTGTGTTTTCATCGAAATTTATGATAATTTTTAACAATGTGATTTGGGGTAAATAGCTGCATGTTATTTGGACAAAGTGCTGCTTTAACAATGTATTAAGAAAATACTGATGCCACGAGGAAGTTGCAGATGCCTATCCAAAGCTAGGAGAGATCGGTATATCCGACATAACGATTATCCAACCTTATAAAGACATAAATAGTTTTAAAACAAAAATTTCCAACTATTTTTTATTCTAAAAAAACTTTTTTCAGATTACTGATACAAAATGATACATATCTATTCTAGCCTACATTTACACACAGTCAGATTGCTAGACCTGTCGCAGTGGCGATTTCCCTCAATTTTATAATGGTGTGTATCACCCTTTTGCCTGTTGCTCTTACAATGTTGCATTTACTCAAGTGTATACACTCTCATTTTATTGTCTACATGTAAGGCTTATGTTTTCAATACCCTCAATAATGTAAGATAGATAGATTTTAAAAAATCATCAAAAAAACCCATAACCCTTCAGGGTCGTAGGGGTACCACATTGGATGTTTCAGCACACAGAGTCCTCTAGTGAATTCTATCCTCAGCGATGCGGATGAGTGTGGAAATATCTAGCCCTGTCCATTCCTTGATGTTGTCTGTCCATGTCTTTATTTGTCCTCCTCTGCTTCTTCCACCCTCGACAGTTCCCTGCAGTATTGTTTTTGACAAGGAATCGTGCCTGCATACATGTCCGAACCATGCTAGTTTTCGTCGTTTCACTATTGAAAGCAATGGCTCCTGGACACCTGCACACATCTCTACTTTATTTCTTACGTACACATTGGTCTTATGTTCCCTATAGGAAATTCGTAGAATTCTTCTGTAGCATTTATACTCGAAAGCCTGTAATCTTCTCTCCATGTCCGCAGTGAGTGTCCAACTCTCACAACCATACAACACAACAGAAAGCACCAGCGACCTATACAGTTTGATTTTCACTCCAACACTGATGTTGCTTTTCCAAATCACAGTTAGCCTTGACAAGGACGCTAAAGCCATCTCCAGCCTTATTTTTAGTTCTGCTTTGCATTTACCATCGCTGCATATACTGGATCCGAGGTATTTGAAGGTATTCACCTCTTCAAGCTTATGTCCATTCATCATGATATTAGTCTGGTTTTCTGTGTCTCTGCTGTTTACCAAGATTTTGCTCTTATCTGAATTGATTTCCATTCCGTACTTGCTGGTAACTTTTTCAAACTTTGATGTTAATTCTTGCAATGATTGTTCTGACCCAGCTATAAGATCAATATCATCAGCGAAACGCAAGTTGCAAATAGGGCGACCTCCGATCGATATAGACGTGTTGTATTCATGCAATGTCTCTTGTATGATGTGCTCTAAGTGTATGTTAAAAAGTACTGGGGACATTATGCATCCCTGTCGAACTCCCACAGTTGTTTTGAAGAACTCTCCAATTGTATTGTGTGACAAGACAGCACTATTTGCATTTTCGTACAGAGCTTCAATAATGTCTATAATTGTGGTGTCAAAATTAAATTTCCTCAGTATGTGCCACAGACCATCATGCCAAACACGATCAAAGGCCTTTGTAAAGTCAAAGATAGATAAGCTAAAACGTGAATACAGTTTGTTGTCCTGTAGTTAAGTCTAGGTGTCAGAATACACCAAAGTATGGTTTTTTTTGTCCCACCTACTCTATCTGATAAAAACCTGTTTGTTGTTGTAAAAGTGAATAAATGTGAGAAACTTACCGGTTATATTTATTTTATTGTTCTCACATTTATCCTCTATTATAACAAAACAGAAAACTCAAAAAAACTAATCACAACTGACACATTCATCACAAATGTGAAATAAAACCACAAAATTAACACATAAAATTAAAAAACCCAAAGAAAAAAATGTATGCAAGCATCATGATGCAAGCAATATCCATTATTATATTCTAAAAATCACCAGTATTAATAACAACCCAACTAGCTATACTCTGGTGTTACAAAATGTGAACAAATTTGTTTTTTTTTTACTTTATAAATTGTCTTTGTTCATGTTACTATGTAGAGGTGCCATTTCAATTTTTCATCGTAAAAAATTATAATAAGATACTGCGTTTTTCCTGTTAGGGAGTTGCAAGGTGGTTGTATGTGGCTTATGCGATAAAAGTCGCAACCTTGCTATCACCACAACATGTTCAGTGTCTCATACATTGCACAAAAGCATACAAGAGTTCTATTTCTTATAATATAATTTCTGGGGATCTATAAAAAAAAAACAAATATGCAAAACAATGTTCACATGTAACTTAGTAATAGCAGCAATATAACATTAAATTTTCCAAAAGAAATTACACTAATTCTCATCATTTATCTACTAAATGTACACATTAATTCATGAAAGATCAACTCACCCGGACATTAAGGCTTCCTTGGCTAGGTCCATACATATGATAGTAAAAGTTCAGGCAGATATCCATATTGATAGATGTGAAGGTCGGGCTAATTAATCGAGCTATATCTCCTGTGTGTCTAACTTGGGTACTGGTGTCTGAGGCTTCAGCATACACATAGTGACCTGGATATATTTTACAAATTAATATTAGCAATTAATGTTAGAAAATGTACATGTAAGTTCTTACATAATATTGTTTACTTGACTATTTGCTTCACTCTCCCAAAAAATATGAGATATATAACTCTTTATCTTATTGTGCAATTGAACTCAGGGTTTCGCTAAGCATTATTTCAACCTAGAAAACAGAAAGAATCAGTGATGTGCAATGCTTTGAGAAGAACTCTCCTACTTAGTAAAAACATAATTATAGAGATGAAGCACTATGGGACTTCCATAGAAGAAAAGCCTCACTGTATAAGCATGTAATCTACTAGAGGTCTTCAGACCTTCTGTATGCAGACATTAGATATTAGGATACCAATATCCTAAACAATAAAGTAAATCTAAAACCTGCATCTGTAATCAATATATTCTTTATAATATTCAACTGATATAATGTAAAAGCAAATCAAGTTAAAAGTAAAGCAAGGCTTTGCAACCTTATTAGGCTCTTGTGCCAAATTCAAGGTTGTTTAGCTGTGATGAAGGCCATATCAGCTAATCAAAGGATCTTAATGTTATTTTTAAGTCCTTTGATAAAAAAGACTTCAAAGTGGTTCATAAAGCTGCTGACAGACATCGTCTCCTCAAGTCTCAGTTCTGAACATGTGTTAACTCATATCATCAAAGATTTAACATAATTCTTGTGATAGTTTATAATTTTATATGCTCAGCAGCTAGTGTATACAGTAATTTTAAATAATCATGTCCAGTAAAAACAGTTTGAATAGCTAGATTTTTCCAGTTGGCCATAGTTTGCTCACCCCTGGTATAGATTAAACCTCATAATACACTCTCATACTCCAAGACTATTGGTATGTTACTTACCATAAGCAGTTTGATAGGTGTGGTCAAAATCTGGGCCTGTACTTGCGGAATCAGTTCCTTGACTCTGATACGTCCAATCAAAGTTATCTGTTGTATCCTGAGTGAATTTGCACAAGTCTGACTGCTCAAAATCACAAGTGAAAGGTTGATTTGGTGTTAAATTAATAACTGTTGTTGCCTGGGCTGGAAAATAAGAAAGACACAATTGTTGTAGAAATAAGTAATTGTGAACAATTATTTAACAACAGTTTGAGTTGATATTTATATATCTGTAAATAATGTTTAGTTTAAAAAAATAAACAAGTTTTTATTTACCTTCACATGTGCCATCTGTAAGTGTGATATCATCAATAGCAATAACACCATCAATTCCTGCAGCACCTTTGGTACCAATAAATACAACCTAGAGACATAACCATATAGTATTAGAACACCTATTTTCAATAATATTGTCAAACTGAATACAATAAACCAAATAATCTATAATGCTTCTTCTGCACTCGTTCTTAAGGTTCTGCAGATTAACAGGATGCAGTCTGAAGAACAAAATGCGTTTTTGTGTCATTGTTTACAGCGTTGCTGTGATATTTTTGCTTTTCAGCTTGGCACATCTAAATTCAGCATGGCTTCTGGTCACTTTGATCACTATGGGATGGGATAGCCAACTCCTCCACCAAACATCATTAGTTACCTTGTAGAATATGCAAAGCGGGTAATATTGTTGCTATTCTTTGCTCCCCTTTTGGGTCCCATGTATTTACAAGTTATATTTTAAAGAATTTTCAATGTCAGTGTGTTATCTGGATTCATATTGGAAGCAAAGAATGGCAAAACTGTTTACCACCCATGCATGTAGTAAGAGGCGACTAAGGAGGTTATGGGATGGAGTTGGCTGTCCCATCCCATATAGGGTCAAAGAATCCAAAGTCATGATGATGTCAGATGTATCTTGCCAAAAGACCCAGATATCACAGAAATACTGTAAATCATGACACAACGCATTCCGTTCTCTAGACTACATTCCGCTAATCTTCAGGAGTTTGAGAACAACCATAGAAGAGGAATAAGAACATTCTTCAATTATTACATTATAAAAACACTTTAACATACTGCAACTAACATTTCCTGGTACAGTACAAGAAGAAGTGCTTAAATTTTGACAAAACAAATCTTAAACTTGAATAGAACTAATCTACATTATTTAACAATAAGAAATATAGATAAAGATTAATTTTACAGTTGCTAAATGCATTGATCTTCTGCCGGATGCACCAATCTGCAACTACGCACAGAGAGCCCTCATGGATGACCCAGGGGAGCTCTTAGTGTACAGCACGCAAATCAATTCATCCAGCAGCCCTAGTGATTTTTTAATCTCCGATTAAATGAACCATTTTGATAAGGTTTACTGGTAACATGATTACAGTGATGTCATGAAAGCTGCACATACTATATCAAATTTGAAATGAAACTGTGCATAATATTAAAAAGTCAGAATGTAGGCACTTGTTCTTGTACTGTACCCATATCCTAATATTTTTCTTGAGTAACGAATAAGAAGGTGCTCAGTACAGCATATACAGATTTTGTGAGAAAAATATGAAATTATGTACACATAACTCTCTAGTAGGGTACATGGTGAATTAACCCTGCATCTTGTAGGGAGCTCTACAGGAAGCAACCCATAACCCACCTTATAGCTTCCGTTGACATTGATTGTCAAATATTGTGATATCCAATTAGGGCCTTGAGTTCCCACAATTCTTTGCTGTGGCTGAGAGAGAGTGCCGCCCTGAGCAACATAAACATCCAGTTCCTGAACATTGCTGTTCATGTTCAACCAGTACCTGGAAAGGTAATTAACAAAATTAATGAGGTAGTCGTCTGCTGCAAAGCTATACATATAACCAATGGGAAATGGAAATTAGAAAATGAAATATGAGTTTTTATGAATTTAAATCTCAGACAAATCTGATGTTGCTCTCAAAGGACCTTTTATCAAGTTAAAGAATAAAAGAAAAAATGTGTATCATTTCTTCTTCTTCTTTCGTTCACTTGAAACATGTCTATATCTGTAATTCTGTCTCCTTAATAAAACTCATTGTCTTTTGTAGTTCATACAGTGGCCCATACAGCTTATTTGTATCATTAAATCTATAGGTGTAAAATGATAAATGTTTATTAATTAGTTGTCGGATCATCATCACTGCACACATCCACACAAATAATATTATGTTGGGCTCTTTTGTTTACTGTCCATGCTTCACTACAATAAAGAAGGATTGGCACAATATAACATATTTCTACATGCCCATTTATAAATTTCTACCCCAGGTATACAACAAAATGGCATTTTTTGCATAATGGCATACAAAATGGCATAACCAAGAAGCCAGAAGTATTGGACAAAATAGTGAAGGCCACAGTAATAAAAATTGAAAATACTATAATTAATGATAAGCAGTTGTACATTATGTGATATCTAAATTAAAGCTAAGATATTTTTAATCTTATTTGTTTCCCCCCACACAACTTTTTAAAGTGTTCTCAAACAGTTACTGATTGGCTTCCTGTTGCATAGGGCCTATTAGTTAGCATACATATTTTCTAATACTGTCACAAAGCTGTTTGGTGTTTCAAATATTTTATAGACAGCTATATCACAAGTCACAAATAGTGATCTAAGAGACAAAACACAGCAAGAGTATGTTTCAAACATCATAAGAAAGCGAAGATGGAAATACCTTGGTCACGTTTTACGACTAGATGCAAACAGAATAAACCAACAAGCCCTTATGTGGTCACCTGAGGGTAAAAGAAAAAGAGGAAGACCTAAAACAACCCTTAAAAACACCATTATTAAAGAAGGGGAATTAATAGGCTGTAAGACCATCCAGGAACTAAAGTTGCAGGCAGCAGATCGCATCATATGGAGAACCAAAACCTCTGCCCTATGTGTCGCTTGCGGAACGAAAGGAACAAACTAACTAACTATATCACAAGGATCTGGAACAGAACAGTTAAACATATCCTTACCTGAAACACTTTGAGTTATTTGCAGTCATCATTGGACTATCAAGCCTGGCTGTACTAAATGCAGTGCCTATTTTCATGTTAAAGTAGATGTAGTGACCACCTTCACAAAAATGAAATAAGACATAGAGATTACTGGTAGGAATGAATTATGATTAACTAAATGAGGTTTTGACTTAATTGTAAATCTATATTTTTTTACAATTACCTAATATTGTTTGTTGTTTGTATTCACTGTCAAATAACCAGTACAAATTTGTGTGCGATTTAAGCCAAGAAGCATAATGTTGTACAAGTTTTAATTTGCACCATATAGTTCTAGTACATCCATTTCCATCATGCATTTAATATGAGTGTGTGAGTTTATATAGTCTGTGACAGTATTCCAATCTGTTGCTAGGTATGTGCATGTATTAAATCTCTGCCATGACAGTTTATATAGTCTGTGACAGTATTCCAATCTGTTGCTAGGTATGTACATGTATTAAATCTCTGCCATGACAGTTTATCACCAACTGTGCCATTCAGCTTCAAAGGCCAAAACATGTCCCTGGATGACAGTTTCCAGTGTGTAAACGGCAGGAAAGTTAGACTTGGGACAACTATATTTATCAAATTATCTCATACAAGGTATTCTGCAGTCAGAGAACTCATCTCATAAAAATAGACATTCCATTACCCCATATGTCTATAGATATGAAATCAATTATTATGAATCAATATTAGGACTTATGTTTCAAAAGTGACAAAGAACAAATACAGTAGAACATATCCAAACATAAAGGATTTGAAAATGCAAAGTTTAAATTATTTTCAAATTTGTCTCTCCAACAATTGTATTTAATTATGCAGCATTAAAATCGTTACAATAAGCATCACTAAAACTGTGGTAATGTGTCAAGGATACAAGGTACCAACAAACATCACTTTAAACAATACTCATATAAAGCAAGTTGACAACTTTTGTTATCTAGGATCCACGCTTTCCCTAGATAATTAAATAAACGAATGTATAGGGAAACTGGCTACCACTTTTTGCAGACTGTCAAAATGAGCTTGGAATAATCATAAGCTAAAATTGAAAACAAAGATTCAGATACAGATACAGATCAAACATGCGTGCTGAGTTCACTATACTACGGATCTGAAAAATAGACTACTTACACAAAACTATAAAGGAAACTTAACATCTTTCATCTAAGATGACTCCATCTTGAAAATCTTGAACATAAATAGCAAGACAGAATCACCAACATGCAAGTGTTACACCACACTCAGCTACCATCTACCATTGAAAAACTTAATAGAAATAGATAGAATAGAAATATGTCCCATCCGCAGAATTTCAAACTGCCACATCCCAAAACAAGTAATATGGATGTTGCTGGAGGCCAGCAAGCCCATGGTAGACCAGTGATGATGTATAAGGCCATCTGTAAATCCTCAATGAAAGGCTTTTCATAGACCCCAAAATCTGGGAAACACAGCCAAAACTCTGGCTGTCTGGTGGCATAACCTGTATGCGGGAGCAACATTATTCATAAATAATATGTTTAAAGATAAAGAAGAAAAATTAGAAAGACACAAAAATATTCTGTTGCTGTGATATGACCGCAGGAAAGGTTCCAATTACTTAGAAAATGTTTAAAGGATTGTTGCTTCTTTTTGCTTAATGACCGTCTGCAAGATGCAATAGGTCACATGTGACCTGACTGCATATTAATGTTCCAGTAGAATTTTTTGCTGTTTTCAACAATAACTTCCATGCCACACTTTACCTGAGGTAAGGGAGATCATAGAAGATTTTGATAACTATAAGAACACCTACAGAAAGTACTCACCTCCAGAATAAGTGGTGTGGTCAATACTTGGTATGTTGCTGCTGGTTGCAACATGCGCAGCTGTGCCTCCCCATGCCCAATTATAACCGTTATCATAGTAACTATTTGTCCATGCACACATGTTGGATTCAAAGTTGCAATTGAAATCCTTAATAGCTGAAAGAGATAAATATGAAAAGATTAATGAAAACAACACATATTAACAAATTTCTCTAAATGTTCATGGTATCTTTCAGTCTTATGAAAGATGTGTAGTGATGGCTTTTACTATTCTTGATTCTTTATTAGAAACCGGCATAATGGCACACAGGACATTTTCATAAATTCTTTAATCTCTGTTCCAGCCACATCTAAAAGCATGCAGACTCAAAGTCCCAGTGAGATGCTGATTAGGTGATCTTCAGATCTTTAAAGAGAAGACATACTATGTGCCATCACAGTTAGTTTTCACATTTCTCTAATTCTTTGTTTGTGCACATTATCACCTCCAGCATCATCAACTACAATCTATATTAAACCAATTACTGCCATTATTAGGTCAGCTCTATCTCTTCTCAATACTGTGCCAACAACCATACCAATATCCGCTAATGAGTCTGCTCTTTTGTTGCCTCAAACCCCTGCATGACCAGGGCAGTCTATCCATGTGACACTGGATAACCCAGCTGTTCCGTAACAAAACTCATTATTTCCTAAACATGCATCTTTCTATCTTATGTAACATGCTTTGGAAGTCCAAAGTATCAACATGTAAGTTTATATTTCAGTTACAAACTAAGTATCATGGTCACCACTTCTATTTCAGTTTTCATACTCTATGATATATAATATATAATCTCTCGATGATGCTTGAAATATTAATAATGTGGGTTTCCTTGCATGTTCTGCATGACACATAAATTAGATGTCCTTTACTAATGCTGTTCCATTGTAAACTGCAAACAATGACAAAAGAACTCACATACATATACGCACATACATAGATAGAAAAAAAATAGAATTTGCTCTATTCTGTTCGCTTTCTGAATCATTTTATTTCTTTGGAGGGTTTTCCATACAGATTATGTATTAGTTAGTTAGTCGTCGGATCATCATCACTGCAAACTGGAGATGTTCATAGTTGCTCCGATCTCTCCTTTAGTGTATCCATTACACTTCTGCTGACAGTACCGGTTCTATGCTGGTTGACCATCATTCTTCTGTGCCCTCCAAAATGTTCACTTCTAACAACACCTCATTTCAATCCCTTATTTTTAATCCTGGCCATTGAAAAGGAATCATCATCCACATTAGTCTCACTCTCATGTGCTATATCTCTTAAGGTATTCAAAACGTCAGCGCGATCCATTGCCCCATCATCCTGTGTCACAATCACGCATGATGCCAGTTGATCCGCTCTTTCATTGCCTTAAACACCCACATGTCCCTGCACGAAAATATATGTAACCACTTTCAGCTATTATGTATGTTACGGCATATTATTTTTCTTTTTCATACGTTCAAGCGTGGCTTTTAGCTTGCACACAGAATAGAAGATTGGAAAACTATTTTAATCACAAAGAAATATAATGCATGCTTACAAGATGTAAAGGAGCTTGGATTTGCTGTAGTAAATGTAACTGAAGTTGGTGTTGTTCCTCCAGGTGGGAGGGCATCAAATGGAGTGAGGCTGCAAGATTGTGCCACAAAAGTGAAGTCATCTATAGCAATATCACTGGAGAAAGTATGTCCAATAATGCCTACAAACAGCAGCTATTAAAAAATATAAAATAAAGGAATATATATATTTTGTGTACATATATATACATACATACATAATTTATACAGATTTCAGATTGAAGTACAAGATTAAAAGGTGCAATCATGCTAGAAATTTCAATCATTAAAATCTTAGCACCTATATAGAAATGTCAGATGAGCATTTTTTAAACTTATTAATTGTTTTGTGTTACTACTCAAGTATGGGTGATATAACTCAAGGGGTGGGAGGTATAACTATTCTTTATCACTATTTTTAAAGCACTGTTAAATATGCACCCACAAATATAGAATCCAAAATGAATACAACTAACCTTGAATTCAGTGGCTGACTTAATAGGAACAGTTGCTAAATTCCATTCAGTTGCCACAGATTTGCCATACTGCCATAAAGTTGTACCTGGCAGACTTCCATTAATAACATAATTCAACTTGAGCTGTCCTATATCAGTACCAATCATACTGTACCAAAATCTAGAAAAATTAAACCAACATATGTGTTAACTTGAAATGCTGTAACATAACATTAAAAATGATATTGTGGCTAATAGATGTGTCAAAAAACTAATAGATCAAGTGGATAAATCAAGTAAAGAATAAGGACTAGATATAAACATCTATTCACACAACTTTTGTCCCTCAGAAGAGTTTCAAAAGTTTCAGCATTTTTGCATAATGCTGGTCTCCAATCAGCTGTCTTCAACTTCATTTTTCCGGCTATTATAATAAGTGTCTTTTATTGATGCCTTGCATACATGTTTCCTGCTATGTCTTGGCTACTGATATGGAAGTGTGTCTTGGGCATTTTGTACAAACCCCCTCTCGACCTCACTGTTTTACCTCAAAGATAATGTCTTTATGTTTAATGTTAAGGTGTCCATATACATAAAACTTCTTGTACGTACACTATGATGTCTTTTAGTTGTAAGTACATATAACTTCTTGTAAGTACACTATGATGTCTTTTAGTTGTAAGTACATATAACTTCTTATAAGTACACTATGATGTATTTTAGTTGTAAGTACATATAACTTCTTGCAAGTACGCTATGATGTCTTTTAGTTGTAAGTACATATAACTTCTTGTAAGTACACTATGATGTCTTTTAGTTGTAAGTACATATAACTTCTTGTAAGTACACTATGATGTCTTTTAGTTGTAAGTACATATAACTTCTTGTAAGTACACTATGATGTATTTTAGTTGTAAGTACATATAACTTCTTGTAAGTACACTATGATGTATTTTAGTTGTAAGTACATATAACTTCTTGTAAGTACACTATGATGTATTTTAGTTAACAGTGCAAGTACACATACAACATTATTTAAGTACACTATAATAACTTTTGAAATACATTTTATACTATATTAGTTAGTTTGTTCCTCTCATGCCGCAGGCGACACATAGGGCAGAGGTTTTGATTATCCATGTGTTGTGGTCCACTGCCTGCAGTTTTAGTTCTTGTATGGTCTTGCAACCTATAATTATTTCCTCTTCTTTAAGTATGGTGTTTATTAGGGTTGCTTTAGGCCTTCCTCATTTTCTTTTACTCTCAATTGTCCACAAAAGGGCTTGTTAGTTTATTCTGTTTTCATCTAGACTTAAAATGTGACCCATGTGTTTCTATCTGCTTTTTCTTATGACGTTTGACACATATTCTCTGTGTGTTTTGTTCCTTAAACCACTATTTGTGATGAAATCGCTCTATTTTATGCTGATCAGTTTCTGTAAAACACCAATTATTCCTGAACAGAGGTTTATTGATTCTTAAAACTGCTTTACATAAACATTGGAACACCACTAGTTGAGCTTTCTCAACTATAACAATAACATTTGTCAAAATCAAATAGGGCTACTAATTTCAAACATCAGCTTGATTACTACAATAGTAAAATGCCTACGTGAAACAGTAAGTTGCTCCACTTGTTGCTTTTAGTTCCTCACTGATGAGATATGCCTTGTCATTAACTACCCGTGGAGAACTGGCTTCAGTATAAATATAATAGCCTGAAGAGAAAAAAATATAATTAACTTAACCTCTAACAGTAATGTTTTGCATTGTCAATCTTCATATAGCTTTTAGTGTTATATTTATGCATTATTCAATTCTTTATGCATGCAGTGTTTTATTTATATTTATTATCAAACTATTATTATTAAAATAAAGAAAAATTAAATTGTTGCAGACCTTACTAGAATGTAGAGTTGAGGTGACGCAAGAGGTATGCATAGATACAAGTGGAAGGAAAACATCATGAGATGGACAGGATAAGCCTCTATGGTTGTCATCATCATCATGTGACATATTCTTTCCAGAAAGTTGTCTTTGCAATTTATGCCCTGAACCCGACTCTATCCTGTGCCAATCTGCCGGCCTCCTCCAATGATAACTTCATACAGTCTGTGATGTCATCTGTCCATCTCTTTCAAGTCTACCCCTTCTTCTACTTCACTGAATTCTGCCCTCTAAGATGCATCTTTCCATGCCATTGTGGCTTTTTAGATGTTCGAAATATTTAAGTTTTCGATGTAAAATTGTATTCATTAGCCATCCTTCCTCTATATTCAGCATACTCAAAACCTCCATGTTCTTTATCTTTTCTGTTCAGGAAATTCTTAATATTATCATATTAACATGGTTGTCATAGACTTAATAAATTAAGAAAAATGCTTGGGTATTCAATATCTGTTTTCATTCTCTGACAAATGGAGACATTTTAAAAGACTACATGTTTGAAAAATAAAGAAATAGAAAAGACCATAAGAAACATTTTTGTTTGTCATTAAGGTATTAGGGCCTATGAGCATTTACTGAGTGGAATAAGTTGTTAACATTTCAGAAAATAAATACAAAATAAAATATAAAATAGTTTATTGTGTGCGCCTACTATTTTTTTCAGAATGGTACCTTGCAGAGAACTTAAACTGTGGTCTTTTGTTGGTCCTGTTCCTGATGACGCAGTACTGCCTTGTTGCAGTGTCCAGTCAAAGTTATCTCCCTGAATGACATTGCTCCAACTGCACATGTCTCCATTGTCGAAATCACATGCAGCTGAGGAGTAAATATTGGCAATATTATTTACAATGATATCTAAACAGCATAGTAAGAAGGAAATTGTCTATTGTCTGTCCCCAGGTGAATGATTGTTGATCGCATTCACACTTGCCGTTAAGCGTAGGAGTGGTAGCTTAAGCTGTCGTTTCAAGAACAGACATGACGCCAAGGTTGCATTTAGTCCATGTTTGTTCAAGGTTATCTTGATGTTTTCTATCCACCATTTTCTTGGTCTACTTTTGGCTTTACGCCCAGATATTCTTGTATTATATGCTCTTATTGGTATTTGATTTGGCTTCATTCTCATAAGGTGACCGAACCATTTTACATGCTGCCTCTCAATATGTTCGATACATGATATTATAACAATTCGTTTCCTAATTTCTCCATTTCTTATTTTATCTAGTTTGGTAATCATTGCAGCTTTTCTCAGACACTTCATTTTACATGTGACGATTTTTCTTTGCTGCGCAAGAAGGAAATATGACAGCAAAAGTATAACACTGTAATTAACTATTCAGTAGGATCCATTTACATGCAACAATATAAACCAATGAGAATAAAAATAAATTTCTAACTTACTAAACAATATTCTATAAAGATTGATTGCTGACAATTACTATTATTACATTTAGGGGGTCTTTGTGACTTCTAATACTTTTTTGCTTGTGTGTCCTAATATGGCCTACTTTGACAATGTCTGTTGGTTAAAAGGGGTGTACCGGAGAAGTAAACTCATCACCTACCTACCAATGATTGCTTAAGGAGGTAGGGGTGACAGTATTAGTTAAACTTCAATTTCTATTATAACTAATGGTCGAACACTCTGATATAACCAAATTTACCTCATGTCCATTGACATCTCATTACAGCAAAAACGTATTCCTCACAATAAGAGATACATTTTTTAAAAATATTATTCTTCGAGTGATCAAAGTTACAATTATACCCATATTGGAAATGTGCTCAGGATCAGAATAATGAAGGAACATTTGATCTTGCACATCAGCACTTATTAAGAAAACGGTATACCTCCATAATAAGTTATTAATCATTTATTACAGTGGAACATACAGGACAACAGTGAATTATTCTGAATGGAGATTTCTTATTCTTGATTTGAAACCAGGATTACAGAACAAGTAACATTCTGATAAGTACTCTGTTCTCCAGCTATATCAACCATCCAAAGATGCTCACAACTCAGTCCCAGTCTAATGTTGATGACATGATCTTTAGATTTTTCCATGGAAGAAAAACATTTTCCTGTTACTCCCATTTATAAAATTCTCTGTACACATTGTCACCTCCAGCACGATATTTTTCATTTTGTAGCAAATATGTACCTGCCATGATTACATTCTAACCAATTAATCTGCTCTTTCATTGCCTCTGACCACTGTATGTTCAGGGTGCTCTATCTATTCAATACTTTGGAAACACAAGATGTTCAAAAACATGTCCCATTCCTTAAAGGAATAATAGCAAAGACTGTTACTACAACCTATAAGTTGCTTTGTTATTACTACAACCTATAAGTTGCTTTGTTATTACTGCAACCTATAAGTTGCTTTGTTATTACTACAACCTATAAGTTGCTTTGTTATTACTGCAACCTATAAGTTGCTTTGTTATTACTACAACCTATAAGTTGCTTTGTTATTACTACAACCTATAAGTTGCTTTGTTATTACTGCAACCTATAAGTTGCTTTGTTATTACTGCAACCTATAAGTTGCTTTGTTATTACTACAACCTATAAGTTGCTTTGTTATTACTACAACCTATAAGTTGCTTTGTTATTACTACAACCTATAAGTTGCTTTGTTATTACTACAACCTATAAGTTGCTTTGTTATTACTACAACCTATAAGTTGCTTTGTTATTACTACAACCTATAAGTTGCTTTGTTATTACTACAACCTATAAGTTGCTTTGTTATTACTACAACCTATAAGTTGCTTTGTTATTACTACAACCTATAAGTTGCTTTGTTATTACTACAACCTATAAGTTGCTTTGTTATTACTACAACCTATAAGTTGCTTTGTTATTACTGCAACCTATAAGTTGCTTTGTTATTACTACAACCTATAAGTTGCTTTGTTATTACTGCAACCTATAAGTTGCTTTGTTATTACTACAACCTATAAGTTGCTTTGTTATTACTACAACCTATAAGTTGCTTTGTTATTACTACAACCTATAAGTTGCTTTGTTATTACTGCAACCTATAAGTTGCTTTGTTATTACTACAACCTATAAGTTGCTTTGTTATTACTGCAACCTATAAGTTGCTTTGTTATTACTACAACCTATAAGTTGCTTTGTTATTACTGCAACCTATAAGTTGCTTTGTTATTACTGCAACCTATAAGTTGCTTTGTTATTACTACAACCTATAAGTTGCTTTGTTATTACTACAACCTATAAGTTGCTTTGTTATTACTGCAACCTATAAGTTGCTTTGTTATTACTACAACCTATAAGTTGCTTTGTTATTACTACAACCTATAAGTTGCTTTGTTATTACTACAACCTATAAGTTGCTTTGTTATTACTACAACCTATAAGTTGCTTTGTTATTACTACAACCTATAAGTTGCTTTGTTATTACTGCAACCTATAAGTTGCTTTGTTATTACTACAACCTATAAGTTGCTTTGTTATTACTACAACCTATAAGTTGCTTTGTTATTACTGCAACCTATAAGTTGCTTTGTTATTACTACAACCTATAAGTTGCTTTGTTATTACTACAACCTATAAGTTGCTTTGTTATTACTGCAACCTATAAGTTGCTTTGTTATTACTGCAACCTATAAGTTGCTTTGTTATTACTACAACCTATAAGTTGCTTTGTTATTACTACAACCTATAAGTTGCTTTGTTATTACTGCAACCTATAAGTTGCTTTGTTATTACTGCAACCTATAAGTTGCTTTGTTATTACTACAACCTATAAGTTGCTTTGTTACTGATTGATCAGAATAACCAAAATATCCATAAATAAAATATAAAAAATACAAGCCACATTGCAAAACATAATAGGAAAAAGAAATGAAATTAAAGCAAACATGATATAATGTAAAAATGTTAACAATGAAAAAGTTAAATAATAAACAAATATGGAAAGGCAAGATTAATGATTAGTTAAACCATTATTGCAGAATTCTGGGCGCATCTATGAGTGCTCAGTCTCTTTCAGCAAATAGTCAAGTGTGTGGGAGTTTTACTGCAACCTCCATGATATAAATAGCATCATTATGGTTTATCAGTTTTACTTACGAGGGGCTTGGCATTTTCTTTTCATGACTGAGATATCATCAAGTGCAATGTCCCCTTGGAAGTCACTACCAACTATTCCTTCAAAGACAATCTTCATGGGAATGAGGATGTAAATAAGAGATTGTAAATTTTTATATTGCAAAAACCAATTTTCATATAAATATAATTTTAACATTCACTTGTAAGCCACATTTATCGCTCCAAATATAAATATAATTTTAACATTCACTTGTAAGCCACATTTATCTCTCCAAATATAAATATAATTTTAACATTCACTTGTAAGCCACATTTATCGCTCCAAATATAAATATAATTTTAACATTCACTTGTAAGCCACATTTATCTCTCCAAATATAATTTTAACTAACATTCACTTGTAAACTACATTTATCTCTCCAACTGCCATTTCCTCTTTCAAAGAAATTGAGGAAGTGATATTGCAAGTATGCTTCCATGTTGTATTTTTATTTGTTATTATCTTATATACAGTTTATCCATTGATCTAGTTGTGAAGAAATGATGACTATTATTGCCACTTCAAAATTATTTTTCTAATTCCAGGTCCTGGTTGCCACACAGAGAAAAAGTGGCTTGTAAAAATGTGATCTTCTGCTGCTCAGACAATGAAATAATGTGTCTTTACATCCTTTACATTTTGGTCAAACATCAACTTGATATGTTTTTATGTTTTGTAAATCAACATCACAGCATTTTTTTCCCCTCTTAAACTCACTGTATAGAACTGTATTTAATATACACTATAAATGTGGTTCTTTGGTGGTGAGATACAATGAGCTTCAGTGTCAGATTCAATTTCCACCTCAGATATTTGTACATCTGAACCTTTCTGAAAGCAAATGGCAACCTACGGAACATAAATATTTTTAGAAAATCACTACAGTAATAAAATGGTAATGGGTGATTCTACATTCTAAATAAATTATGCTAACAAATACAGTATAAAAATAATTAAATGAACCTTTGATTGTGCTGAGACTATCACAAGTGGAACTTGTGCTGGATACCATGCATCACCTTGATCACCAGATCTGCTCCACACAACATTGTCATTAATACCAGCTAAAATGTGGACTTTAAGAGTGCCCATATCTGGCCCAAACATGCTGAACCAGAAGTTCAGACAATAGTCTCCACTTCCAGTAGACAATGCAGGAGAGGCATATTTGGCATTGTCTCCTGGCTTTGCTGGGTATGAAGATTCAATGTAGATGTAGTGACCTATGATAAACAAAAATATGGATTTTGATAAAAACATGTAAATTAAAATCTACTAGTCAAATTTAGAAGACAAATGTATCAACAAAGCTACTTATTATTTTCTTTCTTTTTGCTTTACACCCCTTTATGTCATGCAGCATCAGGGGTAGAAGAGTTCTCTGAAGATTGCATTTTTGTGTGCTTTATATATGTTTGTTTTCATTGACTCTTTTATTTCTGTAATCCATCGTTTGCAAGGTCTGCCCCTGGCTTTGTATCCATCGTGTCTGTAGAGTAATGCTTTTTTTAGGGTAGTCTGATGGTAGTCTGGAAGCATGCAAAAATAATTTAATCTGGTATCTACTGATGTAATCTAGGATTGGCATTGTGTTTGTTAGTATTCTGATGTTTTCATTTCAGATTCTGTCTCTTATTGGTACTCAGAGGATTCTACGTAGATAAGTCATTTCCTTTGTAACAAGATTCTGTTGTCAGTGTCCATGTTTAACATTAGTAGCGTAGTGATGGTATGACGATTGTTTTATATAGTGCAGTTTTTTTTTTTCATGCTCACATATTTTTTTTTGAAAATATCAGACATCTACCCTAAGATCTGGTATTCTATGTTGCATTTATGTTGTATTTCTTTGGCGTTTTTCCCATTTGATGATATGATACTGTATACCTATACCGTAAGAAAACTAACAGAGAGAACTTTTTAGTAAACACAAATCTATTCTGTTATAGTCAACACACAAGCATTTGAAAAGGTATTATACCGTGAAGTTCTCAAGATGCTAGAAAATCTGAATATTGATATTAGAGATTTAAGAACAATTAAGAACATATGTTGGCAAAAAACAGCAGCTATACAGTGGAGAACTATATTGGACTACGTTAACAGATAAAGCAAAATATCAGATAGGGAATGTGTACTTTCATCAGATTTGTTCTCCATGTACAGTGAAATTGTAAGAAATTAATCATATTCCCCACAATTATCAGTAAGTGGACATAAATAACTAGAGACACAGAGATGACATTTCTGACTGCCAAAAGTGAGAAAGATCTACAGAACTGATCAACATAGTGGTCACCATCATCAGATGCTGTGTCAACTGATGTTGGCAATCATAGATTTCCACAACTCTCTATTAACAGTATCTTTTATCAAAATTGTTGTAGACTGTTTACCATACGATGTCTGACTATCTAATATTTTCTCTCATTTTCATCCTCTGTCTCTTTTGTCTTCTATCTTTCCCATTGTAATTATGTTTTCCAGACTTCCCTGTCTGATAAACATGGCCAAATATTAAAGATCATCTTTTTTCCTGACATTATTAAGTGATCCCTGTCTCATATTTGACTCACCACCTCATCATTAGTTTGTATATCTGTACATGATACTTTCAGCATTCTTCTATAGAACGATATCTGTTTCCTCAATTTTCCACTATCCTGTTTGTTTATTGTCCAAGACTCAAATCCATATGTTAGAATCAGTGTAATGTAGATGTGAAGAACTCTCTTTCTCAACGCTATTGGCAGAGACACCTTACACAGTAATTGCCTTTGCCTGCTCTGTTCTGTTTCATATCTGGTGTCACTTCTTCCATCTGATGTCATCGTTGTTCCTAAATATTTGAATTTGCAGACTCATTTGATCAGTGAGTCATTCACTTTTATCTTAACATCTAAGCGTTCACTTTGTTTTTACATACTGGAGGTATTTTGTTTCTTACATACAGCCATCACTTCTAACTTATTATTACTTAAGAAATGACCTTTCTCATTGTTTTCTGCTACTGCAATGCTGATTAATTCCTTTATATATTTCTTACTTGTAACAATTAGAACAGTGTCATCTGTATAAAATAAGTCATTTATGTTATTTCACACAATGATATTCCTGGAATATTATAAATTGCTTGCAATATGTTTTCACTGTAGATGGAGGACACATATGATGAAAGTACACAAACATTTTTAGTAGCAAAAAGTAAAGAGAAGGTTTTTGTCTTGAAAGGATGGTAGAAATGACAAGTTATTTGTAAGAAACTAAATCTTCCACCAAGAAAATTCACAGTGAATGATGCAATGCTAAAACAGGTCCAATAATTCAAGTATTAAGGAATATCGATACCATCCCGTGAAAGAAGATCAACAGAGACGAGAAGTAGAATAGGACAGGAAAACATAAATTTTTTTATAGTATGTCAGTTTAATTAAAGGTAAGGAAGAAGAGTTCTTCAGTGCTATATATCACTGATTCTAACACACGGATGAGAGTATTGGAAGTTAATAAATAGGACAGTGGAAGAATTGAGGTGACAGAGATGCAGGAATATTCTATAAAAAATGTTTAGAGTTCCATGGACAGCTAGAAAACTAACTAATGACGAAGTAATGAAATAATGATGATATATGGAGTTACTCATATCAGAAAGAGACAATATTTTTGTCTTGCCATGAATTCATTGTCAGACACGGAGGTTTGGAGAACATAGTTACAACTGACAAGTGAAGGAAAGAAAGACAGAGAACAACAGCATAAGACAATATGAGATGGTTAAACAATGTGTTATGGCGAAGATACTAGAGATAGAGAGTTGTGGCGATCAATGATTGCTATGAACAGGACTTGATGGTGAAAAGTAAAAATCAGTGCACTGTTTAACTTTTAAAACAATGCACTCCTTGGACTAAAAATCATAGTGGATTGACATAACTATATTCAATTTTCCTCATATGTACTTCAACTCAATCAACAAACAAACAAGTCTCTGCTGAGAGTGCTATTTAGAACATATAATTTTTTTTACATTTAAGAAATAATCCCCAGGGATTATGGGAAATAATCCCCAGGGATTATCCACAATATATACATAAAATACATTCCTCTTATAAATGTTAAATGGTAAGGCAAGATATAAATTGATAATATGTCACATATCATTGAAGAGATCTGAAGATGATCAAATTAATGAAATCAAATTAATTATTATATACATTCAGAAGATCCAGTAACAATATAGAAAATAAAAACATGATGACATAGAATTCACAGGGAAATATGACATGGTTGACGAAATAATATATGAAGTAGATATATGGCAAATGTGAAACGGACATTAATCAATAATATAAGAAAAAGACAATCTTCAATTTTTGGCCACTTCATGAGACAGGCAGGTTTAGCGAACATAGTCACAACAGGTAAAATTGAAGGCAACAGAGACAGAGGGCGACAACGTGAGAAAATATTAGACAGTTGGACAACCTGGCATGGCAGGGAAACAACAACGATCTTGATGTATAATACTGTGGACAGAGAGCTGTAGAGAGTCATGACCGCCTAGGCCAGCCAGCATGGCACCTGATGATGATGAGATATATGGCAGTGATGAGGCCTATATAGAGAGATGCTAAAAGATTGTCCAAAATAGAGATAAATAGAACTTCTGATACTTGTCCTCAAAGAAAGCACTTTTATTTAATTATCTCCCATTCATGTTTAGATTTATCTTGTATAGAAACTATTTGTAAAGAACTTACTATCTTGTTTATTATATTCATCTAGCATAATTATGAACCTCAGACACTGAATGCACATCCATATTTTTTTTAATATAGAAATATCATACTCTATATAAAACAAACATCCAATGTTAAAATATTAAAAGGTAAGAGGAGATAAGCTCATGTGTTGCCAGGGCCAGAAAGAGTAGCAAAGAATAGCAACATTGTTACATGCCACGCATGTTGTAGGAGACTAAAGAGGTTTGGGATGGAGTTGGCTGTCCCATCCCATAGAGGGTTAGTGACTCTCATTCCATGCTGAGGTAAAAAGGTGCAAATATTGCAGCCAAGCTGTAAACCATGTTACAACAAATTCTGCTCTCTGGTCTAAATCCTGCTAAGCTGTAGGAGTCTGAGAATGAACAAAGAAGAAAGAAAGAGATAGGTAAATAGAAAGGCCTGCTTTGAGGATAAATACAGACCTCATGTCTATGACTTTTTAACCTGAGAATGTATAAAAATTTAAAGGACCCAATCAATTGATTAGTTTATTACTTCAATCCTTCATGGAAACACAGATTCACTACTCACCTCTACTTGTGTTAGTTGTATGGTCAACAGTAGGCCCTGTCCCAGCGCTTGGGGTTGGTCCAGCTATCTTGATCCAGTTAAGAGTGTCATCAGTCAAATCTTGGTATTGGCACGCAGTCTCAAAGTCACAGCTTAAGCTTGACAGTGTTGATAAACCTTCAGGAAAAATTTATATTTTATAGAGGTGAACCATGTTGACCATCACTGTTGACAGTATATTTACCTGTGGTTCAGTAAGTGTGTTATAGCCACACTTGCTTTACAAAACGTTTGTTTATATAGGCTCATAATTCATATTGACAATTGGACATTATTTACACCTACTATATATTATTCAGCTCTGCTTAAGGTCACAGAGAGTCAAATAAACATATTTTGGTGCAGCTGTATTTCCAAGTAACTAAATGTAATCATCTTTAGTAGCTACACGGTTTCAAATAATGCTGTTATGTAGAGTCACATTTCATCCATGTGTTGTCGGGGCCAAAACAGGAGCAAAGAATAACAGCACAGTTACGTGCATGCATGTTGTAAGACAGGGGTCTGCAACCTTTTGCTAACTGTGTGCCAACTTAAGGTTTCAAATAATTCAGAGTGCCAACATCACATATCATTTTCAAGGCCAATATTCTTATTTTACAATATATTTTATTTTTATATTTTAATTAATTAATATATAGTGATATTCAATAATGTGTAAAGTTGTAAACAACATTAAAAGAAATAGAGTTTCTTGAAAAATTTTTGAAAAATTTTACAATTATTAATGGGAACCATGCCCTTGCATATCCTTGGCCAGTTGCTCAATATCGACAACATACTTTGTCACTTTGAGTTTGACACAATTTTCTGAATGTTCAGGCGTTAGGCGACTACGCTGATGATTTAGCACTGCTTTCACGTGATTTATAATCAACTTTATACAGGAAATGTGAAGAGTCTGCGTGCCATTTGAAATTGCTTGGCATTCCAAGTGTGGCACGTGTGCCATAGGTTGCCGACCCCTCTTGTAAGATGTGATTAAGGTTTCAGGGGAGGAGCTGATCATCTCATCCCATAGAGGGTCAAAATATCCCAGAAACTGTGCTGAAATCAGATATATGTCAGGCTGAAAAGCGCAGATATCGCAGCCACACTGTAAACTATGACACACCAAGCAATACATTCTCTGGACTACATCCTGCTAATATGCAGGAGTTTCAGAACGAACATAGAAAAAGGTCACATTTCATAATTAAACATTATATCATCATAAAAACCTATAACCCGTCAGGATCATAGGGATGCTGCATTTGATAAGAACTTGCTTCAGATACAGGGCTGCAGACTATCACTTATCTTGGCTGATCAAAGCTTTTTATTATTCGCTTTCTGTTTCGCATACAGGGACCAATTGAACACAACGATGCCTACCTAAAGCTCAGATTGATGTAAAAACTCACAAAGTTCTCTCAAAATGTCTCATCCAATTTTTTATGTCTATCCATGATTTTCTTTGTTTTTCTCTGTTCATTTCACCTTCAACTGTTCCCTGCAGAATTTGTTAACCGGGAATCATGCCAGCCTACATACGATATCCAAACCATGTAAGTTGTTGTTTTACAAGTATTTTTTAAAGTAGTGATTCTCATGGACATGTATGCATCTCTATTTTATTTTTTACGTACAGATTTGTTTAATGCATTGTATAAGTAATGTATAAAATTAATCTTTAACATTTGTACTCGAAGGCATGTATTCATTTCTCCATATCTGCAGTGAATGTCCAAATCTCACAGTTATAAAGAATAATGAAAGACATAGTTAATTATAAATTATGATCTTCACTCTAACACTGATATTGCTTTTCATAATAAATTTAGAGCTGATATAGCAGCTCCAGTTCCAAGGTCAGTTCCAAAATTATTTTTAAATTTTCCTTCAGTGCCTACATAGGATCCCATTAAACATTGTTATCTATTTTAGTATCAATGTTGTTACCTGTACACTCTCCATCAGTCACACTTAAATCATCAATAGCAATATCTCCCTCATAACTAGGACCTCTGGTTCCTCGAATGTACAACTGAAAATAGGAATTTGATCAAAGTTACAAACTGATTCAGTCTTGGAAGGCATATCTGAAATCTTTTGTACCTATCGCATGACATACTCTTTTAAACAACAATCAATACATATTCTATAAATTACCAAACTGTCAGAGGATATCTGACAAGATGGAGAGTGTCATAGTATCAAACAAACACATAGCATGGACTCTAAAGAAGCCAACCCTCTTCATGGCATTGATGTTAAATTTGAGAACTTGAATAAGACTCATAACTTGCATGCACACAAATATACAGATGTGACAAATGTATACATTAATCATAGCTTAGTTTACAATGATGTGTGTTTGATTGTATGTCAATGTTGGCTTGAGTTTCATCAGTGCAATTCTTGCTAACACTGTTCTTGCTAGTATTTCTGACATTATAATGATGTTCATTTCATCACAAGTGATGATGACCATATTCTAGAAGTTTCTTTTTCAAATGTTGTAATCTTTATTCTCCAATACAACTTCCTATATTTCTGGTATATCTTCTGTGTATTTCACAACAGATAACAGATCAAACATATCAAACTCCCAGTTTGATTATAGAAACTCTTCCAATGTGTGTTGCTAGTGTTTGGCTGAAAGTTAATTCTAAAATCTGAGCTTGTTTTCTAAATTCTTACTTCTCACACTTGATCTATAGACTTATATGTCCAAATTTATTAGTTAATGGTTATGGACCAATATCAGTGCACTTCAGGAAGAACCACAGTCTTCTCCAGCAAATATCGATGAGCATGCATCTAATGCCATGTTACATTGTCATAAACATTTTTCACTTTGTATTGCAGGAACCCAAATCTACATATCCCAGATTTAATACGAAATTCTCATAAAGGCAGCCTAGACATGTCACGAACCACAGTGTCTATATACAGCAGGTAGTAGCGAACACACACCTTCATCCATCATTAATATACAGAATATGGGTATCTTTGATGCAAGAATATCTATGCTATCCTTCCTTTCATAGTTAATCATAGAAACACATTTATCCATTTATAATAAATAATACATCTGAAACTTACAGTAAATTGTGTTGGTCCTGCAAAGCTCAGCTGAGCACCTCTCCAGACAGGTCCTTGAGTACCCTGTTTGCTCCATATCAGATTCTGAGAATTGCCCTGAGAGACTAGCACTTCAAGTTTACCCACATCCTGCCCATACATGAAGTACCAAAATGAAAAACATTTGGTCTGAGTTCCGCTTACTATAATTTGTGGACTGTACAATGTAGCTTGCTGACCTGTTGATGCATCGCTCGCCTCTATGTACATGTAGTAACCACCGCCTGTTGAAAATAATGTGTTGTATACAATAAAAAGAAGGACATAGGTTGTTTTTTTAAAAGTACAATGAAATATATTTATTTAGAAATTCAAATTATTAAGAAATCATTAGTTCAATATATTTTTAAAATAAGTCCCAGCAGTGAAATATATGTATGGACTTAAGTGGCTCATGGCCAAGAGGTCAGAGTATTGGTCTTACAACCATGAAGTCCAGGGTTCAATTCCCAGAAAAGCTGGGCTTTTCTTCCACCTGGCAGTAAATTAAAAGACTCACTCTGTACATGATATGGCTACAGCAAGGACATACAACCTTTATCACACAAGCCACAATCAACATCTCTGCAACTACCTAATGGAAACATGAAGTACTGATATTGTTTTTCTATGTACCGGTACTTTAAAAAATAAGAATGGAAAAGGCTAAATTATTGAAATTAAGAATTCAAAAAGGAAATCCATTAAATTTTGTGAAAAATACATTATAAAAATGATGCTGATGATGGAGCATATCAAGAACATTGATACTTTTGGATTATTATATTTTATATCAAGCAGCAAAACTCAATGAATAATAACAAACTGACTGTAGTCAATGTGAGAAGTTCAATCAATCAAATGGCATGTAAAGCTGTACAGACAATCATATTTCTTCACAATTCTCTATCTCTTATGTCATTAATATGTACAGTTATAGCATGTTTCTCTAGCTTTATCCCCAAACAAATGTAATTATCTTATTAACTATATAACATATTAATGCCATTTTTTGCATATGATGTTATATTTGGTTAGACCCAATAAATGTATACTTCATATTTGTTCATCATGTCCAGTTTTTATAAAGGAATTAAATCCTTTGATCTTTGTCAGTATATTAATTATTATGTAACAAGAAAAGAAACTGTACCACTTCAGGCACACATTCAGCGAGTTTATTAGGTATAGTGTTTACTGTTATAATAATGTGTTCATTATGTTTGCATATGAATATCTGTTGAAGATAATTTCTTAAATGATTGAGTAACTTCATTGCAGAAATACTTAAAAATCTTATTTGTGATCTGCTCTAATGCCATACAATTTTACTTGCAGACTCATTTTTCCTACTAACTACATACTTTATGAAGAAACTCTTCTGATGGTGAATGTGAGCATGACACTGGATACGCTGTCTGTCTTGTGTTTGAGAATACAAAATAGTCAAATTCCATGCTTAAATCATGCAAGTTGTGTGATAAATAAATTGTGTAAATTAAATCTTATAATTTACTGTAAAACATATTAAATATGTGTGTTAAGAAGTAGACTTTTGATCTATATTGCATATAAATGAAAATTGAAACCAATGGCTGCATTTTAATGAAATAATTAATTCCTAGTATCTATAAGATTTGTAATTCACACACAAAATTTCTGTTTATATGCATTATATATTTGCTTAGATACATCATTTTAAAGTTGAGAAAAACTAGTTAAACATGCTACATTATTCTGTCATTATTCTCCCATGCCATAATGACAGCCCAGCCAGCAACTTCTCTCTTTATCTTCCACTGCAAATATTAAAATTGTGTGCTTAATTGTGCTATAAATCGTGACTGTCTTTTTCTAGTTTTTGCTATAATTTGTCCCAGCATCTCTGCAGACAACAACATTAATAATATCCATATATTTAATAAAAGCATTGTCTACTGATATTTCCTAGTTTTGTCTAAGAAATAAGTTGCATAACTTTAAAATGTCCTATGTCTGCCAACTTCAACTATCTCATGAACCCAGCTGAGCTGTTAGCAAAATCTCATTATTAATCATGACTAATACCACAATTTATCTGCATATCCTTACTATTTTACATGACCAAAACTGATTATGAAAACCTAAATATATGTACTACCAACTTCAGACTCAAGCCTTGCTAAGCAATGAATATATGTAATCATCTATTTACATCTAGCTGTCTAATTAGCCATCATTATATTCCTATACATCTCATTCTCAATAAGTTCAATCCCTGCCTCATCAATTGTTCATATGGATCATTCATAAAGCAATGGCAACCTAATTACATATTGATATTGTCTAGAAAAATACTGTAACCATAAAGTTTTGGGTTGATCACTGTTGAAATGGATATGCTACCAACAACATTTTCATAAAAGTTTTACCTCCTGTGTGATCAGATGGGGGTCCTGTATCATCGGAAGGTGTTGGTCCTGAATTTCGATACCAATCAAAGTCATCACTGGTATCCTGGTGCCAACCACAGGTGTTATAAGTAAAGTGGCATGAAATACTTGATGCTGAAAGATGAAAGAATATTCTTATAAAAACATGCTTCTATAAAATATTTATATAAAACAGAATTGGTAGTTTATGTGGTGAACCATTTTTGGCAAGTTTATCATTTTAACACTTATCTTAGGATGAACAAGCTAATCTTCATGTCTTTTTCATATTTTTAGCATCAGTTCTTGCGCTCAATCATAACTAAATAAATTTATCTTTACTTAGTTAACAAAACCATCTCCACTGTACTCTGAGTAGTCCCATAGGTGCTCAGTCTCTTTAAGCTGATGGCAAAAATATGCATGTTTGAAACTCCCATTGTATGATGGTCATAAACATCTCATTCGTCTTCCTAGGGGTCATTGTCATGTTTGGTGCCAAATTCCTCAAGTAAATAATCAATTAAGCATGGTCCATCAGTCCTAAAACTTCCAGTCTTTGAAGCATCTATGTTGCAGAGTAAACCAGTAATCAATATTCCAGTATCTCAGCTTAGCATATATGTCTGAAAGTCTGCGAGAGACAATCCTGTTCATTCTGTTATTATTTTCTGACTATTTTTCCTGCCTGCAGTTCTCTTTTTTCCTACATACAGATCCATGTAAGTTGTTCTATAGTTCAGCTTATTTTAAAACAAAACTACATCATCTCAGCTTGTGTGTGCAATCCCCCTGGCGTAGCGGTTAAGCTGCTCGCTATGTGCTCAAGAAGTCTCAGGTTTGAAATTCCGCTTGTGCGTTTTGTTTACAATGTAAATTTGTTTTGAGATACTTGGGGATTATTGTTTAAAGTTACGGAGTTAGGTGCTATGAGTGGTACTCTCTGCAAACAGCTTGCCGCTTCGTTGAGAGGGATGGAGTAGATTACGTATGGGATAACATGAGTACAATGAAAGTAATCCCTTTCACCTTTTCAATTTTTAGCATTTGCAGATTTACTGTAGTTATGTGATTCAAATATGGTTGTACTTTCCTCCAGATGTAATTCTATATCTAGTCATTTGTGATATACTCGCAGATATGACACTTAATGGACTCTAAAGAAGCAATCCTCCTTCATGGCATTGATTTTAAATTTGAGAACGTTAATAAGACTCATAACTTGCATGCACACGAATATACAGATGCATACATGTATGCTTATGAATTTAGTTTACAGTGTGTTATTGTGTGTAAGACTATATTGGCTTGGGTTCTTCAGTGTAATTGTTACTAACACTGTGTTTGATTTTAAGTCTTTGTTGGCTTTAGTTTCATCAGTGCAATTGTTGCTGACACTGTTCTTGCTAGTATTACTGACTTTATAATGTTATTCATCCATCACAAGTGATGATGACCATTTGCTACATTCACTTTTGAAATTCAGTTAGTGTTATGTCCTATGATATTTCATGATGAATGGATATAAGCTCGAGGAGGTCAATACTTTCAAATAACTCATATTAAGCATATACAACGATGGAAAATGCAAAGCAGAATTTAAAATAAGGCAGGAGATGGCTTTATCGTCTATGTCATGGCTAATAGTGATTTGGAACGCAACATCAGCGTTGGAGTGAAAGTCAAACTGTATGGTTGTGAGAGTTGGACACTCACTGCAGACATGGAGAGACAATTACAGGCTTTCAAGTACAAATGCTACAGATAAATTCTACAAATTTCCTATAGAGAACATAAGACAAATTTGTACGTAAGAAATAAAATAGAAATGTATGCAGGTCTACAAGAACCACTGCTTTCAATAATGAAATGATGAAAACTAGCATGGTTTGGACATGTATGCAGACATGATTCCTTGTCAAAGATAATACTGCAGGGATGCAAGGAACCATCAAAGGGGGGAGAAGCAGAGGAGGGCAAATAAAGACATGGACATCCACTGAAGACGGATGTGTCTGGCCATTGGCGCAAATAAAACAGCGACACAACGCTTTCCATTTTCTGGACTACATCCTGCTGGATATCTAGTTGGACCATTGTCCTGCTACAAGAGAGATCCATTAAGAGTTTGAGAATGAACGCTGAAGAAGAAGAAGACATGGACAAAAAACATCATGGAATGGACAGGACAAGATTTTTTCTCACTCATCCGCATCATTGAAGATAGAAATCACTGGAGGACTCTGTGTGCTGAAGCATCTAATGTGGTACCCCTATGACCCTGACTGGTTACGGGATTATGGACAGACAGATAGATGGATGTCCTATAAGATGGCTAATAAACACCATTCTAGGTGCAAATGTCCTTGGACAGTTCAGGGATGGGATGCCCACTAGACGGTTTTTTGTATCTATTATCTACCTGTGACTTTCCAGCTACTCTCCATGATGAGCTGCTGCATTTCTCCTCTTTAAAATGCTGTTTTGACTCTAGAGTACCATGTAACTATTTTTTGATAATAATACACAACATTGACAACTCATAAGTCTACACGGCGCAGAAAACAAAAACATAGTGCTATGTTGGGTGATGTAAAAAGTTACATCCAATGACTTTATAAACTATCACGCTAAATACTGCAACAAGCAAGGTATTTGAAATATATCAAATATTGAAGTGTGTTACCAGGGCATGTTGAAAGGGGAGCAAAGACTAGCAACACTGTTTTCCTTCCATGCATGTCATAAGGGGCAACTAGAGGTTATAAGGTGGAGCTAGCTGGTTCATCTTATATAGATAAAAGTGACACAGAAGCCATGCTGAAGTTGCTTATGTCAGGCAGAAAGGCGTAAATTTTGCAGAAAAGTTGCAAATCATGAAATATCATATTCCGTTCTCCTGACTACATCTTGCTAATCTGCAGGAGCTTGAGAATGAACACAGAAGAACAAGAAGAATGGTTAAAATAACTCACTATTGATCTTAATAAAGTCATGCATGTTATTTTCCACTATTTGTGGTTCTTTATGTATTTCAAAAAAATATAGGCATATAAAGAAAATACCTGTATCTCCTGGGGTTGTTAAAGCTGAAGATGTTGCTACTGTTGTGCTTGCTGATGAAGCTACAGTAACTGGTCCAAATGATGGCTGTGCTTTTGCAGGTAACACTGAAATAGTAAAAGTATGCATGATAATCTCATCAAAAGCAGAGTAAATTGCAATCTTGTTTCATTTATATATCTTCCATCTTTCAGCATTCTATTATCATCAAACCCATGACCCTTCAGGGTCGTAGGAGTGTCACTCTGGAAACATTAACACACAAATTTCGCCATGTCTCTCTGTTATCAGTTCTTTGTTTGAGTGTGGAGAATTGTAATCCTGTCCAGTCCTTAATATTGTCAATCCATACTTTCCTCTGACTCCCTCTTCTTCCACATTCAACTGTTCCCTGCAAGATATTTTTGGAAAGAGAATCGTACCTCATCATGTGACCAAACCACACAAAATTGCAATGCTTCACCGCTGCCATGAGATGTTCTTGTAGACCTGCAAAATTATTTATTTTGTTTCTCACATATATGTTAGTTTTATGTTCTGTATAATGGGTACATAATATTCGTCTGTAGCATTTTATTATAGAAAATATTCAACCAAGATAACATCAGTACTTGTGAAACTACTAATCCTATGCTAATAAAATGGTTGTATTGAAACTATGTAGTTATTTGGATATTGTCATCAAAGGTGACCACCATTGATACCACCAAATAGTTGCAGGATTTCACATGATTGGATGTCTGTATACAGAATGGTGAAACATGCTTTCCACTGCATACATAGATCTCTTTTTAGCAACATATTTCTTTTCAAAGCAGTGCATACTGCTTAGAGTTATTAAGTCTTCTGGTTATGAAAGAGAGTTCTGTAAAAAAAACTCCCCACTGTACATGAGAAACAAGAACCCCATTTCTTATGATCAAAAACATAATTCCTGGACTATTTTGTAAAGCATATATATATATAGAATATATAAAACATTTTTTAGCATTTATATCAAGTTTAACGTCATTTAACCAACACTATCATCAATCAATAAAAAGGTGGTAGTCAAGTTAAGAGAAGTTATCGATCAGCATAGCACATTGTTGTCCCTTAAGTGCTCATCTGCCTAGTCAGTCACTGGCCAAAAACTGCTTGACTAGTATTGCCAACTGCACTTAGTAAATAATGGCACTATTTCTCAACCTTCCTAGAGCATGAACTCTGATACCATACTTCCTGGTAGCTGAATAATCTATAAATGTAATTTTTTATATTTTAAATCACAAATAAAAAATGAACTTAAAGCCTGGGCCTGCTGGTCTATGGGAAAGTGAATGAACCCTTTCCAGACTAAAGACCGATATATCAATAAAATAATGAAACTCTGTCAGACCAATCACCAATATATCAAGTTTGATTTATAACAATTGTAAATCAATCAATTAGATTTCATGGTTTACTCAAACGAGTTATAACGTTAATCAAAATATCATAGAATACTTCCACTTCTGTTGTGATCACAGTGAAGTACTTGCTAGTATGGAAAAAGTGACTGAGACTTCATGTCAATTTTTGCCACATTTTTTTTTCTGTCTTTCATAAAAATGTGTACAATTTCAACAATTATGGACATTAATTCATCAAATAAAGTGCTTAGTAAAGAAAATTTGATACTCTTGTGTAACTTTCTAGAAAAGGTGGATATCAATGACTTTAAATATATATACATTTAGATGCATAACACCCAGCCCTATGCGCTAACTTCAGTGCTAAAGAAAAATGAATGAATGAAACAAATGAGCCCACAGGTTTTTTTATAAATACAAACATAAATATTTCTGTCAATATATATGGATTAAGTGCAATAAAAAGTGAATAATTTCCTCACCTGTACAAGTTGAAAGGCTGTCAAATGAAATATCATCAAGTGCAATGTCCCCATCCCAACTACTACCTCTTACACCTTCAAAGATGACCTATAAAAAATGTCAGAGAACTACATATGACAATTTATTATCTAATGTTTATTATAAATGGACTTTGATGTGTATTCTAAAAATGAAATAAATAGTAAAAATTCTTAATTTTTTAGAAGCATCTTAATCATAAGAATATATTGATTATTTGAAGAATTAGAAACCACAGATTGTGTAATTAATGTGTTAGCCCTGAATACTTTAGCAAAGATATTGAAGTCAAGGAAATGTATCTTAGCCAAGCAATTCTTATTTTAGCTCATAAATATGAGAGAAGCTAATATTCTGACTCAATTTGCTTCAATGTAAATAATAATCACAAATTGCATTATACTCTTGTGCTGACACAGTAATTTACCTGGTAACCACCTTTTTGTGGTGGGATAACTGATTGACCTGAGAACCACTGACTTCCCTGGTTGCCATTCAAAGACCAAATTGGTACACGACTGCCATCACTAAATTGCTGTACCCATACATTCAAAGTACCAATAGAACCACCATTCATGTTGTACCAGAAGTGAAGACAAGGTGCCATATCAGGACTGAGATCTTGACTTACATACCAAGCCTTGTCTCCTTGGACACGGGGACTCGAAGCTTCCATGTAAACATATTTACCTGAAATGTAATTTGATATACTGAAACTGCATGTTTTAATTAATCAACAATCAAATATATTTCATGTTACAGAGAAAGTCAACATCTTTCCCTGTGATGTTCATGCAAGCTCTTATAACATATTTCCAGGTTTGTGTTGCCAGGCTTGAAAGAAAAGCGTAGTCGAAGAGGGATATGTCAGGTTATTGGCACAAGTGACAATACATTTACATTTTCTGGACTAGACCCTACTGGATATTTAGTAGGACCATTGTCCTGCTGCAAGAAAGATCCAGCAGGAGTTTGAGAATGAATCGAAAGAAGAAGAAGAAAGGAAAGCAAAGAATAGTAACATTGTGACCTGCAATATGTGTTGTAAGAGGCAGCAAAGGAGATTTTGAGCTTTGGCTGTCCCATTCTATAAGTTAGTGACCCATAAGCCACTGAAATCAGAGGTGTTAGGCCAATAGAGACTGATATCATATCCAAATTGCAAATCTTCAGACAATTAATTATGTAATCTAAAGCACATTTTGCTAACCAATAGGAGTTTGAGAATGAAAACAAAGACATATTCCAGCAAATATAATTTCAAGAAATTACATATTTTTACTGAAAATCTTCTCATGTATTGCCAGAATCCAAAGTGGTAGCCTAGAACAGCCACACTATTACTTGCTATGCATGTCATAAGAGGCAACAAAGGAGGTTTTGTGGGTGGATTTGGCTGTTCCATCCCATAGAGGGTCAAAGTGATCCAGAAACCGTGCTAAGTTGGAAGTGCAAGGTTCCTGTAAATCTACAGAAGTTTAAGAATGAACAAAGTGCACTAAACACTACTTTGAATAAACACTTAAATCTCAATATAATTTAAGAGAGAAATTCAGTACAACATTCCAAGTTTTCCGGAAAATTATCTCCTTAGTAAATAGTAAACATAGATGAAAGTCATGTGCAAACATGTTTTTTATTCACCCACCTGTAGCATTACCCATTGTGTGATCAGCAACAGGTCCTGTACCTACTGAACCAGTTGTTAAGCTTGTCACCAGCCAATCAAAATTGTCGTGTAGTAAATCATTTTTCCATGTGCACAAGCCAGTATCAAAGTTGCAATTTCCTAAAATATGAACGAAATTTGTAACCACAATTTTTTTGAATTATGAATCAAGATCAAAATAACAGTCACATGTGAATGCCATATCATATACTCCATTTTCATGATGGCAGAAAATTTGATAGTGTATTTTCAGAACAAGACTACATGTATATCATATGTGTGTCTATGACATGCATGTTAATCCCTAGAACCCTGTAACCAGAAATTTTGTAAGCTTCTAATGCTACCCTGAGAAACAGATTTTTCAGTATTTCAACTTCACAGAACAGCACCTCACATTAATTATTAATAACAAATCGAATTACACATTTTAATGATGTCATGGTGTACTATGCATTGCATTGTGTTGTGTGTGATTACTGTTTCACAATATGACGTGCACGTGTTGATAAGTTTTTTTAAATATCTTTTTTGCGTTCACAAATAGCTGAACAAATAGTTGAGTTTGTGTTTGATGATTCAGAGGATGACGAATTAGATTTAGATGGTAACTATGTTGAAAATGATATCAAAATAGACTCAGATCGTTTGCTTAGCCTGAGCTATTGGAATATTGTTCATAATTAGGCCTATAAATTAAATGTAATATTGATAGATCATCGGGTCAAAAAAGTAAAGACAAAATTTTTGGGTAGTTATTGCACCACTTATCTGTGCCTAATTGAGTCAAAGGGCATGAGCCCATGGACCGCTGAATCAGCAACCAACCAACCATCTGTGTCTAAAGGAAGAGTCTACATGTCAGGAGGACTTGAACATAAAGCAAAACTACCGTACAGCAAAAGGTCAGTAAAATTATATAACAGAACATAATTTTATGTCTTATTTCTGTTAAAATAACTAATATATGTTGGGATGTATATTTGTGTATTTTTTGCTCAGAAACCCAGGGAAAGGGGCTTTTAAGGGAAATTTGGCTAGGGTTCAAAGGGTTAATATTGCAATGAAATATTAAATACCACCACCTCACAGATGCTACATCCAATAGTTAAATAAAGTTTCATCATCAACAATAAAATATTTGATAAAATTAGAAGTGTATTGAACAGAACATCATTGCTATTTGAAACTACAGCACAGAGTTTGCTTTTAAAAGTATGTGAAAATAAGACAGAAATATAAATGAATTGACAAGATAAAAGAGTTGATAAGTCTCAATTTAAATAGTGCTCAAAATAGATTCCACAAGAGTTGGACCTGACGGAATTTGTCACAAAGCCACAGCAGAGCCACATTTTCTTTAATGACGAAGTTATTTTTGTAGAACAAAACTTAGATGTTGATTCATAATAAATGATCATTTTTAATAATAGAGCAGTAAATGTTGACATACCTGGATGTGAACAGTCGCCATTGGAGATAACAATATCATCAATAGCTATATCACTTAAATAACTGTTACCAACAACACCTTCAAATACAATAGTGAATGGATAGTTACTGGGAGGAATGCTAACAGTTGATTGTTTCCAATCTTGTCCCTGGTTATCTGGCAAAGAATAAATAAATACTTTAAAACATGCATGTTTTATTCAGAATATAATATTTTATAATTATTGAAGGCATTGATAATTTTAGAAGGCATTGATTATGTCAGCATGATCAGTTGAAGAACCTTTCATTACTGTGGCCATGCTGGCAAGTTTATCAGCATGATTATTACCCTCAATATTCACAAATACCAGTACACAAATCTTTCTGGCCAAAGATTGCATCAACAAAAATTGCACCACCTATTTACAGCAAACAATTCAAGCTTCAACTTTGCAGAGTGTCCATTGAGTCACTAAGTATGCATGTATTAGAATAGTCCTGTGACATCAGCAATGATAGTGCCTCCATCACAACTTCTAACTCTATTGTAAGACTGCTCATAGTTGTAGAAAAAAAAACAATGGTTTCTTTGACAGTTTTCTCATCAGACCATGCAGAAAATCTCAAGAAAAGCATTGCTCATGAATGACTGCTCCAGTGTCAATGACTACATAATTTTCTTGCTATCATTGATGAGCACCATGACTGCTGCATCACAGAGAAGGTATCACATAATGCAGGCTGGTGTAGCAACTCCTCTCCAGGATTATTACTAGTAGGTTTCTTCTTCTTCATCATTCATTCTCAAACTCCTGCTGGATCTCTCTTGTAGCAAGACCATTGTCCTACTAGATTTCTAGCATGATGTAGTCCAGAGTATGGAGATGCGTTGTGTCGCTGTTTTATTTGCGGCAATGGCCCGACACATCTGTCTTCGGTGGGACTAGTAGGTTTACATATGGCCTATTTTCATCTTGTAAGATGGACTGAAGCAAACTTGTTTCATTTGGAACTAATCAGAGATGCATCAAACACGTCTTCTATCTATCTATCTATTTGTTAGACCCTTTATTGCTTTTCAGCATCAGGGGTATAAGTTCTTTAGAGATGGTCCTCGTTTGTGCTGAGTAAATTGTGGAATTTGTCATCTTTTTATTTCAGTCGTCCATCGTTTTCATGCCTCTAGGTCTGCCTTCACTGTATCTGTCTAGCATAACTTGCTGTGGTATGCTGTCTGGTGGTAGTCTGCTGATGTGTGCAAACCGTTTGATCTGTTGGCTCTTAATATATTCCAAGATTGGTGCCAGAATATATTCTAAATTTTCTAATCCACAATCAATTTGATCTGTTACAAAAGAAGCAAGGAAATACTACATCATTGGACGGTTGATTCTTGTGTCAGAGCCTTCATTTTTCCCCATAGCTGTCAACTCTTCATAAATTTGCAAATTTTACAATTTACATGTGTATTTTTATAAAATGGTCCAAATAAATAATAACTACTAAAGACCTTTTTTCATCAATACATGTGAGATAAAATCATTCATTTTTGTAATAATTACTGAAATTTAACCACCACCACCCTCCTTCTTTCGTTTTTAATATTTAAATCTGCATTCTTATAAAAAATATTATTACTAATACAGACGTTTTTATAATGTCTGTATTAGTAATTATTACTGATATTTAAACCCCCAATGACTTTTAAAAAAAATTGTAATCCTTATCAATAAAGAAAATGTGCAACTAGTTGACAACTGTGCTGCATTTATGTGTATTTATGTAAACATTGAAAATTTATATTTTTATTTTATTGCTAACTTTTTCTGGTCCACACAGGAGCACCCAGGCCTGTACTTCTTTTGATGTAGATGTTGAGCGTTCCCATGGTGACACCATACATGGAGAACCAGAAATTCAAACACATTGGTAATGGAGTTGGACTGTTGACTGGGATTTGTACACTCTCCAATCTAGCTTTGTCACCAGATGACTGTGGGGCTGAGGCTTCAATATACATATAGTGACCTGTAAGAGGAAAATATAAAACTTTTTTAATGTTGATCAGAGTATATGGTTCACTGGCGAGTGTAATAAATAAGGTCCACATATTGAATTATTCATATTAATGGCTTTAACTGATTTTATCCCAAGAATCTGGTTTGAGATTCACTAATTTTGTTATAATGTGACCTAAACGTCTCAGACAGGACTCTATTATTCCATTTAAGGGTATTATTTACCTGGATTTGAACTCTGGTTTAAAGAAAGACATACAATTGATTCTGTATTAAAGCAAAGTAACAGAGTAGAGGGAAATGGAATAGTGTCTGCAGCAAAGCTCCTTCATGGTTTGCAATGTTAATAAGATCATTATATAAAAAGAAGGTACAATGATATCAGATCAATCCCCATTGTGCACAACAAATTATGTTTTTTGGGGTTTTTAATTTGTGCAAATTTGAAACATTATAAGCATATATCCACACACTAAATAATGATCTGATCGTGAAATAAAATTGTCAGCCGCATGTGTTCCATCTTGCGTTATATCTTAGAGGTAGGGTTAGGGGCTAGGGCTAGGATTAGGAGTTAGGGTTAAGTATTAAGGTTAGGGTTAGGAATAGGGTTGTTTACTAAACATTTCTGCATGTGTGTATTTTGCAATGTCATGGAGAATGACTTCAAAAGCACTTGTGTGGACCAGAAATCTAGTGTCAAATCCTAACCATAACACCTAATCCAAAGTCTAACACTAACCCCTAATCCTAACCTCTAATCCTAACCCTAAGATCTAACCCTAAAAAGACAGAACACAAGTGGCTGACAATTTTATCCCATGATACTGTCATCATTTAGTGTGTGAAATTTGGTTTGAACAATATTCTCTGCCATTTTTTTGTTTATGTTTTGTCATAGCATTCATGAATAGTGTGTTATAACTACTAAATGGTGCAATAACGATTTCCGCTCAAATGTTTCCTTGCAAACATTGGTGGTTGATTTAAGGTCATTATACCCAAAATAAATTTCTTAGGAATCATACAAAAATAAAGCAAACATTCATAATTAGTACCATAGAACAACTCCTATACACTTTGGAAATAACTATAAATTACAATATTAACTATTTTTTCAAATATATTATCCACATAAACAGACCTGCTGCAGTTTTCAGTGTGTGATCTGTTGTTGGGCCTGTATCGATGGAATCTGTTGCTCCAGTATATCGGATCCAATCAAAGTCATCAGTCTGGTCCTGACGGAAACCACAGACACCTGTCTCAAAAGTGCAGCTCATGCTGAATCCACCTGATGAAGCTGTTGTTGCCACTAAAATTAAAAAAGGTGATTTATTTTTAACTATTTAAATGTATAATTTTGCTAATAAAACGATTTTGTAGTCATTACCAATGTATATAATAGTATTTCTTTTTCTTTGTCCACATTCAAACTTCTGCAGATTAGCAAGATGTAATCTAGATAATAAAATGTATTGTGTTATGGTTTACAGCTTGGCTGCAATTACTGCACCTCTAAGCTTGACTTATTAGATTTCAGCATACCTTTTTATTCACATGGGATGAGATAGAAAATCCCACCCCAAATCCCCTATAGGTGCCTCTAATGAAATGTGTATTAGGTAAATGTGCTACTATTCTTTGCTTCTCTTACAAGCCCCAGCAACACATTGGTGATATTAGTATATTAAAATGTTCAGGCATGCAACTGTAGAGCTTATTACAATAAACATTTACTGACAACATATAATCTTTGATGATAAAGATGCTGGTGATACAAGTCTGAAAATAATAGATATCTAGGAAATGTGGACATACACAAAATAAATTATGATTTCATGAACACAAAAACAAAAAATATTCGAAGCAGATGGTCAATAAAAGGATACAGCAACCAAGTGGGAAGATGTAAAGACATAAGGGTATACCTCTAGATCATAGGCCTGCAACTGTAAAGATTGGAAAAGCAGTGAACAAACAACGGGGACACTTAGAAAACTACAACCTTTCATCAATGGATGTCTGTATAGAATAGAAGGTGATTTGATTTAATAAGATGAACATGACGAACTCGTGCAAAGAGCTAAACAAATTCCAGTGGAGAAAGAATAGAAAATCACGCTGAAGATGGATACATTAAAAAGACCAACTGACAGTATTGCAAGATAGTCATTGGTCTGGAATCCACAGGAAATTGGGAAACGAGGAAGATTTAAAAATTTTGAAAAAATAATTAGATGCAGAGACATAAAGTCTGGGTAGGACATGGAAATAGATTGTAGCAATAAGTAAAGATAATCAAGATGGACAAGATTTCTTTAAACCCTATACTCCACAGGAAGCTAAATAGTTATATACAGGTGTATAAATATAGGTAGATTTCAGTGCTTTAATGACACGGAATCTTATGCATGAGCTGTATCTATGATTATATCCGAATTACTTAGGCTCTGTGATGGTGAGTGTACAGAGGAAGTTTGTGATGGTCAAAGTACCAGTTTCAAATTCTGCCACAGGCAATTGTGCATCTGGACTGTTCAGAAAGCAACGGCAAACTAATGAGTGCAAATACTGCAAAGAAAACCACTACAGCCAAAAAATGCTGGGTTGATGGTTCCATCCTGAATAGGATGTTACCAATTGTAACTTAGGTTCCTGTTGAAGACAAATGTGTTGGGACATTGGCATAAATAAAACAGCAACACAACGCATTTCCATTCTCTGGACTACATCCTGCTGAAAATCTAGTAGGACCATTGTCCTGCTACAAGAGAGATCCAGAAAGAGAATGAACTTAGTAATGTAGAGGTGATTGAACTCCTCTACAAATAATTTTTAAAATGTCTGACTGTTTAATTGGTCAAGTAATTAGCATATACTCTTCCTGTTGCAAGGCGCTGCCACCAACTGGACGGGTCTGAGTTGATTCCAAAATTAATTTTTCCAATTGTTGATCTCATTTATATTGCTATTTATTTTAGAACCCTCACGTTCAGTGTTTAAATATGTGCTTAGCTGCAGCAGTTCAACTCACTCAGAATCATGAGGAGTTCAATGTCAATAAAGAAAACTATGTTCTGCAAAAAATATGTCTCCTGAATATAAATTTATCACACATATTTTATTATGTCATCTATTGCTACAACAGACTGATAAATAATTTCAGGAGATATTAAATGTCTGCCGGCTCTCATCAGTACACACTGGATAAGTCCATACGTGCCTCAATAAATCCATCATAATGTAGCGGCTGACAGTTCCAATTCAATCTTGATTTATCAGTCTCTTCATATATCTATTATGTTTCTCTTTACGGGCTGTTCCAATCTTTACACCAATCTCGCAGTCTTGAGAGTGACCATGATTCACACTTTTTAAAATCTTATGAGCAAATGAGGTCTCTTAACGCAATAAATATGTCAAATCAATCCATTGATGTATCTATTGACACTGTGGCCATGCTCACCAGTGTATCTGCTCATCAATCGCTTTCACCTCCAACATGTTCTGGTGCAAATATAAAGATACTCTTTCTGGTCATAGATTGTGTCAACTCATTAATGATAGATGACTCCCACTTCAACTTTGCGGATCATGTTCATTGAATCACTAAGTATGCATGCATGAGAATAGTCCAGTGAGATCAGCTATGACAGTGCCTCCATCACAGCATTTATCCCCATTGTAAGACTGTTTGTGGTTGTAGTGAATGCACTGCTGGATTCTTTAACAGTTTTCCCACCGGACTGTGCAGAAGAAGCCCAGGAGACCTGAGAAATTAAAGACCAATACTATTGAATGAAGTGAGGATGATCTGATTAACAAGATTCAGTTACATTCTGTTGACTTACCACTAGCACAAGTGCCTGTACTCATGGAAATGTCATCTAGAGCTATATCACCTTGATAACTCACTCCTGTCACTCCTTCAAACACAATCTTGTAATAAAACAAAATTTTAAATATTTATTCACAAAATAAACAATGAAAATGTGTCCAATATATTTTATTTAATT
Source organism: Meghimatium bilineatum (assembly GCA_034231615.1). Taxonomy (NCBI): domain Eukaryota; kingdom Metazoa; phylum Mollusca; class Gastropoda; order Stylommatophora; family Philomycidae; genus Meghimatium; species Meghimatium bilineatum. Next base: position 35,421,601 of record CM067318.1, read on the forward strand.
GATCTTTATTTCCTTTAATAATTCTTTCTTCATATTAAGCTAGAATCTCTTTGTTTGTTTTCTTCTCTTTCCATGATGTTCTCCCTATTCTCCTATATACCCACATCTCAAAGGCATCAATTCTGTCATCTAATTGTTTATTTAGTGTCCATGTTTCTGAGCCATACGTTAATATAGAATAGTTGTAGCATTTTATAATTCTAATTTTTAACTTGTTTATAATTTGTTTAGATGTTAATATTTTCCTCATGTTCTTGAAAGTACTTTTAGCCATTCTTATTCTCCTTTTAACTTCTGTTTCATATCTGCCCCCGTCATTAGAGATTATGTCATCCAAGATATTGATAGTGGTGTCCTACTTGTTGTATTAATGCAACATCAATCCTAGATCCTGGGAGACTACGGCACTTTATCACTCAGCCTGGCACACCCAGATCACTGCTGGCATCACAAAAATTGAAAAAGAAAGAACACTGTGAACAATCTACAAGTGCAAGAAGCAGAAGGAAAAATCCTAAAACACTTCTACCCCGAACCCTCAGCACTCCTGTATGTACTGCAATAGAACTTTCCGTGCACGAATTTGACTCATCGCGCACCTATGAACTCACAAACCAAATTAGCCAATTACAAATTTTTGTTTTTTTAACTTGTTCATCTCATTTATTGTTTTTCATGCCATGCTCATCTTCGCTTGTGAAGGAGGAACATCATCATCATCACGTTGTATTTTCTCTCCATATATGTTTATGTTTAGCACTTGTTCTTCTGTGACTTTACTGATTATCATGTTTTTGGATATTATATCCAGTCCATATTCTTTGCTGGATTTGTTGACTTGATCTATTAGTCTTTGTAGTTCATGTTCACTTTCTGTTAAAATAACAATGTCATCTGCATATCTCAGGTTGTCTATTATTTTCCCATTGATCTTGAGTCCTACCATTCCTTCTATGTTTAAAAATATTCTCTGTGTAGATATTAAATAGAATGGGTGATAAAATACATCCTTATTTTTATGTATGGTGAGTAGCTGTTTTCACACCTTATTGATGCAGTTTGTTCCCAAAATATATTTCTAATCAGCATGATGCCTTTTCCATCTATACCTATTTCTTGAAGACATTGATCTTTCATGTTGGACTCTGTCAAAGGCATTGCTATAGTCCATGAAGCAAATATAGATACTTTTTTGGACTTCTATGTATTTATCTATCAACAGTCTGATACTAAGTAAAGTTTCTCTGGTTCCTTTGTTTTTCCTGAAACCGAATTGCTCTTCACCAATCTCAGTATCTATAAGGTTGGTGAAGAACAATTGCCTAGTATGTTGACAGAGCCCATCAAAAGAGGAAGCCATGATAGAAACATTGTAACCTGCCATGCATGTCATAAAAGGTGACTGGAGATTTTAGCTTCCATTCATAGGTCAAGGCAACCAAATGTAAAGATTCTAGTAGAAAAGAGGATCAATGGATTCCATGGTTTGATACAGTGAAAAATAAATAATAAAGCATACATCTTCTCAACTCTTCTCAGGGATCCTTTAGTATTTATGTTATTTAATTCAAAATTTCGAATCTTATTTCATTATCAAGCAAAACATAACTAATGCTAGCATGCCAATCATAAGGAGATATTTATCAGTGCATATTAGTACCATTATATTTTGTGTCAATCAATCAAGTGCCATGCCAAATGGCGTAGGTGATAATGTTTCTCCACGACTCTCTGTCTCTTGTAAATAAGCTCGGTTGGTGAGCTTCTACCGTGCCACAATACAAGTCCATCTAGTAACTTTTCTCTTTGTCATCCCCTATCTCTTCTCCCCTTGACCTTGCAAGTGGTTATTAAGTGTTCAAGCTGTGTTCTTCTCAGCACATGCCCTAGAAACCGTGACTGTCTACCCCTATTGTTGACTAATAATATTTCAATAAACATAGGCCTATATACTTACATTGAAAACTCTGGTAGGGGAAATATCTAAATTAGATACATGCCAGTCCCTTCCTTGAGTGCCTTTTAAACTCCATGTTGGAGCAGGGAGAGTAAGGCCTGTCTTCACATACACATTGAGACTATCAACATCATAGCCGTACATGTTGTAGTAGAAGCTATTAGAAATATCAATTAAGTGTATATTATTTCAAGAAATATATTAAATTTTAAAACATATTTGAAATATGGATTCTAAACAAAAATAGAAAAAAAGACCTTGATGACTTTTGAAATGTGGTGATAGGACTCACACTGTCAAAAAAATATTAAACTAGGAATTACTCAGAGACAGCTACTTGACTGAAAAATAAAATAGTCTAAAATTAGAGCACTAATGACACATAATGGTCTATTATTGAGAGTACTGGGTGACTAAATCAAATGGAAAAGAAGGAAATGTTACATTATTAAATGGTTTTGGCTAATTTGTATGTATATGTTTGTTTTGATTCCAGGAATCATGTGCACAGGAGCTCGTTTCCTGTGTTTAATGTCATTCTTCAGAGCTTTCTTTCCTACCCAGAAGACTTGCAGCAGTATGCAATGCTTTGAGAACTCTTCTACTCTGATGGAGTATAGACTCCATTGCATAGCAATGTGTATGTAGAAATACATATCTTATAGTATAGAACAAGAATACATTATAAATCTTTTTCTACACTATGCAAGAGTTAAAGTATGACTTACTGTAAACAGTATGTTCCTGAATTAATATCAGGACTAATAATTCTGGCCTTGTCACCGTATACTCGAGGTGATGATGTTTCTATATAAATGTACTTGCCACCTAAAAAAAATATGCAAAAAAGTGTGTAAAGATTGTATCTTTAATTTTACTATTATTTGAAATGGACACCATTTAATCTATCACAGCAGCTTATTTCCACCATCATTACCCAGCCATTCATTTCATTCTCCATGGAAACACAAAAGCAATTATTATTTGCTATCATTGTCAATTTGATTCATCATTTACTGTTCTGATCATGAGATGACTACTATATGCATAGTAATTTCCAATTTATGTCATGAATAGTATCTATCAATCTATCTATCTACATATATATAAATATCTATATATATATGAATAGTACATTTTGAGAGGGGGAATACTGCATAAAATTAAATAATGGTGGCCTTTTAATAAACTTCATCATTAGTTTAGACAGTACATATAGTGGTAATGAATCTGATCATGCACTTCACTATCCATAGTTCATTGAAGCTCCCTTCAGCTAAGCATGAACATGGACTTCAAACATTCCAGCACACCTGTGTTAGATAATTGTTTCTTAGATATTTCTACCCGTGATTTTGCCAACAATAAGGCTCAACAGTAGACTATATATAACATTGTGGACAAACTAGTTTATTATTTTTCATATTATGCAGCATAAATCATGCTTCAATAATAATCAGAGTTGTTAGCCCTTCATAATCACCATATAGGCATATATCAATATGGTGCCTTGTGGTTCCTTTGATTATGACTACGTGAGAACACACTAGACCGAGGACAGAAGCTGCCGGCAAGCAATATTAGCCACAACGGCTGATTTTATGCCACTAGTGAAGACAGCTCAATATTGGGGGGGGGGGGCAACATCAGGAGTGTGAAACAGATTTAAGCAAACACATTCCCTGAGTAGTGGCACTACTTAAATATACAAGCAAAGAACAAATCATTCATAATTTCTAGAAATGAAAACAAACTTGAGGCAAGAGAAAAGAGATGTCAGAATACATTGGAAAGTAAATGGTTTTAACAAATATATATATATATAGTAATATAGCAGTTTTAAGCTGAACCATACACAGAATCAACATTTCAACCAAAAGGTCTTTATCAAGAAAAGGGCAAATAAATACAGAATTGAACCACAAAATCAAATGGAGACTACATGCAACAGCAATAATACATAATACAGGTCTGGAAAACAACAAATAGAGATAAAGAGGTGAGAACCATGGACATTTGATTACATGATCAGAAAGTACAGGACACACAAATAAAATGCAAAGTTGAAAACAAAAATATACAAATTAGCAAATATTAACAATAAAAGAGTTCCTTTCATCCCTTTCTTGATAAAGACCTTTTGGTTGAAACATTGTTTCTGTGTATTGTTTAAAGTAAAACTTTCATTTAACCTTTTATATTTATATATTTTTTCTCTTCAATATTTACCTACCAATTGGTGCACAGTTTTACTGCAGTCTCCAAATTATTCAATTTGTATAATATATTGGATGAAAACACTCTGAAACTTATAATAAATTAGAAGGGAGACACAAAGAAAATGCTGACTATCAAAAGAGCAGGAAATTATTAGCCTAATCTAGGAAACTTCTAGGAAGACCTAGAGAAAATATATTGGACATTTTGGTTTCAATCGATGACACCAACAGAGATGACATATATGGGAGATCAATGTACATGGAGAGATATGATCGCCAATGCCATTTGGCACGGCATTTGATGATGATGATGATGAGGCCACTACCCAAGGATTTCTCATCAAAAATAAATAGCATCAAAAAGACAAAGATGGTTTTATATATATCCATTTACATACAAATCTTGACATATGAATGTAAAAAATGGGTTATGGCAACAGTTAACATAGGCTAGCACTAAATTTCAGAATTGAAATAAGATAATTGAGATAAGATAATTGAGATAAGATATTTGAGTATATTCTTCAAGTAGCAAGATGAGACAATTTTTGCAAACATAAATATGTCACGGTCTTAAAGCTCAATCCCTGAAGACTATGAACATATTTAGCCACTTCTGTCAAATGGAAAAAGACAGACTGTCAGACATGAGAGACTAAGGGAACTAGTCCTTTGGGAAGACTCAATGTACAAAAGAGGACCATCATCAGTCTTGAAGGATGGAAACTGCGACTGGATCTGGGTATGAAGAGAGACAACCAATAAGTATAAATGGTGTTATTTTTAGGTGGCCTCAGCAAGATGAATACAAGAATTATGATGGGAAAAATGGTTACAGAAAATTCAAAAAGTTTTGAATACTTTCAGAATGAGACCTATTTGATTTCAGTAAGAAATAAATACTACTTACTTCCATCTGCTTTAGTGTGGTCTCCAGTTGGCCCTGTTCCAAGTGAACCTGTAATCCCAGAATTGAGAGTCCAATCAAACTTGTCTGTGGTGTCTTGCTGCCATCCACACATTCCATTTTCAAAATTGCAGTCAAAGTTTCCTTGTGGATGTTGTGAGGTAGATGAAGGAGAGGTGGGAAGTCCCACTTTGGGAATGGCTGTGGTAGGGTACACTAATGAAGAGAAATGTTTCACACATCACATTTAGCATAATTATCACATCAGACTATACACTGGAAGAAAGGACTGAAATTGCAATTTGAAATGAAAAGTAATATTATATTACCTGTATGTCTACCAATTTAAATATCTTAGAATGACTGATAACATCAGTTGAAAAAAAAACATAGTACAAACACAAAATAAAATGTTATGGAGATAAATAATTGATTATGCCGGTCAGTATGGAACATAGATAGTTATGATGATAAATTTACATTGTTACAAACCTCATTTAGTAATCAACAATATATAACATACTTTTTATATGGAATATATTTTTCCAGTCTACCAACAACATTCTATGACATTTTCAAACTTAGTACACCAAAAATAATGAACTTACATGCACAATTTGAATCTGAGAAGCTGACATCATCAATACCAATGCCCCCTGTTGGATTTGTAACATTCGCACCATAAATTCCTTGAATAGTCACGTAAGAGTCCATAGTGTTGGCTGGTAATGGAGCTTTACCTATGTGCCAAATTATTGCTGAAGGCGGAGAAGTATTGACCAATTGCCATACAAAATTGGTCTGTGAGATACCTGAAATGTTTATTACTTATAAATATATATTATATAAAGTGAATATAATTAAATATAAATTTGAGAAATGAGAATGGGCTTTTTATTTAACAATTGATTGTCAAACTCCTGCTGGTATTCTCTTGTAGAAGAACAATGGTGTTACTAAATTTACAGCAGGATTTAGTCCAGGGAACCAAAATGTTTTTTGTCACTATTTAATTTGTGCCAATGGCCAGACACTTCCAATTTCAACTGTGGTAACTAATACATTAATTATTTTACTTCCACTAAATGGCGAACGATCCACAGCCATATCATTAATATTTTAGCCATACATTTCAATCTGTTTATAAGCACTGCCCAAACTGCACCAATGTCAATGCTAACAACGGTAAAACTTAATCGACCTATTGCTGCAGTCTGTCCCTACATGCAGAGCCACAGACTTTAATGAGAAAATACCTTTATTGTGAATGGATTCATATTTGCTAATAGCCGCAAATTTAAAAGCAAATATTAAGGCAAAAGTCGAATATGCTGCTTTTTAAACATTAAGAAATAAATATGGCAGATTTAATACTTACTGTGACGAGATAGGTCTACACATTTACAGTATATTAAAATTAATATACAAGACAACAATACTATCAAATAAGTTGGTTTAATATAATTTATTATACAAAAAAGAAGTATGACAACAATATTGTTCAACATATTTCAGTCTTACCAGGAGTTGTAACAGCAATATTCAGAGTAGACTGCATATTTCCAGACAAAAAGTACCAAAATGTTAAGCAGCGTGCAGTGTTGGAATGTGGTGGAAAGGTCTCACTTGTAATCCTTGCATCACCCCCAGACTTCAAAGCATCCTTGTTTGACATGAACAGGAAACTACCCACTAAAAAAAAAAAAAAGAAATCATATTATACATTAACATTTCTTCATCTTTGCTTATTTAATAAGAGAATGCACGCATGTGGTTGCGTCTGTGAGTCTCACCAATGGCCCACTAGACATACCACCCATTCAACAGAAAACCTTAGTGGATGACATGCCGTTATATTGAGGTTATCTTCTAGAGAAGCTTCATGGCACGTCATCTATACAATTATGTTTTTATTTTTTTTGTTGAAATGTGTTTTATGTTAACCTAAATATATATGTATGCACCCTCTGTGGTTGGGAGGGAGCCAGAGATGTACTGTGCCGCACTGAGGAGGAGGAAACTGACAGCACTGTTTTTTCCTATTGCTGAAACCTATCATAGAGGCACAGTGACTCAGGATGTGACAATTCTTTTGACTTAAACATTTGGTTGCATGCCTGGAGCAATAGAGAAGTTCGGCATAACCAGTAGTCAATTGGTGGCGGGGTGTGAGCACAGTGAATCCTATCTTGGCTACAGTGGCTAGGAGCAGTGCACAGGTTGAAACCTACCTTCCTGGAGGTGTGATAGTTATTCACTGTCTCTGTCCCGGGGTGGGCCGAAAATCCACAAACTTCCCAGCAATATAATGCCATTTAATGGCATTAGGTCAAAGGGAATGAGCCCATGGAACGCTGGATCAGCAACCAATAAATAAGAGAATGATTCTTACAATAAAGATTCAAGCAGTTGTTGCACAGTGGCTAGTACAGTGGGAGCTTCTCCAGAGCTCTACTGCATTCCAAGAAAGCTCCAACTGTCAGTATGCAATGATTTGAGAATAAGCCTCCTATTCAGAGGGTTTAAAGATTAATTGTAAAAATGTAGTGTTGTGGTGTTTCCACAAAAGGAAAGTCTCACTATATAGGCATTTCTAGTCTAAAAACTATTCACTATATTTTTTTCATTAGATTTAGTCTGTGTTTTGTGATTTACAAAAATTTTACTTTGTGTTTTCTATTTAATACACATTGGTAAACAGTTTTACTGCAGTCCCATGAGTTATGAATTATCTATTAAGTGTAATAATTACCGCCAGTATTCCCAAGGGTGTGATCTGCAGTCGGTGTTAGAGAATTTACATCTGAATGAAATGAACTCCACATACTTCCTGTAGCTCGAGTCCAAGAACAGAAACCATTTTCAAAGTTACAATTACCTGAAAAAAATTGTGATTACAGGTTGTGAATTTAATTTAAAATTTGCTAACATGCTTATCTGACTCTCATGTTTCTGTGATAAGTTAGAAGAAATTTATTCAAGTACAACATAACTTAGTTTACAAAAAAAACAGTTAAACTATTTGAATAATAAAGTAAATGCTATTTCTGTTAACTGATTTCAAAATAATCTTCTAGGTAATCTCCCTGGTATTGGTTAAGTCGTTCAATTTGTGCTCAAGAGCTTGCGAGTTTGAATCCAGTTTGCCATGTCTTGCTTACAAAGTTGATTTTTTCAGAGATTCCTGTGGATTATTGTTTGTGGTATGAGTGGTTCTCTCAGTAGGCGTTGTACCATTTCGTTGGAGGGACAGAGTACATACAGGATAAAAAAAATTATGTCATCCTCTATGTCTTTTCAAAGCAATGACTATTATTATTCAAGTCACTTAAAAGTATGTTTGTGAAAAGCAATGACTTTTATTATTCAAGTAACTTAGAAAACTTAGAAGTATGTTTGTGAAAACAATCTCATACTAGAATGCATATTTTAACAATAAGCATAACTACACATTTATACATGTACTTTTTACATATATATATATAAAATGCAACAACCCCTAACCCCATTGAAATTTAAACAACTAGTACAGATGAGATGTGTCTAACCAAGGTACTATGATCTTTATAATTCTCTCTACTGCATCATTAAAAAATTAAGTTAGTATAATTCACATGCCAGCCAATAAAGAATAATTTGTACCTGGAGTAGGGCAAGTTCCTACAGTGAAGGAAACATCATCAATGGCAATATCTGCTCTGTAGTTTAAACCTCTTACACCCTCAAACACAACCTAAAAATGAAAACCAAACACAGTATCACTAAAATATCAACCAACAGCAATATAACACAACAGATGGAGAAGCATGGTTTCAATATTTTCATTCACACAGGACGATAGGTATGACATAAGGTGGAGGTTTATTTAATCAGCTAATTGCCTAACTTTTGTAAAGAAAATTTTATCAAATTTTGCTGAGAACACAGGTCATTTGCAGGGGACTACCTAAACTTTATCTATTTCTTAGTAAAAGATGTTATATTTTAATTTTTGTTTAAAGGAGTTTGGGAAGTTTAATACCCCCTCCCTCTTATCTACAAGGCTTTTATTCACATTATATATACCAATTTGTTGACAACAAAACCTATCACAATCAATATTCAATATCATCATTAGCTTGTTATGTCTTTGGAATTTATGGCAGCAACAAAAACCTGTCATTCTTCTTTGTCTAAAGCTATTTTTTTTAATCACACTCCTGCATCACAGCCATGCTCCCTATAACTTTTAGTCTACCTCCGCTCTGTTTTTCCTCAGGTGTCCATCTCAGAGCAGATTTTGGGAATGACTATCTTTCATGAGCAGTATATATCCAAATCAGAATCTTTTTTTTAAAGATGGCATTCATAGTCCACTGATTACTTTGTACAAGGAGCTCCTGTTCAATGATTACTCGTGGTCAAAAACTATTTAAGATTATCTACAAGTATATAATTTCAACACATCTTATGTCTGTCTTTTATGTTCTTGTTAAAGAATATTGCTTGATAGAAAAGATTTTACCTGGTAGGGTGATGGTGGGTTACGGGTAATAATTGACACTTGTCCTGGAATCCAGCGTTGACCCTGGTTACCTGACATATGCCAACTTGGTTGGGATAAAGCTGTTTGAGTGCTTGGCTGAAAATAAAATATGTTTATTAATTATTTTCTGTTTTTATATCTTCCCAAATAGTCAGCTACAACTTATTAGACAGTCATATGAAATTTACAAATTATATTTTGACTGTATATTGGTTTTATCGTCTTCTTCAGTGTTCACCAAGTATCTTCTTCTTCTGCATTCGTTCTCAAACTCCTGCAGATTAGCAGGATATAGTCTGGAGAACAGAATGCGTTGTGTCATGGTTTACAGCATTGCTGCGATATCTGTGCCTTTCGGTCTGACACATCCGACTTCAGCATGGCTTTGGGTCTCTGACTCTATATGGGATGGGACAGCCAACTCCATCCCATAACCTCCTTAGTTGCCTTTTACGACATGTGTGGAAGGTAAACAGTGTTGCTATTCTTTGCTCCCCTTTCGAGCCCTTGCAACACACGGGCTGTTCACCAAGTATAACACCTATCTTTATAAATCCATGTATTTCATATACATCTTGCTGCAATATGGTTTACTGTGGTATTCTGTGCCTCTTCATTTTGGAAATTTGATTTTTGCAAGACAATTTGAGCTATTAGTTTATGTCCAGCATAGAAAGTCAACTTTCTAATTGTAATTAGTCTGCTTTATATATATTAGTGAGTTTTACATTTTACAAATGCCAGTTTTTCAAATAGTAACCTCTCCCTATCTCTAGTATTAATCATTAATATTAACTATTATAGGAAATATGAAAAGTATGTTTTACAGTATTTAACATTCATGTTTCAACACTTTTTATTGGATCTGATAAAAATGTGACTGATTTCTTTTTTCTTCTATGTTCGTTCTCAAACTTCTGTAGGTTAACAGGATTTAGTACAGATAATGGAATGCATAGTTTCATGGTTTACAGTTTCGATACGATATTGGTGCCTTTCAGACTGAACATCTGATTTCAGCATGGCCTTTGAGTGACTTCGAACCACTATGGAATGGGACAGTCAACCTCATCCCCCAAAATATTCTTAGTCACCTCCTGTGACATGCATGGTAGGTAAGTGTTGGTATTCTTTGCTCTCCTTTATGGCTCCAGCAAAACATAGACGAATGATTGACATAACCCCCTTAACCCTGGGAGCAGTGTACTCACAAAATCAGATTTATCCCACTCTCAATTACCCTGCCCGAATCAGGTGACCATGTCGGAGGAAATATTCACACCCACAGAGCTCATAGAATTAATAAGCAATGATCACTACAATATAATATGTAGCTTGACTAAATATTTTACAATAATATTTAAATTAAGACATTTTTAAATAGATAAAATAGTGTGTTTTTTTAAGAGTATAACATTCACATTACCTTGATATAAACATTAAGTGTTCCAACACCATCACCATACATGTAGTAGAAGAAATGCATACACAAATTTCCAACATTGGAATCATTATATGATGGCGAGAGTAATCTGGCTTTTGCTCCATTAGCAATGTTTGAGGCATCAATGAAGACATAGTGACCTTAAAAGGTTATTTTTAAAAATCAGAATTACTTGGGTTTACTATTTTGTTCTATACTTTGAAATACAAAATTAAAATTCACTTATATATTTTTAATCATTTAACTAGTGGAAATTAAATAGGTCTACATTATAAGAAAATAGGTCTATACTTTATTTCCTTCTATACCAATGATACAAAGAGGAGAGTGGTGGCGTAGTCAATAGTGAGCTTACTTACTATCACCAGATTACAGCATACCAGGTTCGAAATCGCATCCGATCAAATACATTTATCCGGGTCATGATTTCTTGCCTGATATGACCACTCATCTAGTCGACCCAGCTGTAAATGGATTTCTAATACATGAGTAAGGGGAGGTAAAGACAGCAAAGAAGGAAACTGGTCACCCCACCTAATAGTTGCTGCGGCTTAGTTTTATCTTATCCATGATGGCAGGTTGCTGTCATGGGACATGCTGGGTACCTTTACCTTACAAATGATAATTTATACTCAGAGCACAACAACTATAAATCAAAGACTTGAAATTTGGAAACTATGAATAAATAAGTTGAGTTAAAGTATACTTTAAGCTTGTACAATTTGTCATATATCTAAAGAATGTATACATAAGTTATAAGATCTAACTTGTGATCACTTTAACATTTTAAAAAATGAGGTTAAGAAACAAATTGAGTTTATTGGTCATAAATAGTAAATAAGCCTGTGTAGATGATATCTTTTCATTTCGAAAAGAAAGTACAAGTCAATAAACAATACCAAGCTCATTATTAAAGGTTATTTTGGAAGACTGAAAGGAACTAACAAACATATTATGTATAATAAATGGCTACAACAACAATGACTAAATGAGTCTGTAAATGTCTCTGCATGCTGGCTAACAATATTATAAATAATAATCAAACTGTTGGAGTATATTTGAAAATTGGAGAGTTCCACATGAACAAAACTAAGAAGTGATAACAACTATGATAATGTATTATTAAGTATTAGTATGTTGATTACCCTCCTCGCACACTGGACATGTCCATAGGTGCTCAGATCTCCACTTCAGTAAATCTCTTAGGGCATAACGGTTTATGGTTCCAGTTCTATGTTGGTTCATTGCTCTTTTTGAAATTTTGTTTAGGTATTCTGTATTCTTATCCTCACTTCCAATTCATGCATTCTTAATACTGACTCATGCTCATGTATCTCAAATTCATCTGATCATGCTGATTCATGAAGAGCAATGAATATCTCTTCAGACCATAGGCTGACCATCTGTTATGGTAGATGCTAGCTAATTGGTAGGCCTGATCGTTTCCCTCCACACCCACATGTCCGGGGTCAAAGATAAGTGTGATTTTTCACAATTGTGCCCGCATTTTAACTCTAACGATACCACTCATCAACTACATATATCACCTGTTTTGACCTTTTGAATCATATTCATTGAGTCACCTAGTGTGCACCCATGGGAATAGACTTGTGATTCTAGCCTGTTAAATGCTTGTGCTACAGCAAATACTTTCATTGTTAGGCTGCTTGTTGTTGTGGTAAAGGCTCCACTGGCTTCATGTACTTTTCTTCTTTGTGATCTAGCAATAAAGGACCATGCACATTGCTGGTGGCAAATGACCGACACGTCTGTGTAAATCACAACATCTGTGTCATCAGCATGTTCACAGATGAGTGCCTTGACCTCAGCATCCATGCTCACAGGGCTAAAGTTCCCTGAACTCTCTATTGAGTGTAATGATGGTTTTTACTGTCTCCTGAAGGATTATAGGAATAGATATCCATTCCTCACCAGGAGTTATGCCTTCTAGAGCATGCATCTGTTTAACAGTGTCCTTGGCACAACCCATCCACAATTTGCCTCTCTTGAGCCTGCTTCCATTCACACAAGGAGCTCACTGTGTAGTGGGTGGCCTATGATAGAACTCACTCTGACGTACGCTCAGGCATACCATATATTAATTCTATGAGACATGCTTGGAAAGTCAAGGAGAAACCCCATAGTCACACAGGGTGTGTCCCTGGTGCAACCAAGGATGATCCGCATTGCTTCATTTTGAATTCTCTCCAGTCTCAGTTTGTGTGTGACTGGCAGTGATAGTGGCGCTAGCATATTCAATGACACAGAGGACAAGAGCCTGATAAAGGATTATTAGCTGTGATTTTTTAGTATCAGCCGCTGCCATCACTCTTAGAGTTGAAAGACATTTGTGGACCTTTGCGATAACATGATCAACGTGTTCCCAAAAGCACAATTTCAATAAAATCGAACACCCAGGTATTGTATCACATGCTCAGGTATACAATCCTGATTAAATTGTACCATCTCATCTCCACTGTCAGTGTCACAGACTTTATGATGTGATTGTTAAGATAGAACCATATCGCTGCAGCCTTCTTTTGGTTTATCGGCAATACGGTCTAGCTGCAGTGATCAGACAGTTTCTGTTCTGACTCTGTAGTGATATATTATTATCACTAATTATTAATATAAATAATAAATAACAAAAATAATGTCAATGAGAAATAATAAAAATAAAGGAACATGGAGTGTTTCCACATTATGGTCCAACCGGGTCCTTTCTCAAGAAACAATAATGAATCATAAATAAACACAAAACTGTCAAATACAATGAGATAGTCTTACAACTGCATCTCATAAAGTGTGATCTTTGGATAATTGGCATCTGTTTTATGGGTTGATAAAACCTTCTGTAAATATTACAATACAGATATACTTTGACTTGGAAGGATTTCTGTACATCACCAATGTTTTGGATACATTTCATTAATTTGGAAAGTAAAAATATTTTTTTCTAATCTTTATTTTGTTTTTATTATTTTGTTGCAATTACTTACTATTTTTGCTATAAGATATATATATTCGAAATTCCCGACTTCCTCCAGTATATATACATATTATGTGTATACGATGGAGGAAGTGGTAAATTTTGAATTTTGACCATTTAGAAGACGATGGCAACCAACCAAACATAATTATGCCCTAATGTCTAGAAAATAACTAGTCAAATAAATGATGGGTTCATCATTATATCCTGAATAAGATATGCAACCAATTTTAAAGGATAGATGAAGAGCAAAGTTATTTACATTCATCTCTCTTTTACTTAATCTTGTCCAGGATGACAAAAAAAGTACAACTATAAATGTAAAGTTACTGGTATCATTTTTAATGCCACGAATATTACCTTGGGCAGTATTATAAGTGTGATCATTTAGTGGTCCTGTCTGATCACTTCCAGTTGTTTGTGAAGTGATATGCCAATCAAAATCATCGTGGTGATCTTGAGTGAAGCCACACATGCTATTGCCATCTTCAAAGTCACATGTTCGTATTGTGGACCCAGCTAATGGCACAGCTGTGGTTCTCCCAGGTGCTGCTGTTATATCTTTAAGCAAATAAAAACAAATAGATAAATGATTTAAAAAACTCCCTATAATAATTAAATATGAATCATATAAACTGACAACAACCACAAATTAATTATGAACAAGTAGAAATGTCATTTCATAAAACAAGCTCTGCTAAAATTTAACATTGAGCCAATAAGTTGAGAAAGCAAAGTTGGAGAAATTGTAACATTTATTAATAAAACTGTTAAAAAAATTGTGCAATAAATATACCTTTCATAGACCAACAAAGGTATGAGCAATATTCTCATTATGCTGCGTGGTGCTTTGCTGAGAGGAACGGGGTACATATGGGGGTAACCCAAGTACAATTACATTCATCCTCTAAGGCCTTTTCAATTCCCTTTTTACTTCTATTTTAACAAACCCTTCTTACTTGTTTTCCAGCATTGCATGTCATTTTCTATTTCCTAAGAGGGGATTTGCCCAAATGTTATGAAATTAGTAACGGTACACCACTTTTACAAGATTTATCCATGCAGAGAACACTTTGGTCATGTCTTTTCAAACATATTATGTACTAAATTAGTTATCCTTTACTGCTTTACCTGAACAAGATCCATCACTAAGTAAGATATCATCTACAGCTATGTCTCCTGTGATCCAAGAACCATGAACTGCTTCCAGCACAATCTATATAATGTTGATAACAAAATAGCTGAAATATATTTTGTGTAGGACATTGCTTTTCAACTATTGATAAATATTTAGGCACTACTTATATATTCAATAGCATTGTCATTGCAATGTGATAGTACCTCAACCACTAGAACTTGAACCTCAAGCTCGTTTACATAACTTGGGATTGTGGCACTTTTTCAATAACCCATCAACTGATATGTCAACTATCTCACTTTTTGAACTGTGCTTGGCATGCTAGTGTATGCATGCAGAGGAAAGTATGAAAGAGTTAAAATGTGAGGGGGAAGACAAATAACTTTGGATTAGATTGAATGTTTCCACAAAGGTGGATGTGATGAGCCATTGGCGTGAATAAAATGGTGACATAACGCACTTCCATTCTCTGGACTACATTCTGCTGGAAATCTAGAATATCCATTCTCCTACTACATGATTCAGTGGGAGTTGGAGAATGAACAATGAAAAAGAAGATTGAATGCTTACAACTGTCTAAGTGCAACACTATCACATACATGTCAACTTAGTTTTTCATAAATCTGTATATTTAACAATTTATTTCCATATTTCAATAAAAACATCTGTATTTTCCACCCCCAAAAAAAACCCTACTAAATTTTTTTAAAAGACCTCAATACATAACATGAATTACTTGGAAGATTTCTGTTTTGGATATAGATACAAATTTCTTCTAAAATAGTAGAAATGACTGTACATCTTGCATATTATCTGTATCATGAAACTTGTTTATCAAATTTCAAACTGCATTACAGTGATGATCTTGTACATCAGGAACTGCAAGAATGTTCTAATAATGTTTTCCTGTATATTAACCTCAGTTATTCAACATTTGTTCCACCACAAATTCTCGTCACTGTTCAGTGGTTGAAACCAATCACAAAAGTGAATAAAAATTAACTCTACAGCTAACAGCAGTGTCATGCTGTACAGTAGACAATGGAAATACGCAACTTTCAATGATATATTGAGCACATGCATTTTATTTCAATTTCAGTTCACATCGAGTTTATGGATACCCTATAAAAGATGATTAATTATGAGTGAATAATATTATCAGTGCACATCAGACAAGTCCATAGTTCATCATAGATTTAAAATATAACATTATTTATTTTTGTAACTACATAATCAATCAATCAGTCTCATGCTGGATGGTGTATGTGATATTTTTCTCTACAACTTTCTTGTGTTGTTAATAATTTCAGTTGGTCATTGACAGCCTCCCCAAAATGACAACCTATCCTCTCTTTGTCTACCTCAGCCTCTTCTCCCCTTGATTTTTCCAGTTGTTACTAAATATTTCAAGCTTTGTTCTCTTCATCATCATCACACGTCGTATAAATCTTGACTGCTTGCCTCTAATTTTTTCTATAATTTGTATCTTTACTCCAGAATGTCTGAGGACCTCCACATTAGTTGTCTTAGCCTGTCCATGATAATTTCATCATTCTTCTTAAAACCCACATCTCAATAGCCTCTAGCTCAGATTATTTTTTGTTTACACTCCATGATCCACATCCATAGAAAAGAATTGCTTTGAAATAACACCAAAGAACTTGAATTTTCATATACATTCATAGTGCTCTATTGTACAGGATTTAAGCATAAACATTCCTGAAAGGATGAGTGAAAACAAAATGTAATTATGTAAACATATCTACTATTTATGTTTAGATTGTACCACAATTTACAACATATCTATTATTTATGTTCAGATTGTACCACAATTTGTATACTATTTACAACATATCTATTATTTATGTTTAGATTGTACCACAATTTGTATACTATTTACAACATATCTATTATTTATGTTTAGATTGTACCACAATTTGTACACTATTTACAACATATCTATTATTTATGTTTAGATTGTACTACAATTTGTATACTATTTACTTACAGCATATGGAACATTATCAGTGATGGAAACAGATGCTTTTTGCCACTGGTTTCCCTGATCACCAACTCTAGTCCAACGAGGATTCCCTAGAGCCCGGGTGCCAATCTTCAAATAAACATTCAGAGTACCTATGCTGTCACCTATCATACTGTACCAGAAGGTCAAGCACTGAAACAATAACAGACATTGAGTGAATCATTTGAAATATTCAAATCTGTGGATTTCGTGTGATATTTAAAATTATAATACAGCATGTACAATTATTTATCTCTTTTTATTAAACTCATTACAAGTAAGAAAGAAACAAGTGGAATATAGGAACCAAAAGAAGAGTTAACTAGTACAGAAACAGAACAATGTGCAACCACATGCTGAAGGATATACCAAATTGGAGATCAGAACACCCATGGTAATGTGTCATAATACACACACACAATAAAGATTATTTCTTCACAACTTCTACATAAATAATTGTTATTTAAAGACAATATGTACCTGCTGCTGCTGTTGAGGTGTAATTGTCTTACTCAAAAGTCTGGCTTTGTCACCAGTGTTACCCAGTGAGGTTTCAAGGTACACATAGTAACCATCTAAAGAAAATATTCAAAATAATTACTCTCATTGCAACACAGAAAAGTGCACTAAATTTATGTGAAAACAAATCATTACTTTATAAACTTGTCTTCTACTCAACTATCTTTCATTGTCAAGTGAAAGGTACAAAATAATGTCAATATATTAATTATGAATGTGATATATGTTTGACACTGCTTAAGTAGAC
Source organism: Meghimatium bilineatum (assembly GCA_034231615.1). Lineage (NCBI taxonomy): Eukaryota > Metazoa > Mollusca > Gastropoda > Stylommatophora > Philomycidae > Meghimatium > Meghimatium bilineatum. Next base: position 35,439,569 of record CM067318.1, read on the forward strand.
TTCAGCATTGAGAAGGTTCAGTTCCCTTTTTCATATCTTCTCTTCTGTAACTCTGTGACCCAATTATAGCTGGATTAACAAACAGATATCTAGATATATGTACACAAGAACAAGGATGTGTACTTTCACCAGACCTGTTTTCTTTATACAGTGAAAACATTACGTTATGCAATAGGTGATATCCCAGGAATATTAGTGGGAGGACATAACATAAATAATTTGAGATATGCGGATAATACTGTTCTGATTGCAAAAAGTGAGGAAGACCTTCAAGATTTAATTAATGCAGCAGTCACAGAAAGTAATGAGAAAGCCTCTTCCTAAATATCAAGAAAACAGAAGTAATGGTTATTTCAAAGAAACAAAATAACACACCTTGCAAGATCAAAGTGACTGATATAGTGTTAAAACAGGTCCAATAATTCAAATATTTAGGTACAACGATTACAGCAGATGGAAGAAGTTCAACAGAAATAAGAAGCAGAATAGGGCAGGCAAAAACAACATTCAGAAAAAGGAAAAATACATTGTGTAATATGACCTTGTCATTAGAGGTGAGAAAGAGAGTTCTGCAGTGTTATATAACTCCTATACTAGCATACGGATGCAAGTCTTGAACAATAAATAAACTGGAAAGTGGAAAATTAGAAGCAATATAGATGTGGTTCTATAGAAGAATGCTGAGAATACCATGGACTGCCAGAAAAACTAATGTGGAGGTGTTAAAAGAGTCAACAGAATAATATAAGAAATATAATCAATAATATAAGAAAAATACAATCTTCATTTTTTGGCCACTTAATGAGACAGTCTGGTTTGGAGAACATAGTCACAACAGGCAGGGTTGAAAGCAAGAGACAAAGGGTGACAGCATGAGAAAATATTAGACATTTTGACAACCTGCGGATGAGAAACAACAACGATCTTGATACATAATACTGTAGACAGAGAGCTGTGGAGAGCCATGATTGCCTACGTCAGCTGGCATGGCATCTGATGATGATACAAGATGGGGCCTAGTCCAGCCAACAGAGGCTGGAAACTAAGATTAGCTGGCTCTCCCCAAAAATTACAAACAAAACATCATGATTAGAGATCGAGCTTTTGACCTCTTGAACACAAGATAAATAGCTTAACCAACATGCCAATATGCAGAGAGATCCCCTGAACAATAATTAGATCTGCAATAAATGTTCAGCCATCATGGTCCCAGTGCCACACTTGCAAATATCTAATCTTCTATATTGTAATTGTGGTGAAGATGATATTTTCATCTGATGCTGTGGCTGGTAAGTAACAGATTAAAATAGCATCTTTACCATAAATACAATGAACGAGTAAAAAATATTAGGCTTACTTGATCCATGATGAAGAATTTTTGAGCAAAAATGTTAGATAATATGTACATTGATGTTACTATTAAAATGTCACACTGTGTGGTCTCTACTGAGGGTGAAATACAGGGCAATTCATGTATAACCAACCCAGGCAATGATGAAAACAGCTTCAGACTTGTATTGTTGCATTTCTCTGGTTTGTGCAAAGATGACTGAAAAGTTCAATCCTGACTTCGAATCTAATGCCAAATTTGGGATATGAATAATCAGAATTTTGTATCTGTGTGTTTGTTGTTCTGTCTTTTCAGGCAGAATGTTTTGCCTGTGCCTTCAAGATTCTATGCAGCTCAGCGATACAAGCAACTTTGCTGGTGATGCTGCAACCCACTGGGTTATTCTGAGTGACTGCCTCCCAGGATGTGGTGTTGATATTGAAGCTCTTTGGGGACATTTTGAAGAAGTCTCTGAAGCATTTCTTCTGTCCACTGGCCAGCCATTTTTCCTTAAGGAGTTCACCACACATCAGCTGTTTTACGATGCATTTGTCAGGCATGCACACCAAATATCCAGCCATTTCAGTTGAGACTTCTCAAGCATTACTGAACACTTGAAATACATCATACAGCAAATAGTTACAGGTAAATATAAAATTTAATAAACTGAGTGTTGTAAATTAGTCAAATGCCATGATCGATTGATGAACTAAGAAAAAACATCAAATATGAAATTGATGTCTTTGACATCACAGAACTACTTCCACCATGATCGATTGATGAACTAAGAAACAACATCAAATATTTAATTGATGTTATTGACATCACAGAACTACTTCCACCATGATCGATTGATGAACTAAGAAACATCATCAAATATTTAATTGATGTTATTGACATCACTGAACTACAATACACAGTTGCCAATGGGAAGCACTGTATGAAGATGTGCCTGTATGTTTGTGGTTTGAATTTCCAGCATATTTATTCAAACATTCATCATGGATCAAATACGTTTTACATAATTTACTCTAATCTTATCAAAATTTTAGTGTCCTTAACCCTAGTTGCCATCATGTGTTCAGTGTTCCATGAATTACCCTGTATTAACCAACATCTAAACAACTCTTCCAATCAACAATGTGTTAAAAGTTTTACAGTTAACACTTACAATGTCAAGGAGATCTGCATAATTAAAACCTGATGCAATAACTTATACTCTGTATTGCATACAATAACATAATGTGATAAATGTTGACATTATTCTACACAAGGGTTTGGTACTCACTCCCTGTAGTGTGATCTCCTGTAGGACCTGTATTAGTTGTAGAAGTACTGCCATGAAATCTAGTCCAATCCAACTGGTCATCGGTTTGCTGAGTCCAGGAACACAACCCACCTTCAAAGTCACAACTGACAGTGTCTTTGGAGAGAAATAAAACAATCTGAATTAATAACATTTCTAATAAACCATGTACCCATTACACGAACCAAATTGCAGACACTGCAACGCACAAGAAGAGACTGTTGAACACCTACTACTGCAGTGCCCAAAACTAACAGACATCCGACAAGAGCTATTACCACCACTTCCAGCTATACACAACAAACTCTATACAACTGTACCACAACTGAGGAAAACCTATGCACTCGCCAGAAGGGCTATGGGCTGTCAAGAGCTTCCTGCTCACAGCGAAAGGGATTGAATCATCATCATCAATAAACCATGTTCTTTTCTTTTCTTTGGTAAAATTGGACTGAAATGTAGTTCTTTTATTTAGTTTTATCAACGCAGTGATATCTATGATGATTACTTGACTTGGACAGCTACCACTTTTCATCTCTTTCTTCAGTTTGTTCTGTCTGTTATTGACTATTCTAATGACATTCTCATACTTTTGTATTCTCTGTATGCTAGTCTGGAACATATACAGAATTAAAGAATGTACATAGTTTTCAGATGCACTAGGCATACTCTAACTGTGAAAATGAGATATATGCTTGGACTTCTTATCAATAAGCTCCAATTATGATCTCGCCCACATCATAACATACATGTATGCTACTATACAAAAGAAACACTCACTAAATAAGATGATTCAATTAATGATTAAAGACATGAAAATCAAAAGTGGAATATTATGAATGAAACATTAATAAATGAGGTTGTGACAGATCAACTTTACCTAAAGGAGTAGAATGGCCTCTGATGAAACAGTGACAAATATCCATAATGTCATAATCACTCTTGCCAGAAAACAGAAAGTGGAGCAATGGGATAGCAGATCTTAAAATGAATCTACTGATAGAGATGATGTGCTAGTGTTCACAGACGGATCTATTCTTCATGGTCAAGAAATCTGCCCCTGGAGTTTTAACATAAGTGGCAGAGTCATTGATATCATGTGACATATTCTCTCCAGAACGTTGTCTTCCCAATGAACTCCTTGAACCCCTCTCTGTCTTGGGCCATGCGGCTTGCATTTTCCAACGACATATTCATGTTAACTTTAATGTCATCAGTCCATTGTCTTCTTGGTCTGCCCTTTCTCTTCTTCCCAGGCGCTCTGCCCTCCATTATTTGTCTTTCTAAACAGTTGTCTATATGACCAAACAGGTGTAGTTTCCTTTTTGCTATTGTGTTTAGTAACCAACACTCTGGAATCTTCAATGTATTTATAATATCTGAGTTTCTATTTTTTTTTCCATCCATGATGTTTGTTTGTTTGTTTTTCGTTCGCTCCATTGTAACCATCACGGATATCCGTGCGATTTCCGCCGGGAGCGTGATTACGTTGTGCCACCGTTATGCGCCTTGTGGGCCTAGCACATCCGATTTCGGCATGCCTTGACAATTCGGGTGGGCTACCCTTAGCCTGTGACAGCCTCTATATCTGTCTCCAGGCACGCGTAGTGGAGACTCTTCGCCCAGACGATTTTTTGCTCTCGTCTGACTCGAACGAGGTGTTCCACTGTCTATGAACTTGCCTCGTGTAATTGGACGTGCTGTGCCTGTGCCCATTGGGTACTGAACCGTTTCTCATCCGTGAGCCTGGTTCCTTAAGGGGAAGAACTCAGCAGAGGAGTTGGACCCTGGCTCTTTCGCCCTCTTAGCCGAGGAGTCATTCACCGACATCGTGTACCCCTTGTCCAAGTTCGAGTCTCACACCACGCGTTTGAGAGCAAGGCGTTCTCGAGCTGAGCGTCCTTGTCCCAATAGCGCCTGAGCCCATCAGGTACTGAACCCTTTCTCTCTTCAAGTGTATTTCCTGTGTAGGAAAACCTGACAGTAGAGTTGGGCCAGGGCTAAATCGTTGTCCCTTTTGTGCCTGATCGAATCGAGTACGGAACCCTTTCTCTATGCAAGTGTACTTCCGGTATAGGAAACCTTGACAGTAGAGTTGGGCCAGGACTACCATCGTTGTCCCTTTCTTGCCTAAGCCCATCGGGTACAGAACCCTTTCTCTTTGCAAGCAAATTTCCGGTTTAGGAAGGCTCGACATTAGAGTTGGGTTAGGTCTTCTTGGTTTACCAAACGCCAATGGATGGGTCTGGGTCTTTGCCTGAAAGGAACTCTGGTAACTAGAAGGCCGTCTCGAGCTGACGGAGCTTGTAGTTCCCCTTTCCTAGGGACTTTTCACTTTCTATTTGCAGTTCGCGCTGCCCTCTAGCGCTGTTCTGCCCTTTCATTGTTTCATTGTACTCTGTATGAAAAATATTTGTCTCTCGCCATGCATTTACCTTTACGTGCATTTTACATTGGCCGCCCCTCCAATGTTCGGACTGGACTGACTAGCTTCACTGTATGTCGACAGTGTCGCTATATGTGATGCTGCTGGTGGTGTCGGAGATATTGTCTGTCTCTTGTGCAGTCAAATCTCTTTCCATCTGCTACCTCCACATTCTCGGACACGATCCCCATTAGATTTGGCCAGAATCAGCATGAGCTGCTGTATTTCTGTTTCCAGGGTGCACCGCGTGGAGGTACATTTGGGATCTTGGTTATCTGCTAACCCTGGGTCCGCCTAGAGCAATGCGTTCCCTTTGCACCCCTTCCATCCATGATATTCTAAGTATCTTTCTGTAGCATTTCATCTCTAAGCCATTGATCCTCTTTGTCTAGAATCAATATGTTCTTTTCTACGGTGTCCGATTAGCAACTGTTCCTTCCCGAAAGTGCACATATAGTATGTCAATTGAAGATGGATAAGGCAGACACTCTTAAATTGCTTTGTGAATGCCCGCTGAATGTAGACACTGCTATAGATAACAAATCTAGAATATGATTGAGAGAATTTGGTATAAAGTATTGCTTGAGTAGGGCTAAGTAACTGTGAGGAAGAATAAGGAATGTGTTTAACCGGTTTCAGCATCTGCTGGGGGGGACTGAGCACCTATGGATTTGCTTGTAGTGTTATGACAATAACTCAATACCTAACAATCAATAAATGCAATGAGTTAGAAATGTGGATCATTGGATAGCTTTTATTTTTCTTCAATGTCAATCTGCATGGATTTTCTATCTGATTTACTATTTAGGCCTATATTTCTATTATTTATTATTTTTTAATGTAAGGATGTACTGAAAATGCACAACTTACTTGGATTTAAGGGAGTACCAGTATGCTGTGATGCTGCCGTTGTTCTAGTAGTTGATGCTGATGCTGGTTGAGCATTCGGTGGATATACTATGACACAAGAAGGTTAACGAATAAGGTTTCACTCATTTTTTATGGCTCTTTTAAAAGGACATTGTTTTCACATGTCATGAAAGTGTGTGTATGACAACCATCCATACTATGTGCGATCCTGCATCCCAATATGAACATCTGTAATTCATGGACTATTCAGTCTTCTTCTTCTTCTGTGTTCGTTCTCAAACTCCTGCAGATTAGCAGGATGTAGTCCGGAGGACGAAATGCAATGTATCATGGTTTACAGCACTGCAGCGGTATCTGTGCCTTTCGGCCTGACACATCCGACTTCTGCATGGCTTTGGGTCACTAACCCTATATGGGATGGGACAGCCAACTCTATCCCATAACCTCCTTAGTCGCCTTTTACGACATGCGTGGAAGGTAAACAGTGTTGCTATTCTTTGCTCCCCTTTCAGGCCCCGACAACACATGGGTGGGACTATTCAGTTATATTCATAATTTTACACAGATATTCATGCTTTCAGGTGTTTTCAGTCAAAAGGGATAGATATCACAATCAGGTTGCAAACTATGGTGTAATGTGATAAATACTGAATGGATGTAATAATGCTACTATATAATCATCTATCTACCAAATAAACAAGAAATAACAATAAACAAAGGAATAAGGACTTTTTCCACATTACTGTCCAACATGTCCCTGTAGCCCTTTCATGTGCTTCAAAAGGCTAGGGTTAGATAGAGTTCACCCTTGCTGGTTTGTAGGGTTAGATAGAGTTCACCCTTGCTGGTTTGTAGGGTTAGATAGAGTTCACCCTTGCTGGTTTGTAGGGCCTGAAAGGGGAGCAAAGAATAGAAACACTATTTACATTCCATGTATGTATTAAGAGGCGACTAAGGAAGTTAGGCCTATGGAATGAAAGCAATTTCATCCCAAATATGGCAAGTGATCAGAGGCTATGTTGAAGCCAGTTGTGTCAGGTCAAAATGTGCAGATATCGCAGACAAGTTGTAAACCATGATACAATACATTTCGTTCTCTGGACTACATCCTGCTAATCTGCAGGAGTTTGATAACAAACACAGAAGAAAATAGAGATAGACAGTAATCCCTAACAACAGCTTTTGAAAGTTGCCATTTAAGTCACAAAATTGAAGATGTTTATATTTTGTACTTTACTGGTGGATTGGGCAGACCAATCTATGATCAGATGCTATCAGATAAATTATTTCTTTGTATTTTCATGTTTAGGTTATTGGAACCCAGCTATGTTGTGGACTACCTTATCATAGATTTCATAACCTTCTTTGTTGGACTCATTAAACATGGCCAACTAATTTTATATTCATTCTTCTAATTATGTCAACATGATTCATATTTTAGACAAATAAATCCTGACATGCTTTCTTGTAATGTTCATTAACACAATGGTTTCTGAAGCCTGAGAATGAGACAAAAAGTTTTCACTACAATCATAATGAAGTTTACAGTATGTTTTGTAGTAAACTTAGTACTAAATGTTTCATATGTTTTCCCCAGTTCTTTTTTTTTATATCTCTATTAAGGTACTTTAAAAGATAACACATTTATTTACAAAATATTACATCTGCATCACATTCAAACAGAAAATCAGAAACATCAATAATTTGAAGTGTCTTTTAATTGGGCAATGAATGAATTATATTTTATTATGTGTTTAATTTTTGCCTAAACTTACAGAATTAGAAAATCGAAAGTATTAATTGTCACAAATTATATCCTCACATCTATTTCTATGATTAGACATTAAACATGGCCAATACACTATAAGACATATTATATTTTCACATTTCATTCTATGACTAGACACTATCAGACAAATTATATTCTCACATTTATCTCTATGACCAGATATTTCAGACAAACTACTGGGTATATCCTCACATTTCATTATATGATCAAATACTATCAGATAAATTATATCATATTTATCTCTGTGATCAGATACTATCAGACAAATTATATCCTCACATTTATCTCTGTGATCAGACACTATCAGACAAATTATATTTTCACATGTCATTCTATTATCAAATACTAGCAGAAAAACTATATTCTCACATTTATGACCAGATACTTCAGACAAATGATATCCTCACATTTCATTATATGATCAGATACTATCAGACAAATTATATCGTCATATTTATCTCTATGACCAGATACTATCAGACAAATAATGTTATATAGATGGATGTCTTTGTTAAGGCATACCTGAACAGTATGAAGTTCCTAACTTGAGATCATCAAGTGCAACATCACCCCTGTATCCTGAGCCTGTGATTGATTCTATGATAATCTGCAAATATAAATTGTATACTTTTCTTTATTCTTTCATTGTACCATTAATGGTTCAATTTCATAGGCATCATTATTTGCTCTTTCATGTATGGCATAAAAATTGTATTAAACGGTTGGAATCTGTAAAAAAACTTACCAGTGGCATGTAAACATATGCATCTGCTGAACTGCTAGTTACAATACTGTTTCTACTATCTCACATGTTTATGTTAGTCAGGGCTGTAGATACAACTTTATTATTTCCTCTTCAGCATCCATTCTCAAACTCCTGTTGGAACACTGGTAGCAGGACAATGGTCCTACTAGATTTTCCAGCAGGATGTAGTCCAGAAAAATTAAATGTGTTGAGTCACGATTTTATTTGCGCAAATGGCCCGACACTTTCAACTTTGGCGGAACAACTTTACTAAAAGGAAGGGCAGGTGTTCCCTATAACTTTGATGCCTATAAGACAAACATGTGACACAAAAATAAGCAATGAATGCTGTTTATCACATTTATCATCATCATCATTAAGTGCCGTCTCCGCAACGAAGGTTGGCTGCAACGTATCTCCAACATCTCCTGTCTCTTGTCTTGGTGGTGCACTCTGCTAGACTGTAACCTGTCCATCGTGTAATGTTACTCTCCCACTTGTATCTCTGCCTACCTCTTGCTCGCTTCCCTTTGACTTTACCCTCAAGTAAGGTCTTCAATAGGGTGTCATGTCTTTTACTGTGTCCAAAGTATTTTATTTGCCTGATCTTTATTTCTCTTAGTAGTTCTTTCTTCATATTAAGTGTCTTTAGCACCTCTTTATTTGTTTTCTTCTCTTTCCATGATGTTCTCCCTATTCTTCTATATACCCACATCTCAAAGGCATCAATTTTGTCTTCTAATTGTTTATTTAGTGTCCATGTTTCTGAGCCATACATTAATATGGAATAGATGTAGCATTTTATAATTCTCATTTTTAACTTGTTTGTAATTTGTTTAGATATTAATAATTTCCTCATGCCATTGAAGGTACTTTTAGCCATTCCTATTCTCCTTTTAACTTCTGTTTCACATCTGCCATCATTTGTGACTATGTGTCCAAGATATGGATAATGTTTTACTTGTTGTAGTTTCTCTCCCTGTATGTTTATGTTTATCTCCTGTTCTTCTGTGTCTTTGCTGATTATCATGGTTTTTGTTTTTTGAATGTTTATATCCAGTCCATATTCATTACTTGATTTATTGACATGATCTATTAGATCACATTTATATAAGTCCTCAAATTAGTACAACATTCCATTCCATTTCTCCAGTAAGAGGATTCACGTACAACTGTAAATATAAAAGCTTACAACTATTTTGCATATAGAATTACCAGAAAAATCTCCTTATATTGTACACCAGGATACAAAAAATGTGGCTATTTGTCCTAGCAAACTTTATTTTTCTTTACTGCTAGTGATTATAAAGACTTCAAAACCAGAATGTACACTTCCAGCTGAAAATGACATTTTTTGCTTTGGATTTGTTGGAGGTGATGTTTACTTTGAATCAATATTATAATATGTGCTGTCAAACTAAGGATAAATATATATAACAATTAAAGATATTCCTACACACAAGAGTACCAAAGATAAGAAAACAACACATGTAGACCTTAAAAAAACAAAATTCTTGACAGAACACTAATTCATAATGAACATATTTTATTTCACCTGTGAATTCTGAAGCCAAGAAGCTGATGGTGGACTGAAACTGCCACTCAGCCAGTCAGTACTTTGATGACCCGAGAGTGACCACATGAGAATTGATATCTGACCATATTTTACATAAAAGTTGAGAGTCCCAATGTCTAGTCCATTCATGCTGTACTCAAAGCTAAAGCAAGTTGCTCTTTGAGGAGGTAGTATAAAAGTACTAATAAGTCTAGCAACATCTCCTTTAACCCGTGGTAACGAAGCCTCAGAGTAGATGTAGTGACCTATTCATAAAATAAAAAATTAAATAAATATAACAAAATAGCTTCAAGGATTTTGTGGTAAATTATCTGGATGCAAAAATAATACTGGACTGTCCTCCTGACTGCTCAATGTTCTATCATTTAGCCTATAGTTATTATGAGACTTGGCTGTCCTCCTGACTGCTCAATGTTCTATCATTTAGCCTATAGTTATTATGAGACTTGGCTGTCCTCCTGACTGCTCAATGTTCTATCATTTAGCCTATAGTTATTATGAGACTTGGCTGCCCTCTTGACTGCTCAATGTTCTATCATTTAGCCTATAGCTATTATGAGACTTGGCTGCCCTCCTGACTGCTCAATGTTCTATCATTTAGCCTATAGTTATTATGAGACTTGGCTGTCCTCCTGACTGCTCAATGTTCTATCATTTAGCCTATAGTTATTATGAGACTTGGCTGCCCTCTTGACTGCTCAATGTTCTATCATTTAGCCTATAGATATTATGAGACTTGGCTGCCCTCCTGACTGCTCAATGTTCTATCATTTAGCCTATAGTTATTATGAGACTTGGCTGTCCTCCTGACTGCTCAATGTTCTATCATTTAGCCTATAGTTATTATGAGACTTGGCTGTCCTCCTGACTGCTCAATGTTCTATCATTTAGCCTATGGTTATTATGAGACTTGGCTGTCCTCCTGACTGCTCAATGTTCTATCATTTAGCCTATAGTTATTATGAGACTTGGCTGTCCTCCTGACTGCTCAATGTTCTATCATTTAGCCTATAGTTATTATGAGACTTGGCTGTCCTCCTGACTGCTCAATGTTCTATCATTTAGCCTATAGTTATTATGAGACTTGGCTGTCCTCCTGACTGCTCAATGTTCTATCATTTAGCCTATAGTTATTATGAGACTTGGCTGTCCTCCTGACTGCTCAATGTTCTATCATTTAGCCTATAGTTATTATGAAGGCTTACTCTTGAAAAGTGGAAATTGTCATATCTTGTACAAATGAAACATGTATCTATTTCTCTATTATATTCTTCTTTTTCAGCGTTCATTCTCAAACTCCCGCTGGATTTCTCTTGTAACAGGACAATGGTCCTACAAGATTTCCAGTTGAATATAGTCCAGAGAATGGAAATGCGTTGTGTTGTCGTTTTATTTGCGCCAATGGCCCAACACATCCATCTTCGGCAGTCTATTATATTCAATTTCAGAAGTGTCTACTTTCAACTACTTATCTTCTTCTTTTTCTACATTTATTATCATACTACTGCTGGTTAGCAGAATGGAGTTCATTGTGTTAAGGCTTACAGCCTCACAATGCTACCTGCAACTTTTGGTCTGACACATCTGACTTCGGCACAGCTCCTGGGTAACTTTGACCTATGAGGTGGGGTATTCCAATATCACCTCCAAACCTCCTTAGCTACCTCTTACAACATACATGGCACCTCACAGTTTTGTTATTCTTTAATAACAAAACTTTCTATCAAGTGGTTGAGAATCTCGTCTCATAATCATGTACATCCTTTTCAGGTTCCTGCAATGTATGGGCATCCTCCATCCATAATTGTTGTATTCATATGCTCAGATATAAAGATAAATACTATTTTATGATGGAGGATTAAATTATGTAATATAATCTGAATTTCTCAATTTTTTTGCCATAGATGTTCTGGTTGTCAGTAAAACTTATACTACACTTACCTGAGGTGTTTTGAAATGTAAAATCATTAGTTGGCCCAGTATATAGTGAGCTTGTGTTTCCTTGAAAGATGATCCAATCAAACTGGTCGCCATCATCATTCATCCAAGTACAAAGGTCTTCTTGCTCAAAATCACAAGTTCCTATTTATAAAATGTTGAAAAATTGTGTTTTATTTTAAATAAATAAATTATTAAAAATAAAGGTAAAAGTAAAGATTACGTCTTCACTGTGCTATAAATAGCACACTGTTTACATTTTTTACCTAGCTGAAGTCATGGATTTCTGTGTAACACCGCTGAAATTAATGGATGTCATGACATCACATCTGACAAAAACATCAACCACATTTAGAATTATAACTTTTATAACTAATTTATTTTTTAATTTATAACTAATCCTAACCCCCATCCCTCATGTAACCCCATCCCTCATGTAAATACTAATTACATATTAATATGCTTTTTCAATTAATATACCTTAATTTTAAATACAAATTCTATTCATCACGCTGGAAAGGTTAGGTAATACCTCGAAACTAGAACAAAGGTCACAATGAAGACTTATACTTTACTTGCGCCAAAATAAATATATTACATTAATTTATTCCATGAATTTTGGATTTAGAAATAACCATTATATGTATGTATAATACCTTATAATTAATGAACACATACCCCTGGTAATTTTGTTTGTTAATTTGATTATACCCCACTATGTGTGCTCATAAAATGCTACAGAAATGACCATATGATAAAAAAAATAAACTATTTTACAACCTTTATCTACATTTACCTGGAGATCTACAAACTGCAGTAGAATATGAAATATCATCCAAGGACATTGTTCCTCCTGCATTTGCAAAACTTGCAGCATGAAGGTAGGCTTGAAGCACAACCTGAAATTGATGTCAATCACAATGGAATGATTTATTAATTAGAGACAATGGGTATTATGTAACTGACCGTGGAGGTCATGTAGCATAGTGTTTAGTACATTGACTTCACATCTGAGTGGTCCTGGGTTCATTATGTAAGGTTCCTGGATTCAGTTAAGGCATAAATGTTTTTCAAATTGCAACAACTCTCCGGTCGATCCAGCCTTAACTCGGTACGAGATTAATCCAGGAAGTAGGGGCATAAAGACTGTGAAAGAGAGGAGATGGATACTGCCCTTATATAGCAGAGCCACAGAAATGTGAGATTGCTAAAATCTCACACCAATATGGCATTAATAAATGCTATGGGTTTACTTCACCTTTCTTTTACAGGTACTTTTTTTACAGGAATAATGAAAAACAGTTTAGGCCCTAGGCTATATACACATACCGGTAGATAGGCAAAGTAGTATATGCATACACATAGTTTATATTTACATAATCTATTGATTTTGCTTCAAGTTATGTAATGAAATTTAAAAATATAGGCCTAATACTTCATTTTGTCATGTGACGTATTCCTTCCAGAACGTTGTCTTCCCAATGAACTCTCTGAACCTCTCTCTGTCTTGGGCGATGTGGCTTGCATTTTCTAGCGATGTATTCATATTACCTTTAATGTCGTCAGTCCATCGTCTTCTTGGTCTGCCCCTTCTCCTCTTCCCAGGTACTCTTCCCTCCATTATTTGTCTTTCTAAACAGTTATGTCTCTTTATATGACCAAACAGGCGTAGTTTTCTTTTTGTTATTGTGTTTAGTAACCAACACTCTGGAATATTCAGTGTGTTTATAATATCTGAGTTTCTGATTTTATCCTTCCATGATATTCTAAGTATCTTTCTGTAGCATTTCAGCTCGAAGGCGTTGATCTTCTTTGCCGCTGTTTTACTTAGAGTCCATGTTTCACAGCCGTATGTTGCAACCGGAAAAATAAAAGTTCGTAACATCAGCACTTTCGTTTCTATTTTGTTGTTTTTCCATATGTTTTTCAGCAGTGTTATTTTGCAATATGCCATTGCCAATCTCTTCCTTATTTCTGCCATGCAGTCTCCTGCACCGTTGATGTTTGCTCCTAAGTATTCAAATTTATCCACACATTCTATCTCGGTATTGTCTATTCTGATTTTTGGTTGTTGTGTTGTTATATCTGTTGACATGATTTTTGTTTTCTGCGTGTTTAAATACAAATTTTGTGCTTCGCTATATTTCTTTGTGTTCTTGATTAGTTGTTCCAATCCTTTTATATCATTTGAAAGAAGTACTGTGTCGTCTGCGTAGCGTAGTTCCGGGATTAGGAATCCACCTATGTTTAAAGGGTGGTAGTCAGTGTTGTGTATGTCTTCTCTCACGTTCCTCATTATACTTTCAGCGTAGATGTTGAACAGGTATGGGGAGAGTGACTTCATTTTACTTAACTTAATACAATGTTCTAGCTACTAGAATTTAATGTGATAGGTTCTCCTTTTTGTAGGCCCTAATTGCTGCTTCAAGAACACTTATATAGGCCTATTTTCAAAACAATATTTTGTAGTATTTTCTAAACATACAAATTTCTTTTAATTATTTTTCCTTTTCATTAAGTCCCTTAGATCCTTAGCTCAAATAAATCTAAGATTTATTACTGAAGGCAGAGTACACTTTAATCTCCTAAGGCATGATAGGGCCTATGTTATAACAATAAGCTATTGACTTTAGAGCATTTCATCTATGGTTATGCCTATGATTGCCACCCGTTTTTTAACATAGCCTAGGCCTACATGTAGGAGTGATTGAAGATGTGACGAATAAACTTTAAACTTTTAATGATGCTGTAACTTGTGGGAGTGTAAATTGATGTTCTAAGAAATGTTACATCATCGTTAAGCATGTCATGTGACGTATTCTTTCCAGAACGCAGTCTTTCTTATGAATCTCATGAAGTCACTGGGGTCTCTGGCAAGTTGTCCCGCCTCCTCTAGCATGTGTTTCTGGATCTTTATTGTCCAACGACATAAATTGGTAGTGTATTCTATTCAGGGCATAGGGCCTATACATCAACCCAGCATTTATTGGCTGTAATGTCCAACGTCCATAGTGACCTATGTTCAACGACATAGGACCAATTAAGTATAGATATCTAAAATATCTTCTGCGTTCATTCTCAAAATTTTGCTAGTTATTAACAGGATGTTAGTTGGAGAACGGAACGCGTTGTATAATCGTCTATTAGCCTGTGCCTACCACTAGACGTGACAGATAGATGATTGTTCAAATACATGTGTTCCACTCAAATTTGCAAACAATTACAATAGCAGTTACCACACTGACATGATTCTTGATTAGAAACTATCACCGTGTACACCGTAGCCTCCTCATAATCAATCATAAAAGTCTAAAAAGTACTCCATTTTCCTGCTCCAGCGTCCTCATCCATTTCTAATGTTGTTTGCACGCAAACTTCTAGTCAGATGGTGATCACGTGATCTTTCAAGAAATAACAAACTTTCCCCCGTCAACTCTGGTCACTCCCGTTTATATCACATGTGCATAGGAGCCCAAGTATTTCATACCACCCAATGGGGTATCGTGTTTTAAAAAACAATGGGGTGTCTGTTACAGTGTTCGTTTATTAAAAATAAAAAGCACTATGAGGCATCTGGAGGACATTTATTAATTACATGTTTGTTTTCAAATTTTAAAAAAATTACTGGGGCTGTAGTAAACTATATGAATATGCGGTAAATTAAAACGCAAGAAATAAAGTTATGGACAACAGATAGAAACAGTTTTAATTGCCTAGTCTATATGAAATATAGACTATATCTATATCTTTCATTAGACAAAGGCGTTGGACTTACATCGGCCATGTTCTCAGAATGAACAGCCTAAGAATTCCCCAGCAATCACTATATTGGGTGCCACCTGGAGTAAGAAGAAGAGGGAGACCTAGAGAAACTCTACGAAGAACCATTAATAGAGAAGGCATGTCAATGAACCTAAACAACACGCAACAATTGAAAGACCTGGCAACACAAAGACAGAAATGGAAGGCTATGGTTTCTGCCCTATGCGCCGCCAATGGCCCTGGGGGAACATAACATACCAGTCTATATGAAACGGCGATAGCTTGGTTGATAGTGACCTTGCTTACTATCACCAGTTACCAGCGTGTCAGGTTTGATACAACGTAGTGGTAAAAAAGAAAATTTACAATACGGTCATCTGTATCTATATTCCCAATTTTTAATATTATGTGCAGTTTCATTCGCGCAGTTGTCGTGTCATCACGTCACTAGTAGATCCTGTTGTCAGAAAAAAAATGACTACTTTAATAGGAGATATATGTTTCCTGAGCTTACCAACTACAAATAAAGATACGCAGTATCTATTTTCACAGTCTCTGGGACTGCTGCCAGTTGCATTGATCTGCACACTACCCACTAGGCTGGAGGCTCTCAGTGGGAGGCGCGCAGATGGATGCATCCGGCAGCAGTCCTAGCTACTGTATGAGTACTGCATCTTTATCGATTCGATATTTATGTTAACACTGCTATCTGTTCCTATTTCGTGTCGTTCAATAATGTATGAACAGCTTTTTCCAACTTACGGTTTGTTTCGTTAAAATGTAGGTACAGCTTCTCGTGCCCATATTTCGTTTCGTTACATAATGCATGATCAGAATTTTCTAGTTTATGGTTTAAGGTTTGTTTCGTTCAAATGTTGATATAGCTTTCCGTATTGAACACCTTCCCCACTCCCACAAAAATCCAGGTCGTAATTTCTATTCTGACACAACTGCCTCTTCAGATGTGAATGGGTACCTGACGAATGAGTTGGGAAAAGTAAACACAGCAAGAGATGATCTCTCTGCATTAATTGTTATGTGTGAATTTTTGGCTACGTTTTTACTCCTTGATACGTGTCCCTATTGACCGTAATGTAGAAAAAGTCATTGTTGTTTTCTTTATATTTTTTTTACATTTCTCACTGATATTAGTTTTACTATTTAAAATTTATATTAGTTACCATTGATAATAGTAATACATTATCATAGTTGTTATGATAAACAACACAATTTTAAGTCTGACGGGAATTGAACCAGTTCCGTTCTAGCGGCACCGGATTGCATTGCAACTCAAATAAACAGGTAGGTTTTCCGTACTTGATCAACCATATCCCCCCAAAAAGATGTGATCTTGTCAAGATATTCAACCTGCGTACTCAAGTCACTGAGAACGAATCAATCACGGCGAGGATTATTACAACAACAACGAACATCCCGCTATACCCTGAAAGATTTACTGAACGGAGATCTAAGCACATACGGACATGGCCGGTATGCCAAGAGGATAATCAACATACCTAATACTTACTGATGCAACTAATTCTCAATAGGCCTACATCTCGGACTACACTGTCCGGTCACGACCCATAAAGCTTTAGAATGCTTCGAGGCACTGTTTCCAGGCTGCACCACTACGAGTTGCTTTAATGATCTTAGTTACCTACTAACCCTTGCGTTGAACAATCGAGAGCAATGCAAATCCCTTTGCAACCGTGAAAGAAATATAAGCTTAAATTTGTAGCATATGTAAAAGCAAGTATAAACCATTACCTGGTATGATCCGGTTCCTGCTGCTAGTTTGACCTCATTAGCGTTCCATTTTAAACTGGAGGCATCAGTTATTGCCCACAATGTAGAGCCGCTGTAGTTCCCGTTGGTTAGGATGTATAAACTTAATGTTCCTGGATGGTCTCCGCGCATGTTATAGAAGAAGCGGAGACACCTATCTGTATTAGCAGTTATGTTAGTTGTTGTCAAAGTGACTATAGATGACGGTGGTCCGTTTCTAGTATCCAAGAAAGCAAAGTGACCTGTCCATGAAATGAAATAATAAAAACAGTATTACATACCATATTACAGCAGTGAGTAGAGTAGCAGACAGTTCTAAGACTGAACCCTTCAATAATATAAATGCCACAAGTTTTCACTTGTGATAGTATCACATATAACAAGATAACAAGTGAAATAAACAAAAAGGTCTTTACAGAAGCGATTACGCTAGAGTAGACATATTTAGTTTATATTATCTAGCATTCATCGTCATAATGATCACATTCAGTGTAGACTGGCGTAAACGATCACGAACCTCCACAAACCTTCTAGTATATAGGTCTACAGTAGAATCCTATTATAACAAATTGGTCCGGACCATTGAAATGCGTATGTAATAACCTAAATTTGTTATCCACCGTTACATACATTAAGAATAAACTACCGGTAACTGGAATTTGCTAAAGTGTTGTTGAGTCGAGAATTTTGTTATAAATGAATGCGCTATACAGGAATTGCTCTGTATAAAGTAACAACATAAAGAGTTAGTGTCCCTTTCGTCTCCTTCCCTCTACATTTGTTTTCACCATTCTACGTAGACATATTCATATCAGAGATTGTGACCAAATCTACGTTTACACGTATCATCATTTTCGTTATGGTGTCATTAAATTGATCTGCTGTTTCAAATAGCAAAATAGGCCTACTTCCAACGACTTTCAATATTCAAGGGCATAATCACAAAGTAATACTAGCTTCCATAACTTTAAGAAACAATAAAGTGTAAAGATAAACTAGTCAGCATACAAAGGAAAAAGATAATATATAAGTTAAGGGTATTGGTGAGTTGAACCACATGAGAAATGTAGATACGAATTTGCTAGGGGCACGAGAGCTTTACCTTAAAAAAAAGCTAATCACATTTTTAGGGCTTTTTTAATGTGAAAGAGGAAAACAAAGGGACGGAGAGTCCTATTTTTATTATACTTTTTAGCATTATAATATGTCATTCTACGCTCCACTTTGTTACGGTGTGGGTGGTTTGATCCCATGCGGCATTTTCTATACGGTATCGAACCTCCACCTCTGCTTAGCAAAGTGAAGTATGACATTCTATACCAAGATACATTATATAAGGTACCGAATTACCCCTAAAAAATATATATATATATATATATATATATATATATATATATATATATATATATATATATATATATATATATATATATATATATATATATATATATATATATATATATATATATATATATATATATATATATATATATATATATATATATAATATATATATATATATAAATTTTCTCCTAATAGTGGTTAAAGACTGTCAATAAATTACGTTAATTTTTGTGTGTGACCACCAACCCCTCTTGTCAAGAACAGTCACGAATTTAGAGATGTTTTGTTTCCCCCTCCACTCCTCCCTCCCACTTGCTTAGTTATGTCAAAGATGTACTTAAACAATGTAAACCCCCCCCCCCCCCCCCCCCCATCTTTAAAAAAAAAATTAGCAGGGGAAAAAAAAGAACGACAAAATAGAAGTTGTGATTCGCATATTTAGAACAAAAATTAACATTCATACAATTTAGTTGGCGCTATCTTTTCTCATTCCCATCCTCCCCCCTCCCCTCCCCCACTCTCCCCCCACCCACGTCAACATCTATCAAACATTTCCAGGCCCACCCCTAAATAGTTGACCTAATTTATTGGCAGCCCCCCCCCCCCCTCCCTTATTGATATATTCAATGAAGTTCAAGGCAATTGTTATGAATTCTGACACTAAAACATTGGCATTACTTATAAATGGATTCTCTATCTAGTGTCATGTTCATATATTTGCTTACTCACCCCTGAGCTGTACCAGTAGTGTGATCAGTGCCAGGTTTAACTGTGGAAGACATGGATCCTTGTGAGCTTACCCACAACAAGCCGCCAGTAGGGCCGGCTCGCGTATAACCACAGTAACCATTCTCAAATGAGCAAAATGTTTCTGAAACATTATGAACATTATGCATAATACGATGTAAATATAAGTAGCAGAAATATTTTGAACACCAGTAACTAATCTTGCAGGCGCTGTTGAAATAAACATATGGCTTACCTATAAAAACAATGCTCCCTATAGAGCATATACTCGACCATCTGCAATGGGTAGTATATCTTCTGTATAAGACACTGAAAATTGCAGGCATACAAAACACATGCGTATATGTATATATGTATATGTATATATATATATATATATATATATATATATATATATATATATATATATATATATATATATATATATATATATATATATATATATATATATATAGAGAGAGAGAGAGGAGAGAGAGAGAGAGAGAGAGAGAGGAAGAGATAACACAAAGAGAGAGGGAAAGAGTTATTCAATAAATT